>BTPG01000005.1:145394047-145994047 GCA_036245525.1 Semisulcospira habei | reverse complement strand
AGCGGTACGATACTTTATCGACACGCAGATAACCCGGGTTAGAACCCCGTCGAGGTCGAGCTTTCAGGTGAACACACGCTGTCACCTTTCCTGTTTGTTTTGTGTTGCAGTTTACAAGTAAAGACCTGCATGCAGTGTGGAGACTTTCAGTGGCCCATTGACACCCATGCTGTATGCCTCCCCTGTTCCGGCTGTGCATCCGGACAAACTTGTGATACTTGCGCTGACTGGGTAGAGGAACATTGGTCACAGCTATGGGGATTTTACCGGCGTGAAAGACCTGTGCCTTCCCAGGCCTACCCTCCTACACCTGCCCCCCCTCCTACAGCAGAAGGGATCGTCCAGCGCGCATGCTCGGATTTTGGAGATTTGCCTTCTCGTCGGGCCCAATTTTTATCTTCAGGTCCCCGGACAGTCAAGCCCTCTCGGACCTTGTCCGCCCACTCCATGGCGGAGCGCGGCCGACAGCGGCCTCGGTCGCTCCGCTACGCGGTTAAACTTTCTTTGGGCCCCGACATGTCCTCTAGGACTTTGTCCGCCCGCTGCATGGCGGAGCACGGCCGGCAGCGGCTTCGGTCGCCCTGCATCGCGGTGAACGACAGACCTCCTATCCCACACAACTCCACTGGCATTTTGTCCGCCCACTCCACTTTGGAGCGCGGCCGGCAGCGGCTTAGGTCGTGCCGCAACGCGGTGAACAACAGCTCCCCCATCGTCATTTAGCCTCTATCGACACACAGCCACCCCCCACTCGCTGGCGCCACGAGACCGAGAGGTACAACGTGCAAAGTACAGCCCCCGGTCCTTCACTTATTTGGGCTCTCGCTCTGCCTGTTTTGCCGCCCCGAGGAAACGGACAGCTTCACGTCCCCCTCGGCATTCTTCATCGCACAAGTGGCGCCGCTCACCTACGGTGGTGCGGGAAACTTTTCGGGAATCCTCCTCTTATAAAGACGAGTGCACCAGGACCCGACGGGCGGATCCATGCGGACGCAGTTGTTCCCCCAGTAGTCGCCGGTCCTATCACCGCAGTGATCGGTCTGTCCGCTGCAGTTCGAGGGAATCTTCTCCTTCACTTCACCGCCTCCCCCCTCGTCGGATCAGCCATCAGGTGAGCCATCTTTCTTCCCCCTTAAACACTGATCGTCGGCAGCATGATACAAGGGATGTCCCCTCATCCCAAGCTCGCTCTTGTGATATGCACATGCTACCCTCTAACAATTTTCCTTCCTTGACCAGGTCACGGCTTCCCTCCCGGCGGTCGGCTTCTCTTGCTGATGAGGAGGTCCTGAGTATACTACCAGAGGATTCTGTCTCGGCCCTGCTTTTCGATGATCATCGGTCTGTGACTCCGATCTCTCGGACTTCCGGCAGCTCCTCGGCACAGGCTCCCTTCGTAGCCCCGAGCACAGAGACTCTGAGGTCCTTAGACGAAGCCGCACGGCTGATTTCGTCCATTCTTCCTCCGGACGCCTGTCCCCCGTCTTCCCCTCTCAAGAGGAAAGCTTCCGCTTTTGTGGATGCCCCCAGGCAAGCCAAGAGGTTCAAGTCCCTCCCACAGTCCCCAGGATTCTGGGATCTTGCGGATGCATTTTTGGCGCAAGCAGGTCTCCTTCAGAGACTCCAGCTTCTTCGCAGACTCCAAGTGGCCAGAGGGGTTGGATATCGCCTTTCGCCAGCGTTGGTACGCCGGACATTCTCCGGCCTTTGGTTGCCCCCTTCAGCAGTGGATATTGCAGCGGAAAGCCAGGTGGGCGGACGCAGATCCCTACAACTCCGGATGCCACGTGGGCTGGACAAGACGGCAGTCCTCATCCACAATGCTCTATCCTGTGCTGGTTTTTTTGACCTAGCGACGCAGGCTGTGGTGAGACGCGTGGAAGATGCCTGGCACCCCTCTATTTCGCCTCTGTTAGGAGACATCCTCGCCTTAGTGGTGGCTGCTAACCAGGCTGCGTACCATACTTCCGTGAATGCCATGGCCGCTGCGGCTAACTGTGACCTAATGCGCAGAGACGTTGTCCTCAAGGCTTGTTCGACCCTCCCCTCGTCGGTGAAGACGCAGCTCCGCCAGGCGCCGCTTGGAGGTGCATGGCTTTTTGTACCCACCTGGCAGTCGGTCTAAGGACATCTGGCCCACCCGCTCCGCTCCTGCCCGCTTTCAGGCTGCCCGCAAGGCCATGGGTCACGCCCTGCGGAATGCTAGACCCACTTCTCGCCCCTACTCCAGGGGCGCCTGCTTTGCCACTCGTACCCCAGCTGCCGGCCGTTTCCGTCCTTTACCCACCCCGACTCCCTCCTGGCCCAAACACGCCTGGCGGACCGGTCGTGGGAGGGCCCTCTGACTCACTCCTATTACTCCCCCCACCACTCTGTGCAGGGTCTCCAGTTGGCGGGAGGCTAGCTCTGCACAGCGACGTGTGGCGCTCGCTACTACCGGACGACCCTTGGGTCCTCTCTACCATCTCCGAGGACCTTCTAATCTCATTTCGCTTCTCTCCTCCTCTGCAGCGCTCCCCTCCCTGGACCAGAGAACTGGTCGACCGGATCAAAGCGGACACTCTTCTAGGCGAGATCACAGCTCTGCTTCAGAAGGCCGCCATGGAGGTGGTCTCTCAACACGACTCACCGGCATTCTACAGCTGTCTTTTCGTCGTCCCCAAACCCTTCAACAAGTGGCGTCCCATCATAGACCTCTCGGCTCTCAACAGATACATCTCCGCTCCGTACTTCCGGATGGAGACGGCCAGGGCTTTGAAGGCGTCGATCCAACCACTGGACTTTGCAGTGAGTCTCGACCTGGCAGACGCGTACTTTCACGTTCCTGTGCATCCAGCCTCCCGACGGTATCTGCGCTTCACGTTCCGCGGAGTGGTGTATCAGTTCCGGACGCTCCCCTTCGGCCTCAACCTCAGCCCTTGGGTTTTTACCAGAATCGTCGACGTAGTCGTCGCGAAGTTCCACCGGTTGTCCTCGAGTCCGACTTCCAGCTATCTGGATGATTTGCTCCTCCGGAATCAGGTTGCCTCCGCTCTGAAGAGGGACAGGGAAGCAGTGATCATCCTCCTCCACTAGCTCGGTTTTCTGATCAGTTTCGGCAAGTCGGACCTTGCGCCATCTCGCCGATTCGTACACCTCGGCATGGAATTCCTGACTGACCTCAACCGCGTTCAGCTTCCCGCAGCTCGGATTCAGAAGCTGGCATCACTAGCGCTCCAAGTCTCGTGTGCGGAGGCGGTTCCAGCCACCAACTCCTGGGACTCTTCAGTGCGGCGGCAGACCTTCTGCCCCTCGGCAGACTCTACTCCAGGCCAGTACAGTTGCATCTACTCCTACACTGGCGCCCGTCGTCTGGCGATCTGAAGACCCCTGTTCCAGTGTCTCCTTTGGTCAGGCCTCACCTCCAGCGTTGGACGGATCCTTCCTGGCTTGCATCGGGGTTCCCCTCGTCTCCCCCTCTCCTCTACTCTCCATCTGCACGGATGCGAGTCTAGCTGGCTGGGGTGCACACCTTCTGCCGGAGTTCATCACAGCCTCTTGAAGCTGGCCGCAAGATCACGTCGGCAAACACATAAACTGGCTGGAGCTGAAAGCCGTTTGGCTTGCCCTCGTTGCCTGGGAAGATCGTCTCTCTCAGCAAGCAGTCCTGATTCTCTCCGACAACACCACGTTAATTGCTTACATCCAGAACCAGGGCAGGACGCGGTCACCGTCTCTCTGCATGCTCCTGTACCAAATTCTCCTGTGGTGCAGGGATCGCGGCATCACTCTTTGAGCGCGACACATACCCGGCCACCTAAACGTCCTCAAGTATTCCCTCTCACGGCGGGGCCAGCTTCTCCACACAGAGTGGTCTTTCCGTCCAGACATCTTCCGACTCATCTGCATCCGATGGGAGACGCCGATGATTGATCTCTTCGCCACACGGTGGAACAAGCAGCTTCCCCTTTTCGTCTCTCCCATTCTGGATCCCCAGGCCTGGGCGATAGATGCTCTCTCCATTCTTTGGGAGGGCCTGCTGGCATATGCATACCCGCGTCCGTTCTGGTACCCAAAGTCCTCCAGAAGCTCAGGGGCCTCAATGCAGTTCTTCTATTGGTGGCGCCCTTCAGCTGGACCAAGAGTTGGACCACAGACCTCCTGAACCTGGCCACAGATCCCCCCTTGCAACTTCCTACTCCCCGCACGATGCTCAAGCAGCCCTGACAGTCTTTACCACCCGTGCCCGGAGCGGTTGCTCCTTCACGCTTGGAGATTGTGTGGCAGGCCCTTGCCGCAAGAGGCTTCTCGAGTGCAGCAGTGGCGGCTATCGCAGCAGCCCGCAGAGCTTCCACCCAGAACGTTTACGAGGGCAAATGGAGAATACTACAGTCCTGGTACACTTACCAGCAGCTCTCCCCCACGGATCTGACTATGCCCCAGCAGACCGAGTTCTTTCTGTGGCTTTTCGTCCAGCAGAACCTTGCGCCCATCACCATCAGGGGATACTTGGCTATGATCGCACACTTGCCGTCACTTGGGTCGACCGGACCCGGGGACCTGTAAAGATATCTCGGACCTGATGGCACACTTAGACCTTCAGCAGCAGGTCTCACGATCTCTAGTCCCGCGCTGGGACTTGGCCTGGGTTCTGACGTGGCTCAACTCTACCCACTTTGAACCCCTCCCTTTTGCACGGTTCAGTGACTTAACCAGGAAAACATGCTTCCTGTTGGCACTCGCCACAGCATCCTGGGTGAGCGAGTTACATGTGCTCTCAGCGCGCTCTGCCTATCTGCAATTCCGGACCGATGGTTCGGTGCAGCTTCTCACCGACCAGTCCTTCTTGGCCAAGAATCGCCCACCCGCAGCCGCTCCACAGGTCATAACGATACGCCCCCTCAGACGTATGGACCAGTCCCCAGAGTCCCGTCAACAGGATCCGGTCCGAGCACTGCGAATTTACTTGCGCAGAACGAAACCACTCGGACAAGGGCGTGCCCGCCTTTTCCTGCCCTTGGCCCCAGGCAGACGGGATATCTCCTCACAGACAATATCATCCTGGCTACGCTGGGTCATCCGGTCTGCGTATGCAGAACTCTCCCCCGAGAGAGCAAAAATGATGCGCATACGGGCACACAAAGTAAGGGCATTGGCAACGAGCATAGCATTTGATCGCAACTGCGCAGTACGCGACATTGTGGTGGGCTGGCGGGCGGAATTCACCTTCGCTCGCTTCTACTTGAGGGACCTATCCGGCCGACGTGACAGCCTGGCCATGGTGGGGGACATCTTGGCGGCGCAGCACTCCCTCCGGGCGCCGCCGGCGCAGTAGGTACGCATAGCTGAAATCTTCGGGAGTTGAGCGCATGTGGGGGGCCTCGATAACCTAAAGCACGGGGAGTGCACTTCCTGGTCATTTTGCTGGGGGGGGGGGGGGGGGGGGGGGAGGGTTTGATGTTCTAGGCGGCACCCACCTCCCTATTCGCTATTCTTCCTATTAGTCATGCCATCGGTAAGAGTTTTGAGAAAACAAATGTATTTTTCTCTAAAATGTATTTTTTTTAAAAATACTTACCGATGGCATGACTTGGAGGTCCAACCCTCCTGCCCCGCTTGCCTCTATTGAGCCAAGGCAAAAGACTGACGGGAAGGACGTCACCGGATATGGAGGAAGAGGAGGCCACTTAGGGCTTGGTAACACTCTGAAGTCGCCTCCTTAGTTGTATAGTATACACATCGTATTCTTAGGCTGAAATCGGTATGCTAAGTATACCTTCCTGTTAGTCATGCCATCTGTAAGTATTTTTCGAAAAAATACATTTTAGAGAAAAATATATTTTAAAGAAAAATACATTTGTTTCCTCAAAACACATTACCGATGACATTACTCCTAACAGTAATGTCATCGGTAAGTATTTTTTCAAAAAAATACATTTTAAAGAAAAAATACATTCTTGTTGTATCCAAATTGTAAATGGTTTTCTATCCAGAAAGTCTGATAAAGATGGTGGTTTGGACAATTTGTGATTGTTAGCTCACTTGGGTATCCACCAGTTGTTATGTCTTAGGAGTAATGGAAATGTAATAGTGAGTATTTTTCTGTCAACAGAGGCAATTCCAAGTACCATTACTATGGAATTCGCATCAAGGCCAACTCACCGTTGAATCAGTTCACTGATGATCAGACGATGGCCATGCGACAACAGCCTATGTACACTGCTAAGAAGTCAGTTCTTGTGATCACTGTTTTTTCTTGTTTAACCCCATAGTGCATATACCCACCATTACTCAGTACACCTGGCTGCATGCACAGGGGAGTTGATGTAAATTTGATTTGTAATGGTGTACATACAGTATCTTCCAAAAAAAACACAACCACTAACACATGTGAATTTCAACGCAGCTCACGGACATGTTATCATGTGTTTTGGTGTCCAGTTCTTTCAAGATATGTTTTTTCCAAAAGTGCTTTGTTGACTAAAAGAAAAATTTCCTGACCGTGCATTTGTTTCCTCAAAAAACATTACCGATGCCATTACTACAATGGAACAACCTGTAGCTTGCGTAATTTTAGCCAAAAACTTACAACGTGTACCCTTAGGGCCAGGGGAGGCCACTTAGGGGTGCCGTGACCTAGTACCCTGGGTAGCCTCCCTTCCCACCCCATATGGGGTAACTGCCAGAGCAGCCAAGCCAGTTTTTTCCTTTAGCTTACAGCGTAAAGACGTGTGTTAGCCTACTGCAGTGTTTACCCTACAGGCTGTGTATGCTTCTGCACCGGTTGTACCTGCGACTTACACTCTTTACAGGCTTGGTTCCCGGCTGTGTGCTCGTAGCCTGGCCTCGGAGCTCTTGGACTGTTGTCACTTGTGTGCCTTCCGCGTGTGCTGCGCCGGTTGTTGCCTTCGACTTTGAGACTTGTTCCTGGCTGTGTTGTGCCGGGCCTCGGGGGCCCTTGGACTGTTGTCTCTTGTGAGCCCTTCTTCGCGTGTTCTACACCGGTGGTTCTCTTCGTCTTAGAGACTGGTTACAGCATGCTCTGCCTGGCCTCGGCACCGTGTTGTTCCTGCGTGCTACTTCCTTGGTTACCCTCGGACAAGTTCGCGCTTGACCGGACGTCTGGGACCTGCGTCACGGACTCGACTCCCTTGCCTCGGCCCGCTTACCCGTCGTGTGCGGCCCCTCGACACTCGGTGGCGCCCCCTCCTGCTTCGTTTGAGGTTCTCCCTTTCCCCGCCCTCTCAGAGGGGGCCAGGTAAGGTCTCGGTGTTTGCCGGCGCCCTTGGCGCCGGGCGGCAGCTTCACTCTTGTAGTTTTTTGCTTGCACATGGCGAATTTTATAGGCGCTATGGTCCTAACGTATTTCACACAGATTGAAACCTGTCAGCACCGGGTCTCAGTGTGGCCAGTGACCGGCGACTTTGGCGCCGGTCGGTGGCTTCGCTTGGAGTTTTATTTACGCATAGTGAATTTTATAGGCGCTATAGTCCAAGCGTAGAGCATGCAGACTGAATCGTGTCAGACCCGGGTCCCGGTGTTTGTCAGCGACCGGCACCTTTGGTGCCAGGCGGCGGCTTCACTTGCAGTTTTGTTTGTCGTAGCGAATTCTATAGGCGTCTTCTTCCGAGCGTATGTCACGCGGACTGAACGCGTAAGGACCGGGTGCGATTCGCAGTGGGAAGATCCTTAAGGGGAACCTGCTGAAGCAGAGTGGTGCAGTGGGAGTGTGCCGTGCCTTTACCTCAGAGGCCCTGGCTCGGCACCGCGCTATGCTTGATATCTTTGAGATACTGGTCTGTTGCTTGGATGATTCAAGGAAATGGTTGTGCCCGTCACGTGGCCTTTCTGTCACGGCCGGTTGCCTGTGTTTTCACCTATATGTTGCAGTGGCAAGTTCGCTCCTGCACCTGTGGGGGCGCCTTTGTTTCCTCAAAAACATTACCGATGACATTACTGTCTGGAAATGTCAACTACTTACCCAATTTTAGCCTAAGAACTAAGAACCAACAAAAAACAAAAACAAAAACAAAAAAAACAGAGATTCCTCTCTGTGGTGTTTACTGCTCTGACTATGGAGATTCCTCCACCCGTCGCCACGTCACAGGAGAGGTAAGGTCTTGGCCCCTCCTTCAGAAGGCCCCCGGCCCGGGTGCCTGTTTTAGTTTGTTTCGTCGGATCGCGCACAGCCTTCGTTCTCGTTTTCGCGCACTCAGAGTGCTTGCGCCCAGTCGACTGCTATTTCTGTTTTTATGTTGCAGTAACCCCGTGCATACCTGCGAAAAGTGTGGATCTTTCCAGTGTCCGTGTGACGACCATGATTTTTGCCTTCCGTGTACGGGATGCAACTCGGACCATACTTGCACCGTCTGCGCCGCCTGGCCCGAGCAGCAATGGTCGCAGCTTTGGAGTTTTTACAGGCGCGAGCATCCGCATACGCCTAGTGACAAGGCTTCCTTCCTAGAGCCCACATCAGTACTTGGCGCTGTTTCCAAACGCATGGGCGCGGACCGTGAGGATCCACTGAGCCGTCGGCCGCTTGAGCTTTGCTCATCCTCCCTCACTTCTAATCGGACACCGCCTGCTGACTCTTACGGGGAGTCCACCTTTGGGCGCAGCGTTTGCCTTACGGGGGCACGCATACCGCGACAAAAAATAATCGAATTTGTGTGGACCGTGAGGATCAACTGAGCTGTCCTCCGCTTGCGATTTCCTCATCCTCCAAACTCTCTAACCGGACACAGCCTGCTGACTCTTACGGGGAGTCCGCCTTGGGGCTTAGCGTTTGCCTTACGGGGGCATGCATACCGCGACATACTTCGCGTAGTATGTTGTCCGAAACTAGTCGAGTTATAATGGACGTGGGGATCAACTGAGCTGTCGGCCGCTTCACATTTGCTCATCCCCAAAGATTTCAAAACGGACAACGCCTGCTGACTCTTACGGGGAGTCCGCCTTAGGGTGTAGCGTTTGCCTTACGGGGGCACGCATTCCGCGACATGCTTCGCGCAGTACATTGTCCGAAAATCGTCGTATGAGATCTCATTTAAAAAAGTCTGCGTACTCTTACGGAGAGACGCCTATGCGGCAACGTACTTGCCTTACGGAGGCAGGCGAGAGATCCAGGTCCAGGCGTCATCGGTTTGATGACCGTCTTCATCTTTCTCATTGACCTCCATTACTCCACACTCTCACGCGTCGTGTGACTACCGTCAGGAGCATCGTTCTACTGTCCATTCCGATCACCGCAGTCCTCGGCATTCATCATCATCTTCCCTTTCATCTCCTTCTCCCGCTTCGGTTCCCCGTTCGGCTTCCAGCTTGTCTCGGTCTGCTCCTCCCCTTCCGTTCCGTCGCCCATCCCCTTCCCCTCCTCGGCCCCGTATTCGGCCCTCCGCTGGTAAAGTTCACCGTGACCGCCACTCCCGTCATCGCAGCCGCTCCCGTCATCGCAGTCGTTCTCCCCGTACACGTCACATGGTTCCCTCTAGGTCCCCCCTCCCGTTCATACCTTTCCCCTACACCCGCTTCGCCATCTTCAAGGGGTACGACGATCGCCGGTGGCTACAATTTCTCATCCGGACGGGCTCCGCACCGTTTTCCCTCACGGACCCTCCACCGGATCTCCCTCCCTACACGCGAAGAGGACACCCTTAGTCTCCTTCCTGAGGATTCGGTCTCTAATCTACTCGACTTTGGCGGCCGCTCCCTTTCGCCGCGCTCTGATGTGTCGGATGCGCCTGTGTCGACTACGCTCCCTTCGTCGTCGTGCACGGAAACACTTCTTTGCATTAATGAAGCAGCTCGTATTATTGTGGCCACCCTCCCGACGGACGCGTGCCCTCCGTCTCCCCCCCCCCCCCCCCCCCCCCCCCCCGCTCAAACGGAAGGTGTCCGCCTTTGTTGATTCGGACCGGCAGCAGAAGAGATTCAGGTCGCTGCCTCAACCTCCTGGATTTCAAGATCTGCGAGATTCCTTCTCCGCTCATCTACACACGGATTGACAAGAATACTCCTTTTTTGCGGATCGCAAGTGGCCGGCTGACCTTGACGTCGCGTTCCGCCAATCTTGGTACGTGGGCCATTCACAGTCTTTTCAGTGCACACTTCCCACGTTGGACCCTCCGGTTGTGGCGCAGCTTGGCGGCAACTCTAAACTACGTTACACTTTCCCGCGTGGTTTGGATAAGACGGCGTCCCTAGTGCGGAACTCCTTGGCCTGTGGGGGTTTTCTGGAGCTTCTCACGCAAGCTTTTATTCGTCGCATTGAAGACTCACGAGAATCTTCGCCCCTCCTTGGTGATCTCCTCGATCTAGCGGTCGCGGCTAACCGGGCAGCTTATCACTCTTCCGTCAACGCAATGGCGGCTGCTGCTAACTGTGACCTCATGCGTCGGGATGCCGTTCTACAAGCCTGTCGTGGATTGCCCCCTGATTTGAAGTCTCAACTGCGTCGGGCTCCTCTTGGTGGACATCTTCTATTTGGTGAGACTTGGCAGAAGGTGAAGGACGGAAATTTAGACCGCTGGCCCAACCGCTTTACCACTTCTTGCTTTCACGCCGCCCGCAAGGCTGTGGGTCGCACCCTGCGGACCTCCAGACCCTCTTCGACCTTCATTCCCCATCATTCCAACGCGCCCCAGAGGGCTCCCGCTTTCGGCCGCGGTAAACCCGTTAAGACCTCTATCCCCTCCTGGCCCAAGCCTGCCCGCCGCCCTGGTCGAGGGCGCGGCTGGTTTCAATGACTACCTTCCGTCCCAGTTCCCGCCGGCCCCCCGGGGGTCTCAGGTCGGCGGGAGACTGGCCCTTTGCAGCGACGTATGGAGGGCGCTGCTACCGGACGACCCTTGGGTCCTTACTACCATCTCCGAGGGTCTCTCGATTTCGTTCCGTTCACCTCCGCCGTTGAGACGATCTCCGTTGTGGACAGACGTTCCATCCGACAAGTTAAAAGCCATCGCCTTGCGCCTCGAAGTCGCCTCGCTTCTACAGAAGGCTGCCACGGAGGTAGTGTCTTGTCTCGACTCCCCGGCATTTTACAGCCGCATCTTCGTAGTTCCGAAGCCGGACAGAAAGTGGCGTCCTGTCATCGATCTCTCGGCGCTGAACAAGTTTGTACTGGCTCCGACTTTTCGCATGGAGACCACCCGGACACTCCGGGCCGCAGTGCAACCCATGGATTTTGCAGTTAGCCTAGATCTTTCCGATGCGTATCACCATGTTCCCATACATCCGGCATCCAGACGGCATCTCCGCTTTGCTTTCGAAGGCGTGATCTACCAGTTTCGCGCCCTTCCCTTCAGTCTCAACCTCAGCCCGTGGGTTTTCACTCGCATCATGGATGCAGTCGTCGCCAAGGCTCGACAGTCCTCATCCAGTCCGATCTCCAACTACTTAGACGACCTTCTCATGCGGAATGCGTCGGAGTCGGTGCTGCGGATGGACAGGGACGCTCTACTCCTGTTATTGTCCCGCTTGGGGTTTCTACTCCATGCGGGCAAGTCGGACCTCTCTCCATCTCGCCGGTTTATTCATCTTGGGATGGAATTTGCGACCGACCTCAACCGTGTGTGTTTACCGGAACCTCGGATCAAAAAGTTAACCTCCCTCACTGCTCGGGTTGCCCGGTCGGAATCTGTTCCCACCAGAGTCTGGCTGCAACTCCTCGGCTTGATGAATGCAGCGGCGGATCTCCTCCCCCTGGGTCGTCTTCACTCCCGCCCGCTTCAGTTACATCTCCTGCTTCATTGGAGGCCGTCCTCCAATGACCTGGATGCCCTGGTGCCGGTGTCTCCAATCCTTCACCCACACCTACGGCGTTGGATGGACACCTCTTGGCTAGCTTCGGGAGTTCCTCTTGCCTCACCAACCCCTCAGCTCTCGCTCTGTGTGGATGCGAGTCTCGCTGGATGGGGTGCACACCTGCTTCCGAGTTTCCTTTCAACATCCGGCCTCTGGACACCGGACCTGACAGGCAGACACATCAACTGGCTCGAGCTACAAGCAGTGTGGCAAGCGCTCATGGTGTGGGAAGTCCACCTTCGAAACCAGACGCTTCTTGTCCTGTCGGACAACACTACGGTCGTCTCATACATTCAGAAGCAGGAAGGTACACACTCTCCCGATCTCTGCATTCTCCTCTACCGCCTGATGTGCTGGTGCGAGGACTGCGGCATCTCTCCCCGAGCTCGACATATCCCCGGACGCTTGAACGTATTGGCCGACTCCCTCTCTCGACGCGGCCAACTCCTCCACACGGAATGGACTCTTCACCCGGACATCTTTCACATGATCTGCGCTCACTGGGAGACTCCCATGATCAACTTATTTGCCACGAGGTGGAATCATCAACTTCCCCTCTTCGTCTCCCCAATTCCAGACCCTCTAGCCTGGGCGGTCGATGCGCTATCCATTCCGTGGGACGGAATGATTGCATATGCCTTTCCCCCGACGGTTCTCGTTCCCAAAGTCCTACTCAAGCTCAGAGGTTGCGACGCGATCCTGTTCTTGATCGCCCCGTTCTCTTGGACCCGGTCTTGGACCACCGACCTTCTCTATCTCGCCGCGGGTCCCCCTCTTCGTCTCCCCACGTCGAGGACTATGCTCAAGCAACCTCGCCAGCCGCTGTTCCACCCGTGCTCGGAGAGGCTCCTTCTTCACGCCTGGAGATTGTCCCGCAAGCCCTCACCGCAAGAGGTTTCTCGGGTGCTGCAGTGGAGGCGATCGCTTCAGCCCGTCGACCCTCGACTCGACGCGTTTACGAGGGCAAGTGGCGAGTGTTCCAGTCATGGTGCTCGGACCAACATCACTCTCCCCTCGAATTAACTACTCCACAGCTCGCAAACTTCTTCCTCTGGCTCTTTGGAGACCTCAGCCTCGCCCCCATCACGATACGAGGATACCTGTCCATGATTGCTGACACTTACCGTCATCTAGGCCACCCGGACCCTGGCGCATGTAAAGATCTCGCAGACCTGATGGCACATTTTGGCCTGCAGCGTCCGGTTCCCTGCTGTCTGATTCCTCGCTGGGACCTACCCTGGGTCTTGACGTGGCTTAATTCGGACAGATTTGAACCTCTTTCCCTGGCTCGCTTCGCTGATGTGACACGGAAGACATGCTTCCTTTTGGCCCTAGCCACGGCGGCCAGGGTAAGCGAACTACACGCTCTGTCAGCGAGTTCTACCTGCCTCCAATTCCGAGCGAATGGTTCTGTACAATTACTCACAGACCCTGCCTTCCTCGCCAAGACCCGGTCTCCTTTGACTGCTCCCCAGGTCATAAATATTCGGCCTTTGAAACACGCGACCTTTTCTAAGGAGACGCGACAACAGGATCCCGTGCGCGCCTTACGCGTTTACTTACGCAGATCCAAGCCCGTCCGCCGAGGACGATCACGCCTCTTTCTACCTTTGCACCCCAACAGAAATGACAGCTCAGACAATATCTTCCTGTCTACGTTGGGTCATTCAGTCCGCCTATCAGGATCTTTCCCATGATGGGGCGAGGCGGCTCAGGATCCGCGCACACGAGGTTCGGGCCATGGCCACGAGTGTCGCCTTCGATCGCAATTGTGCTGTTCGAGACATCGTGGCAGCAGTGGGCTGGTGGGCAGAGTCAACATTCGCCCGCTTCTACCTCAGGGATCTGTCGGGCCAGCGAGAGAATCTCGCACTGGTGGGGGACATCACCGCAGCGCAACACTCCCTCCCGGCGCCGGAAGCGCCGTAGGTATGCACTTAGCTAAAATTGTCGAATGGGTGTGGGGCTCTGTCGTCTGCCCTTTATGATGGTATTTGGGCGCGGCACCATCCACCTTTATGCCATTCTTCCAGACAGTAATGTCATCGGTAATGTTTTTGAGGAAACAAATTAATTTTTCTCTAAAATATATTTTTTCGAAAAATACTTACCGATGACATTACTCGAAGGACCCTCCCACCTGCCCCGCTTGCCGCTGGTAAGCTAAGTATCACGACTGATTTGTGATTGGGCCACGTAGTGGGTGCCTGATTGGACTGGGACAGGAGGCTACTCTCAGCCCTAATGAGGGTTCCCCGAGTGCCTCCCGAGTTGTGAAGGAACACAAGAAGTTCTTAGGCTAAAATTGGGTAAGTAGTTGACACTTCCAGACAGTAATGTCATCGGTAAGTATTTTTCGAAAAGATATATTTTAGAGAAAAATTAATTTCAGTGGCCGAGTGATCCGCTTGTGGTGCCTCCCTGCTCCGGTTCTGCCTCCAGCCGCCCCCGTGATGTCTGCGCGCCCTGGGTAGAGGAGCCATGGTCACAGCCTGGAGCTGTTTGCAGTGAATGGCCTATGCAGCCTCGCGCATAACTCGGCCCGGACTGACCAAGACGCACCTGCACCGCTGTTGGGGGGCGGCTTACGAAGGATCCCCCCTTGCGCACCCGCTTTGTGGAAAATAAATGGCTACCACGCCCTGACATTGGGGGTGTATTCCCCCCTTGCACACCAACTCACTCGAGTCTGGTCCGCAGCGAGTTCGCTCGCCCCGCCTTGTGGAAAACAACGACTGCCCAGCCCTGACGTTGGGGGACGCATTCCCCCTTGCGCACCAGCTCGCTTGAGCCTGGCCCGCAGCGAGCTAGCTCGCCCCGCCTTGCGGAACACAAGCCTCACAAGCAGGAAGTAACCATGCGCCACCCTGACGCCGGACCTTTGGCATCATCTTGCGGCCCACGACAGATACGGCCCTTGGAACGCCACAGACTGGACACAGCCGTCTGGACCTTGGACGCCCGCTCACGCTTAGGAGCCCTTCCCGACGCGTCTCTTCTCGGATTGCGGACTCCCTCCAGCAGCTTTGTGGCTCCACATTCCTGGACTCCCAGCGTCTTCGTCCGCTTCAGCCTCTTCCCCACGCGTGGATCTCGCCCCTCGGGACACGCCGCTCCCGTGCGCGCCTTCGCAGATGCTCTCCTCCGGACTCGCTTCACATCGCGGCAACTCACGCCACCTTGCTCCCTCTGCTTCGTCCTCCGACGCCGCCTGTGGATGGGACCGCCCTCAGCTTTTCCTTGGGGGATTTTACTTCTGCGCTCCTTAGCTGTTAGGCCTCCCATGCGATTGCTCGCTCGCTGTAGACTCCTTCGTCGCCTATCCCGCAGCGGACGTGGTACGTCGGGCGCTCGCAGAGCTTCGCTTCGCCCTCCCGTTGGGGGACCCGCTGACGCAGCTACAGACAGGTGGACTTCGCGCCTCTGCATCCCTTTCGGACAGCGACCCTCTTCCACTACACCTGTGCTGGTTTTCTCGTCTGGGCCACACAAGCTGTCTTCTCTCAAGTGGAGATGGTCTAACTTCGTCAGTCTCGCCGCCATTATGGAACATCCTCGCCTTAGCAGTTGCCACCTCTGGGCAGCTTGCCTCGCTCCCTTCATGCCATGGCCTCTGCCGCGTTTGCCCCCTGCCCCCCTGGGATGTTGTCCTTTCCGTCTGCCCGCCCTTCTGCAGGACTTACGGTGTCAGCTGCGACAGGCCCCTTCGGCGATCCGCTCCTCTTCCGTCCTACCTGGCAGGCGTAACGGACGCGACCAAGGACCTCTGGCCTTCAATGCTGCGGCGCGGCCCCGTGTGGACTTCTGCTCCTTCGGACCGACTCAGACAGCCTCCCTTCAAGGAGAGGTCTCCGTCCTGTGGCTGGAGGACGCCACAGAGATAAGTATCACGCCACGACACTCCCGTCTTCTACAGTCACCTCTCCCGGACCAGTGAAGGCAAGTGGCATCAGGTCATTGACCACTCGGCACTAAACAGGTTCATCTCCGCGCTGTCTTTCCGCATGGAGACCGCCAGAGCCCTTCGCGGTGCAGTTCAACCATGGACTGCGCTGTCAGCCTGGATCTGTCGGACACTTACCTACACGTGCCCGTGCATCCGGCTTCCAGACGCTATCTGCGCTTCGCCTTCGATGGCGTAGTCTACCAGTTCCGCGCTCTCCCCTTTTGACCTTAACCTCAGCCCCTGGGTTTTTACCCACATCTTGGACGGCGTCTTCGCCAAGACCAAGCAGACTTCATCGAGCCCGGCGTCGAATTACCTCAACTGTCTGCCCCTGCGCAACCAGTCAGCGCCTGCCCTGGACTGAGACGCATGGATGGCCCTCCTCGACCACCTCGGCTTCATAGTCAACTTGGGCGATTTGGACCTTGCCCTGTCCCGCCGCTTCATCCACTTCGGCTAGGAGTTCCTGATCGACCTCACCCGGGTGCGACTCCCGGAACCGCGGTTTCAGAAGTTGGCGAACCTGGCACGTCTAGTTTCTCAGGAGGAGGCAGTCCCCGCCGGAGTGTGGTTACAGCTCCTGGGTCTGATGAGTGTGGCGGCGGATCTTCTTCCCCTTGGTTGTACCTACTCGCGTCCGCTTCAGCTCCATCTGTTTCTTCACTGGCAACCCTCGACTGACAACACTCGTTCCTGTTCTTCCTTTGCTCCTTCTGCACCTCCTCCGCTGGGTGGACCCTGTCTGGCTCGTGACCGGAGTTCCACTCCTTACTCTTCTCCCCCCCCCCCCCCCCCCCCAGTTGTCCCTTTGCGTCGACGCCAGCCGCTCTGGCTGGGGCGCGCACCTGCTGCAGGCGGTTGGTAAGCCCTACTCGCGTGGGCAATGACTCTCAGACGCCAGGAGCTGCTTGTCCTTCCGACAACTCCACTGTAGTGTCCTACATATGGAAGCAGGGCGGGACTCGCTCCCCTTCCTTCTGCATTCTTCCTTACCAGCTCTTCCGTTGGTGCGAGGTTCGCGGCATCTCTCCCCGAGCGAGACATATCCCCGGCCACGTGAATGTCCTCGCAGCTTCCCTCTCGAGGCGCGTTAGCTCCTCCATTCCGATGGCCGCTTCATCCGGACATCTTTCAGATGATCTGCGCCACGTGGGAGACCCCGCTTATCGACCTCTTTGCGACGAGGTGGAACCACCAGCCACCCCTCTTCGTCTCGCCCATCCCGGACCCCCTAGCCTGGGACGGCCTCTGCGCTTATGCCTACCCACCCACCGCCCTGGTCCCAAGGTCCTTCTCAAACTCAAGGGGTGCAGTGCGATCCTGTTGCTAGTGGCGCTGTTCTGTTGGACCAAGTCTTGGACCACCGACCTCTTAAACCTTGCCACGGGCCCCCCGCTGTGGCTACCCATGCTGTCTGAGACATTGCCCCTCGCACGATGCTCAAGCAACCACGCCAGGCGCTTTACCATTCGTGCCCCGAGCGACTCCTTCTCCACACTTGGGGATTGTGTGGCATGCCCTTGCCGCTAGAGGTTTCTCGAGTGAGGCAGTGGCAGCTATCACTGCAGGCCGTAGACATTCAACCCTGCAAGTCTACGAGGGAAAATGGAGAGTACTTGGAGCCTGGTGCAACCACCGTCACCTCTCCCCTACCGATCTGACTTCCTCCCAACTGGCCGAGTTCTTCCTCTGGCTTTTCACCAAACAGCACTTGGCACCGATCACCATCAGGGGCTACCTCGCCATGCTTGCGGACACTTACCGTCACTTGGGCCGAGCGGACCCCGGCAAGTGTAAAGACCTCGCTGACCTTATGACCCACTTCGGAATACAACGGCCTGCCCTCCGCTCCCAGATCCCATGCTGGGATCTACCCTGGGTGAACTTAAGCGTTTCGAGCCGCTTCCCCTAGCAAGCCTGGCCGACGCGACGTGAAAGACCCGTTTCTTCTCGCCCTTGCCACGGCCTCCAGAGTGAGTGAGCTGCACGCGCTCCCCGCGCGCCCCGCCTGCCTGCAGTTCAGGTCGGATGGCTCCGTGCAGCTACTGACAGACCTGGCCTTCTTGGCCAAGACTCAGTCTCCGTTGACAGCCCCCCAGTTGCTCACTGTACGACCGCTAAAGAACAGTCAGCCCCAACAGGGAAGTTGGACAGCAGGACCCGGTGAGAGCCTTACGCGCGTACCTAAGCCGAACTAAGCCGCTCCGCCTGGGACGCTCCCGCCTCTTCTCCCTCTGTCCCCAGGTAGACAAAACATCTCAGCCCAGATGATCTCTTCCTGGCTAAGATGGGTGATACGTTCCGCCTACCAAGACCTCGGCACCGACGCTGCCACGTGACTACACATCATGGCTCACGAGGTCAGAGCCATGGCTGCAAGCGTCGCCTTTGACCGCAACTGTGCTGTCTGAGACATTGTGGCTTCCGTGGGCTGGCGGACTGAATCGACCTTCACCCGGTTCTACCTCAGAAACCTGGCTGGCCAGCGAGATAACCTGGCCTTGGTGGGGGACATCGCGGCGGCGCAACACTCCCTCCCTGCTCCTTGGTGCGTAGGTAATCCTTTAGCTAAATTACCGGGAGCTTGCGCCGGAGGAGGATGGGTCTTGCTGGTTCGGTCGGTTACTGGGTTACACGGTACCCACCTCCTTTTCGCAATTCTTCCATTGTAGTAATGGCATCGGTAATGTTTTTTGAGGAAACAAATGAATTTTTCTCTAAAATGTATTTTTTCAAAAAGTACTTAACGATGCCATTACTCGGATGGCCCTCCCACCTGCCCCGCTCGCCGCTAGTCAGCTAAACGAAAAACTGGCTTGGCTGCTCTGGCAGTTACCCGTATGGGGTGGGGTACTAGGTCACGGCACCCCTAAGTGGCCTCTCCTCGTAAGTTTTTGGCTAAAATTACGTAAGCTTCAGGTTGTTCCATTGTAGTAATGGCATCCGTAAGTATTTTTCGAAGAAATACATTTTAGAGAAAAATTCATTTTCTGCTGTTTTTGACATGAGGTAAAAAGCAAATATTTGTGAAAGGCAAATTGTGCCTTCAGGTAGTGGAGTAGTCACAAAGGTTTGATCAGCAGGTGCATCAAACATTTGGGGCCAGTTGCATGAGCGAGCATAGTCCTGCACCAGCCACTAAGCAAGGTGCGCCACTCTTGTGGCGCACCTTGCTTAGTGGCTGGTGCAGGACTAAGCTTGCTCATGCAACTGGCCCTTGGTGCCTATCTTTGTTTTGCGACAGCAGCCGTATTTCAGTTTCATAGTGATTTTTTTTTAAGTTTAGCTAAATCAGACAGGATGTTTATTTTATGATGTTGAAAGTGACTTGCACATACATGGGGTGATCAGCTATTTGCTGTCAGACATTTTTTTTATCAACCTGCCGTGCTAGAGACGCCAGAAGTAGCAAGGGGGCATAACTCATAAAAGACGCTGATACAGCAAAGATAAATGCCTGATTTCTGTTTAAATCACTTGTTTTGATCAATTGCTTTACACCTCAATTCATACCAGATCCATAAACCTTCAGTTTGTAGCAAGCAAAGTATGTTCTTGAAACTTTTTAGTGACATGATTCCCATAATAACATTGTTTCATTTCACCTGAAACCCTCCATAAGAAATGTTGATATTCTTTGATTTCTGGTGTTGCACACTGGGCATTTTGGTTCTGATCTGCGTTTAGAGATCATGCAAATGATCAAAACAAATGATTTACATAAATGTCCGGCATGTGTTCATGCATCTAGAGTCAGTGCATCAGTGGAATTGGTACATGTTTTTTTTTTTTTTGCATGAGTGATGTCCCCTTGCCCATCGCCATTTTTAGTGTCTCTAGCTCGGTATGTTGCTCAGAAAGTGTCTGACAGCAAATAACTGATCACCTTATGCAAGTTTAATTCACTTTCAACTTCATAAAGTGAACTTTCGGCCAGATTTAGGCTGATGGCTAGACTAAAAAAAGCATAAGTGATTCATGTGAATATCAGACTCTTGTTTTTGCCGAATCGGCGTTCTTACGCGATGAGTTATATACCCCTTGCCTGTCGCAGTTTTGGTTTCTCCAGCAGGGCATGTTTTACAAAAACTGTCTGACAGCAAATAACTGATCACCTCTTGCAAGTTTAAGTCACTTTGAACTTCAGCACAGATATAGGCGGATTGCTAGACTACAAAATTCACCATAAAATTGAACAAGATGGGATGAACCAGCCCACAAAGTCTACTCTGTTTCAGTATATGAGCTTGCATGCATTTTCCCCACAGTTTTGCAGAAAATGCTCGCAGATATCACTGATAAGAGAAATGGAGGTGGTCTTCCTTAATCAAACTGTCAGCGAGAGAGAGAGAGAGCGTTGTGTCAATTTATGTAACATGAAGACATGTCGTTGCTTTGCATCGGTTTAGCAACAATGTATAACACTGACGTGTTTAGCACTTTTATGTCACCGTCACTGTCTGAAATCAAGATATCTTCTTTCTCCAAGCTACGTATATCCAAAATTTAAAGAGAATATAACAAAAATGACGGACTCAAATGTGGGTCAACCAGTCTATAAACGGCAATTTTTCTCTTTAAAACAAGTCATCCAATTTAAATGTACTTGGAGGCTCTCCAAAATACATCTTGAAGGAAGTATTTCCCTAAGTTTCAGACCTGTACATGCACAAACACCGGAGATACTCGTGTCTACATTTACATAGTCTCACACTCACACCCATACACACGGCACTTCCCGGCAAATGTACGTTAAGCAACGCGATTAGCGTAGCTAGACGTGATGTAATTTTTATCATTTTACTTCACTGTCAGAGTCTGAGGCCTGCCCGCCTCTCAAGGCATTTGCATGTTACTGAACGCACTCTGACCAGCCCCATCCTAAGAAGTCTCTTCTATAAATAGAAGAGACTTAAAATGGCTGCCATCGCAATACAAAGAGAGGTACCAAACTTTTTATGCATTTTCTGATTAAAGAAACCTTTGTATTCACTACCTCTTGGTGCAGTTTGCTTTTCCCTAATTCTGTAGTTTTTGAGACCCATTGACTTTTGACATCATTTCATGAACAGCAGAAAATGCATTGTCAGCACTTTTTTATTTTTTGCTGACCAAGCACTTTTGAAAAACGCATCATGAGAGAACTGTACACCAAAAGTCACGATACAGTGCCCGTCTGTTACGTTGGACTTCACATGTTTAAATGGTTGTATTTCTTTTTTAACCCATTACATCATGAGGCTGAATTTTTTAATTTTGATTATTGCCCTATGAAGACCTATTGCAGATTAGGAGATGGATCCACCATTTTAGTACCAGGGTGGTGCCAGAATAGCTTGGCGCCTTGTTACGTGTTGAGTCGTAGTCGTAGTATGATGTCACACCAGACGCACGCGCACGCAAGATTCTTTTTAAATAAACTTCATTCAGCTGCAACCCGTCACACGTGGCTTAAGGTTGTAGACAATACTGGAGTAACAGTTCCAACAATATTTTATTTCAGCGATGCGATCTCCACACAATGCATTCCCAAATGTACCAACACTGATACAATGTCTCTTCTGCAAATGTCAACACTGGCGACACAATGCGTTTCTCATTCAACGTACACTACCGTTACGCTGCGTCTCTCACAATGTACACCCTATACGGGCCACGTACCTACAATAAACTGTGTGTCCCTACAACTGACAATGCATGACAATGTACACACGTGCTTCCTGGCACCAACTTTTATAGTAGAACGACTTTCCAGAATAATCTAAGGAATTCACACAACGCAACCAATCAGAACGGAACACGTAACTGAAACTCATAAATATTAATAAAAAAGAACTTTCTAGAATAACTACAATAGTCTACAAAAATTCTACTGCTAATTTCAGCCCAAGTCCTAGTGTGTAATGACGTCACACAAAAGTATGGCAGACCGTTCACGACCTGTAAAAATACACTGACTGGCTTCTAAATTCACGCGCACAAAAAAATAAATATGACTAAAAATAGAGCGTCTCTACTAAAATGTTGCTTACATTTTGACATCACATGTACGAGGTCACCAGACAGCGCGACCTTGCTCAAACGTTCTGGTTTATTCTCAGCGAATCTACGCAAAACAAAAATCGACCGCTCTTCTCCGTGCGACTTTGCTAGAAGATTCCGGACTAAACTTAGCATATCATAACAAAACCAATTACGCTATCTGCGTGAACGAAACAGAATCCCACTGAAAAGGTACGTGATTCGCAACCATGATAGCTCAAATAAATATCGGATCGTTTCCTACGATTAACACATGCATGCTCTCACAGAACAACAGAACCACAATCGTAACACGCCTCATGTGACAAGCTATTGTGACACCACCCTGGAACTATCATAGTCAAATTTATGTCGAGCAAATGTGTATCAGGATGAAAAGGGTTAAGATACTGTATACGTGCGTACGTTTGAGTTGACCTATGTTTTTAAAAATAAAGTGTTGGTATAACTTACTAGTAATTAACTCCATCATCGGGGACAGTTTAAAATCTTGATCAGCCATAATAGATGAAAGGTAGTGCTTGATAACCTTGGCAATGGGAAAGTTATTATGCTTATACCTGGGTCACCCAAAGCCTCAGTCATTTTGGGGGGCTCTAGGACAGAGGCCACGGTTTTCTTTGTTTCATCAAAAACGTTACCGATGGTATTACTGATAGGAAGACATACTTAGCCTGTCAGTTTCACCCTCCAAAACTGTTGTGTGTTGCTACACAACAAGGGACGTAATTCTAGCAAGCAGCCACCAGATACCCCGAGTGGCCTCCCTATCCTCCGGATAGCCTCCCTTCCAGCTCTCGCGAGAGGCCATTATTTCCAAGTTCTATCTTAGCAGACAGACGGCAAGCGGGGAAGGTGGGAGGGAAATCTGAGTAATACCATCGGTAAGTATTTTATGAAAAAAATTATTTTAAAGAAAAATACATTTGTTTCATCCAAAATGTTACCGATGGTATTACTGATAGGAAGAATGGCGAAGAGGAGGAGGGTGCCGTTGCAAAAACTCAGCCGTGGGGTAACTGCCTATGGATTGATGTACGGCGCACACAATATTGAAACTTGACCTACTTTCAGCTCACAAGCAATGATGCCATTTTATAGTGACGACTGGCACTCTGGCGTCATGTATTGCGCTATTACGTCAACATGTAGGAACATTTATCTGACATCCAAAATATCCACGTGTGCCGAAAACCAACTCGGTCACATCTGATTTATGCCACGAAAAGGGTGAGTAAAAAATATATTCTTACATCAGTGTTTAGTTTATACAGGGCGTGTAATTTTCCGTGGTTCCGCAAAATTCCGCTATTTAAAAAAAACATTTTGTTGTTTTTTGGGTAAATTCCCCTGCACCCTCTACCAGTGTCTAGGTGGCACCTGGACCCTGGCCAAATTTCCTCTTTTTTAACTCCAGACCATTACAAGCCCTGGTTATACTGAGAATCTCACTCAAGTGGTTTTAAAACCTTACCCTACTCGCTTTCGCGCGTAGGATAAGGTTTTAAAACCACTCGAGTGAGATTCTCAGTTTCACCTAAACACCGATGTAAGACTATGTACCCACTCCATAAAATTTGTCCTTCTTTGTATTGATATATTGTCTAACATTAACAAGCAAATTAATATTCATGAATTTGTTTGATATACTTCCCTTCCCAAAATCCTTTGAGCGCTAAGATTCGATCTTGATGCATTTGTTTCCTCAAAAACATTACCGATGACATGACTAATAGGAAGTGTCTACTACTTGCTCAGTTTTAGCCTAAGAACCCGTTGTGTTACAACACAACCTGGGAGGCACTCGGGGAACCCCCAGAGGGGCCGAGAGTTGTCTACCGTCCCTGCCCTACTGGTTCCGGGTTACGTGGTAGACCAACCAGTCGTCCTACTTAGCTAGCGCTGTGAAGACGTGCTCAGCGTTAGCCTTGGACACTACCTCAGTACCTGTGTTGCTGCGACCGGTGACCGGTCTTCTTGCTTGCGTTCGACTTCGGACTTCGTGTTCTCCACTGCCTGTGCTGCAGAGCTTCTTCTCTGCGGCTTTCCTGCTGAGAGGGCTTCGTTTGCTCGGGATACCTGGTGCCTGGTGTGGTCTGCATTTCCCGCCTTGCGCCGGGCCGGTGTTATGGAGGTTCCCCCCTCCCCCCGCCCGTCCCCGCTTCGTCTGAGAGGTAAGGTAGCGGTAACAGCCCTCGGCTGGGCCCCGAGCCTGGCGCCAGCTGCACCTAGGGCGCCTCGTTTTCTATTCGTACGTCGTATATTCTGACACCTGACGCTCGTCTTAGCTTGGCGGGGCCCCTCGTGCCCTCGCCGTTAGCGGCTGGCTAGCGCCAGTTGTTCAGTGGCACTACGTTTCGCTTGTACTTTGTTGTACCATTGCGTACCCGACGCTCGTCTTAGCTTGGCAGGGCCCCTCGTGCCCTCGCCGTTAGCGGGTGGCTAGCGCCAGTTGTTCAGCGGCACTACGTTTTTCTTATACTTTGTTGTACCATTGCATGCCCGACGCTTGTCTTAGCTTGGCGGGGCCCCTCATGCCCTCGCTGTTTACGGGTGGTTAGCGCCACCGTTGATCAGCAGCGCTTCGTTTCATTTGTACTTTGTTGTACCATGGTGCGGCCGACGCTCGTCTTAGCTTGGCGTGGCCCCTTGTGCCCTTGCCTTTTTAGCGTGTTGTGTCGGACATGTGTTGCAGTTGATTCAACCAGAGGCACCTCTTTGTCGCTTGTATTATGCTCTCGGGTGCCCACGCTCGGTCGCCTAGCATGCCTGATATGTGTTCCAGCTCCCAGGTGTTTACATGCTCCTTGTGTGGCGACTTCCAGTGCCCGACGGATGACCATGCTGTCTGCCTCCCCTGTGCTGGCTGCTCCTCAGGCCACCTCTATGGTGTCTGCTCATCAGGTGAGAACCTTTGGAGTTTCTACTGGCGCGAGCACCCTATCCCAGCTAGTGACCAACCGGCTCCTTTGCCGCCCCCATCCACTTCCAGAGAAGTGACCGCTCCTCCCCGAACCGGCCTTTTGGAACGGACGACACGTCAGACACACGTCAAAGGTGCTTACCACAGGACTGCGTCCACTGCCAAGACCGCTGACCCTTCCAAAGGGGTCTAAATGCCGCCTCACTGAGCCCGGCCTGCAGCATCGCGCCTTGCGCCGTGCCTTAGTAACTGGCAGTCCTTGTATGTCTCTCCTCGAAAGCCTGCTGACTCCTCCGAGGGGTCTAAATGCTGGCAGAGCGCCCGCCTCATTGAGCCCGGCCAGCAGAGACTTGCGCCCCAGCGTTCAAAGTCCAGCCACGGACCCGACACCTCCAGTTCTGCCACCAGCTCCAGACACTCTCACTCGCCCGATGAGCGCCGTCGGAAGGGCAGGACCACACACCATGATCGCGGCCCCGCCCCGCCCCTCCTTGTCCTCATCGCGCGCCGCTTCGTCGCGTGCTCCCTCCCGACGTTCTGTTTCCTCACCCAGACGCTCTCGACGCCGTTCGTCTTCTCTCCGGAGGCGCCCCACCAGGAGTTCGCCTGTGAGTGATCGTCGTTTCTGCTCCCGGCATCGCAGTCGCTCCCCCCCGTGACAGATGCCTGCCGCGCACAAGGCCTCCGTCGCCTCGCCGCGACTCACTGCGTTCGTCGCCCCCTCGCCGTCGACATGTCCCTGGAGAGCTGTGGGCCGCAGGATAGCTGTTTTTCATCTCGTCGGGCCCCTGCTACTGGGGGCTCCTCCCACACGCCCACACGCCCTCCCGCCCCATGGACGACAAGGCCCTGAGTCTACTCCCCGAGGACTCTGTCTCGGCCCTGTGCGACGTTGACAGCCGATCACCCTCGCTCCGCTCTCGCGACAACCTGGACTCCCCTAGGCTTCCATCGGCTTCTCGTGCGGAGATGCTGCTGGCCCTCGACGAGGTCGCTCGGATCATCGCCGCGACCCTTCCTGCAGACGCCTGCCCCGCGCCCCCCCCCCCCCCCTCCTCAAGAAGAAGGTCTCCGCCTTCGTCGACGCAGGCTGTCAAGTGAAGTAGTTCAAGTCCCTCCCCCAGCCGCCCGGCTTCCAAGGACCTGCGAGATGCCTTCTCCGCCCACCTCCAGCAAGCCGCCGGTCGCGATGCCGATCACTTCTCTGACCGTAGGTGGCCAGCCGGCTTGACACCGCTTTCCGCTGCGACTGGTACGTGGGCCATTCCCAGTCATTTTCTGCCACTCTCCCTCCGATGGATCCTCCGGCTTGGCACAAGCAGGCGGCCCCACTCTGCTCAGACGTTCCTTCCCCCGCGGGTTGGATAGGATAGCTACCCTCGTCCATCCCACCTTGGCTTGTTTGGGGTTCCTGGAGCTCCTGACCCAAGGCTTCATTCGTCGCATTGAGGACGCCTGGCATCCATCGATCACACCCCTACTGGGAGACCCTCCTCGCTCCCTACGGGAGTGGCCAACCGGCCAGTGTACCATTCTTTGGTCATCGCCATGGCAGCCGCCGCCATTGCGACTTATTGCGTCAGGATTCCTTGCTTCAAGCCTGCCGGGGGATGCCTCCTGATCTGCATACTCAGCTGCGTTGCACCCCCCTTGGAGGTACTCCGTGGCAATCGGTGAAGGACGCCAACTCCGACCGCTGGCTCCGCAGCACTGCCCCCCCCCCCCCCCCCCCCCCCCCGCCCCCCGCACTCTCCAGCTGCCCGCCACAGAGGTAGTGCGGCGCCCCGACTCTCCAGCCTTCTACAGCCACCTCTTCGTCATGCCAATGTCAGGCAGAAAGGGGCGACCCGTCATCGATCTCTCGGCTCTGAACAAGCATATCTCGGCCCCGACCTTTGATATGGAGACCGCCAGGGCCCTGAGGGCCGCCGTGCAGCCCGTAGACTTCACGGTCAGCCTGGGCTTGTCCGACGCGTATCTCCACATCCTGATGCACCAGGCCTCCAGGAGATACCTCTGTTTTGCAGTCGACGGTGTCATCTACCAGTTTCGGGCCCTTCCGTTCGGTCTCAACCTCAGCCCTTGGGGGTTCATCCGCATCATGGATGCCATAGTGACCAAGGCCCGTCAGTCATCTTCCAGTCCGACGTCGAACTACTTAGACGACCTCCTCCTATGCAACCAGTCGGAGGCCGACCTGATGACGGACAGGGATGCACTGCTTTGCCTGTTATTGCACTTGGGCTTCCTGATCAACGCGGGCAAGTCGGACCTCACTCCTTCACGCCGCTTTGTCCATCTCAGCATGGAATTTGCAACCGACCTCAACCGGTACTAGTACGTCTACCAGAGCCGCAGATACAGAAGATTGCCGCCCTAGCCCAGGGGGATGCAGCCCCCGCCAGAGTGTGACTTCAGCTTCTCGGCTTAATGAATGCGTCCGCGGATCTTCTCCCCCTCAGTTGTCTTTACTCCTGGCCGCTACAGCTGCACCTCCTGCTCCATTGGCGTCCGTCCTCCGGCGACATAGCTGCCCTGGTGCCAGTGACTCAGATGCTGCGTCCCCATCTTTGGCGTTGGGCGGGCACTTCTTGGCTCGCCTCAGGAGTCCCCCTGGCCTCTCCGCCCCCGCAGCTCTCCCTCTGTGTCGATGCAAGTCTTTCCGGTTGGGGTGTCCACCTACTGCCGCGGTTCCTCAGGATGTCCGGCCCCTGGCCACCGGAGCTGGCGAACACACACATCAATTGGTTGGAGTGGTAAGCAGTCTGGCAAACCCACATGGCGTGGGAAGCTCACCTGCATCTCCAGGAGCTACTCGTCCTCTCGGACAACACGACGGTGGTGTCCTACATTCAAAAACGGGGCGGGACAAGCTCCCCCGACCTGTGCATGCTCCTATACCGTCTGATGCGCTGGTGCCAGGACCGCGGCATTTCTCTCCGAGTCCGACACATTCCAGGACGCCTGAACGTTTTGGCTGACTCGCTCTCCCGGCGCGGCCAGTTTCTGCACATGGAATGGACACTCCACAGGGACATCTTTCGGATGATCTGGGCTTATTGGGAGACTCCTATGATCGGCCTATTCGCCACGAGGTGGAATCACCAGCTTCCCCTCTTCGTCTCCCCGATCCCAGACTCCCTTGCCTGGGCGGTCAATGCGCTCTCCATTCCCTGGGACGGTCTCATTGCGTACTCTTACCCCCCGATGGTTCTCGTCCCCAAAGTCCTCAAGCTTCGAGGATGCAATGGTCTTGTTGGTCACCCCGTTCTCCTGGAACCGCTCTTGAGCCACCGACATCCTCAGCCTTGTCACCCCCCCCCCCCCCCCCCTGCTGCTTCCTACACCAAGCACCATGCACAAGCAACCCTGCCAGCCGCTGTCCCACCCGTGCCCGGAGCGCCTCCTCCTTCACGCTTGGAAGCCCTCTCCTCTAGAGGTTTCTCAAGTGCAGCAGTGGAGGCGATCGTTACTGCCCGCAGACCCTCGACCAGACGTGTCTACGAGGGAAAATGGCGAGTCTTGGCGCAATGACCAACCCTCGCCCCCACCGAACTGACGAATCCCCACCTCGCGGACTTCTTCCTCTGGCTCTTTGAAGACCTGGGGTTGGCCCCTATCACCATCAGGGGGTGCCTGTCCATGACAGCTGACACATACCGGCACCTTGGCCGCCCGGATCCCAGCGACTGCAAAGACCTTGCCGACCTTATGACTGATTTCGGCCTGCAGCGACCAGTTCCCCACTCGCTCATTCCGTGCTGGGACCTACTCTGGGTACTGACATGGCTTAACTCTGCCAGGTTCGAACCGCTGCCCTTGGCCCGCTTCACGGATGTGACTCGGAAGACAATGCTTCCTGTTGGCCCTTGCCACCGCGGCCCGAGTTAGCGAGCTATACGCGCTGTCAGCGCGCCCTGCCTGCCTGCAATTCAGAGCGGATGGTTCAGTACAGCTCCCCATGGACTTTGCCTTCCTTGCCAAGACTAGGTCTCCTCTGACCGCTGAGAAATGGGAACTTTCCCCGGGAGACCAGGCAACAAGATCCCCTGCACGCCCTTCGCGTTTACCTGCGACGATTCAAAGCCGTCCGCAGAGGACGCTCACGCCTCTTCCTACCGTTGAAACCCAGCAGATCTGACATAACAGCCCAGACAATATCTTCCCGGCTATGCTGGGTCATACGGTCCGCCTACCAGGATCTCTCCCCACAGGGAGCAAAGAGGCTTCACATATGCGCACACGAGGTACAAGCCATGGCCTCGAGCGTCGTGTTCGACCGGAACTGCGCTGTCAAAGACATCGTGGCGGCCGTGGGCTGGAAGACAGAATCGACCTTCGCCCGCTTCTACCTCAGGGATCCGGCAGGCCAGTGAGACAACCTCGCACTGGTGGGGGACATCTCTGCAGCACAACACCCCCTCCTGGCGCCTCAGGCGCCATAGGTACACAGTTAGCTAAAATTGTCAGGAGTTTGCGACAGGCAGGACGGCTCTGGTTTACCCCTTACGGGTGTGTTGAACGCAGCACCTGCCTCCTTATCGCAATTCTTCCTATTAGTCATGTCATCGGTAATGTTTTTGCGAAAACAAATTAATTTTTCTCTAAAATATATTTTTTCGAAAAATACTTACCGATGACATGACTCAGAGGACCCTCCCACCTGCCCCGCTTGCCGCTGGCGAGCTAAGTATTCCGACTGGTTGGTCTACCACGTGACCCGGAACCGGTAGGGCAGGGACGAGAGACAACTCTCGGCCCCTCTGGGGGTTCCATGAGTGCCTCCCAGGTTGTGTTGTAACACAACGGTTTCTTAGGCTAAAATTGAGCAAGTAGTAGACACTTCCTATTAGTCATGTCATCGGTATTTTTCGAAAAAATATTTTTTTAGAGAAAAATTAATTTTTCATAACGGAAACGTGAAATATTTTCATACGGCAACATTAACAAGCTTCTTATATGTAGTAGTATTGAAATACTTCTAAGTGTGTACAAACGCTTGAAATTTACATTCTATACACAAACACGAACGAAGAACAGATGCCAGGAAACGCGCGAGTTGCTGGACTGACTAGTGAAATTGACAAGATGTCAGCTGGAGATATCAACAACCTGAGAAAAAAACTAAATAAACAAACCTGATGGCATTTTCAGCAATTATGCGTGATCTAGTAACAAGTAGAATTTACTCAGTAACACACATGGTTATACAAAGCACTGGATGTGCTCCTAGTCAGATGAAATCTATGACACTCATATGCAGTCGTCTGCCATTCATGTGGGGAAGTACCCAACGGAGAAAGAAACACGCTTAGAAAAAACGGTACAACACAATTTATTAATATTTCGGGTAAATACCCTTTGTCAAAATAGACAAACAAACAGAGACATTAGCCGCTACTTATCTTCAGATGCAGAAGGAATGTGGCAACTGAAGGTGACGTAAAAAGAAAAAGAAAAGGAAAGGAAAGGAAGAACAAAAGTAAAAATGACGTCAAAGAAAAAAATCGTAAGAGAAAGACTCCGAGAGAGACTAAACACGAGAGACAAGAGTGTGTGTAAGCGCGCGCAGGAGCGAGCAAAAGTAAATGCGCGTGTGTGAGGCCGGGGAGAGAGAGAGAGAGAAGAGAGACAGCGAGAGAGAAAGAGGGGGGGGGGGGGAAGAGAGAAAGAGAGAGAGAGAGAGAGAGAGAGAGAGAGAGAGAGAGAGAGAGAGAGAGAGAGAGAGAACGAACGGGGAGTACCCTTGGGCACGAAGTAGGCTGAGTGTCTAATACACAAAGCCAGCTAAACACCAACCCGAAGGCAAACCTTATATCACCATCGAGTTGAGGACTACCTCGGGGAAAAACGGGAGGACCCCGGGAAAAAAACCCCAGCATTTAGCATGGTACACAACAAGGAATATCGATGAAACAAAGCAAATAATCAAATTCAGTAAGAGAATAATGGTATAAGAGGAGAGTAGGTAGTTGTGAAACCATCTTCAAGGGTAACTCAAAAAAAAAAAAAAAAAAAAAACGGTGTGGGGGGAGAGAAAGACAAAAGGGGCGGGGGAAGGGGAGGAGGAAAGGGAAGAGAGAGAGAGAAAGGGGGGGGGGGGGAGAGAGAGAGAGAGAGAGAGAGAGAGAGAGAGAGAGAGAGAGAGAGAGAAAACAAAAAGGGAGGGGGGGGGGAAGGCAAACAAACAGAGCCACCAGCCCCACCCAACAGGCACCCTCCAGCCCACGGACGAACGCACAGGCACGCGAACAAGACGACCACATACAGCCCCAAGGGAATGCACATGATCGCCCCCCACACCCGCGCATAAATCCAAGGACCGGCGACCAAGCGCCCGACAGGGAAGGGCAAGGGATCCAACTTAACGTAAGGCCAGCGCTGAAAAAGTCCCCATGGGAGGCGTTCGTCCGTGGGCTGGAGGGTGCCTGTTGGGTGGGGCTGGTGGCTCTGTTTGTTTGCCTTCCCCCCCCCCTCCCTTTTTGTTTTCTCTCTCTCTCTCTCTCTCTCTCTCTCTCTCTCTCTCTCTCTCTCTCTCTCTCTCTCTCTCTCTCTCCCCCCCCCCCCCTTTCTCTCTCTCTCTTCCCTTTCCTCCTCCCCTTCCCCCGCCCCTTTTGTCTTTCTCTCCCCCCACACCGTTTTTTTTTTTTTTTTTTTTTTTTTTTTTTTTTTGAGTTACCCTTGAAGATGGTTTCACAACTACCTACTCTCCTCTTATACCATTATTCTCTTACTGAATTTGATTATTTGCTTTGTTTCATCGATATTCCTTGTTGTGTACCATGCTAAATGCTGGGGTTTTTTTCCCGGGGTCCTCCCGTTTTTCCCCGAGGTAGTCCTCAACTCGATGGTGATATAAGGTTTGCCTTCGGGTTGGTGTTTAGCTGGCTTTGTGTATTAGACACTCAGCCTACTTCGTGCCCAAGGGTACTCCCCGTTCGTTCTCTCTCTCTCTCTCTCTCTCTCTCTCTCTCTCTCTCCTCTCTCTCTCTCTCTCTCTCTCTCTCTCTTTCTCTCTTCCCCCCCCCCCCCCCTCTTTCTCTCTCGCTGTCTCTCTTCTCTCTCTCTCTCTCTCTCTCTCCCCGGCCTCACACACGCGCATTTACTTTTGCTCGCTCCTGCGCGCGCTTACACACACTCTTGTCTCTCGTGTTTAGTCTCTCTCGGAGTCTTTCTCTTACGATTTTTTTCTTTGACGTCATTTTTACTTTTGTTCTTCCTTTCCTTTCCTTTTCTTTTTCTTTTTACGTCACCTTCAGTTGCCACATTCCTTCTGCATCTGAAGATAAGTAGCGGCTAATGTCTCTGTTTGTTTGTCTATTTTGACAAAGGGTATTTACCCGAAATATTAATAAATTGTGTTGTACCGTTTTTTCTAAGCGTGTTTCTTTCTCCGTTGGGTACTTCTTTGCCATTCATGTGTTTTGTCTGAATACGGCAGTCGGCTGCAAAATGAATGTTTTGTTTGTTTTAGACTGGGTACATAAATTATACATGTATTGAGCAACAGTTTGCTTGATATAGTGCCTATAACTGACAGATGTGATTACTTGACCCGAATAAAATGTCCTCATCTTACGACTGACATTTTGATTTGGGTCTCATAATCACATCTGCCTGTTATCAGCACTATATCAAGCAGAACGTTGCTCAATATAATATACTGTATATCTGCATTGCTTACTCTATGATGGTTTACCTTGGATGTAAAGGTATGATTCATGTCCACTGGCAGGCAAGGGACTAATTTTGACAGTTTTGTTTTGCAGACCTGCCAGTAACAAAGAGGTATCAGGGGAGGGTGAGGGAGGTCAAGGTACTGGGGCGCCTGGAGCCACATCTGAGGCCTCACAAGCGCAGCAGCAACACCAGCAATTTCTTGGTGACACCTCATTGGCCCTGCCTTCCTTCGGATCCATCGACATGACAGCTGCCCCTTTGCCTGATGGGGTCAATGTTGCTGACTTGAGAACATTTGAGAAGATGTACAAGGAGCATGCAGAGGTAGCACTTTTACTGCCAGAGCTGGCATGCTCACATTTTGTTTTGGCAACATCTGGCTGCCTTTCTTACTCATAACAAATGCATAGTACATTGGTGTTTTTCAACACTTGGATTTTGTGTTCTATCCATGCATTTGCAAAATGATGATATAGGATTTTTGGGGTTTTCAGTTCATAAATAGATATTGCAGAAAGCTTTTTTAGTGATCATTGTGTTCTTGTTTCAGGCTGTTGTGGATGTAGTGGTCAACTTGCAGTTTTCCCTTATTGAAGCTCTGTGGCAGAACTTCTGGCGCAACAATTCTCCTGATCAGCGCAGGTATTGTGTACTCCCTTTTGTTTCCTCAAAATACATTACCGGTGGCATTACTGTATGGAAGATACACTTAGCTTAACAATTTCAGCCTAACAATCGTGTATACATCAGCCCTGAAAATGGCAAGTAATTTACTCGCCATGGCGAGTGAATTTTTTATTTGGCGAGTAAAAAAAAAACACCATTCGCCACGAGTGCGCTCGTGCGTTTTCCAATCCAACGGCTAACCGCCAGCCGAACGTCAGGTACGCCGGCGCGTGACCTGACCGCACCACGAGTCGCCTCTAACATTACTTTCACTTTGCGGCAGTAGCCGAACACGTCACTCGAACTGTGCGTACCATAACAGTGGTCGGTGACAGTCGTTCTATTTTTAGTGACGAATTGGTTCGTTTAGCGGCTCGCTCAGTCGCGGCTGCGTTCAGAATCGACCCGACGCCGGGGTCCGTGCGAGTGTAACAGGGCGGGCAAACTGTTAGTTTATGTGTGGTGTCAGCATGTTATTACAAAGTGCGCGCTACATGTTGAACGCGTTACTTGCTGTGACGTCACCGTACATACTATTATGGGATACGGCATCGTGCGTTTCGCTTTCGATCTAGAACGAAGTTGTACATGGCGGAGAAAAAGCAAAGGAAGAGCTGGAATGCTTCGGATTCTTCAATCCGGCACCGTCTGATCTTGATAATCGCTAAGAAGAAAGTTGCACTTCAACATCGCCATCTCCATTGACAAGCGACAGTACAAGAAATGCTACCCCTGGGCCGTGTGTGGCACCGCCGCTACGACACAGTTTTCAGAGTCCATGGCTGTGCTGAGTGTATTTCCATGGCTAAAGCATGACGGCACTCGCATGGCATGCGCAATGAGCACTGAGGCAAACTCAAAAAGCAAGTCCAGAAATTTGAACAGAAATAAGTATGTCAGTTTTTTTAAAATCGTGGTCGATCCATCTTCTGGTACACAGTTGTTAGTGAAAAATTGGAGAAACACGTCTCAGTTCTGAGTGGTTAAACGGGTTGAAACAAACTTTGAAGTACATCAGTTTACACACACACACACAAACACACACACAAAACACACACACACAGAGTTTAGACAAGTCACACTTTGGTTGTCAATCTGCCGCGTTCAGCAGAAAAGGCTATATTCTCTGTTACAATACATTATCAAACGATCATACAAATAAATAAATAGATATATTTTTTTCTGTGTGTGAGAGAGCTAGGGAGAAAGGCTTTTGCGCGATAGCTCACCAATTAAAGAATCAGATCATGGAAAGGACACACACACACTGTCACAACACATTTAAAGAGGAGAGAGCAAAATGAGATAATTTATTTTTATGATTGATTGATTGTACATTGTTTATCGTCCCGACAGCAACAAGGCTTTCTCAGGATGTGCCTGCACTGCTTGTGAAAAAAAAAAGAAACAGAATATTGAATGTATGTAGCCAGCCGGTCCAATACGTTAAATAAACCTACGCCATGGGGCCTAAATAAAGCTAAGACCATCTAGCAACACACATCCAATATCAAGAGCTACAGGCAGTGCAGACAGTTGGTAGAGTTTTAAAAAGACAAATACAGGTGAATGGACCAAGGATAGACAGAAACACATGCCCCAGGAAAAAACACACCCTGTGGAGCTGACCAGGGTGACCCTGGGAACTAAAATGTAGTTAACCCCACCCAAGTCCCCCAGGGCAGACCCGGGTGTGGATAATTTATTTTAAGGAACATACAGATGATGCAGTTTTTCTTAAATAAATCTAGGGACCCTCTATAATGCTAGGATGGGGGTCTGTATACCCTCTAAAATTTATACCTGGGGGTCTACAGACCCTTTAACCTGTTGTGCAAACAGAAGCCCAGCTCTACTTACAACAAAATAAATAAATAAAATATCCCACCACAGTTCACATGGGGACTTTGTCAGTTATTTCTCCACTTGATACTATCAAAAGCCTTAAGTCAGGACATAAACATAAACTTGGTTATGATTGTCTGTTCAAATATTTGTTTTCAATGCCTCTGGGCAGAAAACACTCTCTAACATTGGGCGTCAAACACTTGTGGTACATTATATTGTTGAGTTGGGGGGCTATTTTCAGTAGTAAAATTTTCAGTTTTGGCTAGTAACAGTTTCAGTTTGGCTAGTAAAACTTGGAAGTCACTAGCCAAAGGCTGGTGGGCAAAATTTTAGACTTTCAAGGCTGTACATACACAACCAGGGAGGCGACTCCTGGAGCCGTTACCAGGGCCTGAGTAGTCTCCCTTCACTCCTCATCTGGGCACATGTGCCGGTGTCACGCCAGTTGAACACTTAGCTTAGTTGCGATACGTCGTGTCTCCCAACGTGCTCAGCCTACCTTCTTTTCCCTTGGATTTTTCTCGGATTTTCTTGGAGTTTCCTCGTTCTTCTCCACCGGTGCATTGTGCTCGCGTGTGTTCCTTGGATTTACCTGGTGCCTTGTGCTTTCACTTGGACTGTTTGTGTTTGGTGTGGCGGTGTGCTTGGTGTTCTTGCGGGACCACGTGGCACCATTTTGCTTCTGCGGGACCACATGGCGCCATTTGTTTCTTCAAAAACGTTACCGATGGTATTACTGATAGGAAGACATACTTAGCCTGTCAATTTCAGCCTCCAAAATTGTTGTTTGTTGCTACACAACCAGGGACATAACTCTAGCAAGCAGCTACCCAATCCCCTGAGTGGCCTCCCTATCCTCTGGATAGCCTCCCTTCTCAATCTCGCGAGAGTCCGTTATTACCAGTTCTATACTTAGCTTCCATTTTGTTCGGTTCCGTTATTTTCGGTCTCTGTGTTTCCTCGTCTTCTTCGTTCCTTTTTGTCAGTTTTGATCAATATTTTTAACAAGATCTGAGCATTCATAGACTATGTGAATTTTATTATTTGCCCTTTTTGAGAGTCTGTAGACGCTTCTTTTAAAGACGTGCGACATTTTAGCCTGACATTTTTAAGCTATATTTACATCTTGTCTTAAAACCTTGCTTTTAGTCTGGCTGACCAGATTTTTACCCATCCTGCCATGAGATGGCCTTAGTTGCCTGCTCGGTGTTAAACCCAAATAACTAACTAACTAACTTCTCCCGATGGCCAGGTAAGGCCTCGGACATTGTCTCGCCCGGCTATTACCGCTTCCTGGGGCAATTTCCGTGGAATTACGGCGTTTTGGCCTTTCTTTTCGACTTCTTTTCCGTCGGTCGGTTGCAACGGTCGTGTCCTTCACTTCATAGCCCCGAGTCACGCGCGGTTATCCTTTGTTTCCATGATTTGTTGCAGTAGCCAACTCCGAACTTGTCCCTCCTGCTGCGACTTCCAGTGACTGACTGATTTACATCTTCGATGCCTTCCTTGCTCGGGCTGCGCTTCTGATAACACCTGCGCTACTTGCGTTGTTTGGGAAGAGGACAGTTGGTCTCAGATGTGGAGTTTCTACCATCGCAAGCGCCCCATCCCTTCTTCTGCGGCTCCGGTTCCACCAGCCCCTCCCAACTCGGCCGCAGTTGACGGTTTGTCCAGGCGCTCTCGGTCCCCAGACTCCGCTGTGGGAGGTAAGTTCTTTTCCGATTCATTACGTTCTCGCTCTATGGAGCGCCGTTTACTATCAGTCCCGCGCATCCGCTCTATGGAGACGGGTCCCTCGCGGCGACTTCCCCCTCTCCCTCGGGGGATGGGACACCGGCACCCGACTGACCCTGGCGCAGTTACCGATCAGACTGGTGTGGCCTTGCCCACCTGCACCTTTGCGCCTCAGCGTTGCCATAGGTCATCACACCACGACTCTTTGCATGGCGCTGCGGGGCTTCTGGTCTCCCCTTGCGCCCCAGTTCGGAGCCGGTCACCGCGCATCCATCGATCAGATGAGCAGACCTCTCGGCGCCACTCTCGTCTCCCGGGATGTTCAATCTTGTGGTTGCCCTCGGAAGCAGATGGCGTTTGGCCACCCTGTTCCTCGCAATTTGTCGTTCGCGTGTCGGCTGCGACGCTCCCCTCTCGGACGGGTTGATTTGCGTCCTACTGTTCTGCCTTCCCCTTTGCGCCACAGCCGAGATCTTCTTGTCCCGAGTTGGGAGCGGTCCCGTTCGCGGGTTTCTTCACTCCCCGTTACGCAACATCGACCGCTTCTGGAAAACAGACCCCCCAGTCCCTCCGCTGTGCGGCGTCGGTCTTCTCCCTTTTCCCCTTCTGCTTCCTCCGGGGACAGTCCACTCAGGGACGTTTGCATGGTCACTCCTCGCCCACCCTTCGGCGGAGTCCTCTGGCCGTTCCCCGTCATGTGGACAGTCGTATGGCTATCGTATGTCACTCGCTCTTCGATATTCCGCATAATCCTCGACAAGTCCTGGAGGCTATGGCTGACAACGTTCTCAGTCTTCACCCTGATGATTCCGCCTCCACTTTCGGAGTTGTTGGTGACTGTTCCGCGTCCTTGCTTTCCCTGCCCGCGGACTCTCCATACGACGGTTCGGACTCTTCATCCAACGTCGCTCCAGGTATCGAGACGTGGCGGTCGATTGAGGCGGCCTCGGGACTCATTCTTTGTTTCCTTCCTCCTGACGTTTGTCCGCCCGCTCCTCCTATCAAGCGCAAGGCTTCAGCTTCTGTGGATGCTCTCCTTCCTACTAAGCGCCTTAAGTCTTTCCCACAATCGCCCGGTTTTCGCGATCTCACGGACGCTTTTTCAGCACAGTTGCCTCTCACCAGTTCGAAGGACTCTGTTTTCTTTTCTGATGCCAGGTGGCCGGCGGGCATCGATATCCATTTTCGCCAGAGCTGGTACGCAGGTCACTCTCAGGCGTTTTCGTGCCCTTTACCATCGCTGGATACCGCTGCGGATTTTCAGGTGGGTGGCCGCCGCACCGCCTTTTCTCGGGTTCCTCAAGGTGTTGATAAGACTGCTGTCCTCATTCGCAACACCCTGGCATGCTCTGGTTTCTTCGACCTCGCGACGCAGGCGATTGTTCGGGCGCTGGAGGATAATTGGGACCCTCGTTCTACCGCTCCTCTTCGTGAGATCCATTCTTTGGCCGTGGTGGCCAACCGGGCATCTTACCATGCCTCGACCAACGCGATGGCTGCCGCCATCAACTGTGACTTGATCCGGCGAGATGCGGTGCTCGACGCTTGTGTGGGGTTACCTTCTTCTGTCAAATCCCAACTTTGACAGGCTCCCATCGTGGATCCTTTGCTTTTTGGCTCCACCTGGCAGGCTGTTAAAGAGTCACACAAGGATATTTGGCCTACGTCTCGCTCTTTCTCGCGCTTTCGTTCGGCCCACAAGGCTGTGGGTCGTGTCCTGCTTTCCTTCAGAGCCGCCCCACGTCCCGCTTCCAGTGTGCCTTTCGGCCCTTTCCGTCCACCCCAGTTTGACCGCTCCTGCGCCCTACCAGCCCCGGCCTCCTCTTGGCCTGGTCGGGGCCAGAGGCCCGGTAGGGGGAGAACCCGATGACTCTCTTCCATTCTTGCCCCCGCCGACTTCCCTCGGATCGCCGGTCGGCGGGCGGCTCTCATGGCACGGCAACGCGTGGCGGTCACTGTTCCCGGGACAATCCTTGGATACTCTCTACAGTTACGGAGAGACTCCACCTCACTTTTCAACGCCCTCCACCTCTGCGGCGCTCCCCACTTTGGACTCGGATGCCGAGCGACCTGGTCAAAGCGGCGGCGTTGCAGGGGGGGGGGGGGGGGGGAGGGGTGCTGCCTTACTTCAGAAATCCGCCACAGAAGTCGTCCTACGACACGACTCTCCGGCTTTCTACAGCCGTCTCTTCGTCGTTCCAAAATCGGACGGCACTTGGCGTCCTGTGATCGATCTATCGGCTTTGAACAAGTTTCTGGCCGCTCCTTCTTTCTGTATGGAAACTACAAGAGCTCTCCATGCCGCAGTCAGGCCCATGGATTTCGCTGTCAGTCTCGATCTGGCCGATGCATACCTCCATGTGCTCATGCATCCTTCGGCTCACCGTTACCTGCGCATCGCCTTCCGCGGGGTGGTTTATCAGTTCGGGGCCATGCCCTGAGTCTTCACCAGGATCATGGACACAGTGGTCGCACACACTCGGCAGTCACTCTCTCAGTCTGACCTCGCACTACCTTGACAATCTGCTGCTCCGAAATCAGGTCGAGTCCCGCTTGTACACCGACAGGGACGCGCTACTCTTCCTTCTTCACCATTTCGGCTTCCTGGTCAACTTCGGCAAGTCGGACCTCTTACTGTCCCGCAGCTTTATTCATCTGGGTATGGATTTTCGGACCGACTGAACCTGGTACGACTTCCTCAGGCGCGGATCGAGAAGTTGGCTACTTTGGCTCTGCAGATGTATTGTGCCATGGATGCTCCAGTGCGGACGTGATTGCATTTGTTAGGCCTCATGAGCGCTGCCGCGGACTTACTTCCTCTCGGTCGGCTTTACTTACGACCGATTCAACTTCATCTACTTCTCCTCTGGTGACCGTCTTCGGGGGATTTAGAAGCCCACATACCTGTGTGTCTTCCCTGGTCTGTCCATATCTCCTCCAGTGGACAGACCCCTCTTGGTTGGCGTCAGGAGTTCCCCTAGCATCCCCGCTACCCTACCTGTTGATCTGCACGGATGCCAGTCTCTCTGGTTGGGGGGCGCTCCTCCTCCCTGACTTCCACGAGACAGCGGGCCTTTGGCCACCGGATGTAGTGGGCAAGCACATCAACTGGTTGGAGTTGAAGGCAGTTTGGCTCGCTCTCATCGCCTGGGAGACACGCGTGTCACACCAGGAGGTCTTAGTCCTCTCCGACAACTCAACTGTTGTGGCGTATATTCAGAAGCATGGCGGGACGCGTTCTCCCTCTCTGTGCATCCTTCTGTTCCAGCTCCTTGTGTGGTGCGGGGATCGGGACATCTTGCTGCGGGCGTGTCACATTCCGGGACAGCTGAATGTGCTGGCGGATTCTCTGTCCCGTCCGGACCAACTTCTCCATACCGAGTGGACTCTCCGTCCCGACCTTTTTCGCATGATTTGTGACCACTGGGAGACACCCATGATCGACCTGTTCGTGACGCGGTGGAATGCACAAATTCCCCTCTTCGTCTCTCCATTACCAGACCCGCTTGCGTGGGCGATAAACGCTCTCTCCATTCCTTGGGAGGGTCTCCTGGCCTATGCGTACCCTCCCTCGGTACAGATATCCAAGATTCTCCTCAAGCTCCGAGGCTGCAACACGGTGCTGTTCTTGGTTGCCCCATTCTCTTGGAACAAGAGCTGGACCACAGTTCTCCTGAGTCTCGCCGCGGATCCACCGCTCCGGCTTGCAACGCCACGCACGATGCTGAAGCAGCCTCGACGAGATCTTTTTCACCCTTGCCCAGAGAACCTTCTCTTACACGCCTGGAAGTTGTGCGGCATGCCCTCACAGCACGAGGTTTCTCGGATGCAGCGGTGGCGGCTATCGCTTCAGCTCGACGCCCTTCCACCAGGAAAGTTTATGAGGGAAAATGGAGGGTTTTGCAGTCTTGGTGCGGTACTAGACACCTTTCCCCCACCGCTTTGACTATGCCTCAGCTAGCTAAATTCTTTCTGTGGCTCTTCCAGGATCAGTCCCTGGCGCTCATCACCGTTCGGGGATATCTTTCTATGGTGGCTGATACGTACCGCCATTTGGGATTTCAGATCCCGGTTCTTGCAAAGATCTTGCCGACCTTACGGCTCATTTTGACCTTCAGCGACCTGTGACGCGCTCCCTGCTGCCTCGATGGGATCTCGTGTGGGTATTAACATGGCTGAACACTGCTTGTTTTGAACCCCTGCACTTGGCGCGGTTCTCTGACGACTCGAAAAACGTGCTTCTTGCTGGCTCTAGCCACTGCCTCTCGTGTGAGCGAACTCCACGCTCTCTCAGTACACCCGTCTTGCCTGCAACTTCGGGTCGACGGCTCTGTCCAACTCCTCACTAGTCCTTCCTTTTTGGCCAAGAACAAACTCCCTTCAGCCGCCCCTCAAATCACTATTCGTCCATTGCGGGCCCCACATGCGCTCCTGGACGTATGCCAACAAGACCCGGTCAGGGCGTTAAAAATTTACCTCCGCCGGTCGAAACCCCTACGGCGAGGACGTTTACACCTCTTCCTGCCCTTATCTCCGGGCAGGAACGATATTTCTGCTCAGACGATATCCGCTTGGCTGCACAGAATCATCAGATCTGCTTACGAAGACCTCTCGACGGAGGGAGCGCAGAGGTTGCAGATTCGAGCACATGAAGTCTGGGCTGGCTCCACGAGCGTTGCGTTCCACCGCAACTGCACCGTGAGGGACATTGTGGCGGCTGTGGGCTGGAGGGCCGAATCTACTTTCGCCCGTTTCTACTTCCGTGACCTGTCCGGCCAAAGACAACCTGGCACTAGTGGGGGACATTGCGGGGCTCAACACTCCCTCTTGGCGCTGGATGCGCCATATGTAATACTTAACTGAAATTGTCGGGAGTGTGCCTTTGCAAGGGCCCTAGCTGAGCAGTTACACCCAGGTGAGTTTGAGTCGGCACCCTCCTCCTCTTCGCCATTCTTCCTATCAGTAATACCATCGGCAACATTTTTGAAGAAACAAAATAAATTTTTTTGAAAAATACTTACCGATGGTATTATTCAAATTTCCCTCCCACCTTCCCCGCTTGCCGTCTGTCTGCTAAGATAGAACTGGTAATAATGGATTCTCTCGAGATTGAGAAGGGAGGCTATCCAGAGGATAGGGAGGCCACTCAGGGGATTGGGTAGCTGCTTGCTAGAGTTACGTCCCTTGTTGTGTAGCAACACACAACAATTTTGGAGGCTGAAATTGACAGGCTAAGTTTGTCTTCCTATCAGTAATACCATCGGTAAGTATTTTTCGAAAAAATTTATTTTAAAGAAAAATACATTTTCCGGTCGTTGGTTCGTTCTACGGTTCGCTCGATTCGCCGCTCTCGCTCTCCGTCGGTCTCGGTGTCTCGTTCCCCGGCCCCTTTGGACAATTACCGGCACCGGACGGCGGCCCGAGACCCCTTGCACCCGGCCTGCCTTCCAGACACCCTGTGCTGCGCACTGGATGCTGCAGCTCAAAAGGACCCACTCTGGCTTCAGCACAGGTCGGTGCCCGCAACCAAAAGCTGCCTGCTGGTCTTCAGACCAGGTCAGTGGTTGACGAGCGACGGGACTCGGCTGTGCTTCAGCACAGACCTTCGTCCCTTGATGTGCGGCGCTCCGCCATGCTTCAGTGCGATGCCGCCACCAGCGACCGGACCTGGCTGTGCTTCAGCACAGACCTTCCCGTGATGTTTGGCGCTCCTCCTTGCTTCAGCGTGGGGCCGCTGCCAGCGATCAGCGGGAGTCCCGCAGCCTTCAAGACGGATACTTGTCACCCCTTTCGGCGCCCTTCGGGGCTTTGCCGCATTGTCCCCGCCAGGATCGGACACCCTCCCCCCCCCCCCCCTGCCTGAGGACGCCATTGACACTCTCAGCCTCCACCCGGAGGATTCGGCTTCTGCTCTTCTCTCCTTCCCGCTCGGACCGTCCCGTGTCTCCGGATTCCCGTGGCAGCATCCGATCCTGTGCATCCTCACGTGTCCTTTCCCATGCGCCCAATTCCCCCCCCTCCCCCCCCCCCCCCCCCCCCCCCCCAGCGGGCTCGGAGACGTTGCGCACCCTCAGTGTAGCGTCTCGACTCATCGCCCATTTTCTGCCTCCGGACCTCTGTCCCCCCGTCACCGCTGATGAAAAGGATGGCTTCCGCCCTTGTGGACGCGCCGCGGTATACCAAGAAGTTCAAGTCCCTCCTCAACCCACCGGGTTTCGGGATTTGACGGACACGTTCAATGCTCAGCTTCAGCAGGGTTGGCTTTCGGACAAGGGCTCCTTCTCCGACGCCCGCTGGCCTGTGGGCGTTGATATCCGTTTCTGACAGCACTGGTATGCTGGTCACTCCCAGTCGTTTGTCTGCACTCTCCCGCCGGTGGACCCCGGCCGCAGAGACGCTGCTTGCTACCCGGAAGGCCCCTTGGCGCTGCATCCCCAGCAGACTCAACAACACAGCGACCTTGGTCCGAAACTCCCTCGTCTGCTCGTTTCTGGAATTAGCTACGCAGGCCATGCTCTACTGCGTCGAGGAGTCCTTGGAGCACCTGGATGTAGATCCCCGACAGGACATCCAGGCCTTGGCGGTCGCGGCTAACTGGGCGGCTTACCACGCATCTACCAATGCCCTCGCCGCGGCCGCGAACTGTGACCTCGTGCGCCGTGATGCCGTGCTGGATCTGTGACCCCTTCTTCCGGTGGCCGCCTGTGTCCAGCTCCGTCGGTCTCCGATCGGGGGCCCTCTCCTCTTCGGCCCCACTTTGCAGACCGTGCAGGAGACCTTTAAGGAGTCCTGGCCCTCCAACCCCTGGGCTGCTGCAGCTCGCTTTTCGGCTTCCCGTAGGGCGGTGGGTCGCACCCTGCGGTCCTTCAGACCCTACCTCCTGGCTGCCCCCCCGGACTTCGGCCGGCCCCTCCGTTTTTATTCACAATTTTTTGTCTAACAGGTCGTTCCATGTCCGTGTGGGCTCCACCCTCTCCGACTCCTTTGAACAGGAGATGGGTGTCACGCAGGGCAGCATTCTATCTCCTGTTTTATTTAGCATTAAAATAAATAACATTGTAAAGGCCGTCAAGGATGATTCTGAATGCTCTTTGTTTGTGGACGACTTTGCTTTGTGTGCACGAGGTCGAGGACTTGCGTCCCTTGAGAGGCGCTTGCAGATGTGCGTTGATTGCATCCAGCGGTGGGTGTCTCTCAACGGATTCAGGTTCTCGCCCTCCAAGACAATCTGTGTGCATTTTACTAACCAGACGAAATTTTTTCCAAAACCTACCCTGAGCATTGCTGGAGTGCCAATTCAGGTGGCTGAAGAGGCAAAGTTTCTGGGGGTCATCTTTGACAAAAGATTGACCTTCTGCAACCATGTTACCTACCTTAGAACCTCTTGTCGGAAGGCCCTCGACATTCTTCGTGTCGTTGGTCGTACTGACTGGGGTGCAGACCGCATTGTCTTACTTCGACTGTACCGGGCCCTTGTTCGGTCCAAACTGGATTACGGCTCTGTGGTATATGGCTCGGCTTCAAAGTCTGTTCTACAGCGTCTGAACACAATTCACCATCAAGGTCTGCGCATATGTCTGGGAGCCTTCAAGACATCTCCAGTTCCTAGTCTGTATGCAGAGGCAGGGGAGCCTTCTCTCGGGCTCCGCCGCATCCGCCTCATGCTCAGCTACATTCTGAAGCTGAAGGCCCATCCAGACAATCCTGCCTATGATTGTGTTTTTAACCCGTCGTTAGCAGAGATTTACGATGCCCATCCGGGAGCTGTCCATCCACTTTCCTTCCGTGTCCGACCTCATCTGCAGGCGGCCGGAGTGGACCTGGACAAAGTTTCAGAATCTCTGCAACACGTCACTCCACCCTGGCTACTACCAGTTCCTGACATCTTGCTGGACTTGACCGCCCACAAGAAGGATTTTACTCCACCAGCCATATACCAACAGAGCCTCAATGAACTCCTTTCAATTTTTCCTGGCTATTGTCGTCTTTATACGGATGGGTCCAAGTCTGAGGAAGTGTCCTCTCGCCATCCTAAACGCCCATTTAAGCTCCGTCTCCCCGACCATTCCTCTGTATTTAGTGCAGAACTGCAGGCAATTCTGCTGGCACTCAAGCATGCCTATCAGTCTCGGGAAAGGAACTTCCTGATTCTGTCTGACTCTCTTTCTGCCCTGCAGGCCCTTCAGGGCACGGGAACAGACCATCCACTGCTGGTGCAGATTAGAGAGCTTTACGCAGACTTGATGAAGGAATATTATGACATCATTTTTATTTGGGTCCCAGGCCATGTGGGCATCGAAGGCAACAGAATCGCAGATTCTGCTGCCAACAGTGCCCGCAGTGACCCTGTCCCTGACACACAGACTGTCTATAGTGATTTTAAACCTGTGATTAGTGCGTACGTGGCCCGCGAGTGGCAGTCCGAGTGGGACAAAGAGGAAGGGAACAAGCTTCATGAAGCTCTTCCTAAGTTGTCTGACAGTCTACCTTTCCGCTGCGGCAGCCGCCGTGAGGAGACTGTCCTTGCTCGGCTCCACATTGGGCACACGTATGTTACGCACTCTTACTTACTTAAACAGGATGAGCGTCCATGGTGTTTTGCCTGTGATGAGCAGTTTTCTGTTCGACACTTTTTGCTGTATTGTGCTGACCTAATTGACACCAGATATAAACACTTTACAGCAGACTCCTTGAAGGTTTTGTTCCGGGATGTTCCCCCGGACAAAATCTTCAATTTCTTGCGAGCATGCAATATTTTTAACAAGATTTGAGCATTCATAGACTATGTGAATCTTTTTTATTTGCCCTTTTTGAGAGTCTGTAGACATTTCTTTTAAAGACATGTGCGACATTTTAGCCTGAGATTTTTAATCTATATTTACATCTTGTCTTAAGACCTTGCTTTTAGTCTGGCTGACCAGATTTTTTCCCATCCCGCCGTGAGATGGCCTTAGTCGCCTGCTCGGCATTAAACCCAAATAACTAACTAACTAACTAACCTCGAGGTCCCGCCCCCGCTGCCCCTGCTTGGCCCTGGCCCGCCCACAGAGCTGGGCGGGGTAGGGCCCACTGACTCTCTCCCTCCCCGCCCCCGCCGACATCCCAGGAGCCCCCAGTCGGCGGGCGGCTTGCCCTGCACAGCGACGAGTGGCGGTCGCTGGTGCCGGAAGACCCTTGGGTGCTCGCTACCCTGACGGAGGGCCTGCGGATTTCTTTCCAGCGTCCCCCTCTCCTCCGCAGGACCCCTGTTTGGACACGCATTCCGGGTGACCAGATCAAGGCGTGTGCCTTGCGGGACGAGATCGCGACCTTGCTTCTCAAGTCTGCGATGGAGGTCGTGTCACAGCATGATTCCCCGGCCTTTTACAGCCGCCTCTTCATGGTTCCGAAGCCAGGCGGCCGCTGGCGCCCTATCATTGATCTGTCGGCACTCAACAGCTTCATCTTCGCTCCCTCTTTTTGGATGGAGATTGTGCGGGCCCTAACGGCCGCCGTGTGCCCCATGGACTTTGCCGTCAGCCTCAATCTGGCCGACGCCTATCTTCACGCCCTTGTGCACCCAGCCTCCAGGCGGTTCCTACGCTTCACATATTGCGGGACGGTCAACCAGTTCCGGTCTCTCCCCTTCGGCCTCAACCTCAGCCCTAGGGTATTCACCCGGATCGTTGATGCGGTGGTCGCCAAGGCTTGCCAGACCTCCTCCAGCCCCACCTCCAACTATTTGGATGATCTCCTTCTCCAGAACCAGGACTCTGCCTCCATCACCACGGATTGGGACGCGTTTCTCACTCTTCTTCGTCGCCTCGGCTTCCTAGTCAACAGCGGAAAGTCCGATCTCTCTCCGTCCTGCCGGTTCGTGCATCTTGGCATGGAATTCTGTCAGAGGCGCGTGTCGCGAAGTTGGTGGAGTTCGCCTGCCGGGTTTCCAGCGCGGATGTAGTCCTGGCGCGAGTTTGGTTACAACTGCTGGGCCTCTTGAACGCAGCCGCGGACCTCTTACCCCTGGGGTGGCTCTACTCGCGCCCTCTTCAACTCCACCTCCTTGCCCATTGGCGCCCGTCCTCCTGCGACCTCGCGGTCCCGATTCCTGTCCTCCCTCTTGTCCAAGCCCACCTCCAGCGGTGGGCGGACCGCCTGCTGGCTTCGTTCGGGGGTCCCCCTCTCCTCCACCCCGCCGCGACTTTCCCTCTGCTCCGACACCAGCCGCTCCGGCTGGGGTGCGCACCTCCTGCCGGATTTCTCCGCTGCCTCGGGCCTGTGGCCCCGGAGTTCTCGTACAGACACATCAATTGGTTGGAGTTGAAGACGGTTTGGTTGGCCCTCGACCATTGGCAGTCTCAGCTTCGCCATCAAGAAGTCCTCATCATGTCCGACAACGCCACGGTAGTCGCATACATCCAGAAGCAGGGGGGAACCTGCTCCCCGACCCTCTACATGCTCCTTTAGCAGCTGCTCCTGTGGTGCAGGGACCACAACATCTCACTCCGGGCTCACCACATTCCGGGCCGTCTGAACGTCCTTGCCGACTCCCTCTCGTGGAAGGGCCAGCTCCTACATACCGAGTGGTCGCTGAGTCCGGAGATCTTCCCCATGATTTGCGAGCCCTGGGAGACCCCCGATGAGCGACCTGTTTGCAACTCGCTCTAACAGGCAGCTCCCCATCTTCGTCTCCCCCTTCCCAGACCCTCTAGCGTGGGCGGTAGACGCCCTCTCCGTGGATTGGGAGGGCCTGGTCGCCTACGCATACCCTCCATCCGTGCTGGTGCCCAAAGTTCTACAGAACATCCGGGGGTGCAACGCGATCCTTCTCCTGGTCGCCCCCCTCAGCTGGAACAGGAGTTGGACCACCGATCTCCTCAGCCTCGCCACAGATCCCCCACTCCCCTTGCCCACGCCCGCACAATGCTGAAGCAGCCCCGACAGCCACTCTTTCACTCGTGCCTGGAGCGGCTCCTCTTACATGCCTGGCGGCTGTGTGGCAAGCGCTCTCCTCCAGAGGTTTCTCGCGTGCGGCGGTGGAGGCTATAGCTACAGCCCGCAGATCTTCCACCCTCCGAGTGTATGAAACGAAGTGGCGAGTCTTCTGGGATTGGTGCGAGACAGAGCGATTTCCCCCAACAGCGCTGACATCGCCCCAGCTTGCAGATTTCTTCCTGTGGCTGTTTCGAGAGAAGAATCTGGTCCCCATTACCATTCGAGGATACCTCTCCATGATCGCAGACACTTACTGCCATTTGGGCCTCCCAGACCATGGGGCTTGTTCGGACCTTTCGGACCTTGTGCGGAATTTTGAGCTGCAGCAACCAGTTTCACACTCTCTGATTCCTCGCTGGGACCTCGTCTGAGTCCTTATTTGGCTAAATTCTAGCAAATTCGAGCCACTGCCCTTGGCTAGCATGGCGAATCTCACCCGGAAGACCTGCTTCCTACTAGCGCTTGTCACGGCATCCAGAGTTAGTGAATTACACGTGCTCTCTATGGACCCGACCTGTCTTCAGCTCAGGGCCGATGGCTCTGTACACCTCCTAACGAATCCCGCCTTCTTGGCGAAGAATCGGCTCCCTTTGGCCAGGGCTCCAGTCATCACCCTGCGTCCCCTCACGGAACCCGACCAGACTCAGGACTCCCGCTGTCAGGACCCTGTCTGGGCGCTACGAGTCTACCTGTGCAGGACAAAACCTATCCGGCGTGGCCGGACCCGCCTCTTCCTGTCACTTTCCCATGGCAGGCACGGCATTTTGGCGCAGACAATCTCCTCGTGGCTGCGTTGGGTCATCCGGTCTGCCTACGAGGAGCTCTCTCAGGCGGGTGCTAAGACGCTGCGTATTTGTGCACATGAGGTCTGTGCTGTCTCCACCAGTGTTGCATTCGATCGAAACTGCGCCATGAGAGACATTGTGGCAGCTGTTGGGTGGCGGGCCAATTCCAACTTTGTCCGCTTCTACCTCCGTGACCTTACGAGCCAGTGGGACAATCTGGCCATGGTGGGGGAGACATCGCTGTGGCGCAACACTCCCTCCTGGCGCCTCCGGCGCCGTAAGGCATGCTTAGCCGAAATCTTTGGGAGGTTGCTCCAGTTCGCGACCGTTAAGCACGAGCGATGACGGGACCTAGCGGGCGGCACCCTCCTCCTTTTCGCTATTCTTCCATACAGTAATGCCATCGGTAATGTATTTTGAGGAAACAAATGTATTTTTCTCTAAAATGTATTTTTTCGAAAAATACTTACCGATGGCATTACTCGAATGGCCCTCCCGCCAGCCCCGCTTGCCGCCGGAGCGCTTTAGCGTTCAACTGGCGTGACACCAGCACGTGCCCAGATGAGGAGGGAAGGAAGGCTACTCGGGGACTGGTAACAGCCCCAGGAGTCGCCTCGCTGGTTGTGTATGTATACACAACGATTTTTAGGCTGAAATCGTTAAGCTAAGGGTATCTTCCATACAGTAATGCCATCGGTAAGTATTTAAAAAAAAAAAAAAAACATTTTAGAGAAAAATACATTTTTGCTTATCAGTTCACTACCTCACTACCATTGATTAACCCATTCAGCCCTGACGCACTACAGCAGGAGATGGGTCGACCATAATAATTTAAGGGCAGTGCCAGATTAGCTTGGTGCCTGTCGACGCCAAGCTGATCTGTCACTGCCCTTGAATTATCATGGTTGATCCATCTCCTGCAACAGGTGCATAGTCGTTAGATGACGCCTCCAAAATTTGGGAAATATGTGCACCGGGCTGAATGAGTTAACAGTATTGTGTGATGGCAGAAGGCTTGTGATAAGAAGTTCTAGTACTTGCCATGATAGCTCAAGTGTGCTTGATTAACTTCAGGTTTAATGGCTCTATGAGTTCTCCTGGTCAGATTTATTGTCTCCATGAGCTTCTGTGGTGGAACATTCTGTTGAATGTGGTCTTTAAAGTGTAGATACACATTCATATAGGTCCCTGAATGTTAGATAACCTTGGTGTATAGAAAGATTGCTCTGAAAGATAATATAAGTTATTGGTAGAAGGGGTTTGCTACAAGGACCCTTGTAGGCCTGAGGGATGTCAAAGGAACCATTGTACCCTGAGGGCCTTCGGGGTACAATGGTTCCTTTGACCTCCTTCAGGCCTACAAAGGTCCGTGCAGCAAGCCCCTGCTACCAATAACGTAATTGTTTTCATTCCTCCGCTATTTTCATACAAGAAATCAAGAAGAAATCTTCCGACCTGGATTATGACAGACAGGACTGACATCAAAGTGTTGCGATTGTGGTTGTGTTATCCTGTGAAAGCATGCATGTGTTAATTGTAGGAAACGATCTGATATTTATTTGAGCTATCATGGTTATGAATCATGTACCTTTTTAGTAAGTTTTTCTCTCGTTTGCACGTAGAGCAGATTTCATTAAGTTTTACCGGAAGTTTCTAGAAAAGTCGCACGGAGAATAGCAGTCGATCTTTGTTTTGCGTAGATTAGAACCTTCGATAATGTCGCGCTGTCTAGTGACCTCATATGTGTGACATCGGGGAGTTCGTAACAGTTTGCAGCATTTTGTTTTTCTGTGCGCGTGAATTGAGCAGCCTTTTTTTGGTCTTGTGAAAATTCCTGAATTTTCTAGAGTGGATATGCAAGGTCGTGATAGGGCTACCATACTTTTATGTGACTTCATTATACACTAGGATTTAGAGCTGAAGTTAGCAGCCGATTTTTTTGTCGCCTATTGTAGTTTTTCTAGAAAGATTATTTTAATGAGTTTCGGTTGCGTGTTTCGTTCTGATTGGTTGCGTTGTATGATTTTTGTAGATGATTCTGGAAATTGGTAGTATAGAGGGCGCTAGGAAAGCACGTTCGTACGTTGTCTTGCATTGTCAGTGGTAGAGACACGCAGTTTATCATAGGTACGTGGCCCGTTTAGGGTGTACATTGTGTGAGATGCTGCGTATGAGAAGCTTTGTGTCGGCAGTGTGGACATTGCAGAAGAGACTTTGTATCAGTGTTTGTGCATTGGGAAATACATTGTGTGGAGTTCGCATCGCTGAATTAAAATATTGTTGGAACTGTTACTCCAGTATTGTCTACATCCTTAAGCCATGTGTGACGGATTGCAGCTGAATGAAGTTTATTTAAAAGAACCTTATGTGCGTGCGTCTGGTGTGTTTATCATACTACGACTACGACTCCACCACGTAACACAAAGGAATATACATTTATACATAATAGATTTGTGACATAATTTTAAATCTTTCATGACATTGCCGTCTCCAGTAGTGTGCCAGTTGTTTCGAACAACACTAAGTAACTTTGTACTTGAGAATGTTTTGGTGAGCTTTTATAGAACAAAACTGGCATCCAAGACGTGTCAGAAAGAGGGCTACAAAAAGTCCGTCATTATGCGCTACAAGGGTTTTTGAAATGAGGTCACATGGTACAGTTTGCACTAAAGGGATGGTCGTGTGATGTAGGGATGAAAACAAAAAAATTTATTTTTATGCAAGAAAACAAAGCACAGATGAAAACAGTTTGCTAGTTTTTTCTCTCTAATTTCAGTGACTATGACTTTGAAAAGCGCCTGGCCAAAGAGAAACTGTACCTGCTGTGTCAGTATGAACCAGTGCAGAAGTTTGTGCGACGAGCGGACTACGCCTTTTATCAGGCTTTAGTGGAGGTGCTGATTCCCGACGTCCTAAGGCCCATACCAAGTAAGAACATGTGGAAGCATTAATGTAGTTGTTTGCTTATAATGGCCAATAACATATTAAGTCCTAAGATCAGATTTCCCAAATTCCTTATGCAATTACTTCTCAATTTAGGAGCGAGGTCGACCAGTAGTTGTGCATTTTGACAAAACTGTCTTTGGACTGTTCACAGGCACAAATCTGTTCTTGTGTGTTATCTTAGACTCTGATCTTTTGTCCAGGTTCTTTGACACAAGCCATCAGAAACTTTGCCAAAAGTCTGGAAAGCTGGCTGAAAACAGCTATGCAGGGTGTTCCAGAGGAAATGGTGAAAGCAAAGGTATATTGCATATTTGGATGAATTTTGTCCTATTATGTAGCCAGTTTGGTTCATGAATATCAGAAAAATGATGTAATCCACCTTGATGCCCATTTGCATGCAACACTGATACTGTAGACAGCACCTGTTGTTGTGTGCACAGTGGGATTAAGTACTGTAACCACATCAGTAAAGTCAGTTGAGACTTGCATATTTTCTTACCACTTTATGGATGCCTGCATTAGAGTTGATGTAAGTGAATGAAAGTGAGCGGTTGATATGGATAGCGTCTGATCAGCATGACACTTTTGTATGTGCCAACCTAATCATGCAGTACCCTTTATCATACCCAGTTCACCATCCATTTGTATATGTACATGTAACAGCAAGAGTGAGTCTGCGTACTTACCTATCTGTTGTCTGTCCATTATGTTGGTGGTCAGCTTCAATGTTGAAAGACTTACATAAGATAATATAACAAAATAGAACTTTATTGCCATATGTAAATATACATTAAGAAATCATCTCAGTGCTGTGCAGATAAACAAGTGACATAAGACTTACATAAATTATAATTATCTTTTTGTCTTGTTCAGAACGTATGAAACAATCGCCAAACACATAAAGAAATTAAACAGTTGAGTGAGTGACAGATATTTTTTGGGATGAGTAAATCTTGTTATGTTGATGTTAATTTTGGATTCCTCAGTGGGATTTCATTGTGTGTATGAGGAAATGCAGTTTTGGCCATTGTTTACTTACTTACTTACGCCTGTCACCCCTACCCGGGTATAGGCCATCGACGAGAGACCTCCAGCAACTCCTGTCCTGTGCTTCTCCTTCGATTCTACTCCAGGTGGTTCCCAGTCTCTTGATGTCTGTTTGGCCATTGTTTGTTTCCTCAAAAACATTACCGATGACATTACTGTCTGGAAGTGTCTACTACTTACTCAATTTTAGCCTAAGAACTTGTTGCTCACACTTGTTGTTGAGGATGGAAATGATTGTCTTATTCTATACCTGCGTATTTCTCTGTGGGCTGGCGATTGGGTGCCTGATAGGCGGGGGCAGGGGATCTAACTGTTGTCTGTCCAGCGCTGTGATTCCCCTTGGTTTGAGTACTAAGAACTTGTTGTGTTCCTTCACCACCCGGGAGGCACTCGGGGAACCCTCATTAGGGCTGAGAGTAGCCTCCCGTCCCAGTCCAATCAGGCACCCACTACGTGGCCCAATCACAAATCAGTCGTTTCTACTTAGCTCTGAAGTTCAGACGTGTTAGCCTTTCGCTCCACAGACCGTTGCTAACGGTTTTTCCCTGCTCTTCTTTTTGTGGATTACTGTGTTCCTTCAGACTTGTGTGCTTGGATTTATGTGCCTGTGTGTGTTTTTCAAGGATTGTGCTTCGAGTGAACTGTGTTTTTCTTCGTTCTGGTTACTTACTTACTTACTTACGCCTGTCACCCCTACCCGGGTATAGGCCGTCGACGAGAGACCTCCAGCAACTCCTGTCCTGTGCTTCTCCTTCGATTCTACTCCAGGTGGTTCCCAGTCTCTTGATGTCTGCTTGGAGGTCTCGACGCCAGGAGTTTCTCGGCCTACCTCTTTTCCTCTTTCCCTGGGGGTTCCATGACAATGCCTGCCTAGTGATACTGGAAGCTGGCTTTCTCAGACTGTGACCGATCCATCCCCATCTTCTTCGCCCAATTTCATTCTCTGCTGTTATCTGCTCTGTTCTCTCCCAGAGTCTGACGTTGCTGATCTTCTCTGGCCAGTGGATTTTCAAAATTCTTCTAAGGCAACTGTTCATGAAGGTCTGTACTCTGTTGACTGTGGTTTTTGTCAATCTCCATGTCTCTGCTCCATATAGGAGAACTGCTTTTACATTGGAGTTGAAAATCCGGACTTTGGTGTGTTGTGACAGCTCTCTGGAACTCCACACTTTTTTCAACTGGAGAAAGGCTGCTCTGGCTTTACCGATTCGTGCTGACATCTGCATCAGTGCCGCCTTTTTTGTCTATGATGCTCCCGAGATAGGTGAAGGACTCCACCTCCTCCAACGGGGTGCCAGCAAGCAAGACTGGTTCTTCCCTGGTTGTGTTCAGCCTCATTGTCTTTGTTTTCTGTTTGTGAATGGTGAGGCCCACTTGGGACGAGATGTCAGCAAGCCTCGTGGTCTTGTCCTGCATTTGTTGATGAGTGTGGGACAGTAATGCCAAGTCGTCTGCAAAATCGAGGTCGTCAAGCTGTGTCCACAGTGTCCACTGTATTCCACTTCGTCTGTGCTCTGTGGTCATCTTCATGACCCAGTCTATGGCCAGTAGGAAGAGGAACGGAGACAGCAGACACCCCTGCCTGACACCAGTTCTGACCTGGAGCTCTCTGGTGAACTGCCCTTCGTGGATCACGCGACATGTCATGCCATCATAGCTGCTCTTGATCAGGCGGACGAGCTTTGTGGGTACACCGTAGTGTCGTAGGAGTTTCCACAGAGTCTCTCGGTCCACGCTGTCAAATGCTTTCTCATAATCCACAAAGTTGACGTACAGCGGGGAGCTCCACTCCAGAGACTGTTCCACGATGATGCGGAGAGTGGCGATCTGGTCTGTACATGATCGGTTCTTCCTGAATCCTGCTTGCTGGTCTCTCAGCTGGGGGTCAATGGAGCTCTTCATTCTCTCTAGGATGATCCTGTTGAAGACCTTTCCTGGTACTGACAGCAAGGTGATTCCTCTGTAGTTGGAACACTTGCTGAGGTCGCCTTTCTTGGGAAGCTTGATTAGGTACCCCTCCTTCCAGTCAGCTGGCATCACCTCCTCTTCCCAGATCTTTCCAAACAGTGGGTACAGCATCTCAACTGTTGTCTCTAGGTCTGCTTTCAGAGACTCCGCTGGGATGCCATCTGGCCCTGCTGCTTTGCCATTCTTCAAAAATGCCACTGCTTTTCTGATCTCTTCCCGACTGGGTCTGTCACAGCTGATGGGTAGGTCGGTCTCTGCCGGCTGGATGTCGGGGGGGTCGGGTGGGCTAGGTCTGTTCAGCAACTCTTCAAAATACTCGGCCCATCTGTCGAGTTGGTCTGCTCTGTCTGCAATAGGCTTGCCTTCTTTGTCTTTTACTGGTCTTTCTGTATGGCCATACTTACCCGACAATCTTCTGGTAATGTCGTAGAGCTGTTTCATGTTGCCGCTGCCTGCTGCCTTTTCTGCCTCTGCTGCCAGGCTGTCTGTGTAGGCCCTCTTGTCTGCCCTGATACTCCTCTTCACCTCGCGGTTGGCTTCCGAGTATTCCCCCTGTGCCCTTACTTTGGCTGCTCTCGTGCGACTGTTGTTGACCGCTGCTTTCTTCTGCTTTCTCGCTTCTATCTTCTTCAAGGTCTGTGCCGACAGCCAGTCCTTGTGGTGGTGTCTTTGCAGGTTGAGTTCAGCGCCTCTCTAAACTGCCTTCCACTGCTGCTTCGTCGGCGTTTTTGTAGCTATTTCCTTTTTTGCAGGGTGGGGAAGCTACCCCCACGCCCAACCCCCTTACTAGGAGGACCAGGGGTTTTCTGTCGGGGTCACCTTCCCTTAGACCATGTTGGTTCACGGCACCTTATTTCATTCGGTGCACCCCTCTCACGAGGGACCCCCTATCCACCACCCAGGGGACGCGCCTCAACGCCGTATGGTCCCAGCGCAAGGTTCGTTCTGGTGATAACGGGGAAAAAAAAAAAAAAAAAAAAAAAAAAACCAACGAAAAAAAAACAAAGGAAGGTACTCCCTGTGGTGTTTACTGCTCCGGCTATGGAGATTCCTCCACCCGTCGCCACGTCACAGGAGAGGTAAGGTCTTGGCCCCTCCCTCACAAGGCCCCGGCCCGGGTGCCTGTTTTAGTTTGTTTTGTCGGATCGCGCATAGCTTTCGTTCTCGTTTTCGCGCATTCAGAGTGCTTGCGCCCAGTCGCCTGCTATTTCTGTTTGTATGTTGCAGTAACCCCGTGCGTACCTGCGACAAGTGTGGATCTTTCCGGTGGCCGTATGATGACCATGATTTTTGCCTTCCTTGTACGGGATGCAATTCGGACCATACTTGCACCGTCTGCGCCGCCTGGCCCGAGCAGCAATGGTCGCAGCTTTGGAGTTTTTACAGGCGCGAGCGTCCGCATTCGCCTAGTGACAGGGCTTCCTTCCTAGAGCCCACATCAGTACTTGGCGCTGTTTCCAAATGCGTGGGCGCGGACCATGAGGCTCCACTGAGCCGTCGGCCGCTTGAGCTTCGCTCATCTTCCCTCACTTCTAATCGGACACCGCCTGCTGACTCTTACGGGGAGTCCGCCTTAGGGCGCAGCGTTTGCCTTACGGGGGCACGCATACCGCGACTAACCTCGCGTAGTACGTTGTCCAAAAATAATCAAATTTCTGGAGACCGTGAGGATCAGCTGAGTCGTCCTCCGCTTGCGATTTCCTCATCCTCCAAACTCTCTAACCGGACACAGCCTGCTGACTCTTACGGGGAGTCCGCCTTAGGGCACAGCGTTTGCCTTACAGGGGCACGCATACCGCGACATACTTCGTGTAGTACGTTGTCCGCAACTAGTCGCGTTCTAATGGACCGTGGCGATCAACTGCGCTGTCGGCCGCTTCACATTGGCTCATCCACAAAGATTTCTAAACGGACAACGCCTGCTGGCTCTTACGGGGAGTCCGCCTTAGGGCGTAGCGTTTGCCTTCCGGGGGCACACATTCCACGACATGCTTCGCGCAGTCCATTGTCCAAAACTCGTATGAGATCTCATTTGCACAAGTCTGCGTGCTCTTACGGAGAGACGCCTATGCGGCAACGTACCCGCCGTACAGAGACTAGCGAGAGATCCAGGTCCAGGCGTCATCGGTTTGATGACCGTGTTCCTCTTTCTCACGTGACCTCCATTACTCCACACACTCACGCGTCGGGTGACTACCGTCAGGAGCATCGTTCTACTGTCCGTTCCGATCGCCGCAGTCCTCGGCATTCATCATCATCTTCCCTTTCATCTCCTTCTCCCGCTTCGGTTCCCCGTTCGGCTTCCAGCTTGTCTAGGTCTGCTCCTCCCCTTCCGTTCCGTCACCCGTCCCCTTCCCCTCCTCGGCCCCGTAGTCGGACCTCCGCTGGTACAGTTCACCGTGACCGCCACTCCCGTCATCGCAGCCGCTCCCGTCATCGCAGTCGTTCTCCCCGTTCACGTCACATGGTTCCCTCTAGGTCCCCCCCTCCCATTTATACCTTTCCCCTGCGCCCGCTTCGCCATCTTCCAGGGGTATGACGATCGCCGGTGGCTACAATTTCTCATCCGGACGGGCTCCGCGCCGTTTCTCCCTCCCGGACCCTCCATTGGATCTCCCTCCCTACACGCGAAGAGGACACCCTTAGTCTCCTTCCTGAGGATTCGGTCTCTAATCTCCTCGACTTTGGCGGCCGCTCCCTTTCGCCGCGCTCTGATGTGTCGGATGCGCCTGTGTCGACTACGCTCCCTTCGTCGTCGCTCACGGAAACGCTTCTTTACATTAATGAAGCGGCTCGTATTGTTGTGGCCGCCCTCCCGAAAGATGAGTGCCTTCCGTCCCCTCCGCTCAAACGGAAGGTGTCCGCTTTTGTTGATTCGGACCGGCAACAGAAGAGATTCAGGCCGCTGCCTCAACCTCCTGGATTTCAAGATCTGCGGGATTCCTTCTCCGCTCATCTACACACGGATTCACAAGAATACTCTTTTTTTGCGGATCGCAAGTGGCCGGCTGACCTTGACATCGCGTTCCGCCAATCTTGGTACGCGGGCCATTCACAGTCTTTTCAGTGCACACTTCCCACGTTGGACCCTCCGGTTGTGGCGCAGCTTGGCGGCAACTCTAAGCTACGTTACACTTTCCCGCGTGGTTTGGATAAGACGGCGTCCCTAGTGTGGAATACCTTGGCCTGTGGGGGTTTTCTGGAGCTTCTCACACAAACTTTTATTCGTCGCATTGAAGACTCACGAGAATCTTCACCCCTTCTTGGTGATCTCCTCACTCTAGCGGTCGCGGCTAACCGGGCAGCTTATCACTCTTCCATCAACGCAATGGCGGCTGCTGCTAACTGTGACCTCATGTGTCGGGATGCCGCTCTACAAGCCTGTCGTGGATTGCCCCCTGATTTGAAGTCTCAACTGCGTCGGGCTCCTCTTGGTGGACGTCTCCTCTTTGGTGAGACTTGGCAGAAAGTGAAGGACGTAAATTTAGACCGCTGGCCCAACCGCTTTACCACTTCTCGCTTTCACGCCGCCCGCAAGGCCGTGGGTCGCGCCCTGCGGAACTCCAGACCCTCTTTGACCTTCATTCCCCGTCATTCCAACGCGCCCCGGAGGGCTCCCGCTTTCGGCCGCGGTAAACCTGTTCAGACCTCTATCCCCTCTTGGCCCAAGCCTGCCCGCCGCCCTGGTCGAGGGCGCGGCAGGTTTCAATGACTACCTTCCGTTCCAGTTCCCGCCGGCCCCTCGGGAGTCTCCGGTCGGTGGGAGACTGGCCCTTTGCAGCGACGTATGGAGGGCGCTGCTACCGGACGACCCTTGGGTCCTTACTACCATCTCCGAGGGTCTCTTGATTTCGTTCCGTTCCCCTCTGCCGTTGAGACGATCTCCGGTATGGACAGACGTTCCATCCGACGAGTTAAAAGCTATCGCCTTGCGCGGAGAGGTGGCCTCCCTTCTACAGAAGGCTGCCATGGAGGTAGGTCTCGACTCGCCGGCATTTTACAGCCGCATCTTCGTAGTTCCGAAGCCAGACGGAAAGTGGCGTCCTGTCATCGATCTCTCAGTGCTGAACAAGTTTATACTGGCTCCGACTTTTCGCATGGAGACCACTCGGACGCTCCAGGCCGCAGTGCAACCTATGGATTTTGCAGTCAGCCTAGATCTTTCAGATGCGTATCTCCATGTTCCCATACATCCGGCATCCAGACGGTATCTCCGCTTCGCTTTCGAAGGCGTGATCTACCAGTTTCGCGCTCTTCCCTTCGGTCTCAACCTCAGCCCGTGGGTTTTCACTCGCATCATGGATGCAGTCGTCGCCAAGGCTCGACAGTCCTCATCCAGTCCGATCTCCAACTACTTAGATGACCTTCTCATGAGGAATGCGTCGGAGTTGGTGCTGCGGATGGACAGGGACGCTCTACTCCTACTCTTGTCCCGCTTGGGATTTCTACTCCATGCCCGCAAGTCGGACCTCTCTCCATCGCGCCGGTTTATTCATCTTGGGATGGAATTTGCGACCGACCTCAACCGTGTGTGTTTACCGGAACCTCGGATCACGAAGTTAACCTCCCTCACTACTCGGGTTGCCCGGTCGGAATCCGTTCCCGCCAGTCTGGCTGCAACTCCTCGGCTTGATGAATGCAGCGGCGGATCTCCTCCCCCTGGGTCGTCTTCACTCCCGCCCGCTTCAGTTACATCTCCTGCTTCATTGGAGGCCGTCCTCCGGCGACCTCGATGCCCTGGTGCCGGTGTCTCCAATCCTTCACTCTCACCTACGGCGTTGGATGGACACTTCTTGGCTAGCTTCGGGAGTTCCTCTTGCCTCACCGCCCCCTCAGCTCTCGCTCTGTGTGGATGCGAGTCTCGCTGGGTGGGGTGCACACCTGCTTCCGAGTTTCCTTTCGACGTCCGGCCTCTGGACATCGGACCTGACAGACAGACACATCAACTGGCTCGAGCTACAAGCAGTGTGGCAAGCGCTCATGGTGTGATAAACACTTTACAGCAGACTCCTTGAAGGTTTTGTTCCGGGATGTTCCTCCGGACAAAATCTTCAATTTCTTGCGAGCATGCAATATTTTTAACAAGATTTGAGCATTCATAGACTATGTGAATCTTTTTTATTTGCCCTTTTTGAGAGTCTGTAGACATTTCTTTTAAAGACATGTGCGACATTTTAGCCTGAGATTTTTAATCTATATTTACATCTTGTCTTAAGACCTTGCTTTTAGTCTGGCTGACCAGATTTTTACCCATCCCGCCGTGAGATGGCCTTAGTCGCCTGCTCGGCGTTAAACCCAAATAACTAACTAACTAACTTGTCCTGTCGGACAACACTACGGTCGTCTCATACATTCAGAAGCAGGCAGGTACACACTCTCCGGATCTCTGCATTCTCCTCTACCGTCTGATGTGCTGGTGCGAGGACCGCGGCATCTCTCTCCGAGCTCGACATATCCCCGGACACTTGAACGTCTTGGCCGACTCCCTCTCTCGACGCGGCCAACTCCTCCACACGGAATGGACTCTTCACCCGGACATCTTTCAGATGATCTGCGCTCACTGGGAGACTCCCATGATCGACTTATTTGCCACGAGGTGGAATCATCAACTTCCCCTCTTCATCTCCCCCATTCCAGACCCTCTAGCCTGGGCGGTCGATGCGCTATCCATTCCGTGGAACGGACTGATTGCGTATGCCTTTCCACCGACGGTTCTCATCCCCAAAGTCCTAATCAAGCTCAGAGGTTGCAACGCGATCCTGTTCTTGATCGCCCCGTTCTCTTGGACCAGGTCTTGGACCACCGACCTTCTCTATCTCGCCACGGGTCCACCTCTTCGTCTCCCCACGTCGAGGACTATGCTCAAGCAGCCTCGCCAGCCGCTGTTCCACCCGTGCCCAGAGAGGCTCCTTCTTCACGCCTGGAGATTGTCCGGCAAGCCCTCACCGCAAGAGGCTTCTCGGGTGCTGCAGTGGAGGCGATCGCTTCAGCCCGTCGACCCTCGACTCGACGCGTTTACGAGGGCAAGTGGCGAGTGTTCCAGTCATGGTGCTCGGACCAACATCTCTCTCTCCTCGAATTAACTACTCCACAGCTCGCAAACTTCTTCCTCTGGCTCTTTGGAGACCTTGGCCTCGCTCCCATCACGATAAGAGGATACCTGTCCATGATTGCTGACACTTACTGTCATCTAGGCCACCCGGACCCTGGCGCATGTAAAGATCTCGCAGACCTGATGGCACATTTTGGCCTGCAGCGTCCGGTTCCCCGCTCTCTGATTCCTCACTGGGACCTACCCTGGGTCTTGACGTGGCTTAATTCGGACAGATTTGAACCCCTTTCCCTGGCTAGCTTCGCTGATGTGACACGGAAGACATGCTTCCTTTTGGCCTTAGCCACGGCGGCCAGGGTAAGCGAACTACACGCTCTGTCAGCGAGTTTTACCTGCCTCCAATTCCGAGCGAATGGTTCTGTATAATTACTCACTGACCCGGCCTTCCTCGCCAAGACCCGGTCTCCTTTGACTGCTCCCCTGGTCATAAATATTCGGCCTTTGAAACACGCGACCTTTTCTAAGGAGACGCGACAACATGATCCCGTGCGCGCCTTACGCATTTACATACGCAGATCCAAGCCCGTATGCCGAGGACGATCACGCCTCTTTCTACCTTTGAACCCCAAAAGAAATGACATAACGGCTCAGACAATATCTTCCTGTCTACGTTGGGTCATTCGGTCCGCCTATCAGGATCTTTCCCATGACGGGGCGAGGCGGCTCAGGATCCGCGCACACGAGGTTCGGGCCATGGCCACGAGTGTCGCCTTCGATCGCAATTGTGCAGTTCGAGACATCGTGGCAGCAGTGGGCAGGCGGTCAGAGTCAACATTCGCCCGCTTCTACCTCAGGGATCTGTCAGGCCAGCGAGAGAATCTCGCACTGGTGGGGGACATCGCCGCAGCGCAACACTCCCTCCCGGAGCCGGAAGCGCCGTAGGTATGCACTTAGCTAAAATTGTCAGGAGTTTGGCGAATGGATGTGGGGCTCTGTCGTCTGCCCTTTATGATGGTATTTGGGCGCGGCACCCTCCACCTTTTCGCCATTCTTCCAGACAGTAATGTCATCGGTAATGTTTTTGAGGAAACAAATTAATTTTTCTCTAAAATATATTTTTTCGAAAAATACTTACCGATGACATTACTTGAAGGACCCTCCCACCTGCCCCGCTTGCCGCTGGTAAGCTAAGTATCACGACTGATTTGTGATTGGGCCACTTAGTGGGTGCCTGATTGGACTGGGACGGGAGGCTACTCTCAGCCCTAATGAGGGTTCCCCGAGTGCCTCCCGGGTGGTGAAGGAACACAACAAGTTCTTAGGCTAAAATTGAGTAAGTAGTAGACACTTCCAGATAGTAATGTCATCGGTAAGTATTTTTCGAAAAAATATATTTTAGAGAAAAATTAATTTTACACTGATGGGCGTTTTGTTTGTGTGGATATCATTCTTTTTTTGTTTTGTGTATTGAGAATGTGTAAGAGAGATTGACACACACGCACACACAGACTCGCGTACCATTGTGTCTCTCTGTCGGTGTGGTGTACTGCTCTGAGAGAGAAGGAGAGAGAGACTCGCGTACTGCTAAGTCTCCCTTTCAGTGCTGTATACTGTAAAACTAAAAGTGACTATTAGAAAGAAAGGAAGGTACAAAAAAAATGTTACCTTCCTGGCGAGCTTATTCCACCATAATCTGATGTAGAGGGCTGTAGTCAATGCACCAGCCCCTGACAAATCCTGCAATGTGAGAGATTTTAGATTTAGCACCCTCCATTTTATCAAAAAGATCTTAGAGATAAAAGGATTGCATGTCATTATACCTTTGATGGCAACAAAAGTTAACATTTGCTTTGCTTGACAGGAGAAATGATGTCATTATTATAGTTTAAAAGTTCCATTGACAGGAAAAATGACTCATTTGTAGTTTGAAAATTCCAGAGAGCCATCCTGTCACAGTGTTGAAAAAAGCTGAATTGTTGTTACAAAGCTTTTCTTTTAGTGTACTAATTGCTAATATTTTAAACTGAGTGTTTTGTGATAAATATGTACATGAATTTTCATGAAGCTGTTTTGTGGAAATGGTTGACACTTCCTATTACCAGGTAACTATCATTTCTGTAAACTTACAGCTCTGCGTTTTGCTATGTGTGTTCACGATGGTTGTTGGTTTTGGCTCAACACTATTGCATTTCGTGATCTAAATTTAAAAGGTAATAAACAAAGATTGCACACTAACACAAATCACAGAAGACACCACAACTTACAAAGGACACTTGCATCACAGCTGAAGAATTATGCTGATTGCTAAGACATCATACTGTACATACATCCTGAGTAAACATTTGGACGGATGGATCATTTTTGGTGCTTGTTTGCATAATTAGCTCATTCAGCCCGGTGCATGTATTTCCCAAATTTTGGAGGCGTCATCTAACGACTATGCACCTGTTGCAGGTTATGGATCGACCATGATAATTGAAGGGCAGTGCCAGATTAGCTTGGCACTGCCCTTGAATTATCATGGTCGACCCATCTCCTGTTGTAGTGCGTCAGGGCTGAATGGTTTAAGGGTCTGGACAGCAATTTTATAAAAACTGCATTTTTAGAACAACTCGTATGTGTTCTGATTGCCGTGTAGCAGCACCCTGATGGCAACATCGTAACCCTTATTCAGAATACACCAGTATGTGAAATAAGTTTGACTAAAATAGTTCAAGGGTAGTGCCAGAATAGCTTGGCGCCTCTAGGCACCAAGGTCTTCAGGCACCACCCTTGAACTAAAGCCATTGGTCTATATCCTTATCTGTAAGTACTATAATGTAGCTTGCATATGGCAGTGTACAGATTTGAAGCTTTTAGCCTCAGTATTATATGGGTTAAACAACTCGAGGGCTGGTTGGGAGAGGGATTCCAAAAAGGGCAAATCGGTACCAGTTCAGACTTTAAATTTGACCCAAGGATACCTTGTGGCAAGACCATTTTAAGCATGCCTATTTGAGTGGCCTCTCTTAAAACCCTTTGTTTCCTCAAAAACATTACCGATGGCATTACTGATAGGAAGATACGTCTAGCTACCGATTTCAGCCTAAGTCCCCATTGTGTAAGCAACACAACCGGCTGCCTCGCGAACGGACGTTCCGGTTTCGGCTTATGTTTTATCTCGTGTTCTCTGTGTGTTTTCTCGACTTCGTTTGTGTTTTCTGGATTTTTTTGTGTGTGCGATTAGCCATCCTGTGTTGCTTCTTATCCTTACAACTTCTGGTGGGAGTTGAACGGCGATCTTTTCCCTTTTTTTAGCAGACATGAGGTAAGGTCTCGGGTTATAGTTATACATGAGCCAGCCATTTTTTACGGTTTCGCCAATCTGACTCGAAGCAGTTACTGTTTGGCACCGTTTTTTCTTAGCGCATAGGGCGGTGTTAGGCTGCTTTCGATTTTCTCGTACGCCCTTTGTTGTTTTTTGTTTTCAGCTTCTCTCCCCCCTCTTTAGCCCCCTCGTTTCCCCGCCCCTACAGGAGGTTCAGGCGGGGACGGGCCCAGTGACTATCACCCTCTACCTTCCCCACCTTATGACCATGGAGCACGCCGTTGGCGGGAGGCTCGCCCGGCACATCGACAAGTGGCTGTACATGGGTGCTCTCCACTATCTCAGACGGACTCCATATTTCGTTTCTCCAACTGCCCCCTCTCTGCTGCTTGCCTGTGTGGACTCGTGTCTCATCCGACCTGATCAGGGCTTTGGCTTTGCGTCAGGAGATTGCGTCTCTACTTCAGAAGTCTCCGACGGAGGTGGTCTCTCGGCTCGACTCGCCGGCATTCTACAGCTGCCTCTTCCTGGTTCGAAAGCCTGGCGGTCAGCGGTGTCCGGTTATGAACCTATCGGCTCTAAACTGGTTCATTTCGGCCCCTTCATTTCGCATGGAGACAGCGCGGGCCGTGCGGTTAGCGGTGCGTCCTTTCGACTTAGCGGTCAGCCTCGACCTTTCCGATGCTTATCTCCATGTTCCCATTCACCCTGCGTCTTACCGCTTCCTACATTTCGCCTTCGACAGAGTCGTCTACCAGTTTTGGGCTCTCCCCTTCGGCCTCAACACTTCCCTTGGGTCTTTATGCGGATTATGGACGCGGTGATCTCTCGGGCCCGACAGTCCTCGTCCAGCCCCACCTCCAATTACCTAGACGACCTCTTGCTCTGCAATCAGGACCCCCAGTCTCTCGAGATGGACCGGGATGCTCTACTGACTCTTTTCGGAGACTGGGATTTATGGTCCATCAAGGGAAGTCGGATTTCACACCCTCCTGTACCTTAATCCATCTCGGAATGGAGTTTCTGACCGACCGCAATACTGTGAGACTAATGGCCTCTCGCGTTCAAAAACTGGCTGCGGCCGGTCAGCAGGTGTCGCGTTGCGAGTCGTGCCCTGCCAGGATCTGGCTTCAGTTACTGGGACTCATTAGTGCGGCAGCCGACCTCCTTCCCCTCGGTCGTCTGTACTCTCGGCCTCTTCAGCTCCATCTCCTTTTCCATTGGCGACCTTACTCAAACAACCTTTCGGCCTTAGTACCGGTGTCCCCCTTGATCTGGTCACACCTACTTCGGTGGACGGATCTGACCTGGCTCGTGTCGGGTGTGCCCATTTCCTCCCAACCTCCTCGGCTTTCACTCTGCACAGATGCGAGCCTATCTGGCTGGGGTGCCCACCTACTTCCGGATTTCGAAGAGGTCTCCGGCCAGTGGCCACCATCTTTACAGAACAGACACATCAACTGGCTGGAGTTGAAAGTAGTTTGGCTGGCTCTGACTCATTGGGAGACTCGTCTCCATCACAATGAGATCTTGATTCTGTCAGACAATTCCACTGTGGTATCGTACATCCAGAGACAAGGCGGGATGCGCTCTCCGTCTCTCTGCATTCTTCTCTACCAGCTGTTCCTCTGGTGCCAGGATCGACACATCTCTCTCTGGGCGCGCCACATTCTGGGTCACCTCAACGTGCTTGTGGACTCTCTCTCTCGCTGGGGCCAGCTGCTCCATACCGAATGGACCCTCAAACCAGAGATCTTCCAGCTGATCAGCACCCGCTGGGAGACACCAATGGTCGACCTTTTCGCAACACAGTGGAACACACAACTTCCTCTCTTTGTCTCCTCCATTCCAGACCCTCTCGCCTGGGCAGTGGACGCCCTGTCGATCTCTTGAGACGGCCTGATAACCTATGCTTATCCCCCGGTCGTCCTTGTTCCCAAGGTGTTCCTCAAACTCTGAGGCTCGAACACGATCCTCTTCCTCGTAGCGCCCTTCAGCTGGGCACGCGGCTGGATGACCGACCTGGTGAGACTCGTCACGGACGCTCCCCTGCTCTTACCCACACCACGCATGATGCTGAAACAACCACGACAAGCTCTCTTCCACCCGTGTCCGGAGCGGCTCCTATTACATGCCTGGAGGTTGTGCGGTTGGCCCTCACCGCTAGAGGCATCTCGCGTGCAGCAATGGAGGCTATTGCTGCAGCCCGCAGGGCTTCTACCAAGAGGGTATACGAGGGCAAGTGGAGAGTCCTGCAGTCCTGGTTTCTCTCCAGACACCTGTCTCCAACGGCCTTGTCTACACCCCAGTTAGCGGAGTTCTTCTTGTGGCTCTTTGATGAACAAAACTTGGCCCCTATCACCATCCGGGGATATCTCTCTATGGTTGCAGATACCTACCGACATTTGGGCCGACCGGATCCGGGTGCATGCAAAGACCTCGTCGACCTCCTTGCCCACTTCAAGTTACAGCGACCTGTTCAGCGTTAGCAACTTCCACGCTGGGACCTGGCCTGGATCCTCACATGGCTTAATTCGGACCGCTTCGAACCTTTGCCCTTAGCCACTATGGCTGACGTCACCAGGAAGACCCGTTTCCTACTGGCTCTTGCTTCGGTTGCCAGAGTCAGCGAGCTGCATGCATTATCAGTGGACCCAGCATGCCTCCAGTTTCATGCGGATGGCTCCGTCCAGTTAATGACGAACCCTTCCTGTCTCGCCAAGAATAGGCTTCCCTCAGCCGGAGCTCAGATCATGACTCTCCGCCCGCTTAAGGGTTTTGACCTTACCCGGGAATGTTGACAACAAGACCCTGTATGGGCCTTGCGGATCTACCTGCGTCGTTTGTGGCCCTTCCGACGGGGCCGGAAACAACTCTTTCTTCCCCTGCGACTTGGCAGGGACGATATTTCAGCGTAGACTATATCCTCGTGGATCCGCAGGATCATCCGCTCTGCTTATGAAGAACTCTCACCGGACGTGGTGTATTCGAGCGCATGAGGTTCAGGTGGTATTTGTGAGTCTTGCCCTCGACCACAACTGTGCAGTGCAGGATATTGTGGCGGCCGTTGGGTGGCGAATGAGTTTCACCTTCGCCCGCTTCTACCTACGAGACCTCTTGGGCCAGCGGGAGAACCTGGCCCTTGTTGGGGACGTCTCGGCAACGCAACACTCCCTCCCGGTGCCATATGTAACGCTTAGTTGAAATCTTCAGGAGTTTGCGCCCAGGGCACCTCGTTCACCAACATGTTCTCAGGACGGGGTATGGTGGGCGGCACCCTCCTCCTTTTCATTATTCTTCCTATCAGTAATGCCATCGGTAATGTTTTTGAGAAAACAAATTAATTTGTTTCCTCAAAAACATTACCGATGACATTACTGTCTGGAAGTGTCTACTACTTACTCAATTTTAGCCTAAGAACTTGTTGTGTTCCTTCACCACCCGGGAGGCACTCGGGGAACCCTCATTAGGGCTGAGAGTAGCCTCCCGTCCCAGTCCAATGATGCGTCCACTACGTGGCCCAATCACAAATCAGTCGTTTCTACTTAGCTCTGAAGTTTAGACGTGTTAGCCTATCGCTCCACCGACCGTTGCTAACGGTTTTTTTCCCTGCTCTTCTTTCTGTGGATTACTGTGTTCCTTCCGTCTTGTGTGCTTGGATTTATGTGCCTGTGTGTGTTTTTCACGGATTGTGCTTCGAGTGAACTGTGTTTTTCTTCGTTCTGGTGATAACGGAAAAAAAAAAAAAAAAAAAAATAAAAATAAAAAATAAAAATAAAACAAAACAAACAAAGGAAGGTACTCCCTGTGGTGTTTACTGCTCCGGCTATGGAGATTCCTCCATCCGTCGCCACGTCGCAGGAGAGGTAAGGTCTTGGCCCCTCCCTCACAAGGCCCCGGCCCGGGTGCCTGTTTCCGTTTGTTTCGTCGGATCGCGCATCGCTTTCGTTCTCGTTTTCGCGCATTCCGAGTGCTTGCGCCCAGTCGCCTGCTATTTCTGTTTGTATGTTGCAGTAACCCCGTGCGTACCTGCGACAAGTGTGGATCTTTCCGGTGGCCGTGTGACGATCATGATTTTTGCCTTCCTTGTACGGGATGCACTTCGGACCATACTTGCACCGTCTGCGCCGCCTGGCCCGAGCAGCAATGGTCGCAGCTTTGGAGTCTTTACAGGAGCGAGCGTCCGCATTCGCCTAGTGACAGGGCTTCTTTCCTAGAGCCCACATCAGTGCTTGGCGCTGTTTCCAAACGTGTGGGCGCGGACCGTGAGGATCCACTGAGCCGTCGGCCGCTTGAGCTTCGCTCATCTTCCCTCATTTCTAATCGGACACCGCCTGCTGACTCTTACGGGGAGTCCGCCTTAGGGCGCAGCGTTTGCCTTACGGGGGCACGCATACCGCGACAACCCTCGCGTAGTACGTTGTCCAAAATTAATCGAATTTCTGGAGACCGTGCGGATCAGCTGAATCATCCTCCGCTGGCGATTTCCTCATCCTCCAAACTCTCTAACCGGACACAGCCTGCTGACTCTTACGGGGAGTCCGCCTTAGGGCTTAGCGTTTGCCTTACGGGGGCGCGCATACCGCGACATAATTCGCGTAGTACGTTGTCCGCAGCTAGTCGCGTTCTAATGGACCGTGACGATCAACTGCGCTGTCGGCCGCTGCACATTGGCTCATCCACAAAGATTTCTAAACGGACAACGCCTGCTGGCTCTTACGGGGAGTCCGCCTTAGGGCGTAGCGTTTGCCTTCCGGGGGCACGCATTACACGACATGCTTCGCGCAGTCCATTGTCCGAAAATCGTCGTATGCGATCTCATTTGCACAAGTCTGCGTGCTCTTACGGAGAGCCGCCTATGCGCCAACGTACCCGCCGTAAAGAGACTGGCGCGAGATCCCGGTCCAGGCGTCATCGGTTTGATGACCGTATTCTTCTTTCTCACGTGACCTCCAATACTCCACACACTCACGCGTCGGGTGACTACCGTCAGGAGCATCGTTCTACTGTCCGTTCCGATCGCCGCCGTCCTCGGCATTCATCATCATCTTCCCTTTCATCTCCTTCTCCCGCTTCGGTTCCCCGTTCGGCTTCCAGCTTGTCTCGGTCTGCCCCTCCCCTTCCGTCCCGTCACCCGTCCCCTTCCCCTCCTCGGCCCCGTATTCGGACCTCCGCTGGTAAAGTTCACCGTGTCCACCACTCCCGTCATCGCAGCCGCTCCCGTCATCGCAGTCGTTCTCCCCGTTCACGTCACACGGTTCCCTCTAGGTCCCCCCCTCCCGTTTATACCTTTCCCCTGCACCCGCTTCGCCATCCTCCCGCGGTACGACGTTCGCCGGTGGCTACAATTTCTCATCCGGACGGGCTCCGCGCCGTTTCTCCTTTACGGACCCTCCATCGGATCTCCCTCCCTACACGCGAGGAGGACACCCTTAGTCTACTTCCTGAGGATTCGGTCTCTAATCTCCTCGACTTTGGCGGCCGCTCCCTTTCGCCGCACTCTGATATATCGGATGCGCTTGTGTCGACTACACTCCCTTCGTCGTCGCGCACGGAAACGCTTCTTGGCATTAATGAAGCGGCTCGTATTGTCGTGGCCGCCCTACCGAAAGACGAATGCCCTCCGTCCCCCCCGCTCAAACGGAAGGTGTCCGCCTTTGTTGATTCGGACCGGCAACATAAGAGATTCAAGTCGCTGCCTCAACCGCCTGGATTTCAAGATATGCGGGATTCATTCTCCGCTCATCTACACACGGATTCACAAGATCCCTCCTTTTTTACGGACCGCAAGTGGCCGGCTGACCTTGACATCGCGTTCCGCCAATCTTGGTACGCGGGCCATTCACAGTCTTTTCAGTGCGCACTTCCCACGTTGGACCCTCCAGTTGTGGCGCAACTTGGCGGCAACTCTAAGCTACGTTACACTTTCCCGCGTGGTTTGGATAAGACGGCGTCCCTAGTGCGGAACACCTTGGCCTGTGGGGGTTTTCTGGAGCTTATCACACAAGCTTTTATTCGTCGCATTGAAGACTCACGAGAATCTTCACCCCTTCTTGGTGATCTCCTCACTTTAGCGGTCGCGGCTAACCGGGCAGCTTATCACTCTTCCGTCAACGCGATGGCGGCTGCTGCTAACTGCGATCTCATGCGTCGGGATGCCGTTCTACAAGCCTGTCGTGGTTTGCCCCCTGATTTGAAGTCTCAACTGCGTCGGGCTCCTCTTGGTGGACGTCTCCTCTTTGGGGAGACTTGGCAGAAAGTGAAGGACGGAAATTTAGACCGCTGGCCCAAAGGCTTTACCACTTCTCGCTTTCACGCCGCCCGCAAGGCCGTGGGTCGCGCCCTGCGGAACTCCAGACCCTCTTCGACCTTCATTCCCCGTCATTCCAACGCGTCCCGGAGGGCTCCCGCTTTCGGCCGCGGTAAACCCGTTCAGACCTCTATCCCCTCCTGGCCCAAGCCTGCCCGCCGCCCGGGTCGAGGGCGCGGCAGGTTTCAATGACTACCTTCCGTTCCAGTTCCCGCCGACCCCTCGGGAGTCTCCGGTCGGCGGGAGACTGGCCCTTTGCAGCGACGTATGGCGGGCGCTGCTACCGGACGACCCTTGGGTCCTTACTACCATCTCCGAGGGTCTCTCGATTTCGTTCCGTTCCCCTCCGCCGTTGAGACGATCTCCGGTATGGACAGACGTTCCATCCGACGAGTTAAGAGCTATCGCCTTGCGCGGAGAGGTGGCCTCCCTTCTACAGAAGGCTGCCACGGAGGTAGTGTCTCGTCTCCACTCCCCGGCATTTTACAGCCGCATATTCGTAGTTCCGAAGCCAGACGGAAAGTGGCGTCCTGTCATCGATCTCTCGGCGCTGAACAAGTTTATACTGGCTCCGACTTTTCGCATGGAGACCACCCGGACGCTCCGGGCCGCTGTGCAACCTATGGATTTTGCAGTCAGCCTCGATCTTTCAGATGCGTATCTCCATGTTCCCATACATCCGGCATCCAGACGGTATCTCCGCTTCGCTTTCGAAGGCGTGATCTACCAGTTTCGCGCCCTTCCCTTCGGTCTCAACCTCAGCCCGTGGGTTTTCACTCGCATCATGGATGCAGTCGTCGCCAAGGCTCGACAGTCCTCCTCCAGTCCGATCTCCAACTACTTAGACGACCTTCTCATGAGGAATGCGTCGGAGTCGGTGCTGCGGATGGACAGGGACGCTCTACTCCTACTCTTGTCCCGCTTGGGATTTCTACTCCATGCCCGCAAGTCGGACCTCTCTCCATCTCGCCGGTTTATTCATCTTGGGATGGAATTTGCAACCGACCTCAACCGTGTGTGTTTACCAGAACCTCGGATCACGAAGTTAACCTCCCTCACTTCTCGGGTTGCCCGGTCGGAATCCGTTCCCGCCAGAGTCTGGCTACAACTTCTCGGCTTGATGAATGCAGCGGCGGATCTCCTCCCCCTGGGTCGTCTTCACTCCCGCCCACTTCAGTTACACCTCCTGCTTCATTGGAGGCCATCCTCCGGCGACCTCGATGCCCTGGTGCCGGTGTCTCCAATCCTTCACTCTCACCTACGGCGTTGGATGGACACTTCTTGGCTAGCTTCGGGAGTCCCTCTTGCCTCACCGCCCCCTCAGCTCTCGCTCTGTGTGGATGCGAGTCTCGCTGGGTGGGGTGCACACCTGCTTCCGAGTTTCCTTTCGACGTCCGGCCTCTGGACCCCGGACCTGACAGACAGACACATCAACTGGCTCGAGCTACAAGCAGTGTGGCAGGCGCTCATGGTGTGGGAAGTCCACCTTTGCAACCAGACGCTTCTTGTCCTGTCGGACAACACTACGGTTGTCTCATACATTCAGAAGCAGGGAGGTACCCACTCTCCGGATCTCTGCATTCTCCTCTACCGCCTGATGTGCTGGTGCGAGCACCGCGGCATCTCTCTCCGAGCTCGACATATCCCCGGACGCTTGAACGTCTTGGCCGACTCCCTCTCTCGACGCGGCCAACTTCTCCACACGGAATGGACTCTTCACCCGGACATCTTTCAGCTGATCTGCGATCACTGGGAGACTCCCATGATCGACTTATTTGCCACAAGGTGGAATCATCAACTTCCCCTCTTCGTCTCCCCCATTCCAGACCCTCTCGCCTGGGCAGTCGATGCGCTATCCATTCCGTGGGACGGACTGATTGCGTATGCCTTTCCACCGACGGTTCTCATCCCCAAAGTCCTAATCAAGCTCAGAGGTTGCAACGCGATCCTGTTCTTGATCGCCCCGTTCTCTTGGACCAGGTCTTGGACCAACGACCTTCTCTATCTCGCCACGGGTCCGCCCCTTCGTCTCCCCACATCGAGAACTATGCTCAAGCAGCCTCGCCAGCCGCTGTTCCACCCGTGCCCGGAGAGACTACTTCTTCACGCTTGGAGATTGTCCGGCAAGCCCTCACCGCAAGAGGTTTCTCGGGTGCTGCAGTGGAGGCGATCGCTTCAGCCCGTCGACCCTCGACTCGACGTGTTTACGAGGGCAAGTGGCGAGTGTTCCAGTCATGGTGCTTGGACCAACATCTCTCACCCCTCAAATTAACTACTCCACAACTCGCAAACTTCTTCATCTGGCTCTTTGGAGACCTCGGCCTCGCTCCCATCACGATACGGGGTTACCTGTCCATGATTGCGGACACTTACCGTCATCTAGGCCACCCGGACCCTGGCGCATGTAAAGATCTCGCAGACCTGATGGCACATTTTGGACTGCAGCGTCCGGTTCCCCGCTCTCTGATTCCTCGCTGGGACCTACCCTGGGTCTTGACGTGGCTTAATTCGGACAGATTTGAACCCCTCTCACTGGCTAGCTTCGCGGATGTGACACGGAAGACATGCTTCCTTTTGGCCTTAGCCACGGCGGCCAGGGTAAGCGAACTACACGCTCTGTCAGCGAGTTCTACCTGCCTCCAATTCCGAGCGAATGGTTCTGTACAATTACTCACAGACCAGGCCTTCCTCGCCAAGACCCGGTCTCCTTTGACTGCCCCCCAGGTCATCAATATTCGACCTTTGAAACACGCGACCTTTTCTAAGGAGACGCGCCAGCAGGATCCCGTGCGCGCCTTACGCATTTACATACGCAGATCCAAGCCCGTCCGCCGAGGACGATCACGCCTCTTTCTACCTTTGAACCCCAAAAGAAATGACATAACAGCTCAGACAATATCTTCCTGGCTACGTTGGGTCATTCGGTCCGCCTATCAGGATCTTTCCCCTGACGGGGCGAGGCGGCTCAGGATCCGCGCGCACGAGGTTCGGGCCATGGCCACGAGTGTCGCCTTCGATCGCAATTGTGCAGTTCGAGACATCGTGGCAGCAGTGGGCTGGCGGGCAGAGTCAACATTCGCCCGCTTCTACCTCAGGGATCTGTCGGGCCAGCGAGAGAATCTCGCACTGGTGGGGGACATCGCCGCAGCGCAACACTCCCTCCCGGCGCCGGCAGCGCCGTAGGTATGCACTTAGCTAAAATTGTCGGGAGTTTGGCGAATGGGTGTGGGGCTCTGTCGTCTGCCCTTTCGGATGGTATTTGGGCGCGGCACCCTCCACCTTTTCGCCATTCTTCCAGACAGTAATGTCATCGGTAATGTTTTTGAGGAAACAAATTAATTTTTCTCTAAAATATATTTTTTCGAAAAATACTTACCGATGACATTACTGTCTGGAAGTGTCTACTACTTACTCAATTTTAGCCTAAGAACTTGTTGTGTTCCTTCACCACCCGGGAGGCACTCGGGGAACCCTCATTAGGGCTGAGAGTAGCCTCCCGTCCCAGTCCAATGATGCGTCCACTACGTGGCCCAATCACAAATCAGTCGTGATACTTAGCTTACCAGCGGCAAGCGGGGCAGGTGGGAGGGTCCTTCGAGTAATGTCATCGGTAAGTATTTTTCGAAAAAATATATTTTAGAGAAAAATTAATTTTTCACTAAAATATATTTGTTCGAAAAATACTTACCGATGGCATTACTCTAAGGGCCCTCCCACCTGCCCCCGCTTGCTGCCAGCTATGTTTGCTTAGAGTATGACTGGTAGCTAGGCCCAAAGGGCCTTATGGGAAGGGAGGGGAGGTCACTCTGGGAGTTATATAAAACGACGACTCTCCGAGTTGCCTCCCCGGTTGTGTTGCTTATACAACGGAGACTTAGGCTGAAATCAGTAGCTAGACGTATCTTCCTATCAGTAATGCCATCAGTAAGTATTTTTCGAAAAAAATATATTTTAGAGAAAAAATAATTTTCATCCTGATACACCCACAAATATATTTGACTGCGATAGTTGAAGGGTGGTGCCAGAATATTATGGCACCGCCCTTGAACTAAAACAGTTGATCTATATCCTAATCTGTAATGCAGCCTTCATAGGACAATAAGCAAATGTTTTAAACATCAGCCTCAGGATGTAATGGTTAAAGTCGGGGTCATAGAAGGTTAATAAATGGGTAAAAAACAATTGCTATATAGAAGTGTGTTTTGTCAAATACTATTTTCACTATCAAAGCCAAACTTAGTACAGAGATACCTGATGATAAGAACTCCTACTCAGACTTATTTTGCCAACCCACTGATAGCTCAATGGTCACAAGAGTTTGACTGATATTGAAAAATGCCCATTTGGGTCAAACTTGGCACTAAGGCCAGTGGTGATATGACTATTTTATTCATACTATTTTTGTTTTATGCATATTAATTTTGTTGACCACTCTAAAATGTCAAGGGTGGTCAGTAAATGTGTGAAAACTGCAGAAATGTTTACAAAACACAAGATTCAACTGTGGGCAATTGTAATCATTGCATTAACACGTTCCACCCCAGGACCAAAATCCCCAAATTTTGTAGTTGCCATCTGAAGGACTGTATGACAATTCTAGAGACAAATCAAGCATGATAATTCACGGTTGGTGCCAGAATAGCTTGGCGTCTATGGGCACCAAGCTGTTCTGGCACCACCTTTGAACTATCATGCTCGATCCATGTCTTGCTGTGGTGTGTCAGGGCTGAATGAGTTAAAGACATTTTAACACTTGCTTATTGGCCATTTGGAAAAGTGAGGGTGAGTTATGCGTGTGAGCTATTAAGGCTTTACTGTTCTTGTATGTAGTGTTCACAGACAAGTGTATGCTTTTCAGATTGGTGCCGTGAGTGCATTTGCTCAGACGTTGCGGCGTTACACTTCTCTCAACCATCTGGCGCAGGCTGCCCGTGCAGTGCTACAGAATACGTCACAGATCAACCAGATGCTCACAGACCTCAACCGTGTTGACTTTGCCAACGTGCAGGTCAGTATGTTAGTATGTACCCACTCCATAAATTATTTCTTCAAAAACGTTACTGTTTACTGATAGGAAGACATACTTAGCCTGTCAATTTCAGCCTCCAAAATTGTTGTGTTGCTGCACAACCAGGGACGTAACTCTAGCAAGCAGTTACCTCATCCCCTGAGTGGCCTCCCTATCCTCTGGATGGCCTCCCTTCCTAATCTCGCGAGAGTCCGTTATTGCCAGTTCTATACTTGGTTTCCATTTTGTTCGGTTCCATTGTTTTCAGTCTCCGCGTTTCTTCTTCTCCTTCGTTCGTTTTTTTCGGTTTCGATCTTCTTACGATAGCCGGGACATTGTCTCGCCTGGCGATTGCAAGCCTACTGGGGCAATTTCCGTGGAATTACGGCGTTTTGACCATTCTTTTCGACTTCATCTCCGACGGTCGGTTACAACCGTCATGTCCTTGGAAACGTGGCCCCGGGTTATGGGCGGTTCTCTTATGTTTCCATTCCTTGTTGCAGTCACTAGCTTCAAACTTGCCCCGCCTGCGGCGACTCCCAGTGGCCCAGCGATTTACATCTACTCTGCCTTCCTTGCTCGGGCTGCGCGTCGGATCATCCCTGTGCTCCTTGCGCCTTTTGGGAAGAGGACCATTGGTCCCAACTTTGGAGTTTCTATCGCAGCAAGCGCCCCGTCCCTTTCACTGCAGCGCCAGTTCCACCGGCCCCTACCAACTCGGACGCGGTCAACGGTTTGTCTCGGCACTCTCGGTCCCCAGACTCCGGTCGCTCCCTCACACCACGCTCCCGATCATCGGTGACGGGTCGCTTGCGGCCATTTTTCCCTCCGGCCAAGGCGACGGACGCTGTCTCTTCTGCTGTGGGCGGTACGTTCCTTTACGATTCAAGGCGCTCCTGCTCTATGGAACGCAGTTTCATGTCTGTCCCGCGCACCCGCTCTACGGAGACAGGTCCCTTGCGGCTATTTTTGCCCCCGGGCAAGGTGACGGACGCTGTCCCTTCTGCTGTGGGAGGTATGTTCCTTTACGATTCAATGCACTCCTGCTCTATGGTGCGCAGTTTCATGTTTGTCCCTCGCACCCGCTCTACGGAGACGGGTCCCTCGTGGCAACTTCCCCCTCTCCCTCGGGGGATGAGACACCGGCCCTGGCACGGTTACCGACCAGCCAAGTGTGGCATTGCCCACCTGCACCATTGTGCCTCAGCGTCGCCATAGGTCATCACATCACGACTCTTTACACGGCGCTGCGGGGCTTCATGTTTCTCTTTGCGCCCTGGCTCGGAGCCGGTCACCGCGCGTCCATCGATCGGACGATCAGTCCTCTCGGCGACGATCTCTCCACTTTTGTCCGATGGCTTCACCCTGGTCTCCTTCCCCCTGGGACATTCAATTGCGTGGTCGCCCTCGGAATCGGGCGGAACATGGCCACTCTGTTCCTCGCGCTACTTTGGTCTCGCATCAGCCGCGGTGCTCCTCTATCGGACGGGTTGATTTGCGTCCTACCGTTCCGCCTTCCCCTCTGTGCCACAGCCGAGATCTTTGTGTCCCGGGACGGGAGTGGTCCCGTTCACAGGTTTCTTACCGCCACGGTGTGCACCACCGACCCCTTCATGAGAACAGACGACACAGTCCCTCCCCTGTGAGACGTCGGTCTTCTCCCTTTTCATCTTCTTCTTCTTCCGTGTCTTTCACTGTGGCTCCAGCTCACCCGGCACCTCCCAACTCAGACAAAGTGGGCGTTTCGTTTCGTCTCGCCCTGGCGCGTTTCATGTTTGGACCTAAATGCAGCCAACGCTTGGGCTCCAACAAATTTACCAATTCTACCGTCGTTGGCGCCCCATGCCATCAGACGAGGCTACAAATCGACTGGCCACTCCCAGCTCTACCGCCGTCGGTGTTTCTTCTCGGCGCTTCCGGTCACCGGACCCCGTTGCATATTATCACCGCGCTCTCGCTCTACGGAGAGCATGGCCGACAGCGGCCTCGGTCGGCCCGCTACGCGGTTGAACCCTCTTTGAGCCCCGACACATCTTTTAGGACTTTGTCCACCCGCTGCAGGCAGGAACGCGGCCAGCAGCATCTTCGGTCGCCCCGCAATGCGGTGAATGACAAAACTTTCTCAGACGTTACCACTGGCACTTTGTCCACCTACTCCATGGCGGAGCGCAGCCAGCAGCGGCTTCAGTCGCCCCGCACCGCGGTGAATGACAAAACTTTCTCGGACGTTACCACTGACACTTTGTCCGCCCGCTCCATGGCGGAGCGCGGCCGGCAGCGGCTTTGGTCGCTCCGCAACGCTGTGAATGACAAACCTTTCTCGGACGTTACCACTGGCACTTTGTCCGCCCGCTCCATGGCGGAGCGTGGCCGGCAGCGGCTTCGGTCGCCCCGCATCGCGGTGAACAACAGCTCCCCTAGCCTTCATGTAGCCTTTATGACAGTACCAGTGCATCCTCGGCGCACCAATATCCCCCACTCGCAGGAGCCACGCGACCGGGAGATGTGACACAGCAAGAAGCACAGCTCCAGGTCTTTTGCACGTTCGTGCTCTCACTCTACCAGTTTTGACGCTAAAAAAAAACGGACAGCTTCACCTCCCCCCCCCCCCCCCCCCCCCCCCACGGCATGCTTCCCCGACCAAGTGGCATCGCTCATCAGCAAGACACAAATTTTGTGCACCCTCCTTATGCAGACGTGTTCGCCGGGCGGACGCATCCACGCAGACACAGTCGTCCCCCCAACCCCCCACCCCCCCCCCCCATCGTCATCGGTCCTCTCACAGCCGTGATCGGTCAGTTCGCAGCTATTCGAGGGAGCGTTCTTCTTGGATTCACAGCCCCTCTCCTCGTCATGGCAGCCCTCAGGGGAGCCACACTTCTTCTCCATCGAATGTTGTGATTCGGCCGCATGCTACAAGGGACATCCCCTTCCCCCCCAGCCCGCTCTTGTGATGTGCGCATGCCGCTCTACAGCAGTTTTTCTTCTTTGGACAGTTCACGGCTTCCCTCCCGGCGGTCGGCGTCTCAGGACGATGAGGAGGTCCTGAATCTCCTGCCAGAGGATTCTGTCTTGGCTCTCCTTTTGGATGATCGTCGGTCCGCGTCTCCGGTCTCTCTGTCTTCTGGCAGCTCCTCTGCACAGGCCGCTTTCGTCGCCCCAAGCACAGAGACGCTGCGGTCCTTGGACAAAGCTGCACGGTTGATTTCGTCCATTCTGCCTCCGGACACCTGTCCTCCGTCTCCCCCTCTCAAGAGGAAAGCTTCCGCTTTCGTGGATGCCCCCAGGCAGGCAAAAAAATTCAAGTCCCTCCCACAACCCCCAGGATTCCGGGATCTTGTGGAAGCCTTTTCGGCGCACCTACAGCAGGGCTTCTTCGGAGACTCCAGCTTCTTCGCTGACACCAAGTGGCCGGAGGGGTTGGATATTGCCTTTCGCCAGCGTTGGTACTCCGGACATTCTCAGGCCTTAGTTTGCCCCCTCCCAGCAGTGGATGTTGCAGCGGAATTTCAGACGGGCGGCCACTGTGCTCTGCAGCTATGGATGCCGTGAAGACGGGACAATACTGCGACCCTCGTCCGCAACGCTCTCTACTGTGCTGTTTTTTTTTTACCTAGCGACACAGGCCATGGTGAGACGCGTGGAAGATGCCTGGCACCCCTCTATTTCGGCGCTTTTAGGAGACACCCTCGCCTTGGCAGTGGCTGCTAACCGGGTTGTGTACCATACTTCTGTTAATGCTGTGGCCGCTGCAGCTAACTGCGACCTGATGCGCCGAGATGTCGTCCTCCGTGGTTGTTTTGCCCTCCCCACGTCGGTGAAGACCCAGCTCCGCCAGGCTCCGCTCGGAGGTGCGTTGCTTTTTGGACCCACTTGGCAGTCAGTCAAGGACGCTTCTAAAGACATCTGACCTTCCCACACTGCTCCCACCAGCTTTCAGGCTGCCAGCAAGGCCATGGGTCGCGCCCTGCGGACTGCTAGACCCACTTCTCGCCCCTACTCCAGAGGCGTCCGCTTCTCCACTCGTACCCCAGCTGCCGGCTGCTTCCGCTCTTTCTCAGCCCCGACTCCCTCCTTTTTGGTCCTTTGGATCCCAAGTGTTTGCCGTGCTTGGAGACCCGTGTCGGGGGAGAAGAGGATCCTGGTGGCTGAAACACTCCACTTTGGCCTTGACTTCTGCCTAAACGGGAGGCTAGTCGTACCGGCCTAGTCAATCGGCTCTTGTCACGTTGAGCCCTATCCCACTGTTGACATGCGGGTTGCTATACGGAGCACCATGCTATAGCCTCTGCTGCTGATTAGGTGCCTTACACCAGTATTCCCCTGCATTCAACAGTGTGATAGAAGGCGGTGGCTTAAACGGTTCAATCGGGCTTACCCCCTTGAGTATATCTTTCGGGCAGTCTCCATTGTGCGTCGGCTGGAGACCCGCCGACAGTTGCACTTTCCCTTGTTGGGCTCGGTGGTGGGCGGGGACACCCGGGGGATGAATATCTCTACTGTAATAATATGGAAAAAATTAAAAAACCAAAACTGGCACCAAAGCGGCACATAGCCGCCGACATTGTCATTGAGAACGATAGTGACTCTGACTGTGAGGAAGCGACGCCTCAGGCGTCGGCCGCCTGGCCTCGCTTTCTCATTATCCACAGCAAAGTTAAAGAGAAGCCTGTTTCCAAGCTGCACCCTTTCCTGGTAGGGGAGACCCTCAGGAGCCGTGTTGGCAGGCCTGAGGCCCAGCGCCTCAGGTCTGGTGACTTGCTGGTAGAGTGCCGTACCCGGGCACACTTCAATGGGCTACTGAGGCTCTCCTCCATCGTAGACACTCCAGTGGAGGTCACTCCCCACAAAACGATGAATTCTTCTAGAGGAGTGATTAAAGATCAAGCATTGGCCGAACTGTCTGAAGATGAACTTGTACGGAACCTTAAGTCACAGGGGGTGACCTACGTCAGGCGCTTCATTTCCAAACGAGGTGGTAGGGAGGTCCGTCTCCCTACCATCATCCTGACGTTTGGCACCCCCACAGCTCCTACTACCATCTGGGGAGGTTACTACTCCCTAAAAGTGAAAAAGTATGTCCCTCTCCCCCTCCGGTGCTTTAAGTGCCAAAAGTATGGCCATGGGCAGAAGACATGCCGACAGGCAGAGGCTCTATGCGCCCGCTGCACTAAGCCCGGACACTCTGCTGAGTCCTGCACAGCCATCCCCCTGTGTGTGAATTGCCAGGGGGCACATATGGCTTCGGACAAGAAGTGCCCTCGTTGGATCTCCGAGTGCAGGATTCAGCAGGTGCGTGTGGAGAAGGGGCTGTCCTTTGCGGACGCCAAAAAACCGGTTGATGGCCCTGGTGCAGCTGAGGCTGCGCCAAACTCAAATAACAACTTTGTGTATACTTACAGTGCTGCGGTGGCAGGCAAGTGCCCCACCAAAGACTTCTCTTGTCAAACCCCAACTTCTTGGTTGGGGGCGGAGCCTCGGATCCTCTCGCCCATGGAGAGTAACCTTCCTCCGGTGGTGATGAGGAGCCAGGGAACGCAGAAGGCGGATGCTGCCGGTCCGGTGGCACCGCCTTCTGCTGCCCCTAAGCCTCAGCCCCCACCCAAACCTGTCAATCTTAATACAAAGGCTTCTGGCTCTGGCAGCCTTCTAAGGCCGCCAACTCTGGCGGCAGGAACGCTGCCCTGGGCCAGAAGTCTAAGAAAGTTACGGGACCACTGTGCGTACGGGCCCAGAATGGGGACACTGATGTCCCCCTTCAAAACAAATATGCTGCATTGGAGGAGCAGATGGAGGGGGTGGAGTTGTCGTAGCTGGTGCTGCGGCAGCTTCTCCCCCCTCCGAGGAACCAGAGGAGGCCCAGGAGTCGACCCCCCCCCCCCCCCTCTGTTTCTTCGACTCTTTCCAAAGCACAGGAAAAGGGGGGAAGGAACTCTTCTCCTACACATAAAACCTAACCATGTACTCTCTGCTTCAGTGGAATTGTTGTGGTTTTTACACCAACTTTGAAGAATTATGCCTTCTAGTCAAGTCCTATAACCCCTCGGTAATATCTCTTCAGGAGACTTACCTGAAGACTTCTGACCCTGTCTCCTTTAATGGTTTTAATGCTATCCATAAATGTTCTGATTCGGAGAGACGCTCGGGTGGAGTGGCTCTTCTCATTAGCAACCAGTTTTTATGTAGCCCCGTTAGTGTTGACACCTGTCTTCAGGCTGTCGCAGCTCGGGTTACCTTAAAGAAGACTATAACCATATGCAGTATTTATCTGCCACCATCCCTGCGGGTCTGTTGTAATGATTTTTTTAATTTCGTAGATCAACTGCCCCCTCCCTTTATTCTCATGGGGGATTTTAACGGTCACGCTCACCTTTGGGGTAGTGACCACTATGATGGCAGAGGTCAGATGTTAGAAGATGTTTTTTCTCAACTTAACCTATGTGTCTAATGATGGTTCACCTACATACTCTAACCCAGGTTCAGGATCTAGTTCTGTTCTAGACCTCACTGTGTGTGATCCTTCTCTCATGCTGGACTTTGACTGGAAGGTTCGCGACAACCTGTGTGGTAGTGACCACTTCCCAGTAGTCCTGTCATCGGTCAGCTGTGGGGAGGATCCGCCGGTGGGGCGCTGGAATCTCAAGAAAGCTAACTGGCCTCTGTTCGCCTCCCTCTGTCAGTCTCGTATTACAGAGGAGGTGGTCATGTCAGCTGAAGAACCTGTTTTTTCTTTTACTACTATTTTGTTGGACATAGCGGGTGAAACCATCCCTAAAACTTCCGCATCAATCCCTCGGAAGCCGAGAGTACCATGGTTCAATGAGGAGTGCCGCAAGGCCCAAAAAGCACGCAAATCTGCTCAGCGACGTGCTTTCCGTAATCCGTCGCAAGTGAATATTTTAACCTTTAAAAGGCAGAGGGCGAAAGCCCGTTACATTTTTAAACGTGAACGGCTTACTTCCTGGAGACGCTTCGTCTCATCTTTAACTTCTCGGACTCCGTCCCAGAAAGTCTGGAGGGCTGTTCGAAGAATTAGGGGCAGGGGTGGCTCGGCTTCTGTTGGCCATCTTAGAGATGGTGCCAGCTTGGTCACAGATAAAAAAGCTGTGGCCAATTTGCTTGCCTCCACCATTGCCCATAATTCTTCAACAGAGCATTATTCACCCTTCTGCCAGAGAGAGAGAAGGAGAAGCGAGAGTCTCGTATTTGTGATTTTAAGTCCGATAACTCAGAAGACTATATATAATGCCCCTTTTACATTATCCGAATTGCAGGAAGCCTTGCAAAAATGTAATGACTCTGCTGCTGGCCTAGATACCATCCACTATCAATTCCTAACGCATCTGCCTGAGAGGTCACTCCTTGTACTTCTCAAGGCCTATAACCATATCTGGAGAACTGGTCATTTTCCGCCGTCTTGGCACCAGGCTGTGGTTGTACCGATCCCCAAGCCGGGTAAGGATCCTTCCGACCCGGGCAACTACCGGCCTATCGCTTTGACATCATGTTTATGTAAAACTATGGAGCGCCTGGTCAACACCCGCCTGGTGTGGCATCTTGAGTCACAGGGTCTCCTCACAGACCTCCAGTGCGGTTTCCGGCGCTTCCGTAGTACAACTGACCATTTAGTCCGCTTTGAATCATTTATTCGAGATGCTTTTGTCAACAAGCAGCATGTCTATGCAATTTTCTTCGATCTTGAGAAGGCATATGACACTACCTGGAAGTATGGCATAATGTCTGACTTGTTGGACATGGGTTTTAAAGGGCATCTGCCCGTTTTTATTCACAATTTTTTTGACTAACTGGTCGTTCCATGTCCGTGTGGGCTCCACCCTCTCCGACTTCTTTGAACAGGAGATGGGTGTCCCACAGGGCAGCATTCTATCTCCTGTTTTATTTAGTATTAAAATTAATAACATCGTAAAGGCCGTCAAGGATGATTTTGAATGCTCTTTGCACAGCAGACTCCTTGAAGATTTTGTTCCGGGATGTTCCCCCGGACAAAATCTTCAATTTCTTGTGAGCATGCAATATTTTTAACAAGATCTGAGCATTCATAGACTATGTGAATCTTTTTTATTTGCCCTTTTTGAGAGTCTGTAGATGTTTCTTTTAAAGACATGTGCGACATTTTAGCCTGAGATTTTTAATCTATATTTACATCTTGTCTTAAGACCTTGCTTTTAGTCTGGCTGACCAGATTTTTACCCGTCCCGCTGTGAGATGGCCTTAGTCGCCTGCTCGGCGTTAAACCCAAATAACTAACTAACTAACTGTTTGTTGACGACTTTGCTTTGTGCGCACGTGGTCGAGGACTTGCGTCCCTTGAGAGGCGCTTGCAGCTGTGCGTTGATCGCATCCAGCGGTGGGTGTCTCTCAATGGATTCCAAGTTCTCGCCCTCCAAGACTGTCTGTGTGCATTTTACTAGCCAGACGAAATTTTTTCCAGAACCTAGCCTGAGCATTGCTGGAGTGCCGATTAAGGTGGCCGCGGAGGCAAAGTTTCTGGGGGTCATCTTTGACAAAAGACTTACCTTCCGCAACCATATTAATTACCTTAGAACCTCTTGTCAGAAGGCTCTCGACGTTCTTCGTGTCGTCGGTCGTACTGACTGGGGTGCGGACCGTACTGTCTTACTTCGACTGTACCGGGCCCTTGTTTGGTCCAAACTGGATTACACCCCACCCGGGTCTGCCCTGGGGGACTTGGGTGGGGTTAGGTATTTTTTAGTTCCCAGGGTCACCCTGGTCAGCCCCACAGGGTGGGTTTTTCTCTCTATTCTGGGGCATGTGTTTCTGTCTACCCGAGGTCCATTCACCTGTATTTGCCTTTTTAAAACTCTCCCTACTGTCTGCACTGCCTGTAGCTCTTGATATTGGATGTGTGTTGCTAAATGGTCTTAGCTTTATTTAGCCCCATGTGTTAGGTTTATTTAACGTATTTGACCGGCTGGCGACATACATTCAATGTTCTGTTTATTTTTTTTTTTTTCACAAGCAGTGCAGGCACGTCCTGAGAAAGCCTTGTTGCTGTCGGGACGTTAAGCAATGTACAATCAATCAATCAACCAAACTGGATTACAGCTCTGGTATGGCTCAGCTTCCAAGTCTGTGCTACAGCGTCTGAACACAATTCACCTTCAGAGTCTGCGGATATGTCTTGGGGCCTTCAGGACATCTCCAGTTCCTAGTCTGTATGCCGAGGCAGGGGAGCCTTCTCTCAAGCTCCGCCGCATCCGCCTCATGCTCAGCTACGTTCTGAAAGCAGAAGGCCCATCCAGACAATCCTGCCTATGATTGTGTTTTTAAACTATCATTTGCAGAGATTTACGATACCCATCCGGGAGCTTTCTTTCCGTGTCCGACCTCATCTGCAGGCGGCCGGATTGGACCTGGACAGAGTTTCGGAATCCCTGCAACACGTCACTCCACCTTGGCTCTTACCAGTTCCAGACATCTTGCTGGACTTGTCTGCCCACAAGAAAGACTCTACTCCACCAGCCATATACCAACAGAGCCTCAATGAACTGCTTTCAATTTTTCCTGGCTATTGTCGTATCTATACGGATGGGTCAAAGTCTGAGGATGGGAGAGTGGCTGCGGCCGCAGTTTCCTCTCGCCATCCTAGACGCCCATTTAAGCACCACCTCCCAGAACACTCATCTGTATTTAGTGCGGAACTGCAGGCGGTTCTGCTGGCACTCAGGCATGCTTATCGATCTAGAGAAAGGAACTTCCTGATTCTGTCTGACTCTCTTTCTGCCCTGCAGGCCCTTCAGGGCACGGGAAATGACCACCCACTGCTGGTGCAGATCAGAGAGCTCCACGCGCACTTGATAAAGGAATATTATGATATCATTTTTATTTGGGTCCCAGGGCATGTGGGCATCGAAGGCAACAGGATCGCAGATTCTGCTGCCAACGATGCATGCAATGACCCTGTCCTTGTCACACAGACAGTTTATAGTGATTTTAGACATGTGACTAGTGAGTATGTAGCCCGTGAATGGCAGTCCGAGTGGGACACAGAGGAAGCTAACAAGCTGCATGAAGCCCTTCCTAAGTTGTCTGACGGTTTACCTTATCGCTGCGGCAGCCGCCGTGAGGAGACTGTCCTTGCTCGGCTCCACATCGGTCACACGTATGTTACGCAATCTTATTTACTAAAACAGGAGGAGCGTCCATGGTGTTATGCCTACGACGAGCAGTACTCTGTTCAACACTTTTTGTTGTCTTGTGCTGATCTAATCGACACAAGGCATAAACATTTCACAGCAGACTCCTTGAAGGTTTTGTTCCCGGATGTGCCCCCGGACAAGATCTTCAGTTTTCTGAGAGAGTGCCATATTTTTAATAAGATTTGAGCGTTTATAGACTATGATGTTTCTATTATTTTGACCTTTTTGAGAGTCTGTCGACGTTTTCTGTAAAGACCTGTGCGACATTTTAGCCTGATATATTTTTAAGGTATATTTACATCATGTCTTAAGACCTTTCTTTTAGTCTGGCTGACCAGATTTTTAACCTTCCCGCCGTGAGATGGCCTTAGTTGCCTGCTCGGCGTTAAACCCAAATAACTAACTAACTCTCTGGACCAGAGTGCTGGTCGAGCAGATCAAAGCGGACGTTCTTCACGGCGAGATCACAGCTCTGCTTGAGAAGGCTGCCACGACACGACTCCCCGGCATTCTACAGCCGCCTTTTCGTCATCCCCAAGCTCGACGGCAGGTGGCGCCCCGTCATAGACCTCTCGGCTCTCAACAAATACATCTCCGCTCCATACTTCTGCATGGAGACGGCCAGGGCCTTGAAGGTGTCGATTCAACCTTTGGACTTTGCAGTGAGTCTCGACTTGGCGGATGTGTATCTGCACGTTCCTGTGCACCCGGCCTCCTAACGGTATCTGTGCTTCACGTTCCGCGGTGTGGTATATCAGTTCCGGGCGCTCCCCTTTGGCCTCAACCTCAGCCCTTGGGTTTTTACCAGAATCCTCGATGCGGTCGTCGTAAAGTTCCCACAGTCGTCCAACTTCCAACTATCTGGACGATTTGCTCCTTCGGAATCAGATTGCCTCCACTCTGGAGCGGGACCGGGACACATTGCTCTCCCTCCTCATCCGCCAGCTTGGTTTTCTGGTCAACTTGGGCAAGTCGGACCTTGCCCCATCTCGCCGTTTCGTACACCTCGGCATGGAATTCCTGACCGACCTCAACAGAGTCCGGCTCCCTGAGACGTGGATTCAGAAGCTGGCAACATTGGCGCTCCAGGTGTCGTCTGCAAAGGCAGTTCTGGCCAGGGTATGGCTCCAACTCCTGGGACTCTTCAGTGCGGCGGACCTCCTGCCCCTCGGCAGGCTTTACTCCAGACCGATACAGTTACATCTGCTCCTCCACTGGCGCCCATCCTCCAGCGACCTTACGGCCCCTGTTCCAGTGTCTCCTTTGGTCAGACCTCACTTCCAGCGTTGGATGGATCCTTCCTGGCTTGCATCGGGGGTTCCCCTCGTCTCCCCCTCGCCTCTATTCTCCATCTGCACGGATGCGAGCCAAACCGGCTGGGGAGCACACCTACTGGTGCAGTTTATCACAACCTCAGGCAGCTGGCTGCAAGATCACATCGGCAAACACATCAACTGGCTGGAGCTGAAGGTCGTATGGCTTGCCCTCATCGCCTGGGAAGCGTGTCTCTCTCACCAAGCAGTTCTGGTTCTCTCCGACAACACCACGGTACTCGCCTACATTCAGAACCAGGGCGGGACATGGTCGCCCTCTCTCTGCATTCTTCTGTTTCACATTCTCATGTGGTGCAGGGATTGCAGCATCACTCTTCGATCACGACACATACCAGGACACCTGAATGTCTTTGCGGACTCCCTGTCACGGCGGGATCAGCTTCTCCACACAGAGTGGTCTCTCTGTCCGGACATCTTTCGGCTCATCTGCGCCCGCTGGGAGACACCGATGATCGATCTCTTCGCCACACGGTGGAACAAGCAGCTTCCCCTCTTTGTCTCTCCCATTCCGGATCCCCTGGCGTGGGCGGTGGATGCTCTCTCCATCTCTTGGGAGGGCATGATGGCATATGCGTACCCTCTGTCCGTTCTGGTACCCAAAGTCCTCCAGAAGCTCCGAGGCCTCAACACAATTTTTCTGTTGGTGGCACCCTTCAGCTGGACCAAGAGTTGGACCACCGACCTCCTGAACCTGGCCACAGATCCCCCCCCCTGTGCCTTCCCACCCCCCGCACGATGCTCAAGCAGCCAGGTCAGAATCTTTTCCACCTGTGCCCGGATCGGTTGCTCCTTCACGCTTGGAGATTGTGCGGCAGGCCCTCGCCGCAAGAGGCTTCTTGAGTGCAGCTGTGGCAGCTATCTCAGCAGCCCGCAGAGCTTCCACCCAGAACGTTTACGAGGGAAAATGGTGGGTCTTGCAGAACTGGTGCGCATCCCAGCAGCTCTCCCCCATGGATCTGACTATGCCCCAGCTGGCTGAGTTCTTTCTGTGGCTTTTCATCCAGCAGAACCTCGCCCCCATCACCATCAGAGGATATTTGGCCATGATTGCAGACACCACTTGGGCCATCCGGACCCAGGGACCTCTCAGACCTGATGGCTCACCTAGACCTTCAGCGGCCGGTCTCACGATCTCTGGTCCCGCGCTGGGACTTGGCATGGGTACTGACTTGGCTCAACTCGCCCGCTTTGAGCCTCTCCCCTTGGCACGGTTCAGCGACCTGACCAGGAAAACATGCTTCCTTTTGGCACTCGCCACAGCATCACAGGTGAGCGAGTTATATGCGCTCTCAGTGCGCCCCGCCTATCTACAATTCCGGATTGATGGTTCGGTGAAGCTTCTCACCGACCAGTCCTTCTTAGCAAAAAATCGCCCACCCACAGCCGCCCCACAGGTCCTAACGATACGCCCCCTCAGACGTGCTAACCAGACCCCGGAGTCCCGTCAACAGGACCCGGTCTGAGCACTGCAAATTTATCTGCGCAGAATGAAGCCACTCAGGCAAGGGCGTGCCCGCCTTTTCCTGCCCAGGCAGACGTGATATCTCCACGCAGACGATCTCGTCCTGGATACGCTGGGTTATCCGGTCTGCTTACTCAGAACTCTCCCCAGAGAGAGCAAAGATGATGCGAATACGGGCACATGAAGTGAGGGCAGTGGCAACAAGCATCGCATTTGACCACAACTGCGCATTACGTGACATTGTGGCAGCTGTGGGCTGGTGGGCGGAATCCACCTTTGCCCGCTTTTTACCTGAGGTACCTATCCGGCCAACGTGACAACCTGGCCCTGGTGGGAGACATATCGGCGGCACAGCACTCTCTCTGGGTACGCATAGCTCGAATCGTCGGGAGTTGAGCGCATGTAAGGGGCCTCGATACCCTAAAGAACGGGGAGTGCATTCCTTGTGTTTTTTTCTCTGTGGTGGTTTGGTGTTACGGGCGGCACCCCCCTCCTATTTGCTATTCTTCCTATTAGTCATGCCATTGGTAATAGTTTTCTCAACAAATGTATTTTTCTCTAATGTATTTTTTTGAAAAATACTTACCGATGGCATGACTCGGAGGTCGCTCCCTCCTGCCCCGCTTGCCGCTATTGAGCTAAGGGCAAAAAGACTGATGGGAAATACGTCACCGGATATGGAGATAAGGGAGGCCACTGAGGGTTGCTAGGTAACGGCTCCCTGAAGTCGCCTCTTTGGTTGTGTAGTGTACACAATGGATGCTTAGTATGCTAAGTATACCTTCCTATTAGTCATGCCATCGGTAAGTATTTTTCGAAAAAATACATTTTAGAGAAAAATACATTTTTTCGGAGACTACTCAGGCCTCGGACTTCCGGACACTTTGTGGCAAGACCTTTCTAAACATATCAATTTCAGTGACTTCTCTCAAAGGTCAAGGTCACAGATGGCCTAGAAAGGGGTAAAAAATAACATATTTTTGACACAAATTGTTTCTCCTCAAATAATGTTTTCAACTTCAAACCCAAAATTTGTACAGAGACTTATACCTTATGGTAAGGCCTTTGTATGCATACTTATTTGAAGGGTCACAAGAGGTCGGCAAATGTGTGAAAAATTACAGTTTTTGATAGAATTATTGTCTTTTGCCAGGGTCCAGAAAGGGGTAAAAAATAGCCGTATTTTAACAAGAACTTTTTTTTTTTTCTCAAATGCTATTTTCAGTTTCAAACCCAAACATGGTATAGAGATTACTGATGGTAAGACCTTTCTATGCATACTAATTTGGATGACCCCTCGGAAAAGTCAAGGGTCACAGGAGGTCAGCAAGTGTGTGAAAAATGCCAGTTTTTGATAGAATTGTAGTTTTTGTCAAACTTTTTGCAAACTTTCCAATTAAATTTGGCAGAAAGGTAGATGATGGTAACACCTTTCTATGCATACTAATTTAATCGCCCTCTCACAAAAATAAAGGGTCTCGGAGGGTTGACAAATTTGTGAAAAATGTGTACGTTTTGAGATAACTTGGACTTTGTTGGTACAAAAGCCAACCCTGTACTCATTTTTAGACACTTGAACACTTGCTCATTTCAGTGACCTATTGGAAAGATCAAGGTCGCACTTATTATGTCAGTTGGTCACACACGTGAGCCTCCGGTATTATTTTCTTCTTGGAGGCCACTTGGTTTGCCTCAGTGCATTCTGTTTTATTTATTGCCTTATTACTGGTGTACAGGAGCAGGCATCGTGGGTGTGCCAGTGTGAGGATGCAGTGGTGCAGCAGCTGGAGCAGGACTTCAAGAAGACACTGAAACAAGGCAACTCCTTGGAGCAGTGGGCTGTGTGGCTGGAGACAGTTGTCAACCAGGTGCTCAAGCCGCATGAAGGATCGCCAAACTTCCCCAAGGCTGCTCGCCAGTTTCTGCTGAAGTGGTCCTTCTATAGGTACATGCTACTTTTGCACTCAGATTTGCACTTCATATTAATCCTTATTTGCATGTAGCCACTGGTACTGTTTACAGTGCTTGTGGTTTGATGCACGAGGGGGGGGGGGGGGGGGGGGGGGCGCCACTCTGTCAATCTCACAGTGTTCTACACCATTCAGCCCTGACAACATGCAGATCAAGATCAAGCTACTCTGGCATCACCCTTTGAGCTTTCATGGTCACTTTGTCTCCTGAACTTCTATGCAGACTTAACAGGAGAGCTGCTAAATCTGGAAATTTAACTCTTTCACCACCATTTTCGACTTAAGTTGAATCCCGGGCTCACTGCCAATTTTGACTCCAGTCGAATCTGTGGCTCACCGCCAATTTTGACTTTTGTCAAAATGTATTATCGGCATGTACTGCTCTTCTGGCGAAAGAAATCATGTTTGATTCTTATAAGCCACATGTTTAAACTTTGTTTTGTGTTTCAATGTGCAAGTTTTGTTGTCTCTAAAATGTATTTTTTTGAAAAATACTTACCTATGCCATTACTACAAGGAACTGTCTCTTAGCTTACATAATTTTAGCCAAAAACTTACGATGTGTACCTATAGGGCTAAGGGAGGCAACCTAGGGGCGCTGTGACCCAGTACCCCGAGTAGCGTCCCGTCCCACCCCATACAGGTAACTGCCCTTTGCAGACACGCCAGTTTATTCACTTAGCTGACTAGTGGCAAGCGGGGCAGGTGGGATGGCCGTCCGAGTAATGGCATTGGTAAGTATTTTTCCAAAAAATACATTTTAGAGAAAAATTCATGTTTCCTCAAAAACATTACCGATGCCGTTACTACAAGGAAGAATAGCGAAGAGGAGGTGGGTGCCGCGCAAAAACCCGTAACTCGACCAAGCTAGCTAGACCCGCCCTCCCAGGAGCAAACTCCCGATAATTTTAGCTAAGGGTTACCAACGGCACCAAGGGCACCAGGAGGGAGTGTTGCGCTGCCACGATGTCCCCCACCAGGGCCAGGTTGTGTCGCTGGCCAGCCAGGTTTCAGAGGTAGAATCGGGTGAAGGTCGACCCTGCTCGCCAACCCACAGCTGCCACAATGTCTCTGATGGCACAGTTGCGGTCGAAGGCGACGCTTGCAGCTATGGCTCTGACCTCGTGCGCCCTGATGTGTAGCCGCTGGCTGCGTCGGGGCCGAGGTCCTGGAAGGCGGAGCCAGGATGTAATTGTCTGGGCCAAGATGTCCGATCTACCTGGGGACAGAGGGAGAAAGAGGCGGGAGCGTCACCTGCAGAGCAGCTTGGTTCGGCGCAGGTACACGCGTAAGGCTCTCACCGGGTCCTGTCGTCAGGCTTCCCGGAACAGGCTTATCCCCTTCAGCGGCTGTACGGTGATCACCTGGGGGGCGGTCAAAGGGACTGTGTCTTGGACAGGAAGGCCGGGTCCGTCAGTAGCTGCACAGATCCGTCTGTCCTGAACTGCAGCAGGAGGGGTGCGCCGAAGGCGCGCGTGCAGCTCACTCATTAGAAGGCCGTGGCAAGGGTGAGAAGAAGCAGGTCTTCCGCATTACGTCGGCCAACGTCGCTAGGGGAAGCGGTTCGAACGTTCCAAGTTAAGCCAGGTGAGTACCCAAGGGAAGTCCCAGCGCGGGATCAGGGAGCCGAGGGCCGGCCGCTGTATATGGAAGTGGCCATCAGGTCAGCGAGGTCTGTGCACTTGCCGGGGTCTGAGCGGCCCAAGGGTTGGGATGAGTCGGCAGTCATGGCAAGGTAGCCCCTGATGGTGATCGGCGCCAAGTGCTGCTCGGCGAAAAGCCAGAGGAAGAACTCAGCCAGCTGGTGGGATGTCAGATCGGTAGGAGAGAGGTGTCGGTTGTCGCACCAGGACTCGCCAAGTTCCTAGGTCGACTCAAAGGGTCGAGAGTCTGCGGCTGCAGCGATAGCTTCCACTGCTGCACTTGAGAAGCCTCTAGTGGAGAGGGCGTGCCACACAATCTCCAGGGGTGTAGTAGGAGTCGCTTGTGGCACGGATGGTATAGCGCCTGCTGTGGTTGCATGAGCATCGAGCGTGGTGTGGGGAGCCGCAGAGGGGGACCCCGTGGCGAGGATCAGAAGGTCGGTGGTCCCAGAGTCGGTCCAGCAGAACGGGGCCACTAGTAGCAAAATCGCGTTGCATCCCTTGAGCTTGAGCAGGACCTTGGGGACCAGCACCGTATAGGGTAGGCATAGGCGATGAGACCTTCCCAGGAGATGGAGAGCGCAGCGACTGTCCAGGCTAGGGGGTCCGGCATGGGTGAGACAAAGAGGGGCAGCTGGCGGTTCCACCTCGCCACGAAGAGCCCGACCAGGGGAGTCTCCCACGCTGTACAGATCATCTGAAAGATGCCCCGATCTTCGCACCACCGGAGGAGCTGGTAGAGAATAATGCAGAGGGTGGGGGAGCGAGTCCCGCCCTGCTTCTGGGTGTAGGAGACCACAGCGGAGTTGTCAGAAAGGACAAGCAGATCCTGGCGTCCGAGAGTCGTTTCCCAGGCGAAAAGGGCTTGCCAACCCGCGCGCAGCTCCAACTAGTTGATGTGCTAGTCCGCGAGGTCCGTGGTCCAGCTGCCGGAAGCTGTGGGGAACATCGGCAGCAGGTGCGCGCCCCAGCTGGCGCGGTTGGCGTTGACGCAGAGGGACAAGGGGGAGTAGGTCTGCTGCCGAACTCATCAGGCCCAGGAGCTGCAACCACACTCTGGCGGAGACCAATTCCTGTTGAAACACTAGCCGAGCCAGGTTCGCCAACTACTGTATCCACGGTTCTGGTAGTCTCACCAGGTTGAGGTCGGAACGGGGCTCCAAGCCCAGGTGAACGAAGTGGTGGGACGGGGCGAGGTCCAACTTGCCCACGTGGACTAAGAAGCCAAGCCTGTCGAGAAGGTCCAGCAAGGCATCTCGGTCCTTCTCCAAGGCGGCCGCCGATTGGTTGCGCAGGTGCAGATCGTCAAAAAATTCAAAATTGGGCTCTGGGAAGTCCGTCTGGCCTTGGCAACGACGCCGTCTATGATGCGGATGAAAAACCCAGGGGCGGAGGTTGAGGCCGAAGGAAGAGCCCGCAACTGGTAGACTACGCCGCCGAAGGCGTTTGGAGGCCGGGTGAACGGGCACAAGCCGGAAGTGAGTGAAGGTCCAGGCCGAGGGCGAAGTCCATGGGCTGCACTGAGGACCGAAGGGCTCTGGTGGCCTCCATGCAGAAGGTCGGCGCGGAAATGAACCTGTTCAGCGCCGAGAGGCCGAAAATAGGGCGCCACTTGCCTCCGGGCTTGGGGACCAGAAGGAGGCAGCTGTAGAAGGCTGGGGAGCCGTGACATGGTACCACCTCCGTCGCGTCCTTCTGCAACAGCACGGCGATCTCTCCTTGTAGAGCGGCTGCCCAAGCCAATCGGAAAGGGACGGAAGTCCACACAGGGCTGCGTCACAGGGAGGCGGCTGGGGATGGAGGGTGGGCGGGAACATTTGGCGGCAGGGGCGGGCGGCCACACCAGGAGGGCGGGCGAGAGGAGGGTCCAACAGTCCGCAGGGCGAGACGACGGCCTTGCGGGCGGCTTGAAACCGGGTGGAGACCGAGCAGGTGGGCGAGAGGTCCCTGTTCGCGTCCTGCACCGTCTGCCAGGATCGAAGCGGAGCGGATCGCCGATAGGGGCCAGTAGCAGCTGCCTCCGTAGGTTCTCCAGAAGGTCGGGGCAGAGGCGAAGAACGGTATCCTGGCGTAGCAGGTCGCAAATGTGGCAGCAGCCATGGTGCTGACGGAAGCGTGGTAAGCCGCCCGGGCGGCGAGGGCTAAGGCCCTCGAGGAGGTCCCCTAACAGTGGTGTGATCGACAGGTGCCAGGCCTCCTCCACCCGAGAGACGACAGCTTGCGTAGCCATGTCGAGAACTCCTGCACAGGCGAGGGTGTTGTGGAAGAGGGACGCTGTCTGTTCCAGACCGGGTGGGATGCGAAGCGCGAAGTCCACCTGTGCGTAGCTGTGCCGGAGGGTCCACCGCCGGGAGGGCAATAGCGAAGCTCTGCGAGAGACCAGCATACCAACTTTGGAGAAGACGAAAACCAAGTCAGCCGGCCATCGGGCGTCGGAGAAGAAGAAGAAGACCCCATCCGTGCCGGAGCCCTGCTGTAGGAGATCGGAGAAGGCGTCGCGAGGATCCCGGAACCCCGGGGGTTGCGGCAAGGACCTCAACCTCCCGGAAGGACAATCAGCATCCAGCAGGCCGAGAGCTTCCTCTGGTGCGGGGGGGGGGGGGGGGGGGGGGGGGAGAGGGGGCATGCTCCCGGGGGAAGAGAAGAAGCGACAAGGCGCGCCGCCTCAACCAGGGAGCGAAGAGTCTCCGACTTAGTCGTCAGAAGGGCCGTCAGCGACAAAGGAGCATCTGACGAGTGTGACGAGCATCTGACGAATGGCTAAGGAGCGCTGAAGCGGAATCGTCCGGGAAAATGCTGAGGGCATCATCATCCTCGGGAGGCATGGAAGACCGGCGCTGAGGGTGCAAGGCGGCTGGCTCCGCCGCGACGAGGAGCGAATCAGAGGAGAGCAAATGCGAGGTGGCGAGCGTGAATCCTCCGAGACCTGCGGGGAAGTCCGAGGTCGAGGTGTCCAGGTAACAAGGAGCCTGAAGCAGACCTGGTCGCCGGGCGGGGAGCACGGGAACGACGGGCAGAGACCGAGGAGCGGGGCGGGCGACGACGCTGAGGGTCCCGGATCGCGGAGCCGCGGAACTGCTAGCGGGAGACCATAGTCCGTGAAGGAACACGTTGACGTGGGCTCCGAACGCACGAGCGGGCGTCCAAGGTCCAAACTGTGTCTGTCCTGGAGCGTTCCAGGGGTCGCCTGTCGTGGGCCGCAAGACGATACTGAAGGTCCGGCGTCGGGACGGTTCGTGGTTTACTTCTTTTTCTTTCCTTTTGATGCTTGTGTTCCGCAAGACGGGGCGAACTAGCTCGCTGCGGGCCAGGCTCGAGCGAGCTGGTGCGCAAGGGGGTGTACGTCCCCAAACGTCAGGGCTTGGCAGCCGTTTGTTTTCCGCAAAGTGGGGCGAGTGGACTCGCTGCGGACCAGACTCGAGCGAGTTGAAGCGCAAGGGGGGATCCTTCCTGTGCTGTCCCCCAACAGCAGTGTGGGTGCTTCTTCGTCAGTCAGGGGCTGAGGCATGCGTGAGGCTGCGGGACGGCGGTGGACGTTCATGCCGATAGCAGCTCCAGAGCTGGGACCAGCTCCTCTACCCAGGGCACGCAGACATCGCAGGTGCGGCTGGAGGCACAACAGGAGCAGGAGAGGCACACTGCATGCATATCACTCGGCCACTGGAAATCGCCACATCGGGTGCAGGTGCAGACTTGACAACTGCAACATCATATCATAACAAACACCTATATAGCGGCCCAGCCCTTTCTACAGCTGACCGCCTCTTAATGGGGACGGCACGCGCCGGCGGCATCAGTTGCTAATGATGCGTTTGACAGTGCTTATAACAAGCCAGGGCCTTCCTACAGGGACGCTTGTTATCATATGTATCTTTTTGAAAAGAAGGACTATGGTGCACCAGAAGTTGCATGTTTTTATTTATTTATTTAATGCGCTGAGCATGCTGCTGGCATGGAGTGGATGCGCATAACAAGTGGACATCATCATCATCATCAATAAACGACCGGTCGTGGCTGCTACGCCATGTCACGAGTGCACCTGCGCACGCAAAACTCCGAGTAAGCCATAAAAAAATCACAACAGTAATTCCGCCGCCCGGCGCCACAGGTGCCGGTCGCTGGCACACACTGAGACCTTATCGAGCCATCTCGCAGAGGCTGGGGGGAGGGAAAAACCTGAAATGCAGAAAGCGGGAGCGCCACACCAAGGAACCAGGGGCCACACACGCCAGGCAAGGGCGCCAAGTCCGCGACGGAAGTCCCAGAAGTCCGGTAAACACGCGAACTTGTCCGATGGCACCCAGAGAAGAACCACAGAAGTAACAACAGTTCAAGGCACCTGAGTGCCTACCTGGGGTCATCCTTGACAAGAGGCTGACGTGGAAGCCGCACATTTGGAACGCAGAAGCGAAAGCTAGAAGAAAGCTGAACATCATGAGGAAGCTGGCTGGAACACAATGGGGAGCCAATGAAAAGATCCTCAAAAATGTATATCAAGGCACAGTGAGACCACACCTTGAGTACGGATCCAATGCATGGTCGACGGCAGCCCAGTCACACCAGCAGACCATTGACAGAGTTCAGAACCAGGCACTGCGTATCATCACTGGCGCAATGAGATCCACACCAATTGAAAAGATGGAAGAGACAACAGGCATCCCACCCCTGCGCATGAGAAGAGATTGCAAAGCCTTAATACAGTCCACAAAGGTTAAGTCTTCCAAAGACCATCCTATGAATGCCAGGATGAAACGGCCAACCTCAGGGAGACTGAAAAGATCAAGCTTTGTGAAGGAGACGAGAACTCTGCAGAGAAAACACCAGGCAAAGCTTCCTGCGCAGGTAGAGGCTCTGAATCCTGCTAGTGGCCTTCCACCCTGGGAAAGTAAGCCAGAAAACATCACCATCTCTTTCACGGTACCCTACATCACCACCAAAGATGAGCACAGCACTGTGAGCAAGAAAGCCCTGACACTGGCCATGCTCGAAGAAATGTATCCCCAAGAAGCATGGATACGGGCATACACCGATGGATCAGCCACAGATGCAGTTCAGAATGGAGGGGCTGGGGTGTACATTCAGTACCCAAACGGAAAATGGCAGGCAGAGGCAGTATCAACAGGCCTTCACTGCACAAATTACAGAGCTGAGGTGGAAACCCTGGTCCATGTTGCAAACACCCTTAGTGGCACTGCAGACCCTGATGCCCCGATTGTCTTCCTGACTGATGCCATGTCTGTCCTTCAGGTAGCAACAGCAAGCAAACTGCCACATCTACAAGAGGCACTGCAAAACATCAAGTGCACCAGACTGGTGCTGCAGTGGATCCCTTCACACTGTGGCATCTACGGCAATGAAGAAGCTGACAGAATGGCAAAAGTGGGTGCAGAGAAAGAACAAGACGAAAATGGAGTCAGCTTCACAGAGATGAAGACCATCATTAAGTCTGTGTACAGACCACCACAACGGCCCCTAGACAGTTACCATCATCTGTCCAGACAAGAGCAGGTGACCATCTTCCATCTGAGGACCGCGCACAACCGACTCAATTTCCACCTGCACAGACGCTTCCACCTCATGCCATCTCCCCTGTGCCCTTGTGGAGAAGCAGAGCAGACCACAGAGCACATCCTCCAGGACTGTGGGAACCACCAGCTGCTGAGGGAGGAGATATGGATGAAGCCCGCCACTCTACAAGAGAAACTGTTCGGGCCTGTGGAGGTGCTACAGAAGACCACAGATTTCATTTTGAGAGCCAAACTCCAAGTATGACAGCATTCGAGAAGAAGAAGAAGAAGGCACCCGAGTGCAATAACACACAGCCAGGAACCGAGGCTCCAAGTCGCAGGTACAACCGGCGCAGAACCCTGCACAGCCGTAGGGAAAACTGCAGAGGGCAAATGCACGTCTGCACTTCACATCCTTACGTGCTTCCAGAGAGCACCAGAAGAAGAAGCACACAAGTAACAACAGTTCAAGGGCTCCGAGGCAAGGCTACTACACAACCGGGAACCAAGTCTCTAAGTCGAAGGTACAACCGGTGCAGAACCATACACAGCTGTAGGCTAAACACCGCAGCAGGCTAACACACGTAAGCTAAGAGAATAAACTGGCGTGTCTGCACAGGGCAGTTACCCGTTTGGGGTGGGACAGGAGGCTACTCGGGGTACTGGGTCACGGTACACATCATAAGTTTATGGCTAAAATTATGTAAGCTAAGAGACAGTTCCTTGTAGTAATGGCATTGGTAATGTTTTTGAGAAAACAAATGCCTATGCGAAATGGTCTGCGGACGAGCGAAGAAGTCTTGCGGTTAGTCATGCAATATTATGACAATTTTTGCACAGTTTCTACTCAGGATCGAAATTCGCGATTGCAGAATTGGACAGTTAAGAAGCCTACAATGTGTTGGCTGATGCTTTTCCATCAGGAATAGGAAGAATCAAGAAGATGAAAGAGAGAATCATTGATTCAGATGAAAATGTTGAAAATGGGCAAAGCTGATGAAGTGGTGTATGGATGGGTGAATGTGTAAAATGCATTATGGTGAACATGAAAATTCATTTCATGGTTTGTGTTACACACACAATTAAAATTCTGGAGTGCTGACTCTACATGACTTTGCAACAAGCTGTGAAACACGTTATGCGATGGTACATGGACTGTGTTGACTTACTGGTAGCCCTGGCAATGCGTTATGGATTCCTTTCCATTTGGTAATTTTTGCGTTCTGTATGCTATGGATATATTTGATGTTGTTTCTGCATAAACTTAGGTGAATAAACTTTGTTTGAATGCCTTTTTGTTATGTTTTATGCATTTTGCCAGCATTGATTTTTTTCAGCAAAAATGCAAAAATATGCAAAAAAGCTGGTATTTTCTCTGTTCACCTTCCTCCTAAACCTAAAATTATTAAAAGAATTGTTATTAAAAAAAAAATACACCTGTAGACGAATCAATTTTGGCTCTCGTACGATAGCAAAGTCAGTCAATGTGATGAGCCAGTTGTTGTCCGTCGTGGTGGTAGAACTTTAACTTTGGCATTTTCTCAGAAGCTATTCAAGCTACAATCTTCAAATTTAACCCATGGGTACTTCGTGGCAAGACCTATTTAAACATACCAATTTCAGTGACATTGCTCAAATGTCAAGATCACAGGGGGCCCATAAATAGGTAAAACATAGTCATATTTTGACGTAAACTGTCTTATCTTTGGATATCAAGCTTTCAGAAATGCTTCTGCAAAGCTATGAAATGCTCTCCCACACACTTCTTCAATCTGCCCCGCTGAGCAAAATCGACTGTGGTTTTATTCTTCTTGTATGTTCTGGGACAGTGATATCCGACCACCGTCGTCTGTGGTAAACTTTAACGTTGGCATTTTTTGGGAGACTATTCAAGCCAGGGTCTTAAAACTTGGCCCACAGATACTTTGAGACAAAACCTTTCTAAACATTTGAGTGACCTTTCTCAAAGGTCATGGTCACAGGGGATTAGGAAATAGGTAACAAAATAGCCAAATTTTGACAAAATTATGTTTTCTCAAATATGTTTTCTATTCACAATTTCAAACCCAAACTTGGTACAGCGATACCTGATGGTAAGACCTTCCTATGCATACTAATTTGGATGACCTCCTGGAAGGTCAAGGGTCAGAAGAGGTCAGGAAACAGGTCACAAATAGCCATTTTTTGACAAAATTGTTTTTTTCTCAAATACTATTTACAACTCCCATCCCAAACCTGGTACAGAGATACCTGATGGTAAGACCTTCCAATGTATGCTAATTTGGACGACCATTTGGAAAGGCCAAGGGTCACAAGAGATCAGCAAATGATGTCTCTTTTTAGTAGAATTTTTTTTTCTCCAGGATTTTGCAACCAAATGTAGCAGAAAGGAAGCTGATGATAAGACTTTTCTATGCACACTAATTTGGTTCACTACTCACAATGGTCAAGGGTTGATTGTGTTCCCCACTTCCTGTCGCCGCCTGTGCGCGCTACGGTCAACTTCTCTGTGCAGCTCAAACCTTTACCCCCGGACATGATTGATTGATTGTATATTGCTTAACGTCCCAACAGCAACAAGGTTTTCTCAGGACGTGCCTGCACTGCTTGTGAAAAAAAACCCAACAGAATATTGAATGTATGTCGCCAGCCGGTCCAATATGTTAAATAAATCTACGACATGGGGCCTAAATAAAAACTAAGACCATTTAGCAACACACATCCAATATCAAGAGCTACAGGCAGCGCAGACAGAGTTTAAAAAAGGAAAATACAGGTAAATGGACCAAGGGTAGACAGAAACACATACCCCAGAATACAGAAGAAAACCCACCCTGTGGGGCTGACCAGGGTGACCCTGGGAACTAAAAAGTAGTTACCCCACCCAAGTCCCCCAGGGCAGACCCGGGTGGGGGTACCCCCGGACAGGCTCACTGTCTTGTAGAATAGACAGGATACCACGTGCGATATTTTCACCAGTAATTTCTCTGAAATGCCGCTGTCAGCATTTACAATTGATGAGGTTTTATTTTTGTGTAAAAAACAAAATGCAGCAGAGGAAACGTTTGGCTGAAAGTACAAAAACCTATTAGAGAAAAACGTGCCCTGCATTAGCGGCTGTGGATTAGTCTGTAGCAGACGACAGCCACGAAGGCAGGGCACTTTTTTCAAGTCTGTAGTAGGGGCCAAACATTTCCTCGCACAAACTTCATCAATTGTAAAAGGTTAATTGTAAAAGCTGGCAGAGGCATTTGGGAGAAATTAGCGGTGAAAATATCATGCGTGGCATCCTGTCTATTCTCCAATCTACAGGTGAATGTAGTGACTCAGCCTAACAGTAAAGGCATAGTAGGTACAGTAGCTCAGCAGCTTTGGTAAAGGTTTGAGCTGCACGGAGAAGTTGACAGTAGTGTGCACGGATGGTGACAGGAAGCTTGGCACACATTAAGCATGGTTTTGCTGTGTTTCTACCAACACTACAACTGTGTAACTTGAACAGTCTACTGTGCTACTGAACAGTAGGACTCTGACATTTTATGGGACTCTTTTGTATGCTTTTTGTTATAATTGCGGACCTTTTAGGGCTTTGCCATTCTTGTTTCTCATATACTGATTTGAACTTAAAACTAAACATGGTACGGAGATACCTCATGGTAAGACCTTTCTTTGCATGCTAATTTGGATGACCCCTTGGAAAGGTAAAAGATCACAAGAGGTCGCCAAATGTTAAAATGGCCAATTTTTTAACAATTTAGTTTTTGGCTCACATGCGAAGCAAAAGTGAGTATATTCTGGGCCAGTCGTCCATGGTAAACTTTAACTTTGGCATTTCTCAGGGACTATTCAAGCCACAGTCTTCAAGCTTGCCCCAAGGATACTTTGTGGCAAGATCTTCCTAAACATACCAATTTGAGTGACCTCTTTCACAGGTCAAGGTCACAGGAGATCAGGAAATGGATTAAAAAAATTGCTATATTTTGACCAAATAAAGAGAATTTTTTCTCAAATAATATTCACAACTTCAAACCCAAACCTGGTACAAAGATACCTGATGGTAAGACCTTTCTATGCATACTAATTTGGTTTATCCTCAGAAAGCTAAAGATCACAGGGGGTCAGGAAATATGTAAAAAAATAGTCATATTTTGACAAAAGATGTATTTTCTCAAATACTATTTACAACTTCAAACCCAAACTTTGTACAGAGATACCTGATGGTAAGACCTTCTATGCATACTCTTTTGGATAACCCCCACCCGGGTCTGCCTTGGGGGACTTGGGTGGGGTTAGGTATTTTTTAGTTCCCAGGGTCACCCTGGTCAGCCCCACAGGGTGGGTTTTTCTCTCTATTCTGGGGCATGTGTTTCTGTCTACCCTTTGTCCATTCACCTGTATTTGCCTTTTTAAAACTCTCCCTACTGTCTGCACTGCCTGTAGCTCTTGATATTGGATGTGTGTTGCTAAATGGTCTTAGCTTTATTTAGGCCCCATGTTGTAGGTTTATTTAACGTATTTGACCGGCTGGCGACATACATTCAATTTTCTGTTTAGTTTTTTTTTCACAAGCAGTGCAGGCACGTCCTGAGAAAGCCTTGTTGCTGTCGGGACGTTAAGCAATGTACAATCAATCAATCTTTTGGATAACCCCTCGGAAAGGTCAAGGGTCAGAAGAGATCAGGCAACGAGTCACAAATAGCCATTTTGTGACAAAAATATTTTTTTCTCAAATACTGTGTACAACTTCCATCTCAAGCCTGGTACAGAGATACCTGATGATAAGACTCTTCTATGCATGCTAACTTAGATGACCTTTGAAAGGTCAAAGGTCACAAGATGTCAGCAAATGATGTCTATTTTCTTTGAAGAATTTTAGTTTTATCGGGATATTCATAAAATGTTTCAGCCAAATTTGTCAGAAAGGTCGCTGATAATAGGACTTTTCTATGCATACAAAAAAGTCCAGGGAGGTTGACAAAAGTGAACAATTTGTAAATTCTGAGCAAACTTGGATTTTGCGGGTACGAATGCGAACCCTTTCTTTATGTTCATTTGAACACTTGCTTATTTCAGTGACCTGTTTAAAGGTCAAGGTCACAAAGGTAATTAATTATGTGGATCGATGATGCATGTGCGCCTTGAGGGTTTTGTCATTCTTGTTATCAGAGTTTGGATTTGTCATTACACGCGAGTCATAAGTACTTTGCCATTCTTCTTCTGTAAGTTATGTGCATTTTCATATCAATCCTACCTACATTAGTGGTGCTAAAGGAGTTTTACTGTAGCCACTCTGAAAACATTTCTGAGATCTAGAAGTGTGGCGCTGGCAGGAACAGCTTTTAGATCTGGATGGTGCTCTCAGAGCGATTTGGATTGTGTGTGGAGGTGAAAGCATTGAACATCAGCATTTAAGTAAAACAGTTTTTGTAATTGTATGTTTTTGTATAATTTATTTATTTTGATAAATAGACGTTTTAGACATATTTTCATTGCTTGACTGGCCTTCTCTGCAAACACAGGAGAAAAGTCATACTTTATTACTGTTGTCAACAGCTGTCTTTATCTGAAAGACAGCGGACAAATTTTATTATGCTTAATCACTGTTCTCTGTTTGTTTTCAGCTCAATGGTGATCCGGGACCTGACATTGCGTAGTGCAGCCAGTTTTGGCTCGTTCCACTTGATCCGTCTGCTGTATGATGAGTTTATGTTCTATTTGGTGGAACACAAGGTGGCCAATGCTACAGGCGAGACACCAATTGCTGTCATGGGGGAAGTCAGACAGGTGAGCTACTGTTTGGTGAATATCAGTGGTAATTAATATTTTAGCAGTTTTAGTCAGTTAAAGTCCATTGAGCCTCGACACAATGCACGAAAATACAGAACCCTTCAAGACCACTTGAACATAGAACAGCCCCTTCACCCCAACTTAGTTTACCGTGCGGTGCTCTGTGGTATCCCATAGTAACCTGGCAGTGCACTTCAGGATCGAAGACTTGAGATTCAAGAAATTAATTGTCCATTAAAAGATCACAAGGTCTGTTTTCACAAACTTACCCAAAAACTACCAAAATGTAAGAAATATTCTGGGAATACAGAGCTGATATAGAGAAAACTGTATGGGAAGTAAAAAAATATATATGTGAAATATCTATGTTATGTACAAATAAACTTCACTTAGGAAAAAAGTTGGATATGATAAGATTAGGATATAACAACACTTTTTCATAGGTCCAAACAATACTCGTGCTACGTAAATTACTTCACTTACAACAAACTAAACAAACCTGGGTCTCCTGGCGTTTTTTTACATCCAAAATTGTTTGTATTGTAGTGAGAGGGTGGTGACCGCTTGACTTGTGTTTGTGTGCAGTTTGTGGATCTCAGTAGTGCAGTAGCCCTCAGCAGCTTGGAAGCAGAGAAACCCTCCAGCACCACATCCTCTCCTGCTGCCCCACGATCATCCGAGTCCACCATCGTCAGCAGTGCCTCAGCCGCCACCCCCCACCATGCCCCCACGACTGTCATGTTGGTAACCTCCAATGCTGGAGGGGTGTCTGCATCTGGTGGGGCCACCATCACCGTTCGCCCGACAGTCAACGGCATCGTCAGTTCCAGTTCCGCCCTGGGCAGTGCCGGTGGTAGCACGGTCGTCGTCCTGTCTGGGTCATCCTCTGCTGCTGCCATCCCCTCTCACTCCATCACTCCCTCCATCCCCACGGCAGTCACTGTGCGCACAGCCAGTGGTGCCGTTCCCACCAGCAAAACCCACACCATCCTAGTTATGCCTGTGTCCTCCACGCAGGCTGTATCTGGCGAGGGACCTGCGGCCAAACGCTTGAAACCTGAGTGAACGCCACTTGATGAAAAGAAACGTTCATCTGTGCAGTTAACAGTCACTAGTTAAACCCCTAGTGCACGCAGCCACCAGTACTGTATACCATATTGCATGCAGCCACTGCAGGGTTAATATGTGATGACTTCCTCGGAAGATGTAAATGAGGCTGATCATTGCAAGCAAGAAGCATAGAATCTCATGAGCTCCTGTGCCAGCAGGACTTATAAGAATTTATGCATTTTGTAGATGGTGGGGGTTGATGCTTCAGCTGCACAGGCCTAGACGAATCTGTCCTTTGCAGATAGCAGATACTAGAGATCATGATGAGTGCTTCTGCACTGAAGTCACATTTGTTCCATGAATATAAGAGAAGATCTCAAGGCTGACATGACAGGCCCCATGGATTGTAGAATGGTGAGATATGGGAAGTGAGGAGACAGCACACTGTGCACAAGCTTTGCACAAAAATGTACATAAAACGTGTACTGTGCCGTTGACGTCTACATACTGTGTGATATCAGAGTGTTTCCGCCCAGGGGCAGTGGTGGTAGGACTAACCCCCTTGTGCACGCAGACACTGCTACTGTTGACAGTACCAATGGCTGCAAGCACAAGGGGGTTAAGGTGGTGTTTGTCCCTATTTTTATGCTTGAGTGAAGTTAAAACATAAACACCTTGCACACCGTGCGGCATGATCAATCTTGGAGAACACTGGAAGAGGGTGGTTTCAGATTTGTAATGCGTGTATGAACTTTGTGTTGAATGTTTCAGGTATTTGTTTTGCTGTGTTGATGACATGTGCATGCTTTCATTTGTAAAGGTAAGCTGAACTGAAGAACATGCAGTTAGTAAAAATGGTCCAAGTGTCAGGGTAAAAGATGCAGATGTATGATACAACACTGTTCAGCATATTATCATATGAGATGGTTTGCTAAGCAGATCTGAATAATGCTTGATTGGAAAATTTGCTCAGTGCTTGTGGATAGCACACAGGCATTTTTAAGCTGCTGGTTGACAGGCATGCATTTGAACTGATGTGCGACTTGATATAATCTGAGCCATAAAATCCCTGAGATTTTTATATGGCAGCCTTCAGAAAAATGATGGTTTGTTTGTGGGTAAACAATGTGTCAAACTTAAAGTAAAATCTTGTGAGTGAACATTATACGAGTGACAAAATATGGCAAACATGTAGCTATGTACTTGGAGAACACTGTAGGTGATTGGTATTGTGTAATTTCTTCATATATTTTGGTACCTTGGATAGTACAAGATGACTGTTTGACTGATCACATTTGTCCTCTTTGGAGGCAGCTATCAAAGGCAGACTGTGCAAGCCTCCATTATTAGCACAACAGAGTACTGCTATGAATGGCAGCCTCCTCAAACACACCTATCCCTTTGAAAAATGTTCCTACTGCATGGCTGGTGGTTTATTTTGCGGTGCTATTTAAATTTTATTTTGAAATGAATGTGTTACTTTGGCATAGCAACCTGAAGCATGCCTCATGTCAAGCACATAGATTAGAAGTTGCATACATGCATTAGCTTTAATTTAGTGTGTACATTTACTTTGTTTTGTGTAACCAGATTGAATATTTGTACGAGATACTTGTAAAGGAGAAGTCTAGTCGTAATTTTTATTTTTTTTACTTTTGGGGAGGAGCCCAAGAACAACATAAGTCATGTGCAGGTGAACTGCTGTGTGTGATTGTGTGTGGCCTGTAGTTGCATTTTTTCATCAGCAGGCATCAGCTCTAAAACATTTCTGTATGGTCTGTAAATTTGATTGATTAAAGTTAAATACAAGTTCCTCTTAACCATTCATGTAGTGCATGAAACACCAGTGGTTGAATTATTTTAATCTTTATTTGAAAGTGTTTGTAAATGTTTTTGCTGTGTGTTGTTAACTTATGTAGTTGGGTGTATCTGTCATCTTATCAGTTATTTATTTAATTTGTGAAATTTGTGTTCAGTTTTCATTCAAAGACGTGTATATGGCAGCTTATTTATATAGTTGAAGTGTTCGACATACTTGATGTACAGCATGTATAAAACATTGCTTGTGTACTTGATGACAAGTGTACTTGATGACAAGTACACTTGCACGTATGTATGGTACCTTTTGTTCAGTTTGTTGTAGCTGGGAGAGATCATCTGTCTCACTGTCTGATGTGTTTATCATATCTCTTTCATCTGTGCATGTGTTTTGAATCTTTATTTTATCCTTTGAAGCCAATGAATTGCTAATTTTTGTTATCTTTACCAAAGTTATGTGTGAAGTTTTAACTTTTTTGTGAGGCACATATTTTTGTATATGAATGTATGAATTGGTCACTTCCTACAGAACACAGGTTTGAGAGTGAGTGAGTGAGAGATTACCATGCTTTATAAATGTCCTGCTTTGACAGTATTGAATTTTCAATCCAGAAAGCCTCATAGTTTCAGTGTGTCACTTTTATGTTAGATTGCTTCAGCTATTGATCTCATGACATGCCACAGTTGTCAATAGTTCCCTGCGTCATTTGCCTGTGGCTCATTTCTTTTGTACTGAAATGCAAGGATCATCAGTCAACAATGGTAGTGCCATCTTTGCATTGCTAAACTTGTAGACGTAGTCAAAGTCGAGTGTATTAAGATCATACGTTTGTGTGAAAAGCACATTGGCCTTATTTCAGGTGACAATTTTGCGTTTTTACCTTGAGATAAAACTTATTCTCAATGGAGAAACAGGAGACGATTGTATTGTACATGTTGTTAGCTGTCACCATACTGATTCAGTCCCTTAGAAATAATTCTCCACTGTTGATGACTGTTAGGGGTACACTGGTTCTAATCATAGACTTGCACCCAGTCTCAATTCTTTTGTTAGAATTTATTCTCAGGGTGGATACAGAAACAGCAGACAAATTACAAAGTTGACTCTTGTATTATGTGTTCCTCATTAAAATGTGTGAAAATCATCCAAAATTTGACACAAAAGTGGAAAGCATTGTGTAGATTCCTCAATTAGATTCTGTTGTCTGGGCCATCAGGATGCTAAAATTGTTTACTGATTGGTCTAGTCTGCTTCTGAAGACCCCAATAGATACATCTGTAAAATAAATCAAAGGTCCTTCTCTAAAATGTAAATATACCCAATAGATACATTTGTAAAAATAAATCAAAGGTCCTTCTCTAAAATTTAAATAAATTGCACCTAAAAAAAGCATAACATTCGTTATGCATGGTGTCACACACAGCAAAATTACTTATTACAAGATGATTAAAGATGCTGGAGATAGCACTAACCTCACACATGATACACATGATAAATATGTAATTTTGTCTCTCAAGTTTTTGTAGGTTCGTCACCAGCCAAGACTACAGTGATGGTGTCACATTGTAACACACATTATGGCTTTTGCACTTTAACCCATAACATTCCGAGGCTAAAAGCTTCAAATGTATACACTGCCATAATTATGTAAGCTACATTATAATACTTACAGATAAGGATATAGACGAAATGCTTTAGTTCAAGGGTGGTGCCAGAATAGCTTTGGCGCCTAGAGGTGCCAAGCTATTCTGGCACTACCCTTGAACTATGTTAATCAAACTTATTTCACACACTTGTGTATTCCGAATGATAAGGGTTAAGTACGTTCAATTTCTGTAAAATCTATTTTTATACAAGAACAGTTGGTCCTGCTTCTTGTAAAGTAAAAAATCTTTTAAGAGGTCCACTTTATGGCACGATGTATACACATTTCTGTACAGAACAAGCAAATTTTTTATTTGTACTTCTTTTCTCTAATTTTTGGTCACCAACAGTGGAGAATAACTCTTAGCCATCACTTCCTTGTACAAGAGGCAACCAACAATGGGAAATCTGTGCCTCATCCAAGTAAAGATTCATCAACTCGTCCTTGAGGATGTACTGTTTTTTTTTGTGTACAAAAGGATTGTGGTTTAACACCACAGATGCAGAAATGTAGTCAAAGATATGAAGAGTTAAACCTTATCATTTGCCTCCTGATTGCTGTTTCTTCAGTCAGGAAAAGAGAATAGGTTTGAAGCACTCGATGTGCAGTTTGTGGATCATTCATAGAAACTGAGGCATGTCATGGGTAACTGTTGATACATTGCAGCAGATTTCAGCATTTCCCCTCGTATTCTGGAAAGTTTGAGACCTTTTTTCTTCTGCTGTTTAAAAGAGGAGAACAAAATGCTATTTTTCTACCCTGATGTCCCCTTGAGTGTAAAATGGATTTGAAACTGCTGGGAGATATTTTTCTCAAGTGATAAATCTTTGTCCTATAATTATGCAAGTCTGAATGTAGTAAATAAAATTGAGGTTTTTATGTCTGTACTTCTAGTAAGTTTTCAATAGCCATCCTTTGTACTCTTTTTTTTTAAAATATATAGTGATGACTGCAAACAGTGACCCATATTTCCTTATGGTGGTGTATATTTGTGTACAGCTTGCTACTGATCAAACCTTCTTGTATGTATAACAAAGTTACTGCCACACCATGTCCTGTTCAGTTCAGAAATAGGAGTTCTGGCAGGCATGTTTACGCACAGAAATTACAAAGAAACAATATTTTGCTGATTGATCTGTTGCTTGTGTTGAAGAAGGTTTGAATATAAACTGTAGGCATGCATATTAAGGCAATCAATTTTTCTAAGATGACATGTTCTAGGTTTTCCACATGGTTCTGTTTGACTTGGCACAATGTTACCTGTGAAGTTCTGAGCAGAAGGTAGTTTAAAGGGGATGATGATCTGAAAAATGATGCTGAATCGGTGATCTTTTGAAAAGCTTGTGCTTTTGTGAAATTTTAGGCCGACAACTGTGGTATTGTGACTTAGGAATCTTTGGTAATAAGAACATTCGCTGTCCTAGAGGTATATGCGTTTGCAGTTGAACTGAACAGGACTGGTTTGTTGAACATGACATGATGCCTTAATTTGCACCATTCCGCATTTTGATCACCACAAGAAAACGTTTCACTTGGAATGTTGCTTTCTCAGACTTTAAAAAAATAAAAGAGGATCTTCGCATGATCCCCTGTTTTGTTTAACTGAATGCAGTGTTCTGAAATAGTTTGGCGATGAAGTTGGCCCATTACTTCTTAGATTGACAAAATCCAACAGCTATCAAGCATGTTGAGGTTGAACTGGTAAAAGTTTATGCATCCGGTGAGGTGATAGAGTTTAGATACTGGCAATGTTGAATTTTGTTCAACCCTGAAATGTTTTGAGAATTAAAGATAAGCTACTTATAGATCGAAAATCACACAGTAAGAATGCAGGAATACATTTGTCAGAAAATGCAGATGTTTTACATGTTCTTTCTGTATTAGAATTGCCCAAGGTGTTACAAAGGTGCTTATCTTAATGTTTTAGCCCATTGTGCAAGCAGCCACCAATACTGATTAGTGCTGGCGATTGCTTGCACAAGGGAGCTAATGTGTGGCCACCAGTGTTGTTCTGCTCAGTGCCAGATCTCGTGACATTTTTGTCAACATCAGTTTTCGTCACACTTCTCACACAGTTGGCCAGACAGCTACACACATTTGTACAGTTTGCTTTTAACGCTTTCAAACGTAGTACATGCCCTTCACAAACCAGTTGCAGGTGATGCATCCGCAATGTTTGTTCAAAAGGGTAATGCCAGATAAACATGGAACAGGCAACACTAGCCTACACCCTTGCTTGATCCACAGTTTACAGTGGTCTTTGAAAACTGAACAATTGATACTGGAAGTGGGTGTATCACTGCTTGCAGATAGTTTTGTCAGTTCAAAATGTTATTTCAGGAAAAAACCCAGAATGAACAGACTCCTCGTGAGATAGTCTTTGCGGCTAGCTAAATGCATGAATCGCCAAAAACAATCAAAATAGACAAACACACACATCTGAAAGTCTTACAAGTGAAAAAAATGTGTTGCTACTAATGTATTACATCTACACGTAGGAACTCTCAGTCAAGTGAATGACCATGGGTAGGTAGACGGTATGAAAGCAGTACAGGCAGGTCTGGATGTTTTTTTCCCAAAGAAATTTCAGTTTTTAAAGACCTGCAGTGGGGTCTGAAGACCTTCCTGTTTTCCAAAACTTTCCAGGTCTTTAAATGCTCTCTCTGTATGACTTGCCGTGACCATAGGAACCGTGAAAAAACTTCTCCAACTTAACCAAGTATAAAACAGCATTTTCAAAACATATCTTTACTTTTTGTGACCGATTTAGGTATTCTCAAAAGGACCTCGTTACTTTGGCACCATTGGCATACATGACTTAAATGTCCTGACGGCAACAAGACTTTCTGAGGATGTACCTGTGTTGTGTGCGAAAAAAACAAAATGGAAGACTGAATGTGTTGGCCATTAAATATTTTTAATTCAATAGGACCCAGTTTTTTTGGCACCTGTGAACTCTCTAGGATTGTGATATGGAAATGTTTCTGAAATTGAAAAACGTGTAAAATTCATCAGTACAACCATGTCTGTAAAGTGGTCATTATTGTTGTAAATAATTGAATGAACTGCAAAGTACCAAATTAAAGAAAATTGATGCTGAAATGTCTGCCTTCCATATTTTCACGTTTTGATCATTTAATGTTTGTTTTGATGTGAATGTGTTTGTTGGATTCAATTGTTTCTTGCGCGGTTTTTTTACATCAACATAACACGCATGAATATTTGAAGAACCTTTACTTTTGTGAAGGAATTCACACAACAGCAACAGCACTGACAAAAACTCATTTCACAGACATACTGAAACAAGGATGACAAAGCCCTTATGGCTCAGGTGTATGACTGATCCAAAACAAAAATTCTATAAAACAAAAACAAACCTGGCATTCTTTATACATCTTTCCACCTCTTCTGACCCTTGACCTTTTGGGGGGTTCATCCGAATTAGTACACACGGAAAGGTTTTACCATCAGGTATCTCTGTACCAAGTTTGGACTTAAAGTTGAAAACGGTATTAAGAGATTTTTTTTTTAATTTGGCTATTTTGGACCTATTTCTGGACCTCCTGTGACCTTTGATCTTTCCAAGGGTCATCCAAATCAGTATGCATAAAAAGGCCTTACCATCATGACTGTATATCTGCACCAAGTTTGGGTTTGAAGTTAAAAATAGTATTTGAGAAAAAACATTTGCTGAAAATATAGCTATTTTTTAACACCTATTTTGGGACCTCTTCTGACCCTTGACCTTTCTTCGGGATAATCCACATTAGTATGCATACAAATGTCTTACCTTCAGGTATCTCTGTACTAACTTTGGGCTTGAAGTTGAAATTGATTGATTATACATTGCTTAACGTCCCGACAGCAACAAGACTTTCTCAGGACGTGCCTGCACTGCTTGTGAAAAAAAAAAAAAAAAACCTAAACATAACATTGAATGTATGTCGCCAGCCGGTCCAATACATTAAATAAACCTAACACATGGGGCATAAATAAAGCTAAGACCATTTAGCAACACACATCCAATATCAAGAGCTACAGGCAGTGCAGACAGTAGGGAGAGTTTTAAAAAGGCAAATACAGGTGAATGGACAACGGGTAGACAGAAACACATGTCCCAGAATAGAGAGGAAAACCCACCCTCTGGGGCTGACCAGGGTGACCCTGGGAACTAAAAAGTAGTTAACCCCACCCAAGTCCCCCAGGGCAGACCGGGTGGGGTCTTGAAGTTGAGAAAAAACAATTTTTCTAAAAATATGGCAATTTTCTACCTATTTCTGGATCCCTGTAACCTTGACCTTTGAAAGAGGTCACTGAAAGTGGTATGTTTAGAAAGGTCTTGCTCTTGGGCCAAGTTTTAAGACTAAGGCTTCAATAGTCTCCAAGAAAATGCCCACGTTAAAGTTACCACGGACGTGAGACAAAAAGCATGTTAGCACAAAATGCAAGTGAAATACAATTTCAGATTGAGTAGACTCTTTTGTTAAGTTGATATTAAAGCCACCTTCTCCTTGACCAAAAAGGGTTAATAGTGCATAATATCTCCTGAACCCTTTCATCCTCATACACTACTGCCTGAAATTAGTTTTACTATATCTCAAAGGTGGTGCCAGAATAGCTTGGCGCCTGAGCCCCAAGCAATTCTGACACCACCCTTGAGCTAAAATGGTTGATCTATCTCCTAATCTGTAATGTAGCCTTCATAGAATAAGCAATTTTTTTTTAAAAATCGGCCTTAGGCAGTAATAGGTTAATAGTTTGCAATATCTTTTATAAATGTTCTTAGTATGTCTTACAATAATGCTGGACAAGGCATAGCGCTAACTAAAATTATGCACTGAAAATGGGAATGTCATAATGAAAGACTTTTCTGCCCTTCTTCTCCACTGCACACAGGAGAGTTCCTTTCGGTACGCTCAAAAGGCATTGGGGAAACTTCTGCTATGTAAGCCTGCTCACATGGACTGCGAAAAAGATAGAAAAGTCTTAGCCCAGGCAAGACAATACTGATAATCTGTTGTACTGGCAAATGTTAGCAATCAAAGCCCGCCATGGAGCAGAGCTTTAATTAAATGGTCTTGAGTTTTACAATAATACAATAAGGACTAAATGAACTTTCTTTTAATTTAAAAATTTGAATGTCACAAAAATGAAACATTTTCTGCTGTTTCCTCCTTTGCTATTTAGGAGAGTTCTGGTGCTATAGTGAGAACCCTGACCAGACCTTCCCCTGCAGCCACTGCGGTCGAACCTGCCTGTCCCGGATTGGCCTCCGCAGCCACGAAAATGCCTGCAGACGACGTGGGCAAGCCCTATAGAAATCTTCGTTCGCGAAGTCAAGCCAAGAGGTGCTATAGACAAGGAGGAATGGAAAACCTATGCTACCTGTGCTTTCTCACATGGCTTGTAGAAAAGTCTTCGTTGGGACAAAACAGCATTGATAATTTTGTTGTATTGGTGAATTTTAGCAATGAAAAACAGTCTAGAGCAGGCCGCTTTAACCCACATACTGAGGCTAAAAGCTTCAAATTTGTTCACTGCCATATGCAAGCTACATTATAGTACTTACAGATAAAGATATAGACCAATGGCTTTAGTTCAAGGGTGGTGCCAGAATAGCTTGGCGCCTCTAGGCCTCTAGGCGCCAAGCTATACTGCCACTACCCTTGAACTATTTTAGTCAAACTTATTTCACAAACTGGTGTATTCCGAATGATATGGGTTAACCCATTTAGCTCTGATGCCCTACATCGGGTTATGGCATGATAATTCAAGGGTAGTGCCAGATTAGCTTGGCACCATCAGGCGCCAATCTAATCTGGCACTACCCTAGAATTATCATGGTTGAGCCATATCCTGCAACTGGTACATAGTCGTTAGCTGACGCTATAATTTGGGAACTCGGCCATGGGGTTAAATAAACACAGACTGTACTGATGGTAACACAGCAGAGTGTTGAAGTCTATTCCTTATAGTCCATGAACGGCCGTAACCTCCTCATGCAGTCACCATTCAGCTGCAGATCCCTGCATGTGAAACGACAGAAATAATTCATATGCAGACATAAATTAATACAAATACTATGGTAGCACCTTTCATCAATGTGATTTCTGCAGGAATCGCATCAACAAAAAGTGTAACTGATAGTAATCGCATCAACAAAAAGTGCTACTGATAGCTAAATGGTAATACATGTATATATTAAAATAAGTAATTAAGAGCATAAACCCTTGTGACACTTCCAACAGGTGGATGAAATGAGCAAGTGTTCATGTTTTCTCAAATCCGTCCATCCCCCTTGACCTCTACGAGTGGTAAATAAATGTGTATGCATTAAAAGGTCTTTACATCACCTACCTAAATTTGATTGAAAGATTATTTGTAGAAACTGACTGTTAGGGATGCACCCATTCTGATCTAGCTAGTCTCAAACTTTGACCCAGTCTCATTTCTTTTATCAAAATTTATTCTCAGAAGAAGATACATTACAAATTTGACTCATACGGCATGTGTGCCTCATTAAAATTTGGCATTTTTCATGACCTCTTGTGACCCTTGACCTTTCTGAGGGGTCATCCAAATTAGTATGAATAGAAAGGTCTTACCCTCAGGTATTTCTGTACTAAGTCCGAGTTTGAAGCTGAAAATGTTACAGTAGGACCTCCAAGGACTGGTCACCGTTTTTTGCCCCATATATTGTCCTGATAATTACCAACAAGACGCAACATGCGTTAAACTTCTTTTTCTATGTGTTACCAGATTCTCCAGAGCCCCTGCTGTCTGCAAGGGTGCAAGAGTCAGAATGTCAGTTCACAGGCTTGCAAGTCGATCTCAGCACTGTTACACATTGTATAGTATAAGAGTACTGAGATCGATTTGTTGGCCTATGGTCAGTCAAGCTGGGACACACACCTTCCATCTGCAGGGACACATAAGAGTTTCTGCCAATGGATGAAAAAGCAATCAATTTTTTGTCACCTCAGTGGAAGATTACATGACCGCACAGTAAACCAACTTGAAAAAGAGATGTGGACATGGTCAAATAGATAGCGCAATCTTTGTTACGGAGCACTCACATAGCTGGCAAGCTGATGGCACGTCCATCACTGCGTAATGATATGACGTCTGGGCTTTGTCAGATTGTATGGCGGATGATAGGTGTCGAGCGAGCTGTCATTAACCCATCGCATGTGACGGCTTTACCACACCAGTCAGGCCATGGCCATAAAATTCAGGGATTTTTTTCTCCAATACATCGACCACTTGTCACATTTAACAGGTGACCGTAAAATCAAGGTACTTTACATAGCAAACATCGTACAATGCAAAAGTGACCATTAACGGCAGGTGACTGTAAAAAGGGGCAACTGTTCATATGAGGTTTTACTGTAGTTGAGAAGAAAAATAGGTCAAAATATGGCTAATTTTAACCTACATGTGGACCCTGTGACCTTGGCCTTTGAGAGAGGTCACTAAAATCGGTACGTTTAGAAAGTATCCTTCAGCCAAGTTTGAATTCTGTGTCTTGAATGGTCCTTGAGAAAATACCAACATTACAATTTACCAGGGATACCAGATGATGGAGGACGGACAGACGATGGAGACTCAGTACACACAGTCTCAATTTTGTTACAGTGAAAAGCATTAGATTCTGTGTTGAGGAAAACAGGGGCTTGAAATTGTTTACTGATTGGTCAAGTCTGCTTCTGAAGAGCTAAATAGATACATTTGTAAAAAATAAATCAAAGGTCCTTCTCTAAAATTAAATAATACTGAAAGGTATGGAGTTGCACATCCCAAAAGTGAAGAGCAAATCACATAAAAGAACCACACCATCTTGGATGAATAAGGGTACTTTAAGAATGATTAAAAAGAAATACAAGTTATACAAAAGATATCTTCAAACCCAAGAAGGTAGAGATTACCAAAGATATATTACCCTAAGAAATGACTGTAACAAATTAATAAAGCATAACAAAAAATTGCATGAAAGAAATATTGCAGATAAATGTAAAATGAACCCCAAAGTGTTTTGGAAGTATGTACAGGAACAAACTAAATATAACTCTGGAATAAATGCACTTAAAAAAGAAGATGGCACACTTGCTGTAGCAGATCATGAAAAGGCAGCAACATTGAATAAATTCTTCTCAAGCGTATTTGTGGAAGAAAACTTGAGTAATGTTCCGTTGCTTGGTAGAGGCTCAAAATCGAATGGGTGCACCATAACAGATATCGTAATAACTCCTGATACTGTCAAGAAAAAACTAAAGGAGTTGAATCCTTCCAAGGCTCAAGGTCCAGACTGCATCCCTCCCAGAGTTTTACAAGAGTTGTGTAATGAGTTGGCAGAGCCACTTTGCACATTGTTTACTTTTTCCCTTGAATCAGGTATTGTACCGCAAGACTGGCGAACCGCAGAGGTAAGTGCGATTTTAAAAAAAGGTTCTAGGTCAGATGCAGGAAACTACAGGCCAGTAAGCTTAACGTGTATAGTATGTAAAGTTTTAGAGTCTATAGTCCGAGATGAGATCGTTAATCATTTCACGGTGAATAATATGTACACTGAATGCCAACATGGTTTTAGAAGGAAACGATCATGTGTTACTCAGCTACTACAGGTTATGGACGATATAACCTCCTTACTGGACAACAAAAAAACGGTTGACATCATATACTTAGACTTTAGAAAAGCATTCGACACTGTTCCTCATGAACGGCTTCTTCAGAAACTAGATTGATTGATTGTACATTGCTTAACGTCCTGACAGCAACAAGGCTTTCTCAGGACGTGCCTGCACTGCTTGTGAAAAAAAAATAAACAGAACATTGAATGTATGTCACCAGCCCATCAAATACATTAAATAAACCTAACACATGGGGCCTAAATAAAGCTAAGACCATTTAGCAACACACATCCAATATCAAGAGCTACAGGCAGTACAGACAGTAGGGAGAGTTTTAAAAAGGAAAATACAGGTGAATGGACAAAGGGTAGACAGAAACACATGCCCCAGAATAGAGAGAAAAACCCACCCTGTGGGGCTGACCAGGGTGACCCTTACTTTACTTACTTACGCCTGTCACCCCTACCCGGGTATAGGCCGTCGACGAGAGACCTCCAGCAACTCCTGTCCTGTGCTTCTCCTTCGATTCTACTCCAGGTGGTTCCCAGTCTCTTGATGTCTGCTTGGAGGTCTCGACGCCAGGAGTTTCTCGGCCTACCTCTTTTCCTCTTTCCCTGGGGGTTCCATGACAATGCCTGCCTAGTGATACTGGAAGCTGGCTTTCTCAGACTGTGACCGATCCATCCCCATCTTCTTCGCCCAATTTCATTCTCTGCTGTTATCTGCTCTGTTCTCTCCCAAAGTCTGACGTTGCTGATCTTCTCTGGCCAGTGGATTTTCAAAATTCTTCTAAGGCAACTGTTCATGAAGGTCTGTACTCTGTTGACTGTGGTTTTTGTCAATCTCCATGTCTCTGCTCCATATAGGAGAACTGCTTTTACATTGGAGTTGAAAATCCGGACTTTGGTGTGTTGTGACAGCTCTCTGGAACCCCATACTTTTTTCAACTGGAGAAAGGCTGCTCTGGCTTTACCGATTCGTGCTCTGACATCTGCATCAGTGCCGCCTTTTTTGTCTATGATGCTCCCGAGATAGGTGAAGGACTCCACCTCCTCCAACGGGGTGCCAGCAAGCAAGATTGGTTCTTCCCTGGTTGCGTTCAGCCTCATTGTCTTTGTTTTCTGTTTGTGAATGGTGAGGCCCACTTGGGACGAGATGTCAGCAAGCCTCGTGGTCTTGTCCTGCATTTGTTGATGAGTGTGGGACAGTAATGCCAAGTCGTCTGCAAAATCGAGGTCGTCAAGCTGTGTCCACAGTGTCCACTGTATTCCACTTCGTCTGTGCTCTGTGGTCATCTTCATGACCCAGTCTATGGCCAGTAGGAAGAGGAACGGAGACAGCAGACACCCCTGCCTGACACCAGTTCTGACCTGGAGCTCTCTGGTGAACTGCCCTTCGTGGATCACGCGACATGTCATGCCATCATAGCTGCTCTTGATCAGGCGGACGAGCTTTGTGGGTACACCGTAGTGTCGTAGGAGTTTCCACAGAGTCTCTCGGTCCACGCTGTCAAATGCTTTCTCATAATCCACAAAGTTGACGTACAGCGGGGAGCTCCACTCCAGAGACTGTTCCACGATGATGCGGAGAGTGGCGATCTGGTCTGTACATGATCGGTTCTTCCTGAATCCTGCTTGCTGGTCTCTCAGCTGGGGGTCAACAGAGCTCTTCATTCTCTCTAGGATGATCCTGTTGAAGACCTTTCCTGGTACTGACAGCAAGGTGATTCCTCTGTAGTTGGAACACTTGCTGAGGTCGCCTTTCTTGGGAAGCTTGATTAGGTACCCCTCCTTCCAGTCAGCTGGCATCACCTCCTCTTCCCAGATCTTTCCAAACAGTGGGTACAGCATCTCAACTGTTGTCTCTAGGTCTGCTTTCAGAGACTCCGCTGGGATGCCATCTGGCCCTGCTGCTTTGCCATTCTTCAAAAATGCCACTGCTTTTCTGATCTCTTCCCGGCTGGGTCTGTCACAGCTGATGGGTAGGTCGGTCTCTGCCGGCTGGATGTCGGGGGGGTCGGGTGGGCTAGGTCTGTTCAGTAACTCTTCAAAATACTCGGCCCATCTGTCGAGTTGGTCTGCTCTGTCTGCAATAGGCTTGCCTTCTTTGTCTTTTACTGGTCTTTCTGTATGGCCATACTTACCCGACAATCTTCTGGTAATGTCGTAGAGCTGTTTCATGTTGCCGCTGCCTGCTGCCTTTTCTGCCTCTGCTGCCAGGCTGTCTGTGTAGGCCCTCTTGTCTGCCCTGATACTCCTCTTCACCTCGCGGTTGGCTTCCGAGTATTCCCCCTGTGCCCTTACTTTGGCTGCTCTCGTGCGACTGTTGTTGACCGCTGCTTTCTTCTGCTTCCTCGCTTCTATCTTCTTCAAGGTCTGTGCCGACAGCCAGTCCTTGTGGTGGTGTTTCCTGAACCCTACAGTGTCTTTGCAGGTTGAGTTCAGCGCCTCTTAACTGCCTTCCACTGCTGCTCTGTGGTGACCGCCTCCTCTTCATTTACTAGCTCCTGTAGCGCTTGAAACCGGTTGGACAGCACCAGTTTGAACTCTTCTCTAACTCCAGTTTCTCTCAGGAGGCCTACATTATAGCGCTGTCTTCTTGTTGTCTCTGTGCGGCTTTTCTTTAGCTTGAGCTTCATTCTTAAGGTAAGCAGATGGTGGTCTGAGGCGACATCTGCTCCCCTCCTCACTCGAACATCTTGAAGGGATCTTCTAAATTTCTTGCTAATGCAGATAATTATGGTCTATTTGGTTCTCTGTTGTATGGTCAGGTGAAACCCAAGTTGCTTTGTGTATTCTTCTGTGTGGGAAGATGCTGCCTCCAATGACAAGTCGGTTTAGAGCACAAAAGTCTACAAACCTCTCCCCGTTCTCACTCATCTCCGAGCCTAGTCCCTGTCTCCCCATCACCTCTTCGTATCCGGTGTTGTCCTCCCCTATTTTGGCATTAAAATCGCCCATGACGATGGTGATGTCTCGCTCCGCACATTTGTCCACGGCACTCTGGAGTCGGTCGTAGAACTCTTGTTTCTCTTCCTCGTCACTGTCATTGGTGGGCGCATAACACTGGATGACGTTCAGCTTGAGCTTTTTCTTGGTTCTAAAGGCTGCTGTTATAATTCTTGGCCCAAGAGGTTCCCAGACCATCAGCGCTCTCTGTGCCACTGGTGACAGCATGAGTGCTACTCCTTCTGTATGGGGGGCATTCTCCTCTTCATGACCTGAATACAGAACCATCTCCCCACTTAACAGCCTTTTCTGGCCAGACTGCGTCCATCTGGCTTCACTGATGCCTAGCAGGGAAAGGTTGTACTTTTGCATTTCCGCTGCTATCTGGGCGGCCTTGCCGCTCTGGTACATGGTCTTGACGTTCCATGTGCCCATGGTTGTATCCCTGGATAGAGAGAGGCGGCTCGGTCCTGTGGCTTCCGAAGACTTCCGGCTTTCACCACAGGACGTCATAAGTCTTCTAGTAGAAGAACCTTCCTCCTCCAGGAAAGGAATTACTGTTAGTCTTTTCGTCGGCGTTTTTGTAGCTATTTCCTTTTTTGCAGGGTGGGGAAGCTACCCCCACGCCCAACCCCCTTACTAGGAGGACCAGGGGTTTTCTGTCGGGGTCACCTTCCCTTAGACCATGTTGGTTCACGGCACCTTATTTCATTCGGTGCACCCCTCTCACGAGGGACCCCCTATCCACCACCCAGGGGACGCGCCTCAACGCCGTATGGTCCCAGCGCGAGGCAGGGTGACCCTGGGAACTAAAAAATACCTAACCCCACCCAAGTCCCCCAGGGCAGACCCGGGTGGGGACTTCAGAAACTAGAGGCCTATGGTGTGTGTGGAAACATTTTCAACTGGATAAGAAGTTTTTTACATGCAAGAGAACAAGTGGTAAAGGTTGGAGAAGCAAAATCGGACAAAATAAAGGTACTGAGCGGTATACCTCAAGGTAGCATCTTAGGACCTATATTATTTACGATATTTATAAATTACTTGCCAGATTGTGTTAATAGCATGTGCAAAATTTTCGCAGATGATACTAAAATCTATAATGAATCGAGCAATAAAGACGTGTTGCAGCATGATTTGGATCACTTTCAAGAGTGGTCCGACACATGGGACTTACATTTTAATGTAGAGAAATGCAAGGTCTTACATGCTGGAAGGAACAATCCTGAACACGATTACTTGATGAAAGTGAACAGCAACATTAACAAGGTGGTATCTTGTGAGGAGGAAAGAGATTTAGGTGTGGTCTTTGACAAAGTTCTATCTTTTGACCCCCATATTCAGAACTGTACCAATAAGGTCAACAAAATGGTTGGAGTAGTTAAGACAGCTTTTAATTATTTGGACAAGGACATTTTTAGTAAACTGTATAAATCACTAGTCAGACCACATTTAGAATATGCAAACACTGTATGGTACCCAGGTTTAAAGAGACAATCAGCTGCACTCGAAAGGGTACAGAGACGAGCAACAAAGCTGGTCAAAGAATGTAGAAATATGACTTATTCAGACAGACTCAGATACTTTGGATTACACTCCTTACGCGGACGTAGAATACGTGGAGACTTAATCCAAGTTTTAAAAATTTATAATGGCATCGACGACCTAAAGTGGAACAACTTTTTTGCAACACCATTCTATGACAGAACCCGAAATTCTGAAGGGAAAATTTTTGTACAGCACTGTAACACTAACCTGCGGAAGTTTTGTTTTACTAACAGAGTTGCCATTGTTTGGAATGACTTACCAGTTTCATTAAAAAAAAGCATCTAATATAAATTCTTTTAAAAACCAGCTGGACGAATTACCAAAATTTAAAGAGATTTTTTATTCCTATGATGAATGATTTTATAGGAAAATTGCATGCATAGCAGACCCATAAAGGAACTAAAGAAAGAAAGGACATTTATAAAGGCCTCACGGCCTATTTTGTCCTCACAATACTACTACTACTACTACTACTAAAACAAGCACAACATGCCTTACGCCTGGAGTCACACACAGCAACATTTACTTATTACAAATGTAATGAACAATATGGTATATGAACTATATAAGTATGCTTGAATTTCTTTAAAATCTATTATACACAAAAATTGGTCCTACTTCTTTTAATGTAAAGTATCTGTAGAAATCCACTTCATAAACTTGGCATACACACTTCTGTACAGATCAGGCTAATTTTTAAAGTGTACCTCTTTTTCACTTTTTAGTCACCAACAGTGGAAAATAACTCTGATGAAAACTAAAATTGTTATTTTCACACATTTTCTGACCTCTCGTGACCCTTGACTTTTCCAAGGGGTCATCCAAATTAGTATGCATTGAAAGGTCTTACCATCTGGTATCTCTGTACCAAACATGGGTCTAAAGTTGAAAATACTATTTGACAAAATGTGCTATTTGGGGTAAAACTATGGTTATTTTTAATCTATTTCTGAACCCCATATGACCTTGGCCTTTTAGAGATCCCTGAAACTGGTATGTTTAGAAAGGTTTTGCCACAAAGTATCCTTGGGCCAAGTTTGCAGTCTGTGGCTTCAGTAGTCTGAGAAAATGCCAACCGCAGACAACAGATGATGGGCAGATGATGGATGGCCTCTTTTCGCTATCGCATATGAGCCCCAAATTCAGCGAATACACATCATAATAAACAAGCATGTTCTTAAACCACACACACACACTCATCATTTTATATATGAAAGGTCCATAAACCTGATGACTCAAGTCATTCTACCCCAGACACACCACAGCAAGATAAGGATCGACCATGATAGTTCAAGGGTGATGCCAGAATAGCTTGGCGCCTATGGGCGCCAAGCTATTCTGGCATCACCCTTGAACTATCATGGTCGATCTGTGTCCTGCACTGCAATGCAGTCTTCAGAGAACAACGGCAAAATTTGGGAATTTCGGTGTTGGGGTAGAATGAGTTAAAACAGGCTGGAATGTAAATGGGTCTGCAGCCAGTAAGAGGCATTTGACTCTGTGGTCGAAGGGGCTAATGAAATGCCTATGCTTCTTGCACACTTAATGGGATAGTTGAAAGACTGCTAAAACCTACCCCAAATGTGGGCCAAATCTTCTTGCACACTTAATGGGATAGCTGAAAGACTGTTAAAACCTATCCCAAATGTGGGCCAAATCTTCTTGCACACTTAATGGGATAGCTGAAAGACTGCTAAAACCTACCCCAAATGTGGGCCAAATCTTCTTGCACACTTAATGGGATAGCTGAAAGACTGCTAAAACCTACCCCAAATGTGGGCCAAATCTGTTCGTAAGACGGTAAATAGCTGTTTTTAATGTGACCCTCAACTGTTGTCGCAAGAGGTCATGAGGCTGAGGATGGGTGTCACGCCCTGAACGCCGGACAGAAGTCGGCTGCAGTTTGAAGTGCTTCTCTACATTCTGAAATCAAGACAAAACCATTTAGGCTCAATCTCAAAGACAAACGTCTTTCTAGCTCCAGCAGTGCCAGGATGGACTGACCAAGACAGCTCACGGATGGGGCCCGATCAGCTGGGCTTCTGGAGATGCAACAAATTAATCTGGCACCATCCATGAAAAGTTGTACAATGTGCTTAGCAGATCATTCTAACACATTCAGTCTTGACAGTAGGGCTAACGTAACTTGTGAAGTTTGCCTGTCAGGACAGGCCAACTTCACGTTAAGTTGGCCCTACTGTCCAGCATCATTATAAGACATACTAAGAACATTTATAAAGGATATTTTGCAAACTTTTAACCCAGTCTTACCTCCATATCAACTCTAGGATGGTGTCAGGTACATTTGTCACCTAGGATGGCACCGAGCTAAACTGATACTACCTTTCAACTATCATGGCTGATCCATTTTCCCAAAGTGGTTAACAGTCTTTACTAATGCTTTTAAAAATTATTATGCTTCTAAAAGTTATTACAATAAACTCTACATAACAGAATGTCAGTGCACCCAAATTTGTTTGTTACTACATGTATATGTGCACAGCTCGATCATGGGTGCCAGCTGTGTTACACAACCATGCCAAAATCAAACTTGGTTGACAGACATTTTGAAGATAGAAATATATAATTTAGTGTCTGTATTTTCTGAAAATGTGCATTACGGAGCAAGAACGTTAAAAAAAAAAATGACTTGAGAAAAAATGAGAACTGATGTTGGATATCTTCTGCGCATAACTTGGTGTCCTTGGGTGGTATATCAAATCACAGAATTTGATGTACAGGTCCAAAACCACTAAGGATTCATCAGAAATACTGTTTAAACCTGTTATTAAGCAATTCCAGACATATGAGCGGAAAAGGTGGGTTTGAAACATTAAACAAAATGTAGGGACACCGTTATGCGCAGAAGATAGTAGTTTTGAAGTTTGCAAAGTAATCACATCAGGGGCAATAAAATGTAAGTCATACATGATACTTCAAGGCCTATAATAATACTTTTACAGTTATTATTTTATAGTCATCTGATGGGTGGAAGCACACAAAAAGTGTTAAAAGATGTACCATCTTCTGCGCATAACCAAGACACGAGAAACAGAAGAATGAGACACCTCAAATCAAAGTTCACAACTGTCATTTTATTGTGGAAAGAAATGTCTGCCACAGCTATCGAAAAGCTCAGAACTGTCATAAGTATGTTAGTCTTATGTGCAGATCATCTTTTAGTGAACGTCGGTGCTTTAGCAGTGTTAGACAGTATCTGATGCCCGAAGCAACTGCCACCCCGGCTTGTCTCCTCCTTTGTTTTATCATGGTTAGACTACTGTAACTCCCTCCTTTTTGGCCTGCCTAAAACCCAGCTAGATAAACCGCAGAGAGTGCAAAACAGTGCTGCCCATTTAATTCTGCGGGTGCGTAAGCGTGACAATATCCGCCCCACCCTTACAAAATTCCACTGGCTGCCCGTACAAGAACGCATTCTGTATAATTTGTCCTGCATGTGCTTTAACTCTCTCAGCCGGACTTCCCCTGCCTATATATCTGACTTACCCTATCTATACACTCCATCTCACACCCTCCGCTCTTCCTCTGACGCATGTAAATTTCGCCTTCCCAATTTCAAATGTAAAACACGTGGCGGTCGTGCCTTCTCCCATCTTGTCCCCGCCACTTGGAACAGCCCCCCCCCCCCCCCCCCCCCCCCCCCGCCCCTGTCCATAACCATCATTCAAATCACTTCTCAAAACCCACCTCTACAATGCTGCCTTTTACTAGTTCATTTCCCCAGCCATGCACAATTCATCACCACTGTCACGTGTGTGTGTGTGTGTGTGTGTGTGTGTGTGTATGTGTGTGATTGTGTGTGTGTGTGTGTGTGTGTGTGATTGTGTGTGTGATTGTGTGTGTGTGTGATTGTGTGTGTGTGATTGTGTGTGTGTGTGTGTGTGGGTGTGTGTGTGTGTGTGTGTGTGTGTGTGTGTGTGTGCATGTTAGCTGTTAGCCCTTTCATTGTATCAATGAATCTTTATTTTACAATGGTAAAGATATTAACAATGCCAGAGGCAATGCCATTTTTCAAATCTGCAGTTGCTACATCTACAAACACAACAATTACATTACATTAATACATGTATAGGACCAACGCCTACGGGTGTGTTGGGGGAGGGGGCGGAATGGTAAGGAAGAAAGAAAAAAAAGAAAGAAAGAAAGAAAAAAAAAATCAACAACACAGCAGCACTATACATACACAGCAGTAGAATGGGTACATTACTAACAATGATATCTACGTAAGAAAGCAAAGCTTGCAGATAGTTATGGCTGCGAAGATAAATGTTTAAAGAGACTTTTCTTGAAACATGATACCGTTGGAGTGGTCTTCGTTTGGGATGGAAGCAAATTCCACAAAGTTGCCCCCGAGAATGCTAGACTGGTTTTAAATAAGTCTATTCTGGTTTTGGGTACTACATACAGGCTTTTTGTATCGCCATAGCGTGACTGTGACCGGACTAGCAGCTGGGTTAGATATGCCGGAGTGTTAGAGCCTATATCAGCGCTTAGAGCTACTTTTAGAATAAGCGCTTAACAAATCTCCTTTATTATTATTATTTATTTTATTGTGGAAAGAAATGTCCGCCGTGGCTATCGAAAAGCTCAGAACTGTCATTTAATTGTGGAAAGAAATGTGTCACGGCTATCGAAAGGGCTCAGAACTGTCATTTCATTGTGGAAAGAAATGTCTGCCACGGCTAGCGAAAAGTTCAGAACTGTAGTTTTATTGTGGAAAGAAATGTCTGCCACGGCTATCGATCATCAGAAGAGACAAAATTTCAAGAATTCTTGGTCGCTCTGCGATTTCTTCTGCTACACCCCAGGCTGTGCCGCGCCCCAGCCTGTGCACAAAAACCTTTCCGATCTAAAATAGTCTCGTAATGGTGTATACAAACCAAGAGGAATCACTTGTAATGGTGGCTTGCCTCTTGGTGATTCATTTGGGGCGGCGCCATATTTTCACGAAAGCGAAACGTACAGGAAGTCGCTATTTTTTTAACAGCTGTTACTTTTACATTCAATCTGTGCCTGCTACTAAATCACGATTTAAGTGTGTGTGTTGTGTGTTATTCACGGTAATTAGATATAAGCAATGGAAAAAAGTGTGATACAGTGAAAGTGTGCAAACAACATACACAAAATGTCAGACGAATTCACCTTGCATAAAGAAATAGTCACCTCACATACGTAAAATGCATTTTTCTTTAAAAGGTACTTTTTCGAAAAATACTTACCGATGACATGACCTTATGGGAGGTGTCTACTACTTACGCAATTCTAGCCTAAGAGCTCGTTGTGTTACCACACAACCTGGGAGGCACTCGGGGAACCCCGAGGGGGCCGAGAGTTATCTCCCGATAGTCCCCATCCGGAACAGAGTACCCATAGTCCGTCAGTCAGGATACTTAGCTTACCAGCGGCAAGCGGGGCAGGTGGGAGGGTCGTCCGAGTCATGTCATCGGTAAGTATTTTTCGAAAAAATACCTTTTAAAGAAAAATGCATTTGTTTCTTCAAAAACATTACCGATGACATGACCTTATGGGAGAATGGCGAATAGGAGGAGGGTGCCGCGCTCTAGCACACCTAAGACCCCAAGGGCCGTCCTCCCTACCGCAAACTCCCGACGACTCTAGGTAGGTGTAAGCGACGGCGCTGAAGCGCCGGGAGGGAGGAGTGTCCCCCCAGAGAGGTCCCCCACCAAAGCGAGTAGCCTCGCTAGGCTGACAGAACTCTGCAATCGAGAGCACCTGCCCGCCAGCCCTCCAGTAGCCATGATGAGGAGGACAGCCCAGTCCCTGACGACTGTGAGGTTCGTGGCCCTGCACGTAGCTGATTTGACGTAATTAGCCTCTAAGCTCCCTGAGGGAGGGATCCTGGACTTCGAAGCGTATGACTGCGCGTAGTCAGGAAGAAGGTCTGCCCTGTAGCTTCCAAGCTGCCGAGCACGGCCAAGAGGCAAGCGCGTCCGCCCGGACGGCTATGTCGTCGTAGATATACGCGAGGCAAGCTCAGGCCATCCTGCCTAGTCTCCTGGGGATAAGTCTGCCAGCTGGGGTCAGCAGGGTCGGTAGGGGAGAGGAGACGGACGCCGTCCAAGAGCACGGTGCCTCTCCAACTTCAACATAGAGGCGTCAAGTTGAGGGAAGCGGGCCATAGCGAAGCTTCGATGCTGCCCATGGGAAGACTCCAGCGTTGAGGGTCTGTCGCAAAACCGCCAAGGCGAAGGAGTAGGCGCTCTAGCAAGGTGGAACGGCGACCATCGCGGCTGCATGAGGACCTAGTAGGATGCGGGAAGCAGTAGCGGGGGGTCCGTGGCGAGCCGAGGGGCAAGAGGTTCAGGACCGGTATCAGGGAAAGGGGTGACCAAGAGGACGAGCGGAGGATCCTTCCCAGGCTAGGCCAGAGCGTCGGCGTCACGTCCAGGAGGGCTATACCCCATGAAGGCGCGGGGAAAGCCAGAGATCCCAACTTGCGGCGAACAGGTCCACTAAGCCGTCTCGCCAGCGCGCCGATCCTCCGAAGTTATCCTGGTGCATTCCGAGTGTAGCAACTGGTTCCATCGGGGAAAAGGCTGGCTCAGATCTCCCACGAGAAGAAGACCTCCTAGTCCGTGTCAGATCCAAGCCGTTCACTCTCTTGTCCGCGAGGTCTGGAGGCTAGGCTGGACCCGGAGAAGAACCACGAAAGTAGGGGGCGTAGCTACAGCAGCCGGGCTGAGAGACGACCGACGGAGAGTACAGCCGACTTGCGAGCAGTGGCTAGGCCCTTCCACCGCGAGCACTGCCGCAGCAGTACCACCTGTCCAAACTCCGGCGTACCCCTGTGCGCCCAATGGGGTTGTCGAGTAGGTTAGGCACCAGGGAGACGGCGCTGCGCTTTAGTTCCACAGTGTCCATGGGTAGGTTGAGGACCCCCGGTGAGTCCAAAGGAATGCCTAACCAGGAGTGGAGACTCCTCCATCAGTGGTGACTCCTCCTTCGCAGGTGAACCGAGGAACGTTGTGGAGGCTGAGAGCACGGGTACTTGGAGTCAAGGGTCGGCAGCTCCGGAAGAAGTCGCAGCCCAAGATCTGGAGGCGGAGCCGAGGACCACATCCTATCGCCCTCCGGCGCCAGCGTAAGCGAAGCCAAGGTCCAAGAAGCCTCCTCCGGTCTGCTCCCCGAAGTGAAGGCCAGGAACTCCCACGAACCTGGGTCAGCCGAGGCGTCGGCACAGGGGGTCCTTCCGCGGTCAGTCGACCTGCCAGGGCCAGGAGCCGTTGACACGGAGAACGATGGGTAGGGTAAGCAGCTCCCCGAACCCATGCAGCGTAGGTTGATACGGACGAGCGAGGTCACCTAGTCCAGAGTAGAGCCAAAGCGGATCCACAGCCGGTGGGGGCAGGCAAACTCCTGAGACCTCCTGAGAACTGGTCCTGCCGAGGGAAGCCAACAACCAACAACTCCATGGCGGGCGAAGCAAGAAGCTCCGGGAACCGGGAGAAGAAGCGCCGGGTAGTCGAAACGCGTACATGTAAGAGTAACCCAAGCAAAGGAGTACCTTAACCCCAAGCGTAGGAGAACAGGTCCATGCTAGGCGAAGTCACGACAGCGTCCTCCCTGAGGATCCACCGGAGGGGGTCGGTCATCCAGAAGAGGAGCGACTGCAGCCAGGCGCCCTGGGCCGGAGCACGAAGAAGGGAAAAGGGCTGAGTGAGGGGAAGAGGAAAGGGACGAACGGCAGCCGGGCGCGAAGGGAACGACGAGCGAGCCGGGACAGGATCCCTAGAGAGACGTGCAAAAGGCGACTCCAAAGCACGCCTGTAGAGAGAGCGGAGCGTAGGCGTAGAGAGTCGGAAGATTGACTCCAATGAAGGCGATCCGTAGAGGACGGGCATCCCATGGTGCCGATAGGTTCCTCCTCACGCGTAGGAGAGCAGATCCGAAGTTGCGTGGAAAGAGGGTTCCAAGTCGTGCCGCGACGAGAACGCGTGCATGAAAGTCTCCGCAATCGGGCTCTGTAACGAGGTGGGTTCTCTGCCTGAAGCAGGCTAATCCAGGTGTGCTCCCTCCAGGGAACAGCTGCGTCGATCATCCCTCTTCGCGTAATAGATTGTAGCGACCGGCGAGGCGATCTCTCCACCAGATTGTCAGGGACTCGAGCGGTAAGTAACGGAGACTGGAACCTCTGCCTTGCTGTCTGGCCACCAACCGGACCCTGTAATCCCTAGTAGCCGGCTCAGTGTGTCTTGCGATGAACAGCGTTGTCCTGGTGGAGCCCCCCCCCCCCCCCCCCCCCAGGGAGCGAGGGCGATGCCCGCATACCCGCTTCGAGCGCGACAACCTGCGCTACGTCGTCGGCCGCCTGAAGGCTTCCTAGCTGACCTTGGGCGGTGTGTGGGTTCCGTACTGTGTGCCCAGCGGATTCCATTGTGCCGAGACAATGCATGCGTGCGAGAATGTCTCCGCGAACCGAGCTCTGTATCGAGGGGGGGGCCCGCTGCCAGTGAGGTGACTCCACGTAGGAACCAGCGGGCTTTCTAGGAGACGAGCGGGGATCGGCATTGGACCAAGGACGGAATGGCACACGTCCCTCCGCACCGAGCTCCGTGTCGGTGCGGGCTTCCTGTCTGTCATAAGGTTTGGTCCTGGAGACGAAGTATGCGTGCGTGAATGTCTCCGCGAACCGAGCTCTACGGCGAGGTGGGCTCGCTGCCGGCGAGGTGACTCCGCGTAGGAGCCAGCGGGCTTTCTAGGAGACGAGCGGGGATCGGCCTTGGACCAAGTACGGATTGGCACACGTCCCTCCGCACCGAGCTCCGTATTGGTGCGGGCTTTCTGTCTGTCACAAGGTTTGGTCTAGGTGCGTTCCCTCCTGGGAACGATCACAATGATCCACCCACTCCGCACACTATACTGACGCGTCTGGCATGGTGCTCTCCGCGTCATGTGGTCGGAACTCGAGCGGTCGTAGTACCGGTAACAGCAGCCGGTAAATTAGCAGGTCTGGAACCAGTCACAGGTGCTGGGCGCTCTTGTCCAAGAAGCTCCAAAGGTGCGATGAGCGCCGTTCATGTCCTGTGGAGCAGCCGTCACACCAACGTTCGGAGGAACATCCGGCAGATGGTAAACAGACCTTGTGCGAGTCCGACGGTCACTGGAATCCTCCATGTTGTGTGCAGGACATCCAGAGGCCACTGCAACACACAAAAACCGAAGGCACGCGGGCGTGGGCCTGAGGGACCCTGCCCTGGTAAGGGTAACCTTCGCAACACATCATGCACAACAAAACTCAAGCATGTCACGACAAGTATAGGCCTGAAGCAGGCGGCAGGCACAGCAACCTTTGTCGGAGCGGTGCCCTCCGCTGAACACCGGCGCTGTACAATAGCGACGGGCCTCCAGGTGCAGCTTTGATCGTTACTTTATGTTGCCTATATAGGCAATTAATTTCCTTTCGACAGAAATTGGCTTCTGTTGTTAACGTTAACTTGTATTTTTATGCACAAGCTTAGCCAAGAAGGAATTTAACCAAAGAGCATACACTAGTGTGTTAGGAGACCTAGGACTGTCTTAGCACTCTTTTTATGTCAGGGAGGTTCGGGTCGGGATGAGGTCACTGGCGCTGGCCAATAGATGCCTTGGCGACGGGCTCCACCCATCCCAAATCATTGTCCATTTGTAGCTCTGTTATAGTAATTTGTGGCACGAGCGCGTGCGTGAATGTGAGCAGCACCTGTGGTGGCAAGACAAAAATTTTTTGTTGTTTTTTGTTTATGATTTTCGTCTATTACAGCAACAAAAAGGTCATCTTGAACCTTATCAAAAGGCAGCAAGGCATGGCCACCAGTGGCCCTGCGCTCAAGTGGGCATACGCCTGATGTCCAAGAACTGAAACATGTGATGCCAAGAAAAACGTATTTTTCTTTAAAATAAGTTTTTTTGAAAAATACTTACCGATGGTATTACCACTAGGAAATGTTTCTTAGCTAGTCTAATTTTAGCCCAAAAATTGTTGTGTACGATAATGGCCATGATGGCAGGAGAGGGGCGCCATACGTTAGGCGGAAACCCGGTAGCCTCCCTTCCGGTTCAACCACACATGTGCTCAGTGCTCAAACAACCAGTCAGTTTCTTAGCGGAGCAGCGGCGAGCGGGGCACGTGGGAGGGACCTTCGAGTAATACCATCGGTAAGTATTTTTCAAAAAAACTTATTTTAAAGAAAAATACGTTTGTTTTCTCAAAACACAATACCGATGGTATTACCACTAGGAAGAATCCCGAAAAGGAGGTGGGTGCCACTAACCGCCCCTACCCCTGCCATCGAAGCTACTAGAAGAGTCCACCCCAAGCAACCTCCCTCTAATTTAGTGAAGATACTTACGGCGCCTAGGGCGCCGGGAGGGAGTGTTGCGCCGCCACGATGTCTCCCACCAGCGCTAGGTTCTGCTGCTGGCCGGAGAGGTCCCTCAGGTAGAAGCGAGCGAAGGTGTTATCTGTTCGCCAGCCCACAGCCGCCACGATGTCCTTGACCGCACAGTTGCGTTCGAATGCGAGGCTCGTGGCCATGGCTCTGATCTCGTGCGCCCTGAGCCTCATGCGTTTTGCTGCATCAGGGGCGAGTTCCTGGTAGGCGGATCGTATCACCCACCGAAGCCAGGAGGATATAGTCTGGGCTGAGATGTCCTGTCTACCTGGGGACAGAGGAAGAAAAAGGCGGGTGCGCCCCCTGCGGAGGGGCTTGGTCCGGCGCAGGTACACACGTAACGCTCGAACTGGGTCCTGCTGTCTGGACTCTCGATTGGAGCGTGGGTCTCTGAGTGGTAGTATGGTGACCAATTGTGGTGCCAAGGGTGGAGATCTGGTCTTGGCTAGGAAGGTTGGGTCGGGAAGCAGCTGCACCGAACCGTCCGTCCGGAATTGTAAACAGGTGGGGCGAGTAGAATTCAGGAAGAACCGATCATGTACAGACCAGATCGCCACTCTCCGCATCATCGTGGAACAGTCTCTGGAGTGGAGCTCCCCGCTGTACGTCAACTTTGTGGATTATGAGAAAGCATTTGACAGCGTGGACCGAGAGACTCTGTGGAAACTCCTACGACACTACGGTGTACCCACAAAGCTCGTCCGCCTGATCAAGAGCAGCTATGATGGCATGACATGTCGCGTGATCCACGAAGGGCAGTTCACCAGAGAGCTCCAGGTCAGAACTGGTGTCAGGCAGGGGTGTCTGCTGTCTCCGTTCCTCTTCCTACTGGCCATAGACTGGGTCATGAAGATGACCACAGAGCACAGACGAAGTGGAATACAGTAGACACTGTGGACACAGCTTGACGACCTCGATTTTGCAGATGACTTGGCATTACTGTCCCACACTCATCAACAAATGCAGGACAAGACCACGAGGCTTGCTGACATCTCGTCCCAAGTGGGCCTCACCATTCACAAACAGAAAACAAAGACAATGAGGCTGAACGCAACCAGGGAAGAACCAGTCTTGCTTGCTGGCACCCCGTTGGAGGAGGTGGAGTCCTTCACCTATCTCGGGAGCATCATAGACAAAAAAGGCGGCACTGATGCAGATGTCAGAGCACGAATCGGTAAAGCCAGAGCAGCCTTTCTCCAGTTGAAAAAAGTGTGGAGTTCCAGAGAGCTGTCACAACACACCAAAGTCCGGATTTTCAACTCCAATGTAAAAGCAGTTCTCCTATATGGAGCAGAGACATGGAGATTGACAAAAACCACAGTCAACAGAGTACAGACCTTCATGAACAGTTGCCTTAGAAGAATTTTGAAAATCCACTGGCCAGAGAAGATCAGCAACGTCAGACTCTGGGAGAGAACAGAGCAGATAACAGCAGAGAATGAAATTGGGCGAAGAAGATGGGGATGGATCGGTCACAGTCTGAGAAAGCCAGCTTCCAGTATCACTAGGCAGGCATTGTCATGGAACCCCCAGGGAAAGAGGAAAAGAGGTAGGCCGCGAAACTCCTGGCGTCGAGACCTCCAAGCAGACATCAAGAGACTGGGAACCACCTGGAGTAGAATCGAAGGAGAAGCACAGGACAGGAGTTGCTGGAGGTCTCTCGTCGACGGCCTATACCCGGGTAGGGGTGACAGGCGTAAGTAAGTAAGTAAGGGGCGAGTAGAGAGGGCGTGCAGCTCACTGACTCTGGAGGCTGAGGTGAGGGCTAGTAAGAAGCAGGTCTTCCTCGTCACGTCCGGTAGTCTCGCCAGCTGTAAAGGCTCAAAGCGGGCCGAGTTGAGCCAAGTAAGGACCCAAGGTAGGTCCCAACGTGGTAACAGTGTACGTAGAGCGGGACGATGCAGACCGAAATGGCCCATCAGATCGGCGAGGTCCTTGCAGGCGCCCGGGTCGGGACGTCCCAGATGCCTGTAAGTATCAGCGATCATGGCCAGGTAACCTCGAATGGTGATGGGAGCTAAACGCTGGTCGTGAAAAAGCCAGAGGAAGAAATCCGCCAGCTGAGGGACTGTCAACTCGGTGGGGGAGAGGCGTCTGTCGTCACACCAGGTGCTGAGAACTCTCCACTTGCCCTCGTAAACTCGTCTGGTCGAGGCTCTGCGGGCTGTAGCGATCGCGTCCACTGCCGCACCTGAGAAGCCTCTAGCGGTGAGGGCTTGCCGGACAACCTCCAGGCGTGGAGGAGGAGACGTTCTGGACAAGGATGGTACAGAGTCTGCCGAGGTTGCTTGAGCATCGTTCGTGGAGTGGGTAGCTGTAGTGGGGGGGGCCGTTGCCAGATTCAGGAGGTCGGTCGTCCATGACCTGGTCCAACAAAACGGGGCCACCAGAAACAGGATAGTGTTGCTGCCTCTCAGCTTGAGAAGAACCTTGGGGATGAGGACCGTGGGTGGGTAGGCGTAGGCGACCAGTCCATTCCAGGAGATGGAGAGGGCGTCCACTGCCCAGGCCAAGGGGTCTGGAATCGGCGAGACGAACAGAGGGAGTTGGCGATTCCATCTCGTGGCAAAAAGGTCGATCATGGGTGACTCCCAGGTAGCGCCGATCATCCGAAAGATGTCTGGACGCAGGGACCACTTGGTGTGTAGTAGTTGACCGCGACGGGAGAGGGAGTCGGCCAGCACATTCAAGTGGCCCGGGATATGACGAGTACGGAGAGAAATGTCCCGATCCTCACACCACCGGAGCACTAGGTAAAGGAGGATGCAGAGAGATGGGTAGCGGGTCCCGCCCTGCTTCTGGATGTAGGCGACGACCGTAGAGTTGTCCGACAACACCAGTAGCTCCCGGTGAAGCAGGCGAGATTCCCACACACGAAGGGCTTGCCAGACGGCTTCCAATTCCAACCAGTTGATGTGTCGGTCCCGGAGATCCAGGTCCCACCGGCCGGAGGCCGTCTCGAAGGAGGGTAGAAGGTGTGCTCCCCAACCGGAGAGGCTCGCGTCTACGCAGATGGAGAGGGAGGGCAGTGGCGAGAACAGCGGCACTCCTGTCGCGAACCAGAGGGGGTCCGCCCAGCGTAGAAGGTGAGGACGGAGCAACGAAGGAATCGGAACCGGAGACTCTAGGTCGGAGGTCGACGGACACTAGTGTAGCAGCAGGTGCAACTGTAGAGGCCGGGAGTAGAGACGCCCTAACGGAATAAGGTCTGCTGCAGCGCTCATCAGCCCCAGCAACTGAAGCCACTGCCTGGCGGGGATCGAAGACTTCTGGGATACCTGCCGAGCTAGATCCGCCAGCTTCTGAATGCGGGGTTCGGGCAGCCGGACGATATTGCGGTCGGTGTAGAACTCCATGCCTAGGTGAACGAAATGGCGCGAAGGAACGAGGTCGGACTTGCCGAAGTTGACTATGAAGCCCAGCGTCTTGAGGAGCTGAAGCAAGGCATCCCGGTCCACCTCCAAGGCGGCATGGGTCTGATTCTTCAGGAGCAGGTCGTCCAGGTAGTTGGACGTGGGGCTCGTGGAAGTCCGTTGTGCCTTGGCCACCACGGCGTCCATGATGCGTGTGAAGACCCATGGGCTGAGGTTGAGGCCGAAGGGAAGTGCGCGGAACTGGTATACCACACCCTCGAAGGCGAAGCGTAGAAAACGTCTGGACGCTGGGTGCATGGGCACGTGAAGGTACGCATCCGCGAGGTCCAGGCTGATTGCAAAGTCGAAGGGTTGCACCGAGGCCCGCAGGGCCCGCGCTGTCTCCATGCGAAAACGTGGAGCTACTATAAACTTGTTGAGCGCCGACAGGTCGATCACAGGACGCCACTTGCCGCCTGGCTTGGGAACTACAAACAGCCGGCTGAAGAAGGCTAGGGAGTCGAGTCGTGTCACCACCTCTGTCGCTGCTTTTCGAAGTAAGGCGGCCACCTCGTTGCGCAAAGCGTCTGCCTTGAGCTGGTCTGTCGGAACCAAGGTCCACGCCGGAGTACGTCACAGTGGGGGCGGGGAGCGAAACGAGATCCGCAGACCGAGGGAGATGGTTGAAAGAATCCAGGGGTCGTCCGGAAACAGCGCCCGCCAGGCGGCGCTGTGCCGTGCGAGCCTCCCGCCGACCGGAGGTCCCAGCGCGGTCGACGGGGCCCGAAGGTGGAGAACGTCAGTAAGCCCTGCCCCGCCCGGGGCGTCGGGCAGGCTTGGGCCAGGTCCTGGAAGCGGGAGCTGAAGAGGATCCTGCAGTAGGACAGGTACGGGGGAAGGCAGGGGGCCTGGGGGGAAGACGTCCACCTCTGGTGTAAGGCCGGGAAACAGGTCTAGTCGCCCGCAGGGGGCGACCCTGGGTCCTGCGGGTATGCTGAAAGGGAGAAGGCACTGTACGACTTGGCCAGGTATCCTTATTTGCCTCCTTAACCGCCAACCACGTGAGGCCGAAGAGAAGTTCTCCGCCAAGGGGCGCCTGACGAAGTTGAAGCTTCAGGTCATTGGGGAGAGGGCAGGAGCGGAGGAGGAAATCCCGACGCAAAAGGTCACAGTTGGCCGCCGCAGCCATAGCGTTGGCACAGGTGTGGTAGGAGGCACGGTTACCAGAGACGGCTAGAGTGAGCAGATCTCCCAGCAGCGGCGTAAGGGACGGATGCCAAGCCTCTTCTACGCGACGAACCATGGCTTGAGTCAGAAGGTCAAGAAATCCCGCGGAGGCTAAGGCGTTGCGTATGAGATTAGCTGTCTGATCGATTCCTGGAAGCAGAGGGATCCGTGTAGGAATAGCCGCCAGGGCCCAAGCAGCTGGGTCCGGTTTGGGTAGTGCGCAGGTAAAGCTCTGAGAATGTCCCGCGTACCAAGATTGCCGAAAAAACATGTGTAGGTCCGCCGGCCACTTCGAGTCATTGAAGAATCCAGCGGCGCCCAAGTGTCCCTGAGCGAGTCGAGCCGAGAACGCGTCCCGTAGGCTGCTGAAACCCGGAGGTTGAGGAAGAGTCTTAAAGGTCTTGGTATGGAGGTCCGCATCTACATAGGCCGCGGCCTTCTTCTTCGCAGGCGGAGAAGGAGGACAGTCTTCCGGCGGTAGGCACGCCGAGATGATGCGAGCTGCCTCGTCCAGGGCACGCAGAGTCTCCAACCTGTGTCCCACTGCTGACGGATGTTGTTCCTGCTCATCTTGATCCACGTCAGGGGGCGCCGGGATAGAGTGCGCGGGGCTGTCGTCCCGAAGTAGAACCGAAACGGAGTCTTCAGGAGCAAGGCTGAGCGCGTCATCCTCTAATTGCAGAGGGAGGTGGGTGGGGCCGGTTCGAGCTAAGAGTGTGGGCCCAGCCTCCGCGACGAGCCGGGAAGTGACCGAGGCCTTGGCCGGAGAAAGTCTCACGGAGCGGTGACGCCACGAACGGACCGGGGAGGTTACTTGAGACCCAGACCAAGAACGATGAGTGTAGCGTCGAGGCGATCTCCTATCCCGCGGGGAGGACTCACGGCGAGAGCGGGGACTCCTAGAACGGGAGTGGCGGCGGCAACGTCGACTGACTCTGGACGACGACGGCCTAGAGGGTGGAGTAGATGATTGGCGCGCTCTCCAAGTAGAATGTCTCATAACTGGGGAATGCGGTCTGGCCCGACGAACCACTTGCGGAGATCCGACCCCGGACACCGTCCGCGATGGCCGACTGGCACGGGAAGATCTGGAGGCATGCCTATGCCGCGGTGACCTGTCCCTAGAATGTGAACGGCGGCGAGAAGAGCGGGAGACCGTCCGGTGCTTCTGCTCTCTGGAACGAGGTGAGTAACGGTCCATACCTGAAACGCCGAACTCTGTCGATGCGTGGAGGAGGAGTATCCTTCTGCTGGGAAGCGGGCATCTCCTGAGTCGAGACCGCTACCGGAACTGAAGCCTGTAACTGTACTCTCTCTCGCGCCGATAGAATCGGCGGAACCGGACAGCGTGCACTAGTCGGGTCTGTGCCTGCTGCCGGTGTAGTAGAACGAGCTAGCGACCGAAGTCGCGATGGAGAACGTTCTAACGTCTGATAAGCACCACTTGTCGGGTCTGTGGTGATTACCGGCGTGTCTTTATTGTTCAAAGAAGCGGGCCTGACTGAAACTTCAGTTCTAGTCTCTGCTACCGGACAGCGCGCACTAGTCGGGTCTGTGTTCGCTGCCGGCCCAGGAGGACGGGCTCGCGGCGGAAGGCGCGGCGTAGACTGTCCTCTCACCAGGTAATACTCACTAGTCGGGTCTGTGGTTCTTACCGGTGTATGGCCCTGTATACGTGCTGGTGTCGGAAGTTCACGACGGTAGAAACCCCATAGCTGAGTCCATTGTTCTTCCCGCCAGGGGGTGCAGACCAGGCACGGTTGGGAAGAGGTACAGGTTGAACAGGGCAGGCACACCTCATGTCCATCACTCGGCCACTGGAATTGTCCACATCTGATACAGGTGCGGACTTGCCAACTGCAACACAAAGCAGAACCATCTATTTGAAAGTAATCGAACCTGCCGCAGCCGGCAGGCAACGAAACGCGCGAAACGAACAAAGGAGATATGGCGTATGCTGGCGTGCGGCGCTCAAACCCTCCCTGAGCGCCGTACGGAAGCAGTGACCGAGATTTTACCTCGCCATGTTGGGAAAAGGAGAGGAACGAAGAGCGGTGCCAGCGGTGAAGCCCGAAGCCGTCCTACCAAAGGCGCCAACCGTCTCCGACAGGCCGCGAAGGGACCGGTGCCAGGCGCAGAGACGACAGTCACTCGAGTCGACCAGGAAAGCGCCGCCCGCCACAGAACAAGGCCTTCCCACGAGGTAGGCCAAGGACGAACCCCAAGGGCACCAGAAGTTGAAGGCGACCGGCCGACAGTGAGCACAGCTCACCAGCGTCGTTAGGAAGTCCTCTCGAAACCACGCACACACGAAAGCGTCCCAGCCCAAAGGCCACAATCCCTCTCTCACAGTAGAAAGTCGAAGAAAGTCGAAGCCAGTGAACGATAGCCAACGAACCGAAGGAGCCACAGGCGTACACAACCTCACGCGACTAGCGAAGAAACTGACTGGTTGTTTGAGCACTGAGCACATGCGTGGTTGAACCGGAAGGGAGGCTACCGGGTTTCCGCCTAACCTATGGCGCCCCTCTCCTGCCATCATGGCCATTATCGTACACAACAATTTTTGGGCTAAAATTAGACTAGCTAAGAAACATTTCCTAGTGGTAATACCATCGGTAATGTGTTTTGAGAAAACAAAAGGGCCCCACAACATTACCACAAAATGGCGACAGGGGGCAAGCATAATCAGGCCTGTTTAGCCCCTTGGTGCAGTCAGTGTCCTTTCAACTGACTAATACTTGCATCCCCCATGCGTATCCCAAGTATAAAAGTGCACATGTGCACCAGCCAAATTGTGTACCTAATATGCCCCCGCGTATAGTAAACAGGTCTGCACTATGCATAACAAAAACATGCATTACGTGACCGACTCAGTACCGAAGTAAGCGTCAGCTCTCGCCACCCTCACCAACATAATGCATCAAGGAATGGCTGGAGCATAACACATTCCCCGAACCCCACAAGGTACCAAAGAGTAGGTAAGGAACAAGTGAGTAGGTAAGCGCCAGAAATAGGGTTAGACTGAACTTTCACCGATTTTTCACACCACTCCTCTTCCATTAAGGTTTTAACCGAGAGGAACAAGGTGCTCTGCATCGCTAGACGCCATCTTGGAAAACGAAGCTGACCACCTGTGGATCTGCGCCGTTTAAGAATGACCGTTCCAGATTAAAACGTCTCATTTCTTTCCTCACGCGTAAATGCCCTCTTTTGAGAACCGCGGATCTTAAAAAAAACAAAAAACAAGGCTGCTATCCACGGAGAAGGGAGAATTTGACCGTGTTAATAATAATGCCACACCAACACGGAAGGAGAGTGGGAACGGGCGCGAGGCCCGCCAAGTAAAAGTCAAGAATCTTGGCGCAAAGCGACAGCGCCGATGAAGACCGCCTTCATGCCCGCTCAACCAGTGCCCAGCGCGGGAACCGGCCGAGGGCCAACCCCACTACCTTACCTTTTCCCGGAGCGAGACTGGGGAGGGGGGGGGGGGGGAAATCTCAAACCATGGTGCGCGCGACGAAGACACAGCAAAGCTCACAGCACAGCCCAGGCACTACCAGCAGCCAAGCGGGCAGCTGCCAACGAAGAGGAGGCACCAGAGCCACGCAAGGCACAGGGAGGACGGACGAAGAAGAAGACAAGTGAAGAACCAAGTCCGTCGACGACCGGCGAACCGGTCGAAAATCCAAGTCCGTAGGCTAGAGCAAACACATCTGAACAGCATAAGCCTAAGTAGACTGACTGACGGACTATGGGTACTCTGTTCCGGATGGGGACTATCAGGAGATAACTCTCGGCCCCCTCGGGGTTCCCCGAGTGCCTCCCGGGTTGTGTGATAACACAACGAGCTCTTAGGCTAGAATTGCGTAAGTAGTAGACACATCCCATAAGGTCATATCATCGGTAATGTTTTTGAAGAAACAAAACTGCAACATCTAGCGGCTATAGTGGGGACCCAACATCTCTGTACACAAGCAAAGTTTACCCGACGAGAATCCTAAGTTGTTAAAAGTTGTTAAAAAAACAGAAGGGACTCGGAAGAACACAAGTAATCAGAATGAATTTTAAAAAATACCTTTCAGTGTTTCGGTGAATTAATAACAGAACACAACTAGATTTAATTATTTCTGGTATTATCAGTTTCATCAGACTTTTAGGCTTGTGTCGCCGTCGGCCATTGTACGTCTGCACATTGGACACCCCAAGGTGTTCCATTGGTCACGTGATTAATTCGAGACCGGAAGACCATTTGTGCACAAGCTGGGGCGCGGCACAGCCTGGGGCGTAACATGTTCTGCTCATCACGCACGCCGCAAAATGAGGACACAACAAACCTCGTGGTCGATTTTTGCTTATCTCGTGACTTTTCGTACATTAACTACCGACGTCAATGTTGTGTGTGTTTGTTGGATACCCCGTGGCGCAATTTAACCATCACACGTGAACAATTGAAGTCGGAAAAGATCGGTCTTCTGCTCATCACACGGTACGCGAAACTCGGTTGGCAGAAAAATGTCTCTAGGTCAACCATAACCAAACGTGTATTTACAAAAACACAATAATTATTGTAGGAAATATCCTCTTCTGTCAGTACAAAGCACACGTGGATTAGTGCTTTGTTGATGAGACTGCAGCCTGTCATCTAATAATGGATGTCAGTGACACGATGCATTATGATCAGAAGGGAAAAGTTAATGACGTCACTATTGCATTGTACATGGTTAGCCTAAATGGAGATACAGATATACAAAAGAGGCTATGGTCTGTAGATTCAAAACACCAAACAACACATATGGTGAATCAGGAAAACAGTTATTCACAGAAAGCAGAGACATGTGGCCATGTAACAAAAATGGCTGCAAGTTTTCGTGCGTTTTCAGAATTTAGGTGCTCACAAAACGATGAAACAATTCAGCGATTGTTCTATATTTGCTTCAGTTTGCTTCCTACATCTTTTGTGTACAATTTTGCACTGGCAAATCTTTGTTAGGTTGATTTGTTATGCAGAAATATCCTTTCCTTTACTCAAAGTGCCCAAGGTACCCATGATCTGAGCTGTGCACCCATGCAGTAAGATTTGGATATAACAAACCGACAGGGGACCCCATTTTTTTGGTTGTATATCTGAAGTTTGTTGTAAGCAAAGTGATTTACATAAAAAGAGAGCTGCTGGGACCTGTGAAAAAGTGTTGTTATATCCGACTTTGTTACAAGCAAAGTAGACTGTATTTCTGCTGGGACCTGTGAAAAAGTGTTGTTATATCCGACTTTGTTACAAGCAAAGTAGACTGTATTTCTGCTGGGACCTGTGAAAAAGTGTTGTTATATCCGACTTTGTTACAAGCAAAGTAGACTGTATTTCTGCTGGGACCTGTGAAAAAGTGTTGTTATATCCGACTTTGTTACAAGCAAAGTAGACTGTATTATGTTCATTTATGGCAGGTAACTCGCAGAAAAAAGTAAATTAATAAATAAATCAGCGCATTAAATAGGCGCTTTACCCAATTGAATATCGGCTCAAAGCACAGCAGCGAACTGAACCCAACAAGCACGCTCACGTGAATCACGCGCAATCATTCACACACTGTACATAAACACAGAACATTCACGTGGTGCTAAGGGCAAGAAGCTCAAGCGAGCTACTGAAGTTTTGGAAATTCAAATTGTTTTATATCAGAAATTTGATGAGTGGGCTGAAATTGATACCAAAGTCGTGATACCAAAGTACTGTTACATCCGAGTTTTGTTGTGAAATCTGATCTTCTCATAAGCACAATTGACTGTATTAGGTTTGAACCTAAAATTCAATAAAAGTGAGCTAAATGTCTGTATACTCCCGTAGGTAAATACTCTCAGCATGGGATACACACACACGCATGCACACAAGCAAGCAAGCACGCACACACACACATTCTCTCTTTCCTTTTGCTTCGATTCAGCAGACAAAGAACGAGCTTACCTCTTGCAGAGCCACTAGAGAAGTGAAGATGGGTGACAGTGTCTGTTGCACAACACCATATTTATCATCTGTGTAGGAAGCTGCCGCAAGCTGGGACAGACCTGATGTGGAAAAATGTATTTTTCTCTAAAATGTATTTTTTCGAAAATACTTACCGATGGCATCACAAATAGGAAGGTACGCTTAGCTTACGGATTTCAGCATAAGAATCCGTTGTGTATACTACACAACCAGGAAGGCAACTCTAGGGAGTCGTTACCAAGAAACCCTGAGTTGCCTCCCCTGCATCCCTATCCGGTCACGTGCCTGGCAGTATCCCACCAGTCTTTGCCTTAGCTCAATAGCGGCAAGTGGGGCAAGAGGGAGGGACCTCTGAGTAATGCCATCGTAAGTATTTTTCGAAAAAATACATTTTAGAGAAAAATACATTTGTTTTCTCAAAACTCTTACCGATGGTATTACTAATGGGAAGAATAGCGAATAGGAGTAGGATGCCGTCCCCTATGTATTTCCCAAGTGTTAACTTTGGCAGGAAAAAAGCACCCTCCCTCCCCCCACCCCCCTCCGTGCGTTAAGCTATCAAGGCCCACCCCCCCCCCCCCCCCCAAGCGCCCACTCCCGATGATTTCAGCTAGGCGTTACCTATGGTGCCGGGAGGGAGTGCTGCGCTGCCGAGATGCCCCCCCCCCCACTAGGGCCAGGTTGTCGCGCTGGCCGGATAGGTCCCTTAGGTAGAAGGGGGCGAAGGTGGATTCAGCCCACCAACCCACAGCCGCCACAATGTCTCTCACTGCGCAGTTGCGGTCAAAGGCGATGCTCGCAGCCACTGCTCTGACCTCATGTGCCCAGATGGGGAGAGTTCCTTGTACGCAGACCGGATGACCCAGCGGAGCCAGGATGAGATCGTCTGTACCGAGATGTCATGTCTGCCCGGGGCAAAGGGCAGAAAAAGGCGTAAGCGCCCTTGTCTGAGTGGCTTAGTTCTGCGCAGGTAAATTTTCAACGCCCGGACGAGGTCCTGTTGACGGGACTCCTGGGACTGGTCTGTCCCCTTGAGCGAGCGGACGGTCAACACCTGGGGTGCGGCCGCCCGGGGGCCGGTTCTTGGCCAGAAACATCGGGTCAGTGAGGAGCTGCACTGAACCGCACCGAACCGAACCATCCGCCCTGAACTGGAGACATGAATGAGAGTCGCACAGCGAAGGCGTGGATCTCGCTCACCCTGGACGCCGTGGCGAGGGCAAGAAGGAAGTAGGTCTTCCTGGTTAGGTCTCCAAGCCACGTTAGGGGTAGCTCCGAGTTGAGCCAGGTTAGCACCCACGACAAGTCCCAGCGAGGGATCAGCGAGCGGGAAACCGGCCGCTGAAGATCCATGTTTGCCATCAGATCTGAGAGGTCCTTGCAGGCACCCGGCTCTGGCCGGCCCAGGTGTCAATATGTGTCTGCAATCATCGCCAGGTACCCTCCGATGGTGATGGGGGCCAGGTTCTGCTGGGAGAAGAGCCACAGAAAGAACTCGGCCAGCTGGGGGGTAGTCAGGTCTGTGGGTGAGAGCTGCTCGGCTGCGCACCAGGACTGGAGGACCCGCCACTTTCCCTCGTAGACATTACAGGTAGAGGCCCTGCGAGCCGCTGTGATCGCTTCCACTGCTGCACCCGAGAAGCCTCTTGCGGCGAGGGCTTGCCAGACAATCTCCAAGTGTGTAGTAGCAGCCGCTCCGGGCACGGGTGAAAAAGCTGCTGCCGGGGCTGCTAGAGCATCGTATAAGGCGTGGGGAGCCTCAGCGGAGGGTCCGTGGCGAGGCTCAGAAGGTCGGTGGTCCAGCTCTTGATCCAACTGAACGACGCTACGAGGAGCAGAACCATGTTGCCGCCCCTGAGCTTCTGGAGCACCTTGGGTACCAGGACGGAGGGAGGGAACGTGTATGCTAGCAGCCCGTCCCAAGGGATGGAGAGCGCGTCTACCGCCCAGGCCAGTGGATCCGGGATGGGGGAGATGAAGAGCTGGAGCTGCCTGTTCCACCTTGTGGCGAAGAGGTCGATCATGGGCGTCTCACAGCGTGCGCAGAGTAGCCTGAAGATGTCCGGGTGCAGGGACCACTCTGTGTGGAGAAGTTGGCCATGATGCGAGAGGGATTCTGCGAGGACGTTCAGGTGGCCTGGGATGTGCCGCGCTTAAAGCGTTATGCCGCGATCCCTGCACCACAGGAGGATCTGGTACAAGAGAATGCAGAGGGAAGGAGAGCGCGTCCCGCCCTGGTTCTGATGTAGGCCACTACTGTTGAGTTGTCGGAGAGAACCAGGATCTCCTGTTGAATGAGGCGATTCTCCCAGGCAACGAGTGCTAGCCACACGACCTTCAGCTCCAGCCAGTTGATGTGTCTGTCTGCGTGGTCCCGTGGCCAGCTGCCCGAGGTTGTGGTGAACTCCAGCAGCAGGTGTGCTCCCCAGCCGGAGAGGCTCGCGTCCGTGCAAATGGACAGCTTGGGCGGAGGGGAGGAGAGTGGAACCCCCGACGCTAACCAGGACCTGTCCGTCCACCACTGGGATTGAGGCCTGACCAAAGGCGACACGGGGACCAGGGATGCCAGATTGCCGGAAGACGGGCGCAGCTGGATCAGGCGAGAGTAGAGCCTGTCGAGGGGAGGAGGTCTGCCGCGCGCTCAGGAGACCCAGCAGTTGGAGCCAGCCCCTGGCCGGTAGAGATTCCGCGCGAGACACTTGGAGAGCCAGCCCCGCTACCTTCTGAATTCGCCCTTTGGGGAGCCGCACCCAGTTGAGGTCAGTCAGGAACTCCATCTTACTTACTTACTTATGCCTGTCACCCCTACCCGGGTATAGGCCGTCAACAAGAGACCTCCAGCGACTCCTGTCCTGTGCTTCTCCTTCGATTTTACTCCAGGGGGTTCCCAGTCTCTTGATGTCTGCTTGGAGGTCTCGACGCCAGGTGTTTCTCGGCCTGCCTCTTTTCCTCTTGCCCTGGGGGTTCCATGACAATGCCTGCCTAGCGATACTGGAAACTGGCTTTCTCAGACTGACCAATCCATCCCCATTTCTTCGTCCAATTTCATTTCTCTGCTGTTATCTGCTCTGTTCTCTCCCAGAGTCTGACGTTACTGATCTTCTCTGGCCAGTGGATTTTCAAGATTCTTCTAAGGCAACTGTTTATGAAGATCTGTACTCTGTTGACTGTGTTTTTTGTCAACCTCCAAGTCTCTGCTCCATATAGAACTGCTTTTACGTTTGAGTTGAAAATCCGGACTTTGGTGTGTTGTGACAGCTCTCTGGAACTCCACACATTTTTCAGCTGGAGAAAGGCTGCTCTGGCTTTACCGATTCGTGCTCTGACATCTGCATCAGTGCCACCTTTTTGTCGATGATGCTCCTGAGATAGGTGACGGACTCCACCTCCTCCAACGGAGTGCCAGCAAGCAAGACTGGTTCTTCCCTGGTTGCGTTCAGCCTCATTGTCTGTTTGTGGATGGTGAGGCCCACTTGGGACGAGATGTCAGCAAGCCTTGTGGTCTTGTCCTGCATTTGAGGATGAGTGTGGGACAGTAAAGCCAAGTCGTCTGCAAAATCAAGGTCGTCAAGCTGTGTCCACAGTGTCCACTGTATTCCGCTTCTTCTCTACTCTGTGGTCCTCTTCATGACCCAGTCTATGGCCAGTAGGAAGAGGAACGGAGACAGCAAACACCCCTGCCTGACGCCAGTTCTGACCTGGAGCTCCCTGGTGAACTGCCCTTCATGGATCACGCGACATGTCATGCCATCGTAGCTGCTCTTGATCAGGCAGACGAGTTTTGTGGGTACACCGTAGTGTCGTAGGATTTTCCACAAAGTCTCTCGGTCCACACTGTCAAATGCTTTCTTGTAATCCACAAAGTTGACGTACAGCGGGGAGCTCCACTCCAGAGACTGCTCCACGATGATGCGGAGAGTGGCAATCTGGTCTGTACATGATCGGTTTTTCCTGAATCCTGCTTGCTGGTCTCTCAGCTGGGGGTCAACAGAGCTTTTCATTCTCTCCAGGCTGATCCTGTTGAAGACCTTTCCTGGTACTGACAGCAAGGTGATTCCTCTGTAGTTTGAACACTTGCTGAGGTCGCCTTTCTTGGGAAGCTTGATTAGGTACCCCTCCTTCCAGTCAGCCAGCATTACCTCCTCTTCCCAGATCTTTCCAAACAGTGGGTACAGCATCTCTACTGTTTTTTCTAGGTCTGCTTTCAGAGCCTCCGCTGGGATGCCATCTGGCCCTGCTGCTTTGCTGTTCTTCAAAAATACCACTGCTCTTCTCTGATCTCTTCCCGGCTGGGTCTGTCACAGCTGATGGGTAGGTCAGTCTCTGCTGGCTGGATGTCTGGGGGGTTGGGTGGGGTGAGTCAGTTCAGTAACTCTTCAAAATACTCGGCCCATCTGTCGAGTTGGTCTGCTCTGTCTGCAATAGGCTTGCCTTCTTTGTCTTTTACTGGTCTTTCTGTATGGCCATACTTGCCAGACAATCTCTGGTAATGTCGTAGAGCTGTTTCATGTTGCCGCTGCCTGCTGCCTTTTCTGCCTCTGCTGCTAGGCCATCTGTGTAGGCTCTCTTGTCTGACCTGATACTCCTCTTCACCTCGCGGTTGGCTTCCGAGTATTCCTCATGTGCCCTTGCTTTGGCTGCTCTCGTGGGACTATTGTTGACAACTGCTTTCTACTGCTTCCTCACGTCTGTCTTCTTCAAGGTCTGTGCCGACAGCCAGTCCTTGTGATGGTGTTTCTTGAACCCTACAGTGTCTTTGTAGGTTGAGTTCAAGAAAGCCGGAAGTCTTCGGAAGCCACAGGACCGAGCCGCCTCTTTTATTTATCGGGACATATGTGTTCGCCCCCTTGGGCATATTTCTTACTTTTTTTTTTTTTTTTTTTTTTTTTTATTTAATGTTTTATAATTTTTCCATTTCCTCGTCTTATTTGACCAAGGGTGAGAAGCTTAGTTTGCTTCGCTGGGTGAGGTTTTCTGCCTCTGGTTAATATCCAAGAAATTGGGGTTTGACATGAGAAGTCTTTGGTGGGGCGCTTGACTGCCACTGCTGCACTGAAAGTATACACAGAGGTGTTAGAGGTTAGGGCAGCCACAGCTGCGCCAGGGCCTTCAACCAGTTTTTTGGCGTCCAGAAAGGACAGCCCCTTCTCCACAAGCACCTGCTGAATCTTGCACTCGGATATCCAACAAGGGCATTTCTTGTCCGAAGCCATATGCGCCCCCTGGCAATTCACACACAGGGGGGGTGGCTGTGCAGGACTCAACAGAGTGTCCGGGCCTAGTGCAACGGGCGCATGAAGCCTCTACCTGGCAGCATGTCTTCTGCCCATGGCCATACTTTTGGCACTTAAAGCACCGGAGGGGGAGAGGGACGTACTTCTTCACTTTCAAGGAGTAGTAACCTCCCTAGATGGTAGTAGGAGGGGGGTGGGGGTGCCAAACGTCAGGATGATGGTAGGGAGACAGATCTCCCCACCACCTCGCTTGGAAGCGAAGTGCCTGACGTAAGTCACCCCCTGAGACTTAAGGTTCCGTACAAGTTCATCTTCTGTCTCCGATGGAAGAGAGCCCCAGTAGCCCGCTTGAGTGTGCCCGGGTACTTACTCTACCAACAAGTCACCAGACCTGAGGCTCTGGGCATCAGGCCTGCCAACACGGCTCCTGAGGGTCTCCCCCACCAGAAAAGGATGCAGCTTGGAAACAGGTTTCTCCTTCACCTTGCTATGGACAATGAGGAAACGAGGCCATACGGCTGACGCCTGACGCGTCGCCTCCTCACAGTCCAAGTCACTGTCATGTTCAATGTCGATGTGCTGCTTCTGTGCCAGTTTTGGTTTTATTGTTTTTTCCATATTATAATAGTAGAGAGATTCATCCCCCGGGGGTCCCCGCCCGCCACCGAGCCCAACAAGGGAAAGTGCAACTGTCGGTGGGTCTCCAGCCGACGCACAATGGAGACTGCCCGAAAGATATACTCAAGGGGGTAAACCCGATTGAACTGTCTGAGCCACCACCTTCTATCACACCGTTGAATGCAGGGGAATACTGGCGGAAAGCACCTAATCAGCAGCAGAGGCTATAGCATGGTGCTCCGTATATCAACCCGCATGTCAACAGTGGGATAGGGCTCAACGTGAACAAGAGCCGATTGACTAGGCCGGTACGACTAGCCTCTCGTTTAGGTAGAAGTCAAGGCCAAAGTGGAGTGTTGGCACCAGTGAGCCGCAACCCAAAGGGAACCTCAGCCACCAGGATCCTCTTCTCCCCCGACACAGGTCTCCAAGCACGGCAAACACTTGGGATCCAAAAGACCAAAAGCTCACGAGTATTTTTAAGGACCAATCCAACATGGTAGGACCTGGGTTAGCACAGCTCCTTAAAAACCGGACCAGTGAAAAAGACTGAACAACATATCTGCTGACATCAAGTCCTAATCCTGGACAAAGATGGCACCCCTCAGGGACTGAGGGGACTACCCACCCATGCCACATGGAGGCCGGTGCCGAGTGGGTGGAGGGGGGAGGGGGGGGGGGGCAGCAGGGCCCAACACGTGTCTGATGTGGCACGCCTCCGAGGTCCTGGAACGGCGGAGGTCGCGGAGGGAGTGGGTGGCTCCTTTAACCAGGCTGGCCTTTCCCTCGTGTAGAAGGCCCACAGCTGCGACCACCGTTCCTTGACCTATGTAGCGCAGGTACTAAGGTACTACGTGTCCGCGCGGAGGAGCAACCTGAACAGGGCAGGCACACATCGTGGGCGTCACTGGGCCACTGGAGTTGTCTGCACCTGCTGCCAGTCATCACCTGTGTACTGTAACAGAAAGCAGACAAAAAGCCGTCGTGAGGGCGTGGGGCCTCCTGTAAGAGGGCACGTGCTCACGACCGGTTGCGTACAGAGTACACGGTCAATGCCGCCGCCTGGTTAAGTCGCCGGCTGAGGCATTAACCGAAGCTTTACCTTGTCATGACCCAAGCCAGGTAATACCACCAGCAGAAATGCCAACCCCTTTCACTACCTGACCTTACTATTTTCAAAATTTGACAGGAAGAAATAAAATTTGACAGGAAGATTTCGCGTGAACATAAAACTCGGTCATTCAAGGTTAAAGTTCAGAGCCACGGCGTGCAAGATTGCACACACGAACTTCCTCGTCACAGCACTGGCACTGACCAGCTTTGTGGTGGCTAGAGCACAAAACCACAACTAAAAACAGAATGAACCATACGAGTTCACCTCAGAACCAACGAACTTATAACTTGAAGTTCTGTAAATCCACAGAATTCCGTGATAGGAATGAAAACGGGGCATATACAACCTACCCCCGTACCCTGTTGACTCTGTTGGCACCCAAAACCAGGGACTGCAAACGCAATAAACCGTACGAGTTCACCCCTAAAAACACGCGAACGGATTAAATTCAACAAATCCACAGAAAACCTGTGATACCTACTCATAGTGTGTAAAAAAGGACACACATCAAATTTCTACCTTCTTTGAAGTGATCAAAGGGGTATCTAAACGACACCCCAAAAACAGGGGGAGAAGGAGAGTGGAGAAAAAAAAAAAAAGGTGGAGGGGAAGGAGAAAGGAAGGGGAAAAAAATGGCGCAACTCGACTCGTGATGGAAAATTGTCTGCCACGAAAGTTGAACCTCATAAACACTAGGATACAACTCTATGCGAGCATCCTTCCAAAAGTGAGCCAACGACCTATGAACACAAGACAGTAGGAAAGCCATAGAGCTATCAATCCTAAACCCTAGGCAATATGGGGGATAGGCTTAAACGGAGATTGAGATACGTGCAGCAGAACGCTACACTAAATTTTCATCTCCACGGTTTGGTCCGCTGACGATGAGTACCAACGATTCAAAGCAAAACATCCTCATAACACACATGAACTAGACATAAAAATCGAGACTGACTTGTGTCGCTCAAGTGTGTACGGCCGGCCGATAAACAGGCCATTGCATCATATAGTGTGCGATGTCAAACACATCTTTACACACTAAAACAGCGAAATCCCAAGAACTAATGAACTGAACTGAAATCACACTATTTCCGATCATGTATATTTCAGATTCCGATTGGTTGCATTAATCAGAGGACACTTCTGATTGGCTCATTATTTATCTCAAGGGAAACGCGATGGCTCGGTGGTATAAGAGCAGCTAAGTCAGCCAGAAATTGGTAACTTTTAGTGGACAATTTCAGCGCTTTTTTCGCCGGAAGATAATTTATTTGGCGGTAAAATCTTAAAAAATTAATTTGGGCGTAAGAAAATACAGCGAAATCGGAAGGGTTGGCATCTCAGCACCAGTGACCAACCACCAAGTAATCCCAAGATATATCCAAGGTAATCCACTGAGCACAACACCAAGCATCACACAAATTCCAACGGTAATCCCACCATACACAGTCGATGCGAAGCAGGCTTAATACAACCGGTCCTGGTGAGCTAAGTGTAAAGACTGGTAGGATACTGCCAGGCACCTGACCGGATAGGGATGCAGGGGAGGCAACTCAGGGTTTCTTGGTAACGACTCCCTAGAGTTGTCTCCCTGGTTGTGTAGTATACACAACAGTTTGTTAGGCTGAAATCGGTAAGCTAAGCGTACCTTCCTATTAGTAATGCCATCGGTAAGAGTTTTGAGAAAAAAAAACATAAAAACAATCACCAAATGACTCATAAACCCCCACGTGCATGCAACCATCGATACTGTTTACAATACCAGTGGCTGCATGCACGAAAGGGTTATTACTGTAAAAAGTACCTTTAACTCATTAAGCCAGACGGCCGTATTTCCCAAATTTTGGAGGCGTCATCTAATGACTATGCACCAGTTGCAGATGGATGGACCATGATAATTCAAGGGCAGTGCCAGATTAGCTTGGCACCGACAGGCGCCAAGCTAATCCGGCACTATCCTTGAATTATCATGGTCGACCCATCTCCTGCTGTAGTGCGTCAGGGCTGAATGGGTCAACTACTAAACTTACAACCACCATCCCAAATGACAGAAGACTGCAGACAATGCTGTAATAAACATTTACCTCTGACAGTTTGCAAAGTGTCATTAGGTCCTTGGGACCAACACAGCCACAGTGGGCACGTACACGGCTGTGTGCAGGCCCACTGTGGCCATCGTGGGCTGAGTTTTCGTTTTGCTACTGGGGTTAGTCGTCATCATTTTTCCACGTGGTTCTAGAGCTAAATGCCAGAAATGGGACAACTCCTACATACAGCACCAAACCTAATCTGGTGGTGCCCTGTGAAAGCTAAAAACAACAAGTCCATCTTGTGAAAAGCATGATTTTCATTGTAATACAACGCAAATCTGGCTTTTCACAAAAGTGGACTTACTGTCTTTTGCCCTCACAGAGCAGCAGTCTTTATAGCAAAGGATAGGTGTGCAAGTAACAAAATGGGTGACAGTGACACATACCCTCTATAGCCCAAATCTGTATCTGACAACCAGCAAACAGCTGTCTACTTTTGGCATCAGGCAGCTCCAGAAGAAAGTACCTGAGAATCGGCTTGTCTTTCAGGGCTGCATATGCCTGTGCAAACACACGCACAAATTAACCATGTACACGGTACATACATGTTTGTTTCTAAAGTCTTGGTTCACTCAAACGACCAAAAGTCAACACCGTCCAACAAACGCGGATGCAAACTGGTCTCAGCAAGAGGCATAGATCCTCATAAGCCCCAACAGTCACGGGGGCTCATGAGGATCTATGTCTCTTGCAGTTGGATCGTGTTCACTTTTTCTCAGCAGTGAAGGGTTAACCACCGATCAGCACCGACGGCTGCATGCAGAGTACAGGGGGTGTTCCAAAGCAATAAACAGCAGAAAACCACTTAGTTTCAACAGCTACGCGTGTGTGCTAGCTATATATAGCTAACCTGCCATTTGCCCGCGCACGCAATGGAGCTGTGGCAGAAATTATTTTGAATAGCTAGGTTGCCATTTCCAGCAGTGTGCGCGTGTGCTGAACTTGAGCCTCTTAGGGGAAATGTTATAGTGCATTTGCTGGTCTTACCAAGTGTTTAATTCGCTTCCTGTGTAAGTGCAGGAAATGAAATTATAACCTTGATAAAGGCAGATCATTTGCCTTCAAGGTGAGAAAGGTATTTGCGCTGTGAAAACCTGAGAAACTGGCTAAACCTTTAGTTGTTTGCAAGAGGTATCTGTTTTTGTTTCTTTGTTCCTATTGCGCGTGCACGGCGGTGTCTTGCTGCGGGCTTTGACCCCCTTAGTTTCAGCTATGTGTGTGTGCAAGCGAGCTGTGGCTGAAATTGTTTGCAATAGCTACGTTGCCGTTTCCAGCAGTGTGTGTGTGTGCTGAACTTGAGCCTCTTAGGGAAGAGGTTACATCACAAATGCTGGTCTTACCAAGTGTTTAATTCGCTTTCAGTGTTAAGTGCACGAAATGAAATTATAAGCTTGATAAAGGCAGACCATTTGCCTTTAAGATGAGAAAGATATCTGTGCTGTGAAAACCTGAGAAACTGGCTAAACCTTTACTTGTTTGCAAGAGGTATCCGTTTTTGCTTCTTTGTTGCTACTGCGGCGCTTGCAGCCACCTGGAGTCTGGCAATGCGCTGGTCTTACCAAGTATTTTATTCACTTCCAGTGTAAGTGCAGGAAATGAAATTATAACCTTGATAAAGGCAGAACATTTGCCTTTAAGGTGACAAAGATGTTAGTGCTGTAAAAATCTGGAAAATTGGCTAAATCTTTAGTTGTTCGCAAGAGGTATTCGTTTTTGCTTCTTTGTTGCTACTACGGCTGCCGTGGGCGCCTTGAATCTGGCGATGCCTGTGCTAAGCGGATCAGGTAACCGCTATATATTAAATAATATCATAATTATATTATATCTATAAATATTATAGTTATAATATAATTATGATATTATTATAACATAATAATATAATGGTAGACCATCGAAAACCGATGATGTCATTATTGTGCATGACTTCTATTTGTGGGTGCGGGTGTGGCTGGCCAAGCCAATCCTGGAGCCACACCTGCGAGGGCAATGGGGGCACTGGAATGTAGCTGTGGGGAGAGTCAACGCCGTCTTCTGCGAGCTCTGGCACTGGTGATCCGTTCGCACCGATTGTGTTCAAAGAGCATGCAGGCTTTCCTGGTGGCGGCACGCCAGCCAGATCTGTCTTTCGCTTCAAGTTCCTTTACCGGGAAGACGCAGTACTTGAGGCTGCCTTTTATGCAGTCTTTGAAGCGTTTCTTTGGCCGTCCTTGCTTCCTGTGGCTTTTTGAGAGTGCACCATACAGGAGTTGGTGTGGCATGCGAGAATCATCCATGCGTATGGCATGACCTGTCCAGCGAAGTTGTTTCTTTAAGATCAAGGCTTCAACACTCACTAAGCCAGCACTATCCAGGACTTCCAGGTTTGTCACCTTGTCTTGCCATTTGATGCCCATGAGTGAGCGCAGGGATCTCATGTGGAAAGGTTCAAGCTGTTTGAGGTGCTTTCTGTACAGCGTCCATGACTCACAGCCGTAGAGGAGGCTGGGGAGGACTACTGCCTTGTAGACTTTGATCTTGGTGGAGAGGTTGACATTGTTGTTATTCAACACACGAGTGCGCAGACGACCCAGGGCTTGGCTGGCTTTGCTGATGCGAGCTGCGATTTCCTTGTCGATAGTACCGTCAGAAGAGATGATGCTCCCCAGGTACCTGAACTGGTCGACAGTCTTCAGCTCGGTGCCTTCAATATACACTTTGGATGGGGGGGCTCTTGTGCCTGGGGCTGGTTGGTGCAGGACCTTGGTCTTGTTGAGACTGATGGTGAGGCCGAACAGTCGAGAGGCTTCCGAGAACCTGTTGACGATGGTCTCCGTGTGTGCCATCAGTGCAATGTCATCGGCAAACAGCGCCTCAAGGACCAGTCTCTCGATGGTCTTGGTCCTGGCGTTCAGTCGACGGAGGTCGAAGAGAGAGCCGTCTAGTCTGCACTTCAGGTACACTCCCTTCTCAAGGTCACGTACTGCATGGGTCAGGACACACGTGAAGAACAGGTTGAACATCACGGGGGCAAGAACACAACCTTGTTTGACACCGATGGAAATGTTGAAGGGTGCGGATGTGTCGCCATTTGACTGGACAACTCCTACCATTCCATCATGGAAGAGGCGGATGATGTTGGTGAACTTTGAGCTTTGCGAGGATGACCCAAAGCGCTTCTCTGTTCACGGTGTCAAATGCTTTGGTCAGATCTATGAAGACAGCGTAGAGGTCCATGTGCTGCTCAATGCATTTCTCCTGGACCCGTCTCACGAGAAGACCATGTCGACTGTGCTGCGGTGGGGTCTGAAGCCGGTCTGAAGCCACACTGAGCCTCTGGGAGTGCTTCCTCAGATACAGAGCTGATCAGGCGGTTGAGGATGACTCTCGCGAGGATCTTGCCAGCAATGGACAAGAGTGAGATCCCTCGGTAATTGGCACAGTCTGCTTTGCTGCCCTTGTTCTTGAACAGGGAGACGATTGTAGCATCTCTAAATTCCTGTGGCATGTTCTCCTCTGCCCAGATGCATGTCAGAATGTTGAGGATGGCATCAAGGGTCTCAGGCCCAGCTGCTTTGAAGAGCTCTGCGGGAATGCCGTCCATGCCTGCAGCCTTGCCGGAGCTAGTCTGGTTGATCGCTTTCTTTACCTCGTCCAGGGTAGGTGGGAGGTCAAGGTCATCCAGTGTCGGCTTCTGGGGAATCATGTCCAGGGCCGTGGGGTCGACAGTGGAAGGCAGATTCAGCAGATTTGAGAAGTGTTCTCTCCAGCGCTCAGTGATGCTGCCTTTGTCCTTCAGCAAGGTGAAGCCATCGGAAGAAAAGAGAGGGGTTGTGCTGGGTCTGGCAGGGCCATAGACAGCTTTCATTGCACTGAAAAACTCCTTGGAGTTGTTGGATTCTGCAAAGTGTTGAAGTTCTTTTGCCTTGCTGTCCCACCAGGGGTCTTGCATGTTGCAAAAATCTCTCTGGGCTTTTTCTCTGGAGGCGTTTGAAGCGGTCTATCTTGGACAAGGAGTTGATGTCGTTCTGCCACTCGATGAAGGCACTGCGCTTTTGCTCCAGTAGCTTGTTGATCTCTTCATTGTTTTCATCGAACCAATCCTGGTGTACCCTCTGCTTGGGTCCAAGCACATCTTTGGCTGACTCCGTCACCATCCCCTTGAACTGGTTCCACATTTCAGTTAGCTTGCCAGTCAACGGTCTATGGGCAGTTAGCAGGTCATCAAGGTGAGACTGGACGTTTTCTTTGACGTCCAGGCACTTCAGCTTGGCCAGGTTGAATGAAGGTCGGGTGAGCTTCAGCCTCTTCCTGTGTGCTGGTGCAATGTGTAGGTTGAGGACAGACCGCACCAGCCGATGGTCGGTCCAGCACTCGGCTCCTCTCATGGCTCTGGTGATTCTGACATCATGAGTATACCTCTGGCGGACAATGACATAGTCTATGAGATGCCACTGCTTGGACCTGGGATGCATCCATGTAGTTTTGTACTTACTAGGCAGCCTGAAGAGGGTGTTGGTGATGGCGAGTCCATTCTCAGCGCACAATGTCAGCAGCAGCAGGCCATTGCTGTTCATCTTGCCCAGCCCGTGTGGGCCCATCACTCCTTCCCAGCAGTCACATTCGTGCCCAACTCGAGCATTGAAGTCACCAAGCACGATGAGTTTGTCACTTGCAGGGGTGGACTTCAGGCGGGAGTCAAGGCTCTCGTAGAATGCCTCCTTGTTGTCATCGGCGTTGGTGAGTGTCGGAGCATAGGCGCTGATGATAGTGACATGTCGGGTGTGGGAGATGGGGAAACGGAGCTTCATCACTCGTTCGATGATGCCAGTGGGAAGAGAAGGCAGCTGTCGGAGGAGCGTGGTGCGGATGGCAAAGCCAACCCCGTGTATCCTGCCCTCATTCTCAGCTTTGCCCTTCCAGAAGAAGGTGTACCCACCCTCACGTTCACAGATCGAGCCTTCGCCAGCAAATCTGGTTTCACTAAGAGCTGCAATGTCGATCTTATATCTCGCCAGCTCCCTGGCTATGAGGGCTGTTCTTCTGTGCGGTCTCTGCGTCTGATCTCTGTACAACAGGGTTCTACATTCCACGTACCGAGAATAAGTTTCTTTTTATGTTTTTCTTTTCAACCGCATAAAAGGGTTAAACCGCCAGCCGCGGTAAGCTGACCGGTTTGGTGTAGGGCAGGCAATGTTTGGAACACCTTTTCTAGTTCCCTCCCTTACTAGGGTGAGCAGTGCTGTCCTGAAGAGGGCTTCTCAGTCGCCTGGGATGCTGCCGAACGTCCCTGCTGCCCCTGGTACAGGGAAGAGCAACCACTGGTCTACAGGCTGCCTACGTGCAGGTTCGGAGCTATGACTCCCAGTAGCAACCTCTACCTGTCAGTTCGCCCGTTCCCCATCGCCGCAGGGCTTCTGGAGGAGGCAGAAGAAAAAAGAAGATGAAGAAGCAGATTTGGTGAAGATGAAGATCCATGCACAAAACCTGCGCGTGAAGGAGATTTTGGTGGAGAAGCTGTTGCGCTGGAGCAACCCCACCCTCTCGGCCGCAGAAATCAGAGTCCAGTGGCACGATGAGACGTTACAACTGGTAACTTCCTTGGCTGCAGTGGATGGCCATGTCTTCTTCTGTGCTCTGACATACCCTATGCACTCCACAGTGCACTGCTGACCCGCCCTCTTGGCCGTTGAACCCTTGCTTGAGTTTCCTCCGCCCAGTCGGCCGGTGACAGACTTTGCATGCTAGGACGAGCAAGTCCTGCCTCACAAAGGGTTTGAGACCCCCGGTTTCCCCTCACTTGGTTTAGCCAGCCAGTCGAAGCTGTTGCCCGTGCTGTGGCTGCTGCAGCTACGTGGAGCCACAAGTGAGAGTTGAGTGTCAAAGTGGGGACCTATACTTGTGGACTAAAATTACCGCTACAGAAATTTCTAATTGATACCTGCATGATTTTCATAAACGGTGTTTGCATAAGCCTACTGTTTGTCTTGGCTCTTGGGTAGGACTAGGTCAAATTGTGACATCTAAGCCCTAGGTGTGAAAATCAGATAGAAAATTGCAAAGTTTGATCCTCCAATACATACAATTTTAATACTGCGATGAGTGACGTATAACATCAAGTCATCACTACGAACACGGTGGGACTGACGTGAAGCCTTAAGTGATGTCATTTCATTGCTCGTGCTATTATTCTCAGTCACAAATTTATTCCGTTTCGCCCATAGGTCCAGCCGAACACCAGGAAACAATATGCTAGTACCAATACCCCGCTTGGATATTTACAAGTCATCTTTGTCCTATTCTGGGGCCAAATTATGGAATTCTGTTCCGGCAGATATTAGAGCAGCGCCATCAGTTAGAACATTTAAAACCCAGCTGCTGAAGTATCTCAGGAATACTTGAAATGCTGTAAAGAGTACACCACATGACTATGGCTTTTTGTTTCTCACGTGAATATGGCTTTTCCTTTCTGTTGAAGCTATTCTTGTAAGTGCCTATCCCCCACAGCTCTATCAGTGTATTCTATTTTTACCATTTTTTTACCATGTAATTTCTTGTAAATACCCGATGCACATATGTATACATCAGAGATGAGAATCCTAACATGACAAAAAGGCGGAAAAATTCCAAAGTCTGTCGAGTGGCGAAACCACAAGTGCGCGTACCTGCTTCGCAGGTACGTGATGATAGGGGGGACAATTTTTGAAAAGATGGTTAAAATCTATGCATTCTGGTGCATTCTGAGCCTTATTTTATGGGGTCAGATCAGTTGTTTTTGTGACCCTGGGACCTTCCGAAAGAGCGGATTTCCGCTAAAAGGCGGAAGATTCTCATCCCCGATACATGCAAACACTGATTTCTGTTTACACTTTCTTTTTGGTAAATGTATTATTACTTTGTACTTTTTCCCACCCTGGTCTGCCCTGGGGACTTGGATGGGGTTAACTACTTTTTTTTCTCTCCAGGCATTGTGTGTGTATGTGTGCGTGTGTCTGTGTGAGTGCTTGCGTGTGTACGTAGTGCATATGTGCGTGCGCATGTGTGTGTGTACAAGGACATGTTTGAAAACAGGTAATAGCCATCACTGGAGCTAGTAAATGAAGAGGAGGCGGTCACCACAGAGCAGCAGTGGAAGGCAGTTAGAGAGGTGCTGAACTCAACCTGCAAAGACACTGTAGGGTTCAGGAAACACCACCACAAGGACTGGCTGTCGGCACAGACCTTGAAGAAGATAGAAGCGAGGAAGCAGAAGAAAGCAGCGGTCAACAACAGTCGCACGAGAGCAGCCAAAGTAAGGGCACAGGGGGAATACTCGGAAGCCAACCGCAAGGTGAAGAGGAGTATCAGGGCAGACAAGAGGGCCTACACAGACAGCCTGGCAGCAGAGGCAGAAAAGGCAGCAGGCAGCGGCAACATGAAACAGCTCTACGACATTACCAGAAGATTGTCGGGTAAGTATGGCCATACAGAAAGACCAGTAAAAGACAAAGAAGGCAAGCCTATTGCAGACAGAGCAGACCAACTCGACAGATGGGCCGAGTATTTTGAAGAGTTACTGAACAGACCTAGCCCACCCGACCCCCCCGACATCCAGCCGGCAGAGACCGACCTACCCATCAGCTGTGACAGACCCAGCCGGGAAGAGATCAGAAAAGCAGTGGCATTTTTGAAGAATGGCAAAGCAGCAGGGCCAGATGGCATCCCAGCGGAGTCTCTAAAAGCAGACCTAGAGACAACAGTTGAGATGCTGTACCCACTGTTTGGAAAGATCTGGGAAGAGGAGGTGATGCCAGCTGACTGGAAGGAGGGGTACCTAATCAAGCTTCCCAAGAAAGGCGACCTCAGCAAGTGTTCCAACTACAGAGGAATCACCTTGCTGTCAGTACCAGGAAAGGTCTTCAACAGGATCATCCTAGAGAGAATGAAGAGCTCCGTTGACCCCCAGCTGAGAGACCAGCAAGCAGGATTCAGGAAGAACCGATCATGTACAGACCAGATCGCCACTCTCCGCATAATCGTGGAACAGTCTCTGGAGTGGAGCTCCCCGCTGTACGTCAACTTTGTGGATTATGAGAAAGCATTTGACAGCGTGGACCGAGAGACTCTGTGGAAACTCCTACGACACTACGGTGTACCCACAAAGCTCGTCCGCCTGATCAAGAGCAGCTATGATGGCATGACATGTCGCGTGATCCACGAAGGGCAGTTCACCAGAGAGCTCCAGGTCAGAACTGGTGTCAGGCAGGGGTGTCTGCTGTCTCCGTTCCTCTTCCTACTGGCCATAGACTGGGTCATGAAGATGACCACAGAGCACAGACGAAGTGGAATACAGTGGACACTGTGGACACAGCTTGACGACCTCGATTTTGCAGACGACTTGGCATTACTGTCCCACACTCATCAACAAATGCAGGACAAGACCACGAGGCTTGCTGACATCTCATCCCAAGTGGGCCTCACCATTCACAAACAGAAAACAAAGACAATGAGGCTGAACGCAACCAGGGAAGAACCAGTCTTGCTTGCTGGCACCCCGTTGGAGGAGGTGGAGTCCTTCACCTATCTCGGGAGCATCATAGACATAAAAGGCGGCACTGATGCAGATGTCAGAGCACGAATCGGTAAAGCCAGAGCAGCCTTTCTCCAGTTGAAAAAGGTGTGGAGTTCCAGAGAGCTGTCACAACACACCAAAGTCCGGATTTTCAACTCCAATGTAAAAGCAGTTCTCCTATATGGAGCAGAGACTTGGAGATTGACAAAAAACACAGTCAACAGAGTACAGACCTTCATGAACAGTTGCCTTAGAAGAATTTTGAAAATCCACTGGCCAGAGAAGATCAGCAACGTCAGACTCTGGGAGAGAACAGAGCAGATAACAGCAGAGAATGAAATTGGGCGAAGAAGATGGGGATGGATTGGTCACAGTCTGAGAAAGCCAGCTTCCAGTATCACTAGGCAGGCATTGTCATGGAACCCCCAGGGAAAGAGGAAAAGAGGTAGGCCGAGAAACTCCTGGCATCGAGACCTCCAAGCAGACATCAAGAGACTGGGAACCACCTGGAGTAGAATCGAAGGAGAAGCACAGGACAGGAGTTGCTGGAGGTCTCTCGTCGACGGCCTATACCCGGGTAGGGGTGACAGGCGTAAGTAAGTAAGTAATAGCCATCACTACGCCAGCCTACAGGCACAGAGCTTATGAAAAGCGGGAAGCGCTGTGTTACTTACTTACGCCTGTCACCCCTACCCGGGTATAGGCCATCGACGAGAGACCTCCAGCAACTCCTGTCCTGTGCTTCTCCTTCGATTCTACTCCAGGTGGTTCCCAGTCTCTTGATGTCTGCTTGGAGGTCTCGATGCCAGGAGTTTCTCGGCCTACCTCTTTTCCTCTTTCCCTGGGGGTTCCATGACAATGCCTGCCTAGTGATACTGGAAGCTGGCTTTCTCAGACTGTGACCAATCCATCCCCATCTTCTTCGCCCAATTTCATTCTCTGCTGTTATCTGCTCTGTTCTCTCCCAGAGTCTGACGTTGCTGATCTTCTCTGGCCAGTGGATTTTCAAAATTCTTCTAAGGCAACTGTTCATGAAGGTCTGTACTCTGTTGACTGTGTTTTTTGTCAATCTCCAAGTCTCTGCTCCATATAGGAGAACTGCTTTTACATTGGAGTTGAAAATCCGGACTTTGGTGTGTTGTGACAGCTCTCTGGAACTCCACACTTTTTTCAACTGGAGAAAGGCTGCTCTGGCTTTACCGATTCATGCTCTGACATCTGCAGCAGTGCCGCCTTTTTTTGTCTATGATGCTCCCGAGATAGGTGAAGGACTCCACCTCCTCCAACGGGGTGCCAGCAAGCAAGACTGGTTCTTCCCTGGTTGCGTTCAGCCTCATTGTCTTTGTTTTCTGTTTGTGAATGGTGAGGCCCACTTGGGACGAGATGTCAGCAAGCCTCGTGGTCTTGTCCTGCATTTGTTGATGAGTGTGGGACAGTAATGCCAAGTCATCTGCAAAATCGAGGTCGTCAAGCTGTGTCCACAGTGTCCACTGTATTCCACCTCGTCTGTGCTCTGTGGTCATCTTCATGACCCAGTCTATGGCCAGGAGGAAGAGGAACGGAGACAGCAGACACCCATGCCTGACACCAGTTCTGACCTGGAGCTCCCTGGTGAAGTGCCCTTCGTGGATCAAGCGACATGTCATGCCATCGTAGCTGCTCTTGATCAGGCGGACGAGCTTTGTGGGTACACCGTAGTGTCGTAGGAGTTTCCACAAAGTCTCTCGGTCCACACCGTCAAATGCTTTCTCATAATCCACAAAGTTGACGTACAGCGGGGAGCTCCACTCCAGAGACTGTTCCACGATGATGCGGAGAGTGGCGATCTGGTCTGTACATGATCGGTTCTTCCTGAATCCTGCTTGCTGGTCTCTAAGTTGGGGGTCAACGGAGCTCTTCATTCTCTCTAGGATGATCCTGTTGAAGACCTTTCCTGGAGTTGGAACACTTGCTGCTGAGGTCGCCTTTCTTGGGAAGCTTGATTAGGTACCCCTCCTTCCAGTCAGCCGGCATCACCTCCTCTTCCCTGATCTTTCCAAACAGTGGGTACAGCATCTCCACTGGTGTCTCTAGGTCTGCTTTCAGAGACTCCGCTGGGATGCCATCTGGCCCTGCTGCTTTGCCATTCTTCAAAAATGCCACTGCTCTTCTGATCTCTTCCCGGCTGGGTCTGTCACAGCTGATGGGTAGGTCGGTCTCTGCCGGCTGGATGTCTGGGGGGTCGGGTGGGCTAGGTCTGTTCAGTAACTCTTCAAAATACTCGGCCCATCTGTCGATTTGGTCTGCTCTGTCTGCAATAGGCTTGCCTTCTTTGTCTTTTACTGGTCTTTCTGTATGGCCATACTTGCCCGACAATCTTCTGGTAATGTCGTAGAGCTGTTTCATGTTGCCGCTGCCTGCTGCCTTTTCTGCCTCTGCTGCCAGGCTTTCTGTGTATGCCCTCTTGTCTGCCCTGATACTCGTCTTCACCTCGCGGTTGGCTTCCGAGTATTCCACCTGTGCCCTTACTTTGGCTGCTCTCGTGCGATTGTTGTTGACAACTGCTTTCTTCTGATTCCTCACTTCTATCTTCTTCAAGGTCTGTGCCGACAGCCAGTTCTTGTGATGGTGTTTCCTGAACCCTACAGTGTCTTTGCAGGTTGAGTTCAGCGCCTCTCTGCCTTCCACTGCTGCTCTGTGGTGGCCGCCTCCTCTTCGTTTACTAGCTCCTGTAGCGTTTGAAACCGGTTGGACAGCACCAGTTTGAACTCTTCTCTAACTCCAGTTTCTCTCAGGAGGTCTACATTATAGTGCTGTCTTCTTGTTGTCTCTGTGCGGCTTTTCTTTAGCTTGAGCTTCATTCTTAAGATAAGCAGATGGTGGTCTGAGGCGACATCTGCTCCCCTCCTCACTCGAACATCTTGAAGGGATCTTCTAAATATCTTGCTAATGCAGATATCAAAGGTCTGAATTGACTTTGAAAAAAAAAGCGGAAATTAAAAAGGCGCAAGAAATTATACCCTCGATTTTGCAGACGACTTGGCATTACTGTCCCACACTCATCAACAAATGCAGGACAAGACCACGAGGCTTGCTGACATCTCGTCCCAAGTGGGCCTCACCATTCACAAACAGAAAACAAAGACAATGAGGCTGAACGCAACCAGGGAAGAACCAATCTTGCTTGCTGGCACCCCGTTGGAGGAGGTTGAGTCCTTCACCTATCTCGGGAGCATCATAGACAAAAAAGGCGGCACTGATGCAGATATCAGAGCACGAATCGGTAAAGCCAGAGCAGCCTTTCTCCAGTTAAAAAAAAGTGTGGAGTTCCAGAGAGCTGTCACAACACACCAAATTCTGGATTTTCAACTCCAATGTAAAAGCAGTTCTCCTATATGGAGCAGAGACTTGGAGATTGACAAAAACCACAGTCAACAGAGTACAGACCTTCATGAACAGTTGCCTTAGAAGAATTTTGAAAATCCACTGGCCAGAGAAGATCAGCAACGTCAGACTCTGGGACAGAACAGAGCAGATAACAGCAGAGAATGAAATTGGGCGAAGAAGATGGGGATGGATCGGTCACAGCCTGAGAAAGCCAGCTTCCAGCATCACTAGGCAGGCATTGTCATGGAACCCCCAGGGAAAGAGGAAAAGAGGTAGGCCGAGAAACTCCTGGCGTCGAGACCTCCAAGCTGACATCAAGAGACTGGGAACCACCTGGAGTAGAATCGAAGGAGAAGCACAGGACAGGAGTTGCTGGAGGTCTCTCGTCGACGGCCTATACCCGGGTAGGGGTGACAGGCGTAAGTAAGTAAGTAAGAAATTATACACGGAAACGGTAGTAGTAGTATAGTAAATAGTAGTTTGAGGAGCGGAAAATCGGCGAAACAATTCAGACCTTTGAGATATGGTCTATTTGGTTCTCAGTTGTATGGTCAGGTGAGACCCAAGTTGCTTTGTGTATTCTTCTGTGTGGGAAGATGCTGCCTCCAATGACAAGTCGGTTTAGAGCACAAAAGTCCACAAACCTCTCCCCGTTCTCACTCATCTCCGAGCCTAGTCCCTGTCTCCCCATCACCTCTTCGTATCCGGTGTTGTCCTCCCCTATTTTGGCATTAAAATCGCCCATGATGATGGTGATGTCTCGCTCCGCACATTTGTCCACAGCACTCTGGAGTCGGCCGTAGAACTCCTGTTTCTCTTCCTCGTCACTGTCATTAGTGGGCGCATAACACTGGATGACGCTCAGCTTGAGCTTTTTCTTGGTTCTAAAGGCTGCTGTGATAATTCTTGGCCCAAGAGGTTCCCAGCCCATCAGCGCTCTCTGTGCCACTGGTGACAGCATGAATGCTACTCCTTCTGTATGGGGGGCATTCTCCTCTTCATGACCTGAATACAGAATCATCTCCCCACTTAACAGCCTTTTCTGGCCAGACTGCGTCCATCTGGCTTCACTGATACCTAGCAGGGAAAGGTTGTACTTTTGCATTTCCGCTGCTATCTGGGCGGCCTTGCCGCTCTGGTACATGGTCTTGACGTTCCATGTGCCCATGGTTGTGTCCCTGGATAGAGAGAGGCGGCTCGGTCCTGTGGCTTCCGAAGACTTCCGGCTTTCACCACAGGACGTCATAAGTCTTCTGGTAGAAGAACCTTCCTCCTCCAGGAAAGGAATTACTGTTAGTCTTTTCGTCGGCGTTTTTGTAGCTATTTCCTTTTTTGCAGGGTGGGGAAGCTACCCCCATGCCCAACCCCCTTACTAGGAGGACCAGGGGTTTTCTGTCGGGGTCACCTTCCCTTAGACCATGTTGGTTCACGGCACCTTATTTCATTCGGTGCACCCCTCTCACGAGGGACCCCCCATCCACCACCCAGGGGACGTGCCTCAACGCCATATGGTCCCAGCGCGAGGGGGAAGCGCTGTGTGTCTGTCTTTATTTCTGTGTGCCAGTGTTTGTGGATCAGATGGTGGGTTAGGGTAGAAGAAGATGGATCAGAAGGATAAACTTGAAAATAGGAACAACTTTGGGCTGAGGTCTCATCTTGTTTTGTTTGTAGCAAGGTCACATGGTAAGATTCGCACTCACGGGATTGCTTGTGTGACACAGGAATAAAACAGATATATATGCCTCACCTTGTTTATTAATGATACTCTTTCTGCCGGTTTCTGTGGCAGGTTCACTGGTACAGTTTCTGCACCTGTAAAAAGAGTTTCCCGCTACAGAAATCGAAAGCAGCTTGTGAACAGTTAATGTACTCATTTGTTCAGCAGAATAATCATGGGTCCATGGGCTACCTATGTCCCACTATAGCACAGGGACAATTACCGATCAAACATGTAGTTCATACTTGGGTGTCAGAAGGTAAACCAATTTTCTATTCAGCTGAAGAGTTAACCATGAAGAAGTGATTGTAGCTGATCCATGCCATCAAGAGCCATAAATTCTCATAAGCCCTTGTAGCAACAAGGGCTCATGAGAATCTGTGCCTCCTGCAGATGGAAATAGCTGGCTGCACGACTGACCCAAAAAGCTGGAGTTCAGCTTTTGGGGATTATGTAAAGCTGAACCAGCCTTCAGGACTAAAGACCTATGGAAGAATACAACCTTGTCAGGCAGTCACACCTACAAATAAACTAATGAACTCCCTTGTCAATGTAGTCATTGGTAGTATTTACAGTACCTATGACTGCATACACAAAAGGGTTGAGAGAACTAAATTCAACGTACTTGACATGGGAAATATCTTTTCTGCAGGGTGCTGCAAAGGAACGTTGGCCAGGGTTTTGAGGTTAGCTCCATGGACCTGAGCTGTCAGCACCTCAATCTGCTGCAGACACGTGCTACATATGGTGCGCCATGTGTGGGGATGGCCCCCAGGCTGACTAAGGCTGTACACATCCTGTCTGCGTGACGGGCTCTGTTCCGCCAAATAGGACAGGTCCAGGAAAGCGAGGTGCTGTGAGAAGGCACACACATTTTTGATCGTGTTGTGTCAGGTGCATTGAGAGCAGGGATAATGATTTTACTATTTGCATGTTGGTCTGTGACTTTGGATCTTGTGACTAATCCATAAGATGTAAATCACAGATCAGCACAGAATTTATACTCTTTATTTTTATGATCACTTTATAATTATCTTTCAATCATTTTTACTTCAAGAGGCAAATAATAGTGAGGTTTCATTTGCAATGACTACCAACAACGAATGAGAGCAAAATCATGGTTGATAACCAGCTTGTACCATGAACATAGACAACACTCTAAACATCCCCTAGAGGCACAGATCCTCATAGCCCAGAGGGCTCATGCAGATCTATGCCTCTTGGAGATGTTTGGAGTTTTGTTTATGCTTTGGTACAAGCTGGTTATCTGCCAACTTTGCTCTTGTTCATTGTTATGAGTCATTTGTTGCAAACGAAACCTAACCAGTGAAAAATTAATAGACCACAAACATAATAATCAGTAAGTGCACACAGTGATCCAATTTTCTCACCTGCAACAAAGGAGCAGTATAACAGGCCAGAGCCTCACCAAGGCAATGTTTCATTTTGGAGCTGAAGGCTGTCACTACTGGCAACTCGAGCCTCTGAAAATCAATTATTTACCAACTGCAGCATTTCACTCAGCCTTCAAAGCATGCTGCGTCATCCCTTTCCTCATGTACATATATCTGAGATGTGTCACAAATATGTGGCATGTCTCAAGGACAGCTTAATTTGCCATATATCCATATGTGACACATCTTAAATGAGTCACCTAACAACCATGTACCAGTGGCATGAGACAGATTGACCATGATAATTCAAGGGTAGTGCCAAATTAGCTTGGTGCCTTCAGGGGCCAAGCAAATCTGGCACTACCCTTGAATTATCATGGTCGATCCATTTCCTGCTGCAGTGCGTTGTGGCTCAGTAGACCGAGATTTCCACCCATCTTCAAAAATGTATTAAAAACTGAATGAATTCTTTCAGTGACCAAAACTCGCTACACTGTAGTTGTTTTTGTTTCAAGTACCTGGTAGCACAATTGTTAATGTTATGACTGTCCACTACGTACTATATGCGTCCATTTTGCTGATGATGAATCAACTAGTATAGGAGGTAGCGCTCCTTCTATTCCACAACCAGTCATTTAATTTCATCTCCTGCACTTTTCACTAACAAAAGAAGACAAAAGTTGGCCACCCCACCTGTGTGTGATAGACGCGGTACAGGATGGCAGCAAATCCCCAGGAATACAGGATGAAGAAAGCACACAGTGTTGTCTGCCATAACAGACCAATGTCCAGCAAACCAAAAATGCTGTCCAACGGATAATCACTCACCCTGTTTAAAACAAGGATGTAACGCGTAACAAATTAAAGGACTTTCCCCCCCCCCCCCCCCCAGTAAATATAAAAGTCTCACAAGCTTCTATGCCTCTTGCAAGCCCATTTGACATCCCAATTGCTTAACCCTTATCATTCGGAATACACCAGTGAGTGAAATAAGTTTGACTAAAATAGCTTGGCACTATTCTGTCACCACCCTTGAACTAAAGCCATTGGTCCATATCCTTATCGTTAAGTACTATAATGTAGCTTGCATATGGCAGTGTACAAATTGAAAGCTTTTAGCCTCAGTATGATAGGGGTTAACTCAATCAAGATGCCCGGCATCAACAGTTGCGGAAGTGTTGTATAGAGTTGCCAGCGGCAATGCTATATGAATCCTCCTTAGCTATTGATGTGGGCGCGCCTTGCATGAGTTAACCAGAGTTACATCCATGATAATGCTATACTGTTTAGATTGCTCAACAATCCATGAAAGATAGTACTGTTGCGCTGTTTAGATTGCTTTAACTCTTACCAGTTCGCTCTATTTGAGGCCAGTGAACAAAATTACTTTTACCCTCACACATGACCAAGAAAAAATGCTGCTGAAAGCTCTTCTATGGTCAAAAGTTGGCTTATTATACATCATATTAAAGTGCATTGAGTCAGCTTTCAGTCAGGATAGGTAAAAAGTCTGTACTTAACGTAGTTTAGAAGTTGTTGTTTATTTAGCGATGAAGAAAAAATGGTGTCCGGTTTCCAAAAACAGTTTTCACGAAAGTCACTAAGAAGAAATTTTTTTGTTTCTTGCCCCTTTGTTTAAAATGTGAATCCAGTGTGTGGACAAATCATTTCTACACATTTTTGTGAAGTTTCAAGAAAATGTGTTTGAATTTCTAAGAGTTACGCAACATAATCTACACCGGTCAAGGGCAGGAAAAAGTGGGCGTGTCGACACCTGGCATGACTGAGACAACAAACATGTGCTTCTCTGAAAATCTCTGACTTGCTGAAAATATCACTGAGGCAATACACAGCAAGTAATAAAACTTGTTTATGTACTTCATAAAGTTTCACGATTCTGAACCAGACAATAGGTAAACAAAGACTCACATGGATAGCACATGGTCAAACCAAAATAGAAAGTGTCACAATGACCTGCGATGGTTTGCTTTCGTTTTTTTCACATCGCTGGTGCTAGAATCATTTTCAGTGGCCTGGTTGCTGGAAGATTCCCCTTCAGTGAGATACTCTTCACTTTCGGACTCAGATGAACTCATTTTGACGGAATATTCGCAGAGAGAAATCGCAAGCAGTGAAAATAACGCAGTAGGGAAAGCAAGATGGCGGACGTAGTGACTCGATCGATAACAAAGGTCACGAACAAACTCAAAATTAATATTTTTTTCATTCTATCATATGAAAGTGACTTTCTAATGTCAACAAGTTATGACAATAATACTGAGAGTAAAAATTAATTGGTTTTAATTCAGTAAACACGATGGAATTTTCCATGGGCGTGGCTTCGTATGTATACATACGATGGCCAAGGGAGCGAACTGGTAAGAGTTAAAGAATAGATATGAAAAGTTTAAACATGAATTGAAGCAGAAATACCACATTTGAAAGGAGCATCAAGATGAGGGTCTGAGGGTGTCACAATACAAGTAAACCAGTTAGAACATATGCTGAACTGTTTTAAAAAAGTTTCCATGTAACAGAATGACAAGAGTGGACTGAATCAGATGTGAAAATATGGTGAACTCACACTGTGCTGAGGTTTAGTACGTCTATCACCCATGCTCTGTAGGTCCCACCTGTAAGGTGAAAAGAACAAGAATGGCAAAGCCATGGATTATGACTCACATGCGTGATCAATCTTCATAATTAATATGACCCTTGTGACCTTGACCTTTCTGGCAGGTCATTGAAAACAGCAAGTTTTTCAAGTGTCCTAACATAAGTGTTGCTCTTTCTACTTGTGAAATCTTGTTTTCTCAAAGTGTATGCATTTTTCACAAATCTATCAAACTCCCGTGACCTTTGACCTCATGAGGTCAATCAAATTAATATGCATGGAAAAGTTTTATCATCAGCTACTTTGTGAAAAGTTCGACAAAAAAGTTTGCATAAATGCCAATAAAAACTAACATTCTAGTTTAAAACAATAAGCATTTCTCACACATTTGCTGACCTCTTGTTACCCTTGACCTTTCAAATTAGTAAGCACATGAAGATCTTACCGTCATGTATCTCTGTATCGTAATCAGGAAAAAAATTTTGTGTGTGTCAAAATAAGGCTTTTTTTTAACCTATTTTTTTACCCATGACCTTGGCCTTTGAGATAGGTCACTGAAATTGGCATGTTTAGAAAGGTCTTGCCACAAAGCATCCTTGGGCCAAGTCTGAAGACTTTGGCTTGAATAGTCTCTGAGAATATGCCAATGTTAAAGTTTACCAAGGATGACAGATGACGGATGACTTATGAAAGACCACAGGCCCAGTACATAGGCCAACTTTTTCTATTGCACGTGAGCCAAAAACCGCTCATGTGGCAAGCTGTCAATGTCAATGCAGTGTCTCTGATCTTAGCAATGGAAAAACGTCATGAGTAAAACATTGCAAATAAACTGATTGTAATTCCACTAAAGTACCTATCAATTTTAAGTGATCAGCCCGAAAACTGAAAACACACCTAGCAGCCAATAAAACAAGTAGAAGAGGCGAACGTGAGTCCACACAAGTCGACAACAGTGTCCAATATAGTCCACCATAGCACCTCGAACTCGGAAATACCTGTCACGCTGAAACAGAGGAGGGTACTTTTTCTACACTGGAAAACTCAAAACAAGTTTCAAAATTTAACAAAACTACATTTTTATTATTTTTCATACTGCAAATGTTTTATACACTTGAACTAAATTATAGTGTGTGTATACGATTACCGCTGTTATTTTCCCCTGTCCTTGGATTGCTATGCCAAAAGTACAATTAAGGGGAAGCAATAATCTAGTAACTTACTTTTGACCTCTGTGCACATAGCCATTTCTGTCACAGATATTGCAAGTCAGAGGGACATTTTATTTTACGGTGTCAGTGGAGAAACAAGAATGGCTCAATACCACTTAAAATAAATTTCTCCAATTTATCTCTTTCGAGACGTGCCGCATCCGGATTCGCAGCTTTACACTGCGAATCCGGATGTGGCATGTCTCGAAAGAGTTAAAGGGTATACTGTAACAACTAGGACAAGATGCCTAGCTAAACCCTTTAACTGCCTTTTTTTCTGTTTCCTAGTTTTCTGACTCCTCTCATTCCAAGTTTACTAAGAGCTACTGGGTATATATACCATTCATTCCCAGTCCCACCCAGGTCTGCCCTGGGGGACTTGGGTGGGGTTACCAACTTTTTAGTTCCCGGGGTCACCCTGGTCAGCCCCACACGGTGGGTTTTCCCCTCTATTCTGGGGCATGTGTTTCTGTCTACTCTTGTCCATTCACCTGTATTTTCCTGTTTTAAACTCTCCCCTTCTGCACTTTCTGTAGCTCTTGATATTGGATGTGTGTTGCTAAATGGTCTTAGGTTTATTTAGCATATTAGACCGGCTGGCGACATTCATTGAATATTCTGTTTAGTTGTTTTTTTTTACAAGCAGTGCAGGCACGACCTGAGAAAGACTTGTTGCTGTTGGGACGTTAAGCAATGTAAAGCAACCTTCATTCCCAGATTTCTGATAGGATTGTATTTACTTGGCTACTGGTGGGTTAACACAGTCGGACATGGTGTCACTGTGCTGCACAACATCAGCAACCTGTATACCACTGTACTCAGGAATGATGGATGGATGGATGGATGGAGAGAGAGATAGTGAGATAGATAGATAGATAAGATAAGATAAGATAGATAAGATAAGATAGATACGATAAGATACATAAAATAAGATAGATAAGATAGATAAGATAAGATAGATAAGATAGATAGATAGATAGATAGATAGATAGATAGATAGATACTGTTTATTGCCATCTGCCTTAAGAACATAAAGCATAGGAATGTGTGTTGGTGTCGTTACAATTACAAACATTAGTTAACAATAAAAATAATTAATACTCTATCACACAAATCCAATGCACAACACACTGTCAAAACTTTAAAACTAAACAACTAATCTCACAAACCAATACCTACCCATTCACACACCCACGCTCATCTCCCACACACACACAAAAACACTCACGCCTATTAATCTAAGAAGTCTAAATTAATTAAAGGCATATCGTTTAAAATGAAAACAGAATATCAGAGTAAATATGTCACTAATTTAGTGATCACAGTCAGGTGTAAAACTGGTTAATATATATCATAAGACTAGGCTAATACTGATATACACTATTCTCGCAACTGTCGGGGGGCGCGCCCTGCCGGGGGAGGAGACTCATGGAGTCAACTCGACCAAAAGCACCACCCGGGGGAGGAGACTCATGGAGTCAACTCGCCTAAAGCACCACCAACAGCCAAAGGGATGGCACAAGGGATGGGCGAGGTGCTCTGTAGGCCGGCCACACAATTCCATACACATACGCACTCAGTCATTCACACAAACATCAGTCCTCGGCAATGAAACTCTATGATCGGCCCACAGAGCACATCATCGCACGCTTATAACACTGAAAGGGCTCGGACAGCACCAGGATAAAAACTGTTACTAAAACGGTTTGTCTGTGCTTTGAGAGCAGAGTAGTGGCAACCAGACGGAAGAAGGTTAAAGAGACAGTTAGCCAGGTGTGTAGTGTCGCGTGCAATAAGCCCTGCACATCTAAGCAGCCGCTGTTGGTATACACTGTCAAGACTTGGCATGTCTCTGCCGACTATTTTAGATGCCGTCCTGATGACACGGTTCAGTCTGTGTTTAGCCCATGCAGACACACTGCCATACCAGACCGTGATCGAGAATGTCAACACACTCTCGATCGCGGCCCGGTAGAAGTGCTCCATGCCAGTTCTGCTCACACCAAAAGCCCTCAGCCTTCTCAAAAGAATTTTTCTCTAAAATGCATTTTTTCGAAAAATACTTACCGATGACATTACTGCTAGGAAGCTTCGCTTAGCATATCAATTTTAGCCCAAAAAACTTACTGTGTTACTCTCCACAGGGGAGGCAATCACTGGAGTGCCGTTACCAGGGCACCCCGAGTGGCCTCCCGTACTACCGTATCCGGTGGTGCACTCACCCTTTCTCACCAGTATGTGAGCCTTGGCTCCACCGCGGCAAGCGGGGTATGAGGGAGGGACCTCTGAGTAATGTCATCGGTAAGTATTTTTCGAAAAAATACATTTTAGAGAAAAATTAATTTTTCTCAAAATCATTACCGATGACATTACTACTAAGAAGAATAGCAAATAGGAGGCGGGTGCCGCAAGCTTGGAACACCTCCCATTGCTCGCGCTAACCGCACATTATCGAGGCCTCTCCCTACGCGCTCACTCTCGACAATTTTAGCTACGCGTAAGTATGGCGCCTGAGGCGCCAGGAGGGAGTGCTGCGCAGCCGAGATGTCCCCCACAGGGCCAAGGTTGGTGTGCTGGGCGGATAGGTCTCATAGGTAGAAACGGGCGAAGGTAGACTCAGCCCGCCAACCCACGGCTGCCACAATATCCCTCACTGCACAGTTTCAGTCAAAGGCGATGCTCGCCGCCACTGCTCAGACTTCATGAGCCCAGATCCGCATCGTTTTAGCTTGCTCTGGGGCAAGCTCTTTGTAAGCTGACCGAATCACCCAGCGTAGCCAGGACGAGATTGTCTGGGCCGATATGTCCCATCTGCCCGGAGCCAAGGGCAGGAAAAGGCGCGAGCGCCCTCGTCTTAGTGGCTTAGTTCTGCGCAGGTACACTTTAAGGGTCCTGTAGACGGGAGTCCTGTGGCTGATCCATCGCCCTGAGAAGTCGGACGATTACAACTTGTGGGGCTGATGCTGGAAGGCGGTTCTTTACCAAGAAGGCCGGGTCCGTAAACAGCTGTACCGACCCATCAGTCCTGCGTTGGAGGCAAGAGGGACGTACCAAAAAGGCATGAATCTCGCTAACCCGCGAGGCTGTGGCAAGTGCAAGCAGGAAGCAGGTCTTCCTGGTAAGGTCTCCCAAATGCGCTAATGGTAGCAGCTCGAATCTGTCAAGTGTTGAGCCAGGTGAGCACCCAGGACAGGTTCCAGCGTGGAACCAATGAACGGGAGGCCAGCCGCTGCAGATCGAAGTGTGACATCAGATCTGCCAAGACTTTGCATGCCCCCGGATCTGGCCGTCCCAGGTGTCAGTATGTGTCTGCCACCATCGCCAGGTAACCCGGGATGGTGATGGGAGCTAAGTGCTGCCTGAAGGAAAGCCACAGGAAGAACTCGGCCAACTGGGGGTTGGTTAGGTCCGTGGGGGAAAGCCGCTCCGCCACGCACCAAGACTGGAGGACGCGCCACTTTCCTTCGTAGACATTACGAGTGGAGACCCTCCTGGCTGCAGATATCGCTTCCACTGCAGCACCCGAAAAGCCTCTAGCTGAGAGAGCTTGCCGGACAATCTCCAAGCGTGTAACATCATCGCTCTGGGCACGGGTAGAACAGCTGTTGCCTAGCCTGCTTGAGCATCGTACTCGGAGTGGGAAGAACCAGTGGAGGGTCCGTGGTGAGAGCCAAGAGATCGGTGGTCCAACTCTTGGACCAGCTGAATGGGGCCACTAGAATTAGTACCGTATTGCTGTCACTGAGCTTCTGAATGATCTTGGGCACCAGCACTGTGGGAGGAAATGCGTACGGCAGGAGTCCTTCCCATGGGATGGAGAGCACGGCCCAGGCTAGCGGATCCGGAACGGGGGAGACGAACAGTAGAAGCTTATTGTTCCATCCTGTGGCGAAGAGATCGATCATCGGTGTCTCCCAATGCGCGCAGAGTAGCTGGAAGATATCTGGACACAGAGACCATTTTGTGTGTAACATCTGGCCTCGACGAGAGAGAGAGTCCACTAGCACATTAAGATGTCCCGGAATGTGTCGCGCCTGCAGGGTTATGCCCCGGTTCCTGCACCAAAGGAAGACTTGGTACACGAGGATGCAGAGGGAGGGAGTGCGCGTTCCCCCTTGGTTCTGAATGTAGGGTACGACTGTCGAGTTGTCGGAGAGCACCAGCACCTCCCTTTGCGCGAGTCGATCTCCAGCCAGTTGATGTGTCTGCCTGACTGCTCTTCCATCCAGCTGCCCGAGGTCTCGGCAAACTGTGGCAGCAGGTGGGCCCCCCAGCCTGAGCGGCTCGCATCTCCCCGACGCCAGCCAGCCACTGTCCGACCAATGCTGAAGATGAGGCTGTACTAACTCCGTCACCGAGACCAAGGTTGCTAGATCGCCCGAGAAGGGGCGCCAGTGTAGAAGCAGATGAAGCTGAATCGGCCGCGCGTAGAGTCTGCCTAGGGGAAGAAGATCCGCTGCCGCGCTTAGCAGGCCTAACAGACGAAGCCAGGCCCTGGCCCGGAGGGCTTCCAAGTGGAAGGCTCCGAGTGCAGCTTCCACTATGCTCTGAATCCGTTCTACTGGTAGTCTTACTCGATGAGGTCGGTCAAGAATTCCATACCTAGGTGGACAAACTGGCGCGAAGGTACCAAGTCGGACTTACCTCCGTTGACTAGGACGCCTAGGAGACGAAGTAGCGCCAGCAGGGCATCTCTGTCGGTCTCCAAAACGCTTGCCACCTGGTTCCATAAATAGGTCGTCCAGATAGTTGGACGTCGGGCTGGAAGCTGCTTGCTGGAACCTTGTCATCACCCCATCTACAATCCTGGTGAAGACCCACGGGCTGAGGTTCAGTCCGAAAGGTAGGGCCCAAAACTGGTAAACTACCCCGTGGAAGGCAAAGCGCATGTACCGTCGCGATGCCGGATGGATGGGCACATGCAGATATGTGTCCGCTAGGTCGAGGCTTACTGCGAAGTCCTGGGGTCGCACCGACGCCCTCAAAGCTCTGGCTGTCTCCATCCTGAAGCACGGGGCCAAAAAGAACTTGTTTAGGGCCGAAAGGTCGATGATCGGCCTCCATTTCCATCCGGGCTTGGGGACGAGGAAGAGTTGACTGTAGAAATACCGGGGAGTCGAGATGCAAAACCACCTCTGTGGCCTGCTTCTGTAACAGGGCCATCACTTCGCCTTGCAAGGCAGTCGCCTTGTCCTGTTCTCCCGGTACTCGAGTCCAGAGGGGAGTGTGTCTCAGTGGGGGGGGGCGCGACTGGAAGAAGATCTGCAGTCCCTCCGAGACAGTCAACAGAATCCATGAGTCGTCCGTGAACAGCTTCCGCCACGCACTGCTGCTCATCCCGTCGCATCAAGTCGCAGTTGGAGGCCGTCACCATGGAGTTGGCCGAAGAATGGAACGCCACCCTGTTCGCTGCCGCCAGCACCGTGTGGATCTCCCGCAGGGGTGTTGACACCGAAAGGTCCCAGGTGTTCTCCAGACGCTTGACCACGGACTGTGTCGCCATCTCCAGGAATCCCGTACACGCCAGCGAGTTGCGGACCAAGGAAGCCGTCTTATCCACTCTTGTCAGTGAACGCTGGTTGAGCCCCGCCTGCACCAACGCGTCCTTGTCCACCGCCAGGAGTGCACAGGAAAACGTCTGCGAGTGCCCTGCATACCACTGCTGGCGGAAGCTAATATCCATCCCATCAGGCCAACGTGTGTCTGAGAAGAAATCCTTGTCCCCGAAGCCATCCGTATGAAGGTGCGCCGAGAACGCCACCGCTAGATCCCGGAAACCTGATGGTTGAGGAAGGGACTTGGAACGCTTGGGCTGACGCGGCGTGTCAACCATCGCCGTGGCTTTCCTCTTCACAGGTGGAGACGGGGGGCAGTGCTCCGACGGGAGAAAGGAAGCAATGAGACGGGATGCATCCTCCAAAGCCCGGCGAGTAAGTGCAGTTGGAGCCGCGTCAAAAGAGATGGTGGAGCGTGGGGAAATTCCGCCAGGTGAAGTCGGTCTTTCGTCATCCTCTCCGAGCGCCAACACCGAGTCCTCCGGCTGTAGGCTGAGCACCTCCTCGTCCTCCGCCATGCGCTGAGAAGAAGCCGACCCCACTGGTAGGAGCACCAAGCGCAGAGGAGACCCTGGAAGAAGTCTGTACCCGTGTTCCGTGGTTCGCCAGCGCAGGCTGCGTCGGTGTCCCAGGGAAGGTGCCTCCGTCCAACGGCTGTCATCCGAGTGATCCCGGCGCTGACATCGAAACTGCACCTCCGCTGCAGCGCGGTCCCTGCCAGACTGGTCCCAAGAACTGCTGCTCCTAGCTGGAGTCTCGGAAGCCCGGCATCGAGACGAGGTCCGTTGCCGCAACACGCTAGAACTTGTCCACTGATCCGGCGAAGAGGAGAGGGAAGATGAGACAACACCACGAGCACGGTGTCCTAAACCCGCAGCCTCCCTGCGCCGTGATCGCTCCTTCGATCGCTCCCCATCACTCACTGTGTATGCAAGACGGGCGGATCGTGTATCCGAAGTCTTGTCGGCCAATTGCACTGACTAAACTTGTACCGTCCCGGAGGCGGTGGATCGCCTGTGGCTCCACTCTCCATGTCGGGACCCCGGAGGATACTCCCTTGGCCTGTCTTGTCGGCAGCTTAATCTCCGATCCCCTTCTGAGTGTTGCCCCGAAGGAACGGCCCTGTCCCAGCGCTGGTATGGTCTAAGGCCGGAGGGCCCAGTCGTCTCAGAGGGGTGGTCCCCCGCGTCTGCTACCTGGGTTCTCTTCCTGCCGGGAGGGTATGAGCGAGACCCAACATACTCCTTGCTGGGGGACCGAGCTCTCACTGCCTGTTTGACTTTAGGTGGCGAACCACGGACAGGCGTATCTCTTGCCGAATGGTGGCTAGGAGCTCTCGGTGCTAGACGGGATGGCGAATCTCGTCCGCTGCCTGTAGGCTCGATCGTCCGCTGGGAACGTGGCAGCTCATTACGTGGCACCGGAGGGGGCAGCAGGACCCTCTTTTGCGCCGACAAGCACACGATATCTGAAATGGCATTTCTCTGCTTCACCTCCAAAGCTGCGGTCGGTACCAGCTTGCGTGCCGGTCTTTCTCTCTGGTAGAACGCCCACAGCTGCGACCAAAGTTCTCCTTTCACGCCGCGCAACGAATGCAAGGCCGACTGGAGGAACAGCCCGAGCAGGGTAGGCAGACATCGTGATCATCACTAGGCCATTGGAAATCGCCACACTTGGTGCAGGTAACATGAGCACTGTAACATTGGACATACAACAGGCCATAGCGAGCGCTCGGAGCCTCCTTGGAGGGTCCGCGTTTCCGGTCGGTTGCGTACATACAATTGGGTCAATGTCGCGACCCGGTAAAAAACAGAACGCCAGCTGAGGCAGTAACCGAAGCTTTACCTTGCCATGTCCTAATGCCTGTAATCCACAAGACCCAACACCAAAAAAAAACATTGCACAAGGTAACCACACACACACACAGAGGAATCCTTCTCTTTCATTTTTTTTTTTTTTTTACTCAGTAAATCCATGAAGGAAGAGTTCACACCAAATACTGTCAGAGCACACGGCCGGTCTGACTGAGCTAAGCGAAGATACTGGCTGGAAAGGGTGAGTGCACCACCGGATACGGTAGTACGGGAGGCCACTCGGGGTGCCCTGGTAACGGCACTCCAGTGATTGCCTCCCCTGTGGAGAGTAACACAGTCAGTTTTTGGGCTAAAATTGATATGCTAAGCGAAGCTAGTAGTAATGTCATCGGTAATGATTTTGAGAAAATAAATAAAGGTGCTGCTGTGCTTTCTTTACAATGTTCTCTGTGTTTTGTTCCCATTTAAGATCATCAGAGATGGTGGTTCCCAGTAATTTAAAATGCTGAACAGTTTCTATGGTTTGATCATGAACTACGTGATCGAGAATGTATATATATGTACATGTACAATGTAATATGTACTATGTATCTGTCATACTCTGAGGTGCCATGTGACATTTTTAGCGACAAGCAGGTGTGATACAAGTAGCATATGGACATCACAGTGAAATAAAGCATGCCTACAAGCAACAAAAAAGACAATGCCCTTTTGGCTCAGGTGTAGGACCAATCCACATAATTGTGACCTTTGTGATCTTGGCCTTTTTGATATGTCACTGAAATGTGTTCAAGTGTCTTAACATAAGTACATGTAAAGGGTTAACTTTTGTACCAGCAAAAGCCATGTTTTCTCAAATTTAAGCATTTTATTTTTTAACGTATTTTTCAATGCCCCCCTGACCCTTTTGTGAGGGGGTTGACTAAATTAGTATGCATAGAAAGGCCTTCTCATCAGCAATTTTTATGCTAAATTTGATCATAAAGTTTGCAAAATTTGATAAAACTACAAATCTATCAAATATTGGCATTGTTCACTTTTGCAGACCTATTGTGACCTTGACCTTTCCAAAGGGGTAATCCAAAATAGTATGCATAAAAGGTCTTACCATCAGATATCTCTAATCTATACAAAGTTTGGGTTTGTTGAAGTTGAAAATAGCATTTGTCAAAATGTGTCAATTTTTGGCTCATGTGCAAAGCAAAAGTGAGTATGTTCTGGGCCAGTTGTTGTCCGTCCGCTGTCGGTGGTAAACTTTAACGTTAGCATTTTCTCGGAGAATATTCAAGCCACAGTCCAAGGATACTTTGTGGCAAGACTTTTCTAAACATACCAATTTCACTGACCTCTCTCAAGGTCAAGGTCACCGAGGATCAGGAAATAAGTTTTTGACAAAATTATTTTTTTCACAAATACTATTCACAACTTCAAACCCACACTTTGTACAAAGACACCTCATGGTAAGACTTTTCTATGAGTACTAATTTGGATGACCCCTGGGAAAGTTCAAGGGTCACAAGAGACCAGGAAATAGGTACAAAATAGCCATATTTTGACAAAAGATGTTTTTTCTCAAATACTGTGACCCAAAGTACAGAGATACCTGATGGTAAGACCTTCCTATGCATACTAATTTGGATGACTCTTCGGAAAGGTAAAGGGTCACAGGTGATCTGTAAATAGGTCACAAATAGCTATTTCTTTACAAAAATTGTTTGTTTTTAATACTATTTACATCTTCAAACCCAAACTTGATCCAGAGACATCTGATGGTAAGACCTTCCTATGCATGTTAATTTGGATGACCCCTCGGGAAAGTCAAGGGTCACAACAGATCAGCAAATGATGTGAAAAAGGTAGAATTTTAGCTTTTATCAACACCTTTGCAAACTTTTCAACCAAATTGGACAAAATGGTAGCTGAAAAGACCCTTGCATACTATTTTGGTTCACTATAGGCAAAGGTCAAGGGTCACGGAGGAGTGACAGAAGTGTGAAAAATGCAAATATTTTGAGAAAAAATGGATTTCACAAGTACTAAAGGCAACCCTTTACTTGTGTTAGAATCGGATCATTAATGCACATGTGCCTTAAGGGCTTTGCCATTTATGTTTACCTATTTATGGACCCTAAGTGACCTTGAACTTTGTGATAGCTCACTGAAATTGATATGTTTAGAAAGGTTTTGCTACAAAGTATTCTTGGGACAAGTTTGAAGTCTGTCTCTTGAATCATCTCCAGAAAAATGCCAACGTTAAAGTTTACCATGGATGCCAGATGGACGACAGATGACCCAATATATAGATCGCTTTTGCTATTGCAAGTGAGCCAAAAATTCAGTACTAGCCTTCCATACTTGCGCCTGACTTGTCAAAGTATACAGTATCCACTGGTGTGTGTGTGTGTGTGTCCGAGTGTAGTTGTGGTAATGTCTACTGTTTGCATATTATAAAATATAGTATTTAAGGATTTGTTTGACTAGATTAAACTATGCCACAGCCACACCACACACAATCTGCTACAAAATGGTTACGAATTGCACTTTCCTGTTATCTGACAACAATACAGAGTGTCGCACTGTCCTGTCACAGCACAGGTAAGTTAAGAAAATGTTTGCTGCCAGAAAGTGAGGTGTTTTTAGTGGCACAAATTTTCAGGTGGCAGGAATCAGAGGTAGTCTCATAGTCCCCTGGAAATTTGAGTGGCAGTAATGAAAGAGTTAACGTTCCACCCATCAGGGCTGAAAGTGCAAAGTGTACCTGTAGAATGGGAAAGGCAAGGTAGTTTCTGTGTTGCAGATGGAAGCTAGCATAGTGGATCAGCCCTGCAGTACCACCAGACAGCACCATGAAGAAATGGAATTCATTCAGCGCCAACAACTCTCTGTTGTAAAAAAACAGTATTACAGATGCACAGTTGACCAAACATTTCTGTGCATTCAGAAATAAACAGGTGTCAGTAAACTGTTTTTAATATGTCTCAAATCAAACAGCATATAAAAAACAATAATAAATAAATAGTTGATAATTTATCAGAGAAGCATACACACGATATAGTGTCCTGATATTTACCGCAACAAAATGAGCTGCAGTATTTGTGGTGATGATCAATCCATCTCCTCTAAATTGTGCTTAGTTATAAGTAAACACATTTTAAAAATGTGAGAAGATTAATTAAAACTGCACATTCAACCCATTTACCTCTGAAACAATACAAACAAGATTCAGGTTGACCATGAAAGTTCATGGGTGGTGCCACCCAGCATAGCTTGGCAACCCTAGACACAAAGCTATTTGACACCACTCTTAAACTATCACAGTCAATCTGTCTCCTGGAATTTAAGTTAATTGTCAGAGGACAAATACCCAACTTTCTATAATTACCCTAAAAATATTCAACCACTCAAATATTTGACCACAAACTGTTTTAGACTATTTTGCAGCAAAAGAAAAACCTGTAAATTTTGACCAGCATGAAAAAATCATGCCCTAAATATTCGACCACCACCTGTTACAAAAAACAAATCTGCGACACAGTTTTAAAACAGCAAATTTAACGTAACGTTAATTAACGTAACCCACGTTTCTACCCAAGCCAACAAAACACGCGAAAAATCCCTGTATAAAAAATGCCTAACATCTTGTGAGAGGCATAGATTCTAAAAAGCCCTAACACGTGGATCTTTTTCTATCACTTCTGAGTTCTCACTCCAAAGAAAATAATCTGCATTGGTTTCTGTGTAGCTGGGTTATGCTACAGTAATGATGACCCTACAAGCCAGTCTTAGTCTAAGTACACTGTGTAGTGAGCTACATGTTTGTCTTGGTATCTATCCCACTTGTGATGCAAGCCGGCGTTTGAAGCAAAGGCTACATGCTTTGTTCATAACAGCGTGGTTGATGCAGGGAAAGAGTAACTTGTCACACAGTGTAGTGATATATATACCAAACACCCACCACATTTTTACAACCATGTTCAGAAAACAGAGTCGCAGTCCGGATTCTGCATGGTGCAATTCTGAACATGTTTTGAATGCTTTTGATGAAAATCTTAAAATTAGGTCAGGTTCGTAGTGAACAACCCATAGTCCCCTACACGGGGGCAGGTAACTGATGCATTTATAACATAACATAGAGGTAACTCGCCCCAGCAGGAAATGGGTTTCTTTGAGCCTCTGCACATTACACAGACTGATGAAAATCTGATTCATGGAGATCATGGGCGTTTCGTCTGTAGGCCCAACCCTCTATGATCTAGGAGCCAAAATAACTTTGATAGTATATAGTGCTCACATGAAAAGTAGGGTCTATTAAGTTTCCACTGGAACTGTCACATATTCTCAAAGTTGATATAATGACAAATTATGTCAGAGATTAGCTACACCACTAGCCTACACTTTCACAAAACGTTTTTTTATGTGTGGAAAACATGTGGTCGGATTGGCAGCCATCAAAATGGAATTAGGGCCCAAAGGCCAGTGTCAAATGCTGGATATTTCTTTGAACAAAAGTTTCAATTAAAAACAAAATGAGGATTTCATCCAAAAGTCTACGCATTGTTTGGAGCTCACATGCGTTTTTCTTTTAGGAGCATTCAGAGTTCATGTTCATATTTTAAAGCTTATCCTTCTGATCTATTTCCCTCCTCTCTAACCCAACCTCTAATCAAAACACACTGGCGCACATAAATAAAGACAAACACATAGCGCTTCCTGCCATTATTACGCTCTGTGGGCTGGAGTAGCGACAGGAACTCTGAAGAGTAAGAATAGCATGAGCAGCAAAATGACGTCACTTTAAGCTTCATATTATGGCATCGCTAGTCCCACGATGCCGTGTACAGTGACGAATTTGATGTAATTCAGAAACACTGTTTAACACTGACATTTGGTGTTTTGCGACAATTTAGGAACACTGACGCGTTCGGCGCTTTTACATCACCGTCTGATCCTTCTCTAGAAGTCGAGTTAGTTATTTGGGTTTAACGCCGAGCAGGCAACTAAGGCCATCTCACGGCGGGAAGGGTAAAAGTCTGGTCAGCCAGACTAAATGAAAGGTCTTAAGACATGATGTAAATATACCTTAAAAATATATCAGGCTAAAATGTTGCACAGGTCTTTAAAGAAAACGTCGGAAGACTCTCAAAAAGGTCAAAATAATAGAAATATCAGCGTCTATAAACGCTCAAATCTTATTAAAAATATGGCACTCCCTCAGAAAACTGAAGATCTTGTCCGGGGGCACATCCCAGAACAAAACCTTCAAGGAGTCTGCTAATGAAATGTTTATACCTTGTGTCGATTAGATCAGCACAAGACAACAAAAAGTGTTGAACAGAGTACTGCTCGTCGCAGGCATAACACCATGGACGCTCCTCCTGTTTAAGTAAATAAGAGTGCGTAACATACGTGTGGCCGATGTGGAGCCAAGCCAGGACAGTCTCCTCAAGGCGGCTGCCGCAGCGATAAGGTAGACCGTCGGACAACTTAGGAAGGGCTTCATGCAGCTTGTTAGCTTCCTCTTTGTCCCACTCGGACTGCCACTCAAGGGCTATGTACGCACTAGCCACATGTCTAAAATCACTATAAACAGTCTGTGTCAGGGACAGGGTCATTGCGGGCATCGTTGGCAGCAGAATCTGCGATCCTGTTGCCTTCAATGCATGTATGTAGGTGAGCCATCGTTAAAGACACATAGGTTAAGTTGAGAAAAAACATCTTCTAACATCTGACCTCTGCCATCATAGTGGTCACTACCCCAAAGGTGAGCGTGACCGTTAAAATCCCCCAGAGGATAAAGGGAGGGGGCAGTTGATCTACTAAATTTAAAAAATCATTACTACAGACCCACAGGGATGGTGGCAGGTAAATACTGCATATGGTTATGGTCTTCTTCAAGGTAACCCGAGCTGCGACAGCCTGAAGACAAGTGTCGATGCTAACGGGGCTACATAAAATTTGGCTACTAATGAGAAGAGCCACTCCACCCGAGCGCCTCTCTGAATCAGAGCCTTTATGTATAACGTTAAAACCATTAAAGGACACAGGGTCAGAAGTCTTTAGGTAAGTCTCCTGAAGAGAGATTACTGAGGGGTTATAGCACTTGACTAAAAGACGTAATTCCTCAAAGTTAGCTTGAAAACCACAACAATTCCACTGAAGCAGAGAGTCCATGATTATGTCTTATCTGGGGGTGCAGAGTTTTTCCTCCCTTTTTCCTTTGCCTTGGAAGGAGTTGGAGAAACAGAGGGGGACCAGCTCCCGGGCCTCCTCTGGTTCTTAGGAGATAAAGGGTTGATTGATTGTACATTGCTTAACGTCCCGACAGCAACAAGGCTTTCTCAGGACGTGCCTGCACTGATTGTGAAAAAAAACTAAACAGAAAATTGAATGTATGTCGCCAGCCGGTCAAGTACATTAAATAAACCTACAACATGGGGCATAAATAAAGCTAAGACCATTTAGCAACACACATCCAATATCAAGAGCTACAGGCAGTGCAGACAGTAGGGAGAGTTTTAAAAAGGCAAATACAGGTGAATGGACAAAGGGTAGACAGAAACACATGCCCCAGAATAGAGAGAAAAACCCACCCTGTGGGGCTGACCAGGGTGACCCTGGGAACTAAAAAATACCTAACCCCACCCAAGTCCCCCAGGGCAGACCCGGGTGGGGGAGGAGATAAAGGGGGTGGAGCTGCCGCAGCACCGGCAATGACAACTTCCACTCCCTCCATCTGCTCCTCCAATGCAGCATATTTGTTTTGAAGGGGGACATGGGGGACATCAGTGTTCCCCTTCTGGGCCCGTGCGCACGGCGATCCCATATATTTCTTAGACTTCTGGTCCTGGGCAGCGGTCCTGCCGCTAGAGTTAGCGGCCTTAGAAGGCTGACCAGAGCCAGAAACCTTTGGCGTTGACAAACTAGCAGGTTTGGGTGGGGGCCGAGGCTTAGGGGCAGCAGAAGGCGGTGCCACCGGACCGGTAGCGTCCGCCTTCTGCGTTCCCTGGTTCCTCGTCACCACCGGAGGAGGGTTACTCTCCAGGGGCGAGAGGATCCGAGGCTCCGCCCCCAACCAAGAAGTTGAGGTTTGACAAGAGAAGTCTTTGGTGGGGCGCTTGCCTGCCACCGCAGCACTAAAAGTATACACAAAGTTGTTATTTGAGTTTGGCGCAGCCTCAGCTGCACCAGGGCCATCAACCAGTTTTTTGGCGTCCGCAAAGGACAGCCCCTTCTCCACACATACCTGCTGAATCCTGCACTCGGAGATCCAACGAGGGCACTTCTTGTCCGAAGCCATATGCGCCCCCTGGCAATTCACACACAGGGGGATGGCTGTGCAGGACTCAGCAGAGTGTCCGGGCTTAGTGCAACGGGCGCATAGAGCCTCTGCCTGGTGGCACGTCTTCTGCCCATGGTCATACTTTTGGCACTTAAAGCACCGGAGGGGGGGGGGGGGGGACGTACTTTTTCACTTATAGGGAGTAGTAACCTCCCCAGATGGTAGTAGGAGTTGTGGGGGTGCCAAACGTCAGGATGATGGTAGGGAGAAGGATCTCCCTACCACCTCGTTTGGAAATGAAGCGCCTGACGTAGGTCACCCCCTGTGACTTAAGGTTCCGTACAAGTTCATCTTCAGACAGTTCGGCCAGTGCTTGATTTTTAATCACTCCTCTAGAGGAATTCATTGTTTTGTGGGGAGTGACCTCCACTGGAGTGTCTCCGATGGAGGAGAGCCTCAGTAGCCCATTGGAGTGTGCCCGGATACGGCACTCTACCAGCAAGTCACCAGACCTGAGGCGCTGGGCCTCAGGCCTGCCAACACGGCTCCTGAGGGTCTCCCCTACCAGGAAAGGGTGCAGCCTGGAAACAGGCTTCTCTTTAACTTTGCTGTGGATAATGAGAAAGCGAGGCCAGGCGGCCGACGCCTGAGGCGTCGCTTCCTCACAGAGTCACTATCGTTCTCAATGACAATGTCAGTGGCTATGTGCTGCTTTGGTGCCAGTTTTGGTTTTTTGATATTTTCCATATTATAGTATGATAGATATTCATCCCCCGGGGGTCCCCGCCCGCCACCGAGCCCAACAAGGGAAAGTGCAATTGTCGGCGGGTCTCCAGCCGACGCACAATGGAGACTGCCCGAAAGATATACTCAAGGGGGTAAGCCCGATTGAACCGTTTGAGCCACCGCCTTCTATCACACTGTTGAATGCAGGGGAATACTAGCGTAAAGCACCTAGTCAATATCAGAGGCTATAGCATGGTGCTCTGTATAACAACACGCATGTCAACAGGGGGATAGGGCTCGACGTGACAAGAGCCGATTGACTAGGCCGGTACGACTAGCCTCCCGTTTAGGCAGAAGTCAAGGACAAAGTGGAGTGTTTCAGCCACCAGGATCCTCTTCTCCCCCGACACGGGTCTCCAAGCACGGCAAACACTTGGGATCCAAAGGACCAAAAGCTCACGCGTATTTTTAAGGACCAATCCAACATGGTAGGACCTGGGTAAGCACAGCTCCTTAAAAACCGGACCAGTGAAAAAGACTGAACAACATATCTGCTGACATCAAGTCCTAATCCTGGACAAAGATGGCACCCTCTGCTAGCCCACTCAGTCAGGGACTGAGGAGACTACCCACCCACGCCACGTGGAGGCCGGTGCCCAGTGGGCTCTCTAGAAGTCAAGAATTCTTACTTTTTTCTCTGCAATAAATTAATTTTTACCAAAAAAAGTTGAAAAGGTACAAAGCTGGCTAATGAACTGAGTCAATGTCTATCTTCAAGCTAGCTATATCCAAAATTCTGAGTGAATAGTACGAAAATTACGGACTCGAATGCGGGTCAATCGACTTTATATACACGGCAATTTTTCTCTTTAACGAGTCTACCTTTTAAAATATGCTCGGAGGCTCCTGAAATACATCTCGATCAAAGCATTTCCTAAAGCTTCAGGCCTGTACGTACACAAACACCAGAGATATTCATGTCTACATACACACACACACATACACACGGCGCTTCCCACCATATGTACCTTCAACAGCGCGGTTAGCGTAGCTAGACATGATGTAATTTTTATCGTGTTACTTCACTGTCAGAGTCTCATGTGTGCCCGCCTATGTTCATCATTTGCATGCTATGGAACGTGCTCCAACCAGCCCCATCTCAAAGTCTACCATATTTTCAATACGGTAGACAAAAAAGAGGAGTTCATTAAAGATATACCGATTACACAAATCAAGCATAAATGTCACTATCCCTTTCGTTTGTTGAGCACTGTGTGTCAAGCCTGAACACAGCTGTATGTGGCTTGTGACCTGGCCCTCCACCCAGAACTCAAGTGCGGGATTGGTGGTGGAGGTAGAAGGTGAAGAAGGGTCACAGCTGTATTGATTTTCTACAGGTGAAAGGTGGCGCATAATGATGTGATTTTCTACAATCCATCTTACCTTCTATGTTTTTCAAATAACTTTTGAACTATGCATATTTAAAGAAAACAGTAAGAACAAAAGGTGATCATCAAACTTGAATCTAATTTACTTCAAAATTTATTAATTTGGATGTACAAACTATGGTTTAACCACTACCGTCGGGATTTCAAATATTCTTGTCTCCACATTCACATCTGGATCCTTCCTTCTGGAATGACACATGAATCTAGGTCTTTCAACTCTCTTTCAACTGCAGCTTTTATAACAGAAACGATGTTTGTTTGGAAAAATAAATTTTTCTCTAAAATGTATTTTTTCGAAAAATACTTACCGATGGCATTACTACTAGGAATGCTTCGCTTAGCTCAACAATTTTAGCCCAAAAAAACTCGTGGGGTACCTGACAACAGGGGAGGCAACTACAAGGGGCGTCATTACCAGGATCCCCCAAGTGGCCTCCCCTGTCTCCCTATCCGGTGGCGCGCTCACCGTTTTCCGCCAGTCTCCGAGTCTTAGCTCGACTGCGGCAAGCGGGGAAGGCGAGAGGGACCTTTGAGTAATGCCGTCGGGTAAGTATTTTTCGAAAAAATACATTTTAGAGAAAAATTCATTTATTTTCTCAAAATCATTACCGACAGCATTACTACTAGGAAGAATGGCGAATAGGAGGAGGGTGCCGCAATCTGGTACACCTGTCCCCTGCCTGAGTGCTCTGCTCATGAACTATGGAGGCCTGTCCCTACGCGCCACTCCCGACAATTTTAGTGCTGTGCCGCCGAGATGACCCCCACTAGTGCCAGGTAGACACGCTGGCCGGATAGGTCTGACAGGTCTCTGTGGGCGAAGGTAGACTCGGCCCGCCCACCTAAGGCCGCCACAATATTCCACCCTGTGCCAAAGTGGGCAAGGCGCTGCTTGGTGTGTTCGGGTGCGCAACGTCTGGGCCTCCTTTGGGGAGAGCTCTTGAATGCCGAACGAAAGACCCAGCGAAGCTAGGGACCGTTTGCGCCGAGGTGTCTCATCTGCCCAGAGCCAAGGGCAGGAATAGGCGTGTGCCTTTGTCTTAGTGGCGTAGTCCTGCGCCTGCCACTTTAAGGTGCCCTGACCGCGTCATGTAAGCGGAACTCCCAGGACTGGTCCGTATCCCTGAATGGACAGACAGCTGAACTTGCGGTGCGGACACTGGAAGGCGGTTCTTAGCCCAAGTCAAGCTGGTGGAGTGCTGCACCTAGTCATCGGCCCTGATCTGGAGACCAGAGGGACGCCCCAAGAAGGCGTAATCTTGCTAACTGTGAAGCCGAAGCAAGGGCGAACAGTCAGCAGGTCTTCCTGTTAGATTTCCAAGCATTGCCAGCGGAAGCCGGCCGTCTTGCCGATGACAGTGCGCCATCCGATCCGAGAGGTCTGTGCCGGAGCCCGGCCGTGCTAAGTGTCGATAAGTGTCTGCCACCCGGTAATTTCGAATGATGCTGCAGGGTCCGATTCTGCATGGGAACCTGTAGACAAACTCGGCCAAAAGGGGGTAGCCCGGTCTGTGGGGAGAGTTGCTCCGCTGCACATCAGGCCTGTAGTACTCTCCACTCTCCCTCTTATTCTGTACTGTCAGAGACTCCCTGAGTTGCTGCAATCGTATCCACTGCCGCACCCTAGAACCTCTTGGTGCGAGTGCTGCCTGTCCATCTCCCAGCGTGCAGCGCGAGCCACTCTGTGTCTGTACAAACAGTTGCTGCCAGGGTTGCGATCGTCTCGGACGCGGAGCTGAGGCTGGGGGTCCGCAGCGCGTCTCCAAAGGACTGTGGTCCATCCGAAAACGGCCATCAAGGTCCTAATCACCAAGCCGCCCCTGAGCTTGTGGAGTCCCTTGGTACCCGCCCTGAGAAAGGAAACGCGCTGCTGCATCTTAACCCATAACAACCTGAGGCTAACAGCTTCAATTTGTACCCTGCCATCCGCAGGTTATATTACAGGAAAAATAAGAATACAGCCCAAAGGCTTTACTTGAAGGCTAGGCCGGATTAGCTTGAAGCCCAACGGCGCCAAGCCACTCTGGCGCTACCCGTTAACTATTCTTATTTGAACGTATGTCACCCACTGGTGAATTCAAGATAAGGGTTAAGATGACGTCAACCATACCTGTTGTTCCCAGGCGGTCATCCAACCAAGGATTAACCGCCCTAAATGGCTTAACTTTGGTGAACAGAGAAACCGGGGTGTTGGTGGTTGGCTACGCAAGGAGTCCGTTTCTCGAAGGAGCCCATCCACGGCCCAGGCTTGTGGATCCGGTCGAGGCGACAGAGGAAGCAGCTTCCTGTTCCACTACAGGAGGGCCGGCCTATCATCGGAGTCTCCTCACACACCTAGAGTGGTTGGAAGGCAGCCAGGTGTAGTAACACTCTTTGTGCTACCGCTGACCCTGCCACAAGGGGAATCCGCGCGCATGTTGCGCTGACCTCCGACGCGCCGTGTCCGAGTGCTGTCCCGATCTCTGCACCACCAGCAGATGTGCTACATGAAGAAAACCCCGACCGTCGAGTAGCCGGTTAGTTAGTTAGTTATTTGGGTTTAACGCCGAGCAGGCAACTAAGGCCATCTCACGGCGGGAAGGGAAAAAATCTGGTCAGCCAGACTAAAAGAAAGGTCTTAAGACATGATGTAAATATACCTTAAAAAAATCTATCAGGCTAAAATGTCGCACAGGTCTTTAAGGAAAACGTCGAAAGACTCTCAAAAAGGTCAAAATAATAGAAATATCATAGTCTATAAAGCTCAAATCTTATTAAAAATATGGCACTCCCTCAGAAAACTGAAGATCTTGTCCGGGGGCACATCCCGGAACAAAACCTTCAAGGAGTCTGCCGTGAAATGTTTATACCTTGTGTCGATTAGATCAGCACAAGACAACAAAAAGTGTTGAACAGAGTACTGCTCGTCGCAGGCATAACACCATGGACGCTCCTCCTGTTTAAGTAAATAAGAGTGCGTAACATACGTGTGGCCGATGTGGAGCCGAGCCAGGACAGTCTCCTCACGGCGGCTGCCCCACTTCGATGCCCACATGCCCTGGGACCCAAATAAAAATGATGTCATAATATTCCTTCATCAAGTCCGCGTGGAGCTCTCTGATCTGCACCAGCAGTGGGTGGTCATTTCCCGTGCCCTGAAGGGCCTGCAGGGCAGAAAGAGAGTCAGACAGAATCAGGAAGTTCCTTTCTCTAGATCGATAAGCATGCCTGAGTGCCAGCAGAACCGCCTGCAGTTCCGCACTAAATACAGATGAGTGGTCTGGGAGGCGGTGCTTAAATGGATGGCGAGAGGACACTGCGGCCGCAGCCACTCTCCCATCCTCAGACTTTGACCCATCGATATAGATACGACAATAGCCAGGAAAAATTGAAAGCAGTTCATTGAGGCTCTGTTGGTATATGGCTGGTGGAGTAGAGTCTTTCTTGTGGGCAGTCAAGTCCCGCAAGATGTCAGGAACTGGTAAGAGCCAAGGTGGAGTGATGTGTTGCAGGGATTCCGAAACTCTGTCCAGGTCCAATCCGGCCGCCTGCAGATGAGGTCGGACACGGAAAGAAAGTGGACGGACAGCTCCCGGATGGGTATCGTAAATCTCTGCAAACAATGGTTTAAAAACACAATCATAGGCAGGATTGTCTGGATGGGCCTTCAGTTTCAGAACGTAGCTGAGCACTAGGCGGATGCGGCGGAGCTTGAGAGAAGGCTCCCCTGCCTCGGCATACAGACTAGGAACTGGAGACGTCCTGAAGGCCCCAAGACATATCCGCAGACCCTGATGGTGAATTGTGTTCAGACGCTGTAGCACAGACTTGGAAGCTGAGCCATACACCACTGAGCCGTAATCCAGTTTGGACCGAACAAGGGCCCGGTACAGTCGAAGTAAGACAGTACGGTCCGCACCCCAGTCAGTACGACCGACGACACGAAGTTCAAAACAGTCTCAGGCACAAACATTCGAGCAAGCTCCAAGCCAGCACAACCAAGTGAACCAGAACAGAAAGGTAAAGTCGCAAGACGACTGGTCACAAAAACCGTAGAACTCGAAGAGCGACGCAAAGACACAACCGTCTACAGGCTAGCTAAGAACTAAACTGAGGTATGCCCGGTAATCCTCGCGCTGGGACCATACGGCGTTGAGGCGCGTCCCCTGGGTGGTGGATAGGGGGTCCCTCGTGAGAGGGGTGCACCGAATGAAATAAGGTGCCGTGAACCAACATGGTCTAAGGGAAGGTGACCCCGACAGAAAACCCGTGGTCCTCCTAGTAAGGGGGTTGGGCGTGGGGTTAGCTTCCCCACCCTGCAAAAAAGGAAAGAGCTACAAAAACGCCGACGAAAAAACTAACAGTAATTCCTTTCCTGGAGGAGGAAGGTTCTTCTACTAGAAGACTTATGACGTCCTGTGGTGAAAGCCGGAAGTCTTCGGAAGCCACAGGACCGAGCCGCCTCTCTCTATCCAGGGATACAACCATGGGCACATGGAACGTCAAGACCATGTACCAGAGCGGCAAGGCCGCCCAGATAGCAGCGGAAATGCAAAAGTACAACCTTTCCCTGCTAGGCATCAGTGAAGCCAGATGGACGCAGTCTGGCCAGAAAAGGCTGTTAAGTGGGGAGATGATTCTGTATTCAGGTCATGAAGAGGAGAATGCCCCCCATACAGAAGGAGTAGCACTCATGCTGTCACCAGTGGCACAGAGAGCGCTGATGGGCTGGGAACCTCTTGGGCCAAGAATTATAACAGCAGCCTTTAGAACCAAGAAAAAGCTCAAGCTGAACGTCATCCAGTGTTATGCGCCCACCAATGACAGTGACGAGGAAGAGAAACAAGAGTTCTACGACCGACTCCAGAGTGCCGTGGACAAATGTGCGGAGCGAGACATCACCATCGTCATGGGCGATTTTAATGCCAAAATAGGGGAGGACAACACCGGATACGAAGAGGTGATGGGGAGACAGGGACTAGGCTCGGAGATGAGTGAGAACGGGGAGAGGTTTGTAGACTTTTGTGCTCTAAACCGACTTGTCATTGGAGGCAGCATCTTCCCACACAGAAGAATACACAAAGCAACTTGGGTCTCACCTGACCATACAACAGAGAACCAAATAGACCATATCTGCATTAGCAAGAAATTCAGAAGATCCTTTCAAGATGTTCGAGTGAGGAGGGGAGCAGATGTCGCCTCAGATCACCATCTGCTTACCTTAAGAATGAAGCTCAAGCTAAAGAAAAGCCGCACAGAGACAACAAGAAGACAGCGCTATAATGTAGGCCTCCTGAGAGAAACTGGAGTTAGAGAAGAGTTCAAACTGGTGCTGTCCAACCGGTTTCAAGCGCTACAGGAGCTAGTAAATGAAGAGGAGGCGGTCACCACAGAGCAGCAGTGGAAGGCAGTTAGAGAGGCGCTGAACTCAACCTGCAAAGACACTGTAGGGTTCAGGAAACACCACCACAAGGACTGGCTGTCGGCACAGACCTTGAAGAAGATAGAAGCGAGAAAGCAGAAGAAAGCAGCGGTCAACAACAGTCGCACGAGAGCAGCCAAAGTAAGGGCACAGGGGGAATACTCGGAAGCCAACCGCGAGGTGAAGAGGAGTATCAGGGCAGACAAGAGGGCCTACACAGACAGCCTGGCAGCAGAGGCAGAAAAGGCAGCAGGCAGCGGCAACATGAAACAGCTCTACGACATTACCAGAAGATTGTCGGGTAAGTATGGCCATACAGAAAGACCAGTAAAAGACAAAGAAGGCAAGCCTATTGCAGACAGAGCAGACCAACTCGACAGATGGGCCGAGTATTTTGAAGAGTTGCTGAACAGACCTAGCCCATCCCACCCCCCTGACATCCAGCCGGCAGAGACCGACCTACCCATCAGCTGTGACAGACCCAGCCGGGAAGAGATCAGAAAAGCAGTGGCATTTTTGAAGAATGGCAAAGCAGCAGGGCCAGATGGCATCCCAGCGGAGTCTCTGAAAGCAGACCTAGAGACAACAGTTGAGATGCTGTACCCACTGTTTGGAAAGATCTGGGAAGAGGAGGTGATGCCGGCTGACTGGAAGGAGGGGTACCTAATCAAGCTTCCCAAGAAAGGCGACCTCAGCAAGTGTTCCAACTACAGAGGAATCACCTTGCTGTCAGTACCAGGAAAGGTCTTCAACAGGATCATCCTAGAAAGAATGAAGAGCTCCGTTGACCCCCAGCTGAGAGACCAGCAAGCAGGATTCAGGAAGAACCGATCATGTACAGACCAGATCGCCACTCTCCGCATCATCGTGGAACAGTCTCTGGAGTGGAGCTCCCCGCTGTACGTCAACTTTGTGGATTATGAGAAAGCATTTGACAGCGTGGACCGAGAGACTCTGTGGAAACTCCTACGACACTATGGTGTACCCACAAAGCTCGTCCGCCTGATCAAGAGCAGCTATGATGGCATGACATGTCGCGTGATCCACGAAGGGCAGTTCACCAGAGAGCTCCAGGTCAGAACTGGTGTCAGGCAGGGGTGTCTGCTGTCTCCGTTCCTCTTCCTACTGGCCATAGACTGGGTCATGAAGATGACCACAGAGCACAGACGAAGTGGAATACAGTGGACACTGTGGACACAGCTTGACGACCTCGATTTTGCAGACGACTTGGCATTACTGTCCCACACTCATCAACAAATGCAGGACAAGACCACGAGGCTTGCTGACATCTCGTCCCAAGTGGGCCTCACCATTCACAAACAGAAAACAAAGACAATGAGGCTGAACGCAACCAGGGAAGAACCAGTCTTACTTGCTGGCACCCCGTTGGAGGAGGTGGAGTCCTTCACCTATCTCGGGAGCATCATAGACAAAAAAGGCGGCACTGATGCAGATGTCAGAGCACGAATCGGTAAAGCCAGAGCAGCCTTTCTCCAGTTGAAAAAAGTGTGGAGTTCCAGAGAGCTGTCACAACACACCAAAGTCCGGATTTTCAACTCCAATGTAAAAGCAGTTCTCCTATATGGAGCAGAGACATGGAGATTGACAAAAACCACAGTCAACAGAGTACAGACCTTCATGAATAGTTGCCTTAGAAGAATTTTGAAAATCCACTGGCCAGAGAAGATCAGCAACGTCAGACTCTGGGAGAGAACAGAGCAGATAACAGCAGAGAATGAAATTGGGCGAAGAAGATGGGGATGGATCGGTCACAGTCTGAGAAAGCCAGCTTCCAGTATCACTAGGCAGGCATTGTCATGGAACCCCCAGGGAAAGAGGAAAAGAGGTAGGCCGAGAAACTCCTGGCGTCGAGACCTCCAAGCAGACATCAAGAGACTGGGAACCACCTGGAGTAGAATCGAAAAAGAAGCACAGGACAGGAGTTGCTGGAGGTCTCTCGTCGACGGCCTATACCCGGGTAGGGGTGACAGGCGTAAGTAAGTAAGTAATGCCCGGTAATCTCGTTCCAGGTGGAAATAAGGGGAGGCTACTCGGGTTATGGCCTGGTCTATGGCGCCCCTCTCCTGCCAACACTCCCTTATACGGACACAACCAAATTTTGGCTAAAATTAGGCTAGCTAGGTAACATTCCTATAAGTAATACCATCGGTAATGTGTTTTGAGAAAACAAAACATTTTTTAGCAAAATATCATAATATGGCTTTTTAAAACCTATTTTTGTCTACTTTATTGAAGATACGGTAGACTTTAGGATGGGGCTGGTCGGAGCGCGTTCCGTAGAATGCAAAGGACATAACTGGCGGGTGGGGTTCATGTTCTGGCAAAGAAGTAACAAGATAAAAATGATGTCATGTCTAGCCACTCTAACCTTGCTGTTGAACGTCGTTTTGGCGCGAAGACCTATATGTTCGTATGTATGTATGTATGTGTGTGTGTGCGTATGTATGTAAACATGAGAATCTCCAATATTACTGTACGCACAAACTTGAAACTTGGCAAAATACTTTATTAAGAATATCAAGTTGGTGGCTAAGAGAGCCTCCGAGCATATTGTAATTAAGAAAGCCTCCGAGCATATTGTAATAAGAAAACCTCCGAGCATATTGTAATTGGATGTCTCAATGAAGACATAAATCATTAAATGACTGTTTATTGAAAGTTGGTTGACCCAGAGTAGAGTCCGCAATTTTTATTATATGCATTTGAAAATCTGGATATGGCTAGTTTGTAGAAAGACATTGGATGAGTTCGTTAGCCAGCTTTGTACCTCTTCAACTTTAAAAAAAAATAAAAGTTCAATGCGGGAAAAAATGTCAAAAGTATCACAAGTAAGACTCCTTGATTCATCAGAAGAATCAAACAGTGACAATGACGTAAAAGCACCAAACTCGTCAGTGTTTTATACAATGTTCCTAATTGACGAAAATCACCAGCATGTCAGAGTTTTATCTGTGTATGAGTTGGTGCGATGTTCTTCTTCCAGGGCTTCCGTTTTAGTACGTCTGTGCGTCTATGATGCATTAAAACTCAAAATCACGTACTGAAAATGTAACTAAGGGGTAGTCAGACGCACTGAAATTCAGTGCATCTTTGTCCAAGACGTATTATCCTTGCGCCACCGTGCGTACCCTCTTGCTGGGACCATATGGCGTTGAGGCATGTCCCCTGGGTGGTGTATAGGGGGTCCCTCGTGAGAGGGGTGCACCGAATGAAATAAGGTGCCGTGAACCAACATGGTCTAAGGGAAGGAGACCCTGACCAAAAAAAACTGGTCCTCCTAGTAAGGGGGTTGGGCGTGGGGGTAGCTTCCCCACCCTGCAAATAAAGAAATAGCTACAGAAACGCCGACGAATAGACAAACAGCAATTCCTTTCCTGGAGGAGGAAGGTTCTTCTACCAGAAGATTTATGACGTCATGTGGTGAAAGCCGGAAGTCTTCGGAAGTCACAGGACCGAGCCGCCTCGCTTTATCCAGGGACACAATCATGGGCACATGGAATGTCAAGACCATGTACCAGAGCGGAAAGTCCGCCCAGATAGCAGCGGAAATGCAAAAGTACCACATTTCCCTGTTAGGTATCAGTGAAGCCAGATGGACGCAGTCTGGCCAGAAAAGGCTGTTAAGTGGGGAGATGATTCTGTATTCAGGTCATGAAGAGGAGAATGCCCCCCATACAGAAGGTGTAGCATTCATGCTGTCACCAGTGGCACAGAGAGCGCTGATGGGCTGGGAACCTCTTGGGCCAAGAATTATCACAGCAGCCTTTAGAACCAGGAAAAAGATCAAGCTGAACGTCATCCAGTGTTATGCGCCCACTAATGACAGTGATGAGGAAGAGAAACAAGAGTTCTACGACCGACTCCAGAGTGCTGTGGACAAATGTGCAGAGCGAGACATCAGCATCATCATGAGCGATTTTAATGCCAAAATAGGGGAGGACAACACCGGATACGAAGAGGTGATGGGGAGACAGGGACTAGGGGAGATGAGTGAGAACAGGGAGAGGTTCGTAGACTTTTGTGCTCTAAACAGACTTGTCATTGGAGGCAGCATCTTCCCACACAGAAGAATACACAAAGAAATTTGGGTCTCACCTGACCATACTACAGAGAACCAAATAGACGATAATTATCTGCATTAGCAAGAAATTTAGAAGATCCCTTCAAGATGTTCGAGTGAGGAGGGGAGCAGATGTCGCCTCAGACCATCATCTGCTTATCTTAAGAATAAAGCTCAAGTTAAAGAAAAGCAGCACAGGGACAACAAGAAGACATCGCTATAATGTAGGCCTCCCGAGAGAGACTGGAGTGAGAGAAGAGTTCAAACTGGTGCTGTCCAACCGATTTCAAGCGCTACAGGAGCTAGTAGATGAAGAGGAGGCGGTCACCACAGAGCAGCAGTGGAAGGCAGTTAGAGAGGCACTGAACGCAACCTGCAAAGACACTGTAGAGTTCAAGAAACACCATCACAAGGACTGGCTGTCGGCACAGACCTTGAAGACGATAGAAGTGAGGAAGCAGAAGAAAGCAGTTGTCAACAACAGTCCCACGAGAGCAGCCAAAGCAAGGGCACATGAGGAATACTCGGAAGCCAACCGCGAGGTGAAGAGGAGTATAAGGGCAGACAAGAGAGCCTACACAGATGGCCTAGCAGCAGAGGCAGAAAAGGCAGCAGGCAGTGGCAACATGAAACAGCTCTACGACATTACCAGAAGATTGTCTGGCAAGTATGGCCATACAGAAAGACCAGTAAAAGACAAAGAAGGCAAGCCTATTGCAGACAGAGCAGACCAACTCGACAGATGGGCAGAGTATTTTAAAGAGTTACTGAACAGACCCAGCCCACCCGACCCCCCAGACATCCAGCCAGCAGAGACTGACCAACCCATCAGCTGTGACAGACCCAGCTGGGAAGAGATCAGAAGAGCAGTGGCATTTTTGAAGAACGGCAAAGCAGCAGGGCCAGATGGCATCCCAGCGGAGGCTCTGAAAGCAGACATAGAAACAACAGTAGAGATGCAGTATCCACTGTTTGGAAAGATCTGGGAAGAGCAGGTGATGCCAGCTGACTGGAAGGAGAGGTACCTAATCAAGCTTCCCAAGAAAGGCGACCCAGCAAGTGTTCCAACTACAGAGGAATCACCTTGATATCAGTACCAGGAAAGGTCTGCAACAGGATCATCCTGGAGAGAATGAAGAGCTCCGTCGACCCCCAGCTGAGAGAAAAGCAAGCAGGATTCAGGAAAAACCGATCATGTACAGACCAGATTTCCACTCTCCGCATCATCGTGGAGCAGTCTCTGGAGTGGAGCTCCTCGCTGTACGTCAACTTTGTGGATTACGAGAAAGCATTCGACAGCGTGGACCGAGAGACTTTGTGGAAACTCCTACGACACTATGGTGTACCCACAAAACTCATCTGCCTGATCAAGAGCAGCTACGATGGCATGACATGTCGTGTGATCCATGAAGGGCAGTTCACCAGGGAGCTCCAGGTCAGAACCAGGCCAGGCAGGGGTGTTTGCTGTCTCCATTCCTCTTCCTACTGGCCATAGACTGGGTCATGAAGAGGACCACAGAGCAGAGAAGAAGCGGAATACAGTGGACACTGTGAACACAGCTTGACGACCTCGATTTTGCAGACGACTTGGCATTACTGTCCCACACTCATCAACAAATGCAGGACAAGACCACGAGGCTTGCTGACATCTTGTCCCAAGTGGACCTCACCATCCACAAACAGAAAACAAAGACAATGAGGCTGAACGCAACCAGGCAAGAACAAGTCTTGCTTGCTGGCACCCCGTTGGAGGAGGTGGAGTCCTTCACCTATCTCGGGAGCATCATCGACAAAAAAGGTGGCACTGATGCAGATGTCAGAGCACGAATCGGTAAAGCCAGAGCAGCCTTTCTTCAGCTGAAAAAAGTGTGGAGTTCCAGAGAGCTGTCACAACACACCAAAGTCCAGATTTTCAACTCAAACGTAAAAGCAGTTCTCCTATATGGAGCAGAGACTTGGAGGTTGACAAAAACCACAGTCAACAGAGTACAGATCTTCATAAACAGTTGCCTTAGAAGAATCTTGAAAATCCAATGGCCAGAGAAGATCAGCAACGTCAGATTCTGGGAGAGAACAGAGCAGATAACGGCAGAGAATGAAATTGGACGAAGAAGATGGGGATGGATTGGTCACAGTCTGAGAAAGCCAGTTTCCAGTATCACTAGGCAGGCATTGTCATGGAACACCCAGGGAAAGAGGAAAAGAGGCAGGCTGAGAAACACCTGGCGTCGAGACCTCCAAGCAGACATCAAGAGACTGGGAACCACCTGGAGTAAAATCGAAGGAGAAGCACAGGACAGGAGTCGCTGGAGGTCTCTCGTCGACGGCCTATACCCTGGGAGGGGTGACAGGCGTAAGTAAGTAAGTAACCGTGCGTACCATAACAGAGGTCGGTGACAGTCATTCTATTTTTAGTGATGAGTTGGTTCGTTTAGCTGCTCGCTCAGTCGCGGCTGCGTTCAGAATCAACCCGACTCCTGGGTCCGTGCGAGTGTAACTGGGCAGGCAAACTGTTAGTTTATGTGTGGTGTCAGCATGTTATTACAAAGTGCGCGCTACATGTTGAACGCGTTACTTGCTGTGACGTCACCATACAATTATGGGATACGGCATCGTGCGTTTCACTTTCGATCTTGGACGAAGTTGTAAATGGCGCAGAAAAAGCGAAGGAAGCTGGAATGCTTCGGATTCTTCAATCCGGCACCGTCTGATCTTGATAATCGCTAAGAATAAAGTTGCACTTCGACACCGCCATCTCCATCGACAAGCAACAGTACTAGAAATGATACACCTGGGCCGTGTGTGGCACCCCCGCTGCGACGCAGTTTTCAGAGTTCGTGGCTGCGCTGCATGTATTTTCATGGCTAAAGCACGACGGCACACGAATGGCATGCACAATGTGCACTGAGGCAAATGCAAAAAGCAAGTCCAGAAATTTTAACAGAAATAAGTTTGTCAGTTTTTTTTTTTAATCGTGGTCGATCCATCTTCTATAACACAGTTATTAGGCAAAAATTGGAGAAACACGTCTTTCTGAGTGGTTAAATGGGTTGAAATAAACTTTTATGTACATCAGTTCACACACACACACACACACACACACACACACACACACACACACACAGTGACACAGAGAGAGAGAGAGAGAGAGAGTTTAGACAAGTCACACTTTGGTTGTCAATCTGCCACATTCAGCAGAAAGCGCTATATTCTCCATTACAATACATTATCAAACGATCATACAAATAAATAAATAGATATATGTTTTTCTGTGTGTGAGAGAGAGAGAGAGCGAGGGAGACAGGCTTTTGCGCGATAGCTCACCAGTTAAAGAATCAGTATCATGGAAAGGACACACACACTGTCACAACACATTTAAAGAGGAGAGAGCGAAATGAGTTAATTTATTTTAAGGAAAATACAGATGATGCAGTTTTTCTTAAATAAATCTGCAGACCCTCTATAATGGTCAGATGGGGGTCTGTGTACCCTCTAAAATTTATACCTGGGGGTCTACAGACCCTTTAACCTGTTGTGAAAACAGAAGCCCTGTTCTTCATTTATTTTTGTATGATATTTGGGAACGTATTGTGGAAAAGGTGGAATATGCATGCAAGTTCATACAGAAGAGGCTTTTTCTTGGCATGGGCCATTCCACCTTATTCTTTAAAATGGCTGGGGCTATGCCAGCCCACAGAACGTATAACCAGTAGGAAGCACTGTTTGTCTGCCGTCTGTGTTTGAGTGTGCCATTCTGCCATTTGTGTTTGCCATTTTTGCCGTGCGGATTAGACGGGGGGGGGGGGGGGGGGGGGGGGGGGGGGGAGAGGATTAAAGGGGGATACTGAATGAGTTTGTAATCCACATTGTACCTCTTCAACTTTTTCAATAATAATTAAGTCATTTTGGCAAGTTATGGCGCCACTAATTACTCCCATCAAACAGTCAGCCCTGGAACAGGCTGTGTGGAGCAAAACAGTCAGCTCTGGACGAGCGTGCCTTTCGGATGAGTGACGTGAAACGTCAAATTTGTCACAGGGTACACAGCGTCGTGAGACCAGCGATTATTGTTATTTAAAGGTAACAATACGTCCGTTACAGTTCATTTCTTTAATTGAGTGTTATGGGTTATTTGATTTTTTTTATTTTTATTATTTTTTTTTTTTGGGATTTTTTTTACTGAGTGATTGATGATGCCATGTGTTGTATGGGCAGACAGTGAATTTCCCCGTGAGGGATTAATAAAGTATTATTGTATTGTATTGTATTGATGCCCCAACGTGAAGCTTATAGTGACATAATTTTGCTGCTCGTGCTATTCTTCTTCTTCAGAATTCCTGTCGCTACTCCAGCCCACAGAGCGTACTAATGGCGGGAAGCGCCATGTGTCCATCTTTATTTGTGTGCACCAGCGTGTGTGCTGATCAGAGGTTCGGTTAGAGAGGAGGGAAATGGATCAGAAGGATAAGCTTGATAAAAACTACAATTCTACCAAAAATTGGCATTTCACATACATTTGTTGACCTCTTGTGACCCTTGACCTTTCCAAATTAGTATGCAAAGATAGGTCTTACCATCAGGTAATCAAAATCAAAATGGTCAAAATATGGCAATTTTTTACCTATTTCCTGATCCCCTGTGACCTTGACCTTTGAGAGAGGTCACTCAAATTTGTATGTTTAGAAAGGTCTTGCCACAAAGTATCCTTGGGCCAAGTCTGAAGACTGTGTCTTGAACAGTCTCCGAGAAAATGCCAACGTTAGAGTTTACCATGGATGACAGCGGACGGCAGACGGACTGACGACCACTGGCCCAGAACATAGACTCACTCTTCCTTCGCACGTGAGCCAAAAAGAGGTTGAATATTTAGGGTAATTACAGAATTTTGACATACTGGCCATTGATGACAACTGTGCGCGTCAGCCCTGAGAAGCGTTCACCCATAAAATGAGTACAGCACCATGCAGCACAGGCACCACCAAGGATGGACACCACGGCGTGGGGAAGGTGATTCCATCTTAGCAGTGCCAAGAAGCTCCGCAGACGAGTTTCTGGTACTTCAAGCACAACTGTGAGGAATCAAAAGACATGGTAAAACTCTATCAACACATCTGAAAATTTGAGTTCATTGCAACATCTAAAAAAAAAATTGTTTAACTGCTCAGAGCTCCCTCCATATTTCCATTACAAAGGGTGGTTTCATCCCCAAGTTTTAATTTTAGAGGGTGTTTTTACCCTACAATCTGTGTTATATAGGGTACAACTTCACAGTTTTTACACAGTTCTAGCATGTCAATCTACATCAGTACATGTAGCAGTATGGCAGACGAAGTACAAACAAGAATGGCAAAGCCCTTAAGAGTCACGTGCATGACCAATTAACATAATTAATCTAACCTTTGTGACCTTGACCTTTCCAACAGGTCACTAAAATAAGCAAGTGTTCTAACATAAGGACAGTGTTGGCTTTTGTACCTGCAAAATCCATGTTTTCTCAAAATTTAGGCATTTTTTACTTTTGTCAATCCTTGTGAGCTGGGAACCAAAATAGTATACATAGAAAGGTCTTATCATCAGCTACCTTTTTGCTACATTTGGTTGAAAAGTTTCGCAAAAATCATGAAATAAAAACCCAAAAATTCCTTTAAAAAACAGACATATTTGCTGATCTCGTGACCCTTGACCTTTTCGAGGGGTTGTCTATATTAGCATGCATAGGAAGATCTTACCATCAGGTATCTATGTACCAGGTTTGGGATGGAAGTTGTAAACAGTATATGAGAAAACAGATTTTTTTTTTTTTAATGGCTATTTGTGACCTATTTCCTGATCTCTTGTGACCCTTGACCTTTCCAAGGGGTCATCCAAATTAGTATGCATTGGAAGGTCTTACCGTCAGGTATCTCTGTACCAAATTTGGGGTTGAAGTTGTGAATAGCATTTGAATCTTTTGTCAAAATATGGCTATTTTTTACCTATTTCCTGATCTCTTGTGATCCTTGACTTTTCCAAAAGATGTCAACCAAATTAGTATGCATAAAAAGGTCTTACCACCAGGTATCTATGTAAAATGTTTGGGTCTGAGATTGTCAATGGTATTGGAGAAAACAAATTTTGTCAAAATATGGCAATTTCTTACCTGATTCCCTGTGACCTTGACCTTTGAGAGAGGTCACTCAAACTGGTATATTTAGAAAGGTCTTGCCACAAAGTATCTTTGTGCCAAGTTTGAAGACTGTGGCTTTAATAGTCTCCAAGAAAATGCCCATGTTAAAGTTTACCACGGACAACGGACGGACGACCACTGGTCCAGAACATACTCACTTTTGCTTCGCACGTGAGCCCAAAAAAGCACATAATGTATGCAGAATGAAGGTTAAGTTACGTTAAGTCATCCATCAGATGCTAGTGCCGGTCCCTCCCCCGAATAAATGAAGCCACTGCAGAGTCATCTTTGAATGTATGACTGTATAACAGGGGCACTGCTGTGCAAGTGACAGCAGTTAGGACTAGACTAAGGACTGGCAGAAGCAAATGGGGTACTTCACCTGTGAAAGTGGCAGTGCAGGCGACAGCTGTTAGGACCAGAGTCAGCAATGCCAGCCAGAGGATGAAGAAAGCCGACAGCACTTCTGACGTAAAATCTATGAAACCAGAAGCATACAAAACTAAACAAATCGAGTCACTAATTTTTGCACCTATAAATCATATAATTTATTTTTGTTAACACTTTTACTAAAGGTGTACAAATAAATAGATTTCTTTTAACTCACATCATACTAAGGCTAAAAGCTTCAAATTTGTACACTGCCATATAATGCAAGCCACATTATAGTACTAACAGTAACAGATAAAGATACAAACCAATGGCTTCCCTAGTTCAAGGGTAATGCCAGAATAGCTTGGCGCCTAGAGGCGCCAAGCTATTCTGGCACTACCCTTGAACTATATTAATCAAACTTATTTCACACTCTGGTGTATTCCGAATGATAAGGGTTAAAGTTGTTTGTAAACCAATCAATTGTTTAAGGGTCATTCCATGAAAAGGGGTACCAAAAGTGTGACATAGTTGGTAATAATGAAATTGGATTTTCCTCTTCAACTCTGTGCTAGAGAGTGAAGGACATACCCTAATCCTTTCATTTTTTTGAAAATTAGGACAAGAAAATATTTTAATGTTAATTAACTTAGGTTAATTTGGCCTAGTCTCAGTTGCAACCAGAACACCTTTGAAGTGTCTTCTAAAGCAATAATTGCATCACAACATAAGAAAAGCCAACAGATTGTGGCTCAGAATGTTAGAGTATTAGCTTATACATGTAATTACTTTTAAATGGATGTGAGAGTTTTATTTTTAAGTACTTGATGCCTCAAAATGCTTGGTCAGCCTGGTGGTGATTAAAAAAACAAAAAGCTTTTCACTTTAAGTGTTTAAGTGAAATACTCACAAATCAGATAGGTGAGGCTAGCGCTGGCAGAATTGATGATTGTACACATACCAAGGGGAATTACTATGTAGATGATCGTCTTGTTCTATACCTGCGTATTTCTGTGGGCTGGCGATTGGGTGCCTGATAGGCGGGGGACAGGGGATCTAACTGTTTGTCTGTCCAGCACTGAGTAATTCCCCTTGGTATGTGTACAGTACTGTAAGTGAAAGCAAAAAACTGCTTCCATAGGTTGACAAATACCATACATGTTTAAACATAATGCAGATACAAAAGGATGCAAACATGAAATGATAAGAACGTTCCAAAATGTAAATGTTCAACATAGTGGCTTGGTTGCACCATGGACATCATCTTGGTTGTAACGAGGACACTAAACACATAATTAGCACGGAGGTGAACATACCGTAATTCAAGTTTGCAAACTGAGAATAATGTTCTACAACAGAACCTGATTTGAGCAGACACCCCTTGTTAGAGCAACATGCTGTTTATGGCCACTTTCACGTTGCAAAGAGACTGTTTACTGTATAAAGTACCTTCATCTTACAAGTGTAACTTCAGTCATCTGCTGAATGCGATCAGCGTATTGGGAACAAAAAAAAATGTAAAAATACCTGCAATTTACAGCCACAGCCACGTTCCATTGGCTTGCCAGATGTATGAGCAGTAAGTAACTACTAACAGTGGCTGCGCTATCTATTCAGCTGTCTCCACATCTTTTACTGTCTGGTCACGTAAGCTACAGTTAGTACTAGAGGCGACACAAAACTGACTGCTCTCTCGCCCTGGATGTCAGCTTGACTGACAATCTCATGCGCCCCTGCAGATTGAAGGGGCTCATGAGAATCGAGTGTGTGTGAGTACAGACACATGTATCTGTGCGTATCATTTTTGGACTTGGCTGACATTCCCATGCAACTCCTGCTGACTGCAGGGGCTCATGAGAATCTAGTGTACATGCACCAAAGTGCGTCTTTGTTTTTGTAATGTTAAGAGATTGATGTGAGTCCACAACAGTAGCTTTTTCAGCTCATAAGTCAAGAAATCAGCATCAAAATAAATTGTGGTCAGTCAGTAAAATGAATGAATTGCCACAGATTTTATGCACCCACAAACCGTGAACAGCCAACACACAACTGTCACCCACTTAGCCCAGATAAAAAAAAAGGTGAAAGTGAAAAATTATAACACGTATAAATAGACTTAGTGCAATGCATGTTGCATCCGGAACAGAACAATAAGGTGACTGGACACTGACCCCGGCTCATGTACGTGCCACCCACCCCCTCCTCAACCACATGTCTCTTTTCCAATTTGTGTAAGACAAGAACATGGTAACGACACACATCAACATGCAACACTCTTATCCCTTCATCACTAGTAGTACACACAAACACAAGTTTATTTTCTTTCATCACCAAAGGTAACAAAACATTGGCGTCACTAACTAAACATGTATCACACTTGTGAAAGGTGCAAAGAGACCAATGGAGGTATTGTTTTTGGTGTAAAAAAGTGCTGACATGTCATCCATACATGCTCCTGTCACATACACTCCTAAGTCCGTTTTCATCAAACCTCTCGTGAACCTGCCGTTTATGGACACAGGGGTAACCGCTTATAGGAGGTTTACATGAATGCCAGTTTTCATTTCTAACCATTGTCAATGTCATAGTTTGAGGTGGTCTGCACTTTCTTGATCACAACGCTTGAAAAGACAGAAGACACCACTCTTAGTTGATTTTGACGCGCTTCAACGTCACAGACTCATGTACATCAGCTACAGTGAATGAAGTGAACAGACATGTGGATGGTAAACACGCGTTAATTGGTTCTCTGTGTGTAATGTGATGTCCAAAAATACAATACAACTTTATTGTCTGTTCGAGTCACTCAAAACACGACAAAAATTTGCCTTTTGGCTCATCATAAAACAACAAGACTAGACACTGATAAACACTATAAGACCATTCCATTAAAATTATCATTGCAGCAATCTATCACAAGATGGGAGGTAATGTTATGTAGATCACATATTATATATCACGTCGCCATAATCAAGAGTTCAAAATCAAGACAGCATTTGGAATAAGACTTCTTAAAAACATTCTTTTTGGCATGCTGAATCGTCTGCCTGATGGGTAGCATTTGAAACTGATCAAATAGTGGGGGACGAGGATCACTGACAATGTTAACAGCTTTCCTTCGGACATCACTATGGTACAAATCATCTAATGGGTACTATATCTTAGGCCAATGATCTTCCCAGCTGTTTTGACGATACGTGATAGTCTGCCTCTGTTTTCATACTGAGGCTACCATACCAAGCAGTGACGTTAAAAGTCAGTATGCTTTCAATCAGGCTTCTATAAAATGGATTATAAAATCTTGGGACTGACATCAAAACTTCTCAGTTTCCCAAGATACAGATGTTGGTTTGCTTTTTTCACAATCAGATCACTTGTTTCCAGTAAAAGACAGCCTAATATCCACAAGTGTGCCAAGGTATTTAAATTCAGTGACCACTTCCACAGGCTGATTATTAATTGAGACAGGTACACAAATATATCATGAACTTTCCTGTCATCAATGATGAGTTCCTTGGTTTTCTGTACATTCTTTTCCAGAAAACTGTCTTTGCACCATGACTCTAATACTGCTATCTGTGCCAGACTGTCTTCTTTTTGGAGTAGGAATACATGAGCTGAGAACTTTAAGAGACGAGAAGTGGCAGTATGACAACGCATAATACACAGGTCATATATGGTCTGTGCATGAGAAAACATTGTTGGAGAGAGGACACAACCTTGAGGGCAGCCCGAATTTAACACCATTTGGTCAGACAGACTGCCATGTACATTTACAGTTGTGACCGAGATACAAAGTATTTGTCTAATTTTATCTTATTCTAAATGGTTGACATGGGGGGGGGGGGGGGGAGGGGACAGTCATTGTCATTTGGGTCCTAGATAGCAGGCCAATCCACTACTTTATTCAATTTGCTATTAAACACTGGTAATTTTAAACTGCAGTAATTTTTTTTTGTATTTATTATACACACAAATAAATAAAAAGAATTATTACACGTTGAAATGGTACCTTTATACAATGAATTTTGATCCCACTCACACTATAAATTCCTTTACTCACATGACACCCCTGTAACTGGGTGGAAGAGACTGAAGTTGCATAAAAACACATAGATGACCGTCAAGAGAGGTTGAGAGAAAATACTCCAGAACAGGCTGCCGGCACTGCGCCAGAAGTAAACCTGTCACAGAATAAAATTATTCTTTAATGTGAAAGTGCATTCTAACTTTTACAATTACATTAGTGCTGCATGTGTTTGCGCGACTGTACATCCCGTTTTCTCTGATAACAGGAGAATGTACAAAGGTAATTTACCATATGGAAAGTACCTATTTTGAAAAATAAGTTTAATTGTGAATTCCATAATCTAATACCTCTGTTTTGAACCAGTAAACAATAGAATCCATTTCTTCACCACCGGCACCTTCGAAGGTAGCGCCTCGGTGGTTGATACAAAGTATAGATTGTTGAAAACAAACAGTTCAGCTAAATAAGGTTATAACATAATAAAGAAATAAAGCGTGGGACGTAAAGATACCTGAGCTTAAAAAAATCATGGTTTAATTTATTTTATATTATTGGCTCGCCCAAATACTACGCAAATATGCTCATATACACCAGAATGTACCCATATAAATATAAATGTGCCCAAATATACAAATAATGAGCGTATTGAGTTAAAAGGTGTAGACGTGTACCAACGCATCGGTTTTTACACGCACACACGCACACACACACACACACACACACACACACACACACACACACACACACACACACACACACACACACACACACACACACACACACACACACACACACACACACACACACGGTACATACACAATGGACCATAATTATTACATCTATCTATCTATCTATATCCCGTAGTCTTGCCGACCGTTGGGGCACCACTGATGACTTGGCAACCAGCTCCCTCCATTCCTCTCTGTTCTCTGCCATTCTCAGCGTATCGCCCAGCTTCAGTCCTGTCCACTCTGAGATATTGTCCTCCCATCTTTTCCTCTCCTTCGTCCTCCTTGCACAGTGCCTTGCAGGATTGTTTTGGCAAGCCCTGCTGAACGCGTGACATGCCCATACCACTTCAGTTTGTGTTTTCTCACAATTATTACATATGTATTTCTTGTGTCAACTCACCACACCGTTACTAGGGTATATTTGGGTAAAAGGATGAACCCTATAAATATCTTTAATTCCAGTTTAACTTTTTAATTTTGTTGTTGTTGCAAAGGCTGAAAAAGATAAACTGAATAACTACTGATAAACTACCGCCAAGCATTCTTATCTAGATTTCAATCGATTCTTTTCTTGCGTGTGCACGCTACAGTATAACTTCATTTTAAAACTGGTTGAAAAGAACATATCACGAGTCAACTTCCGGTAAGTCTAAGCAAGATGGCGGGTCATACAGCAGGCGAACCACTTGAATGCTACAGCGTAAGCATTGGCAATTAAATTAGAGATTAAGATAAAATGTTTCGCTTTGTGGCAGAGTCGGAATATGTCGAACGGTACAGACGATTTGGTAATGTCGCGATTAATGCTATCTAATGCTCACGAGCACGCAAACAGGAGCATTTTTTTATCTACACTAAATCAGAGTAAATAGATGACTACTAGTACTACCGTGTCGTAATAGAAAGTTGAAATACGCACTAGTGATCGAGAATACTACGCCATCATCGATCCGAGATGATATGCCAGATATTTGCTTGGCTCAGAGAGAAAAAACAAAGTGTGTGTGGGGGGGGGGGGGGGTACTAAGGCTGAAGTTGTCACTATATTATACTTTTTAGAGCACCGTACCCTGTTTACACTGTCCGATGATGAACTGTACCCGAGGTACACTGTCTTGTATTTAACTGTACACGGTGTACACTGGCCAGTGCCAATTTATATCAAGCTTTTCAAATCTCGCTTCCAATGACAGCCTGCTCAACGTGCCACAGACCTGCTGTCAAGTTGTGTGGAGAGTTGGCATGGAGCCACATTATCCCACACAGGGCCTAATGGCTCATGACAATTTTTTAGACTTGAGGATGTATTCTTACATTCGTATGGTGTTTTGCCATGTTCACTTTTAGAGGGCTTGTGAGGATCGCGTGAGATAGCAACATGCATGTCAGCTACTAGAGGCAAAGACCCACCTTCGCCCATTTAAACTTTATAAGACTATTGAGACTCATGAGGGTCTCATGTTCGTAGAGGCCCATTATAATCTATGCCTCGGGAAATGTATGGCATAAGCAGGGTTATTCAGAGCACAAAACTACTCTCCGTGAAACACAGATCCTCGTGTCCCAACTTGTAGCTCACGATGTGGGTGACAGTAACTGAGTATCTCTGAATCACAAAATGCATATGAAGATCTGTGTCTCCACAGGCCAATAGAGTTAATCAGATAATTTGTGTTAGCCAGTCTAAGTAAAACAAAGCCAGCTGGTCTGAGCTCAGTCTGAGTGAGTAAACAAAGTAAGCTGGTAACTGGGGCGCTTCCTGCCAACACAACAGGTTTGATTTCTCTTTGTGCTCTGCTTTGTCTGTGTTGAATCCCACATGCCACAGAGCACAGGTCCTCATGTATTCTTAAAGCCTTAGCGAATCTCATGAGCTTTTGCCGCCTAGCATCAGATCAGGAGAATCTGTGTGTCTTGTTGAGACTGAGAAGTTTCGTTTCACACGCAAAGTTGTGCTAATGCAAGTTTGCAAAGAGCATAGATCTATGTCTATATGGACACCCGTGAAAGATGCTCCAGATCTCCACTGCAAAGCTAGCCTATGAGCATCTATTTCTCTTGTGATAGCTTGACTTACGTTCATATTTAAATCATTCAGCCAACACCATTAACCAGCGTAGGAGACAACAGATTATCATTAACAGTTGCAGCTAAAAAACTCTGCATGAACCCTGATTGAAAACACTAATGGGTAGATGTGTTTGTCTTGTGCAGTCATTAATCAAAATTCAGCAAGCAACAGGTCTACAAATGTAAGATTACACCCTCAAGCATTTTTGAAGCCTCAAAGAGTGTCATGAGCCCTTAAACCCTATGTTAGATAATGTGGACCTATGCCAACTCTCCACACAACCGGCGGGTCCGTGTCACGTTTAGCGGGCTCTCTTGTAGAAAGCCAGATTTGAAAAGCTTGATATACATTAACACCGGACAGTTTACACTATGTACAGTTTAACACAAGACCATGTACCTCGGGTACAGTTTGACAGCATACACTGAGTAGTGTCCTAAAAAGTATACTATAGTAAAAAGTATACTATTTACTATAGTGGCTGCTTCAGCGTTGCTAAGTAAGACTGAGATCTGGTTACAGTTGTGGAGTTCTCTTGAAGAGGGCATATATCTCGGTGCCACATTGAGCAATGATTTCCATCTCCTTGATGCATTGCATGCCCATTTTAATTTCCATAGTGGGATTGACTTTGTAGTAAGCATCAGGGCTTCCCATAGATTCCCATTTTATTATGAGGATTGGTTCAATCCCTAGTTCTAACTTTAGATGCCCCCCTACACACACACACACACACACACACACACACACACACACACACACACACACACACACACACAGGGCTCCCGTTTTAGTGTGCCTGTGCCTCTCTGATGCACTGAAACTCAAAATGACATACAAAATATTACAAAGGGGTAGGCAGATGCACTATAATTCAGTGTATTTGTGTCCAAAATACATTATGCTTGCGCCACTGTGCATACCTTAGCAGTGTCATTTGTTCTGTTTTTAGTGATGAGTTGGCTCGTTTAGCCGAGGCTGCGTTCACGGTTTAGATTCGACTGATACTGGTGTACACGCGAGTATAACTGGGCAGGCAACCTGTTAGTTTACGAGTGTTATCAGTATATTATCACAAAGTGCGCACTGCATGTTGAACGCATTATTTGCTATGACAATAGCCATTCATACTATTATGGGATATGGCATCGCTTTGCGCTGACTTTCGATTTTGAGCCGTGTCAAGTTGTGGAAAATGGAGCTCAGCATGGCACACCAAAAAGACATGTTAATTTCAGCCTAGTTCCAGATTGACCGTATGCACAAAGTTTCATGACACGGGTCTAGATTTGGTTTTCGTCACTCGTTTCTTTGTGTATTTTGAGCAAACTTTCACTTTGGTAAGCTGCCATGTACTGCTGTCGTCAGTGGACCAAACCTGACCACATGCCCTCACTTTGGTTGGGGGTTCAGTGGCTTTACTTTTTGTTGGCATTTTTGTTCGTTAATATTTATTGCGTTTCTGGGTGTCATTTCTTGTATCCTTGTTCTTCTATGTGTTTGTTAGATGTTAGACCGCTTGATGTTGTTCACTGGATATTAGCTATTTAGACACTGTTTTGCCGTTCATTGCAGTGTTTTTCTTTCTCGGTTCATAATGGTACATTATTCTGGCATTTTTTGGCCGTTGTTTTCATTGTTGGGAGATGGTGGGATAGTTTTTTTTTTCCCCTACGGCTTAGATTGTTTTGTCCTGTGAAAGGGCTGTGTGTCTGAAAAGACCTTGAGTGTAAACACATTATGATGTCTCTAGGAAATGGCCACGTTCCGTTGCTTTTGGTGCCATGGTAAATTATTCTAGCATTGTACTGCCGTTCATTGCGTTTGTTGGGAGGGGGTCTGGATGTGTAGTTTTCTTTCCCCTGCAGTTTAGTTTCGTTTGTCATGTTAAATAACTGTGTGTCTTTTGTGAGACCTTTTGTAAACACATTTAAAGAAGAGAGGGAGCGAAATGAGTTAATATAATTTGTTTTCATCCCTACGTCACATGACCAGTTCCTTTAGCGCAAACTGTACCATGTGACCATGATGCAAAAACCCTTGTAGCGACAAATGGTGGACTTCTTGTAGCCCTCTTTGTGACGCATCTTGGATGCAAGTTGTGTTCTATAAAGATCACCAAAACATTCTAAAGTAAAAGTTGCATAGTGTTGTTCGAAAATAGTGGAGGAATTAAAACAAATACGTTATTAGTAGCAGGGGTTTGCTGCACAGACCCTTGTAGGTCTTTAGGAGGTCAAAGGAACAATTGTACCCCTCTGTTACGATTGTGGTGTGTTGTCCTGTGAGAGCATACATGTGTTAATCGTAGGAACTTACTTACTTACGCCTGTCACCCCTACCCGGGTATAGGCCGTCGACGAGAGACCTCCAGCAACTCCTGTCCTGTGCTTCTCCTTCGATTCTACTCCAGGTGGTTCCCAGTCTCTTGATGTCTGCTTGGAGGTCTCGACGCCAGGAGTTTCTCGGCCTACCTCTTTTCCTCTTTCCCTGGGGGTTCCATGACAATGCCTGCCTAGTGATACTGGAAGCTGGCTTTCTCAGACTGTGACCGATCCATCCCCATCTTCTTCGCCCAATTTCATTCTCTGCTGTTATCTGCTCTGTTCTCTCCCAGAGTCTGACGTTGCTGATCTTCTCTGGCCAGTGGATTTTCAAAATTCTTCTAAGGCAACTGTTCATGAAGGTCTGTAGATTGTGGTTTTTGTCAATCTCCAAGTCTCTGCTCCATATAGGAGAACTGCTTTTACATTGGAGTTGAAAATCCGGACTTTGGTGTGTTGTGACAGCTCTCTGGAGCTCCACACTTTTTTCAACTGGAGAAAGGCTGCTCTGGCTTTACCGATTCGTGCTCTGACATCTGCATCAGTGCCGCCTTTTTTGTCTATGATGCTCCCGAGATAGGTGAAGGACTCCACCTCCTCCAACGGGGTGCCAGCAAGCAAGACTGGTTCTTCCCTGGTTGCGTTCAGCCTCATTGTCTTTGTTTTCTGTTTGTGAATGGTGAGGCCCACTTGGGACGAGATGTCAGCAAGCCTCGTGGTCTTGTCCTGCATTTGTTGATGAGTGTGGGACAGTAATGCCAAGTCGTCTGCAAAATCGAGGTCGTCAAGCTGTGTCCACAGTGTCCACTGTATTCCACTTCGTCTGTGCTCTGTGGTCATCTTCATGACCCAGTCTATGGCCAGTAGGAAGAGGAACGGAGACAGCAGACACCCCTGCCTGACACCGGTTCTGACCTGGAGCTCCATGGTGAACTGCCCTTCGTGGATCACGCGACATGTCATGCCATCGTAGCTGCTCTTGATCAGGCGGACGAGCTTTGTGGGTACACCGTAGTGTCGTAGGAGTTTCCACAGAGTCTCTCGGTCCACACTGTCAAATGCTTAATCATAATCCACAAAGTTGACGTACAGCGGGGAGCTCCACTCCAGAGACTGTTCCACGATGATGCGGAGAGTGGCGATCTGGTCTGTACATGATCGGTTCTTCCTGAATCCTGCTTGCTGGTCTCTCAGCTGGGGGTCAACGGAGCTCTTCATTCTCTCCAGGATGATCCTGTTGAAGACCTTTCCTGGTACTGACAGCAAGGTGATTCCTCTGTAGTTGGAACACTTGCTGAGGTCGCCTTTCTTGGGAAGCTTGATTAGGTACTCCTCCTTCCAGTCAGCCAGCATCACCTCCTCTTCCAAGATCTTTCCAAACAGTGGGTACAGCATCTCCACTGTTGTCTCTAGGTCTGCTTTCAGAGACTCCGCTGGGATGCCATCTGGGCCTGCTGCTTTGCCTTTCTTCAAGAATGCCACTGCTCTTCTGATCTCTTCCCGGCTGGATCTGTCACAGCTGATGGGTAGGTCGGTCTCTGCTGGCTGGATGTCTGGGGAGTTGGGTGGGCTAGGTCTGTTCAGTAACTCTTCAAAATACTCGGCCCATCTGTCGAGTTGGTCTGCTCTGTCTGCAATAGGCTTGCCTTCTTTGTCTTTTACTGGTCTTTCTGTATGGCCATACTTGCCTGACAATCTTCTGGTAATGTCGTAGAGCTGTTTCATGTTGCCGCTGCCTGCTGTCTTTTTTGCCTCTGCTGCCAGGCTGTCTGTGTAGGCCCTCTTGTCTGCCCTGATACTACTCTTCACCTCGCGGTTGGCTTCCGAGTATTCCCCCTGTGCCCTTACTTTGGCTGCTCTCGTGCGACTGTTGTTGACAGCTGCTTTCTTCTGCTTCCTCACTTCTATCTTCTTCAAGGTCTGTGCCAACAGCCAGTCCTTGAGATGGTGTTTCCTGAACCCTACAGTGTCTTTGCAGGTTGAGTTCAGCGCCTCTCTAACTGCCTTCCACTGCTGCTCTGTGGTGACCGCCTCCTCTTCATTTACTAGCTCCTGTAGCGCTTGAAACCGGTTGGACAGCACCAGTTTGAACTCTTCTCTAACTCCAGTTTCTCTCAGGAGGGCTACATTATAGTGCTGTCTTCTTGTTGTCTCTGTGCGGCTTTTCTTTAGCTTGAGCTTCATTCTTAAGGTAAGCAGATGGTGGTCGGAGGCGACATCTGCTCCCCTCCTCACTCGAACATCTTGAAGGTATCTTCTAAATTTCTTGCTAATGCAGATATGGTCTATTTGGTTCTCTGTTGTATGGTCAGGTGAGACCCAAGTTGCTTTGTGTATTCTTCTGCGTGGGAAGATGCTGCCTCCAATGACAAGTCGGTTTAGAGCACAAAAGTCTACAAACCTCTCACCGTTCTCACTCATCTCCGAGCCTAGTCCTTGTCTCCCCATCACCTCTTCGTATCCGGTGTTGTCCTCCCCTATTTTGGCATTAAAATCGCCCATGACGATGGTGATTTGTCCAAGGCACTCTGGTAATCGTAGGAAACGATCCAATATTTATTTGAGCTTTCATGGTTACGTATCACGTACCTTTTCAGTGAGATTTTTTATCGTTCGTGCATGATAGCGGATTTGGCTTTGTTATGATACGCTAATTTTAGTCCGGAAGCGTCTAGAAAAGTCGCACGGGGAAGAGCGGTCGATTCTTGTTTTGCGTAAATTAGCTGAGAAGTGAGATTGAACCAGAACACTCTAGCAGAGTCGCGCTGTCTTGTGACCTCGTACATGTGACGTCGAAGTGTAAGCAACAGTTTGCTACACTGTAGTAATTTTAGTCATAGTTGTTTACTGTGTGTGTGAATTTAGCAGCCGTTCTTTGTGTTTTGTGAAAGATCGTGAATCTTCTAGAAAGTGTAGGCAAGATCGCGGAACGGTCTGCCATACTTTTAAGTTTTATGTGATGTTTTTACATATAAGGTTTTGGAGCTGAAATGAGCAGTCAAATTTTTGTAGCCTATTGTAATTTTCTAGAAAGTTCATTTTTTTATTAATATTTATGAGTTTCGGTTACGTGTCCCGTTCTGATTAGTTGCATTGTGTTTATTCACTGGATTATTCTAGAAAGTTTTCATACTATAAAAACTTTGTGCTGGGAAGCGCGGATGTACATTGTCTTGCATTGTCAGTTGTAGAGACACACAGTTGATCGTAGGTACGTGGCCCATATAGGGTGTACATTGTGAGAGAAGCAGCGTAACCGTGGTGTACGTTGTTTGAGGAACTTTGTGTCGCCAATGTGGACATTTGCAGAAGAGACTTTGTATCAGTGTTTATGCATTTGGAAATGCATTGTGTGGAGATCGCATTGCTGAATTAAAATATTGTTGGAACTGTTACTCCAGTATTGTCTACATTCTTAAGCCATGTGTGACGGGTTGCAGCTAAATGAAGTTTATTTAAAAGAACCTTACGTGCATGCGTCTGGTGTGTTTATCATACTACGACTACGACTCAACCACGTAGCACCCTCAGGCTTTCAGCCTTCGGGATACAATGGTTCTTTTGACCTCCCTCCGGCCTACAAGGGTCCGTGTAGCAAACCCTTGCGACCAATAACTTATAATATTTTTGTTTAAAAACAAAAAACATACAAATGATGCAGTTTTCTTAACTCATTCAGCCCGACGCATGTATTTCCCAAATTTGGAGGCATCGTCTAACGACTATGCACCTGTTACAAGAGATGAATCGACCATGATAAGTCAAGAGTAGTGCCAGATTAGCTTGGCGCTGACAGGCGCCAAGCTAACAGGCGCCAAGCTAATCTGGCACTACCCTTGAATTATCATGGTCGATCCATCTCCAGCTGTAGTGCGTCGGGGCTGAATGGGTTAAATCAAAATTTTGACCCTTTATTATGCCGAGATGGGGGTCTGTTTACCCTCTAAAATTTACAGCTGGGGGTCTACAGACCCTTCAAGCTGTTGTGAAAACAAGAGCCCTGACACACCTGTGTCATAAAGGGTATTACTCTTGCAGGCATGGGAATTGTCTGCGAATTCCGAGAGATTCCACGAAAAAGAAGAGATCGTCCGCGAAAATAAAAAGGCGTCTCCGCGAATAAAATCATTGTGGGTAGCAAAACGAGGAGAGCTCCGGTTTAACAATGGGGGCAGGATATGACACGGCAGGCAGTGTCCGCGACACGCACTGGTGACCGAGTGCACCGCGCCGCGCAGTAAACGTAGGTGGGTAGACATGCATTGTAATTGCCGATTTTATTTCGGCCCCTGAAATGAAGGCGTCGTGACCCCCCCACCCCACCCCCCCCCACCCCCTGTTGCGTGATTTTGGGGGGGCCCCAGGAAGTAAGGTCTAGCGCCTACCCCCCCCCCCCACCCCCCCACCCCCACGTCGTTTGATTTTTCGGCTCCAGGAAGTAAGGTCTAGCGCCTACCCCCCTCTCTTCACCGTCGTTTGATTATTCGGCCCATGGAAAGGAAAGCGAGGTCTAGCTTCGTGGAGGCCTGAGGTTGAAGGCCTAGTTTCAGATGATTTTTGCTTGGGCAGTTCCCATGCCTGTCTGGGCAGGTTTTCACATATTGACACGGATGTTGACATTATTATGAATGAACTGCATGGAACAGTAGAGCAAGGTATGTGCATGATCCAGACATAGTACAAACAGGGCTGATGATGTAACAAGCAAGAGGGTTCCCCATGTTGCTGGCTGGATGCAGCATATAAACAGACAATGTTTACTATATAAAATATCTTGATTTTATGGTCACGTGCTGAATGCGGACAACAGTCAGTGTATCAAAACCAAAAATGTCAAAAATACCTGAAATTTACAGCTTTGGCTAGGTTATTTACTTACACCTGTCACCTCTCCCAGGGTATAGGCTGTCGACGAGAGACCTCCAGCGACTCCTGTCCTGTGCTTCTCCTTCGATTTTACTCCAGGTGGTTCCCAGTCTCTTGATGTCTGCTTGGAGGTCTCGACGCCAGGTGTTTCTCGGCCTGCCTCTTTTCCTCTTTCCCTGGGGGTTCCATGACAATGCCTGCCTAGTGATACTGGAAACTGGCTTTCTCAGACTGTGACCAATCCATTCCCATCTTCTTCGTCCAATTTCATTCTCTGCTGTTATCTGCTCTGTTCTCTCCCAGAGTCTGACGTTGCTGATCTTCTCTGGCCAGTGGATTTTCAAGATTCTTCTAAAGCAACTGTTTATGAAGATCTGTACTCTGTTGATTGTGGTTTTTGTCAACCTCCAAGTCTCTGCTCCATATAGGAGAACTGCTTTTACGTTGGAGTTGAAAATCCGGACTTTGGTGTGTTGTGACAGCTCTCTGGAACTCCACACTTTTTTTTAGCTGGAGAAAGGCTGCTCTGGCTTTACCGATTCGTGCTCTGACATCTGCATCAGTGCCACCATTTTTGTCAATGATGCTCCCGAGATAGGTGAAGGACTCCACCTCCTCCAACGGGGTGCCAGCAAGCAAGACTGGTTCTTCCCTGGTTGCGTTCAGCCTCATTGTCTTTGTTTTCTGTTTGTGGATGGTGAGGCCCACTTGGGACGAGATGTCAGCAAGCCTCGTGGTCTTGTCCTGCATTTGTTGATGAGTGTGGGACAGTAAAGCCAAGTCGTCTGCAAAATCGAGGTCGTCAAGCTGTGTCCACAGTGTCCACTGTATTCCGCTTCTTCTCTGCTCTGTGGTCCTCTTCATGACCCAGTCTATGGCCAGTAGGAAGAGGAACGGAGACAGCAAACACCCCTGCCTGATGCCGGTTCTGATCTGGAGCTCCCTGGTGAACTGCCCTTCATGGAACACGCGACATGTCATGCCATCATAGCTGCTCTTGATCAGGCAGACGAGTTTTGTGGGTACACCGTAGTGTCGTAGGATTTTCCACAAAGTCTCTCGGTCCACACTGTCAAATGCTTTCTCGTAATCCACAAAGTTGATGTGCAGCGGGGAGCTCCACTCCAGAGACTGCTCCACGATGATGCGGAGGTGCAATCTGGTCTGTACATGATCGTTTTTTCCTGAATCCTGCTTGCTTTTCTCTCAGCTGGGGGTCGACGGAGCTCTTCATTCTCTCCAGGATGATCCTGTTGAAGACCTTTCCTGGTACTGACAGCAAGGTAGTTGGAACACTTGCTGAGGTTGCCTTTTTTGGGAAGCTTGATTCGGTACCCATCCTTCCAGTCAGCCGGCATCACCTTCTCTTCCCAGATCTTTCCAAACAGTGGGTACAGCAGCTCTACTGTTATTTCTAGGTGTGCTTTCAGAGCCTCCGCTGTGATGCCATCTGGCCCTGCTGCTTTGCCGTTCTTCAAGAATGCCACTGCTCTCCTGATCTCTTCCCAGCTGGGTCTGTCACAGCTGATGGGCAGGTCAGTCTCTGCTGGCTGGATGTCGGGTGGGGTGAGTCTGTTCAGTAACTCTTTAAAATACTCGGCCCATCTGTCGAGTTGGTCTGCTCTGTCTGCAATAGGCTTGCCGTCTTTGTCTTTTACTGGTCTTTCTGTATGGCCATACTTGCCAGACAATCTTCTGGTAATGTCGTAGAGCTGTTTCATGATGCCGCTGCCTGCTGCCTTTTCTGCCTCTGCTGCTAGGCCATCTGTGTATGCTCTCTTGTTTGCTCTGATTCTCCTCTTCACCTCGCGGTTGGCTTCCGAGTATTCCTCATGTGCCCTTGCTTTGGCTGCTCTCGTGCGACTGTTGTTGACACCTGCTTTCTTCTGCTTCCTCACTTCTATCTTCTTCAAGGTCTGTGCCGACAGCCAGTCCTTGTGATGGTGTTTCTTGAACCCCGCAGTGTCTTTGCAGGTTGAGTTCAGTGCCTCTCTAACTGCCTTCCACTGCTGCTCTGTGGTGACCGCCTCCTCCTCATTTACTAGCTCCTGTAGCGCTTGAAACCAGTTGGACAGCACCAGTTTAAACTCTTCTCTCACTCCAGTCTCTCTCAGGAGGCCTTCATTATAGCGCTGTCTTCTTGTTGTCCCTGTGCTGCTTTTCTTTAACTTGAGCTTTATTCTTAAGATAAGCAGATGATGGTCTGAGGCCACATCTGCTCCCTTCCTTACTCGAACATCGTGAAGGGATCTTCTAAATTTCTTGCTAATGCAGATATGGTCTATTTGGTTCTCTGTAGTATGGTCAGGTGAGACCCACGTTGCTTTGTGTATTCTTCTGTGTGGGAAGATGCTGCCTCCAATGACAAGTCTGTTTTGAGCACAAAAGTCCACAAACCTCTCCCCGTTCTCACTCATCTCCCCTAGTCCCTGTCTCGTCATCACCTCTTCGTATCCGGTGTTGTCCTCCCCTATTTTGGCATTAAAATCGCCCATGATGATTGTGATGTCTCGCTCCGTACATTTGTCCACAGCACTCTGGAGTCAGTCGTAGAACTCTTGTTTCTCTTCCTCGTCACTGTCATTAGTGGGCGCATAACACTGGATGACGTTCAGCTTGATCTTATTTCTGGTTCTAAAGGCTGCTGTGATAATTCTTGGCCCAAGAGTTTCCCAGCCCATCAGCGCTCTTTGTGCCACTGGTGACAGCATGAATGCTACACCTTCTGTATGGGGGGGGGGGGGGGGCATTCTCCTCTTCATGACCTGAATACAGAATCATCTCCCCACTTAACAGCCTTTTCTGGCCAGACTGCGTCCATCTGGCTTCACTGATACCTAACAGGGAAAGGTGGTACTTTTGCATTTCCGCTGCTATCTGGGCGGACTTCCCGCTCTGGTACATGGTCTTGACATTCCATGTGCCCATGATTGTGTCCCTGGATAGAGAGAGGCGGCTCGGTCCTGTGGCTTCCGAAGACATTCGGCTTTCACCACACGACGTCATAAATCTTCTGGTAGAAGAACCTTCCTCCTCCAGGAAAGGAATTGCTGTTTGTCTATTCGTCGGCGTTTCTGTAGCTATTTCTTTATTTGCAGGGTGGGGAAGCTACCACCACCCCAACCCCCTTACTAGGAGGACCAGGGGTTTTCTATCGGGGTCTCCTTCCCTTAGACCATGTTGGTTCACGGCACCTTATTTCATTCGGTGCACCCCTCTCATGGGATGCACCTCAACGCCATATGGTCCCAGCGCGAGGTTTGGCTAGGTTGGAGTAGCCAAAAACGTCAGGCGCAATGAGTTGGCGACCTCTTGCTTAACACCTCACCAGTCGCTACACACCTTGACAATGCCCAGCACCATGTCATTACGCAATGACAGGCAGTTCCTGCAGAGTGCAGGGGCTCATGAGATTCCATGTCTCAACTGACTTAAGTTACTTCTGTTGTTTGTATGCTTATGCAGAATGCATCCTATGTTCTGTTTCTCTCCAGAATATTATCAACTTCAGATTTTGCAACATAAGCTCAAGTTCTCAGTCGGTGGCCTCTAATGTTCAGTGTCTGTGAGTGTGTGTATTGGAGTGATGTTCCTGTAGGTGCACAAATGGCAGACACAACAGCTTGTAGCCATCACTACACATGCACAGAAAATGCAAGGTCGGAAATTTAAAAAGACAAAGATTTATGTCACGGACACATAGGCATTTTGTTCTTACAAGTAAGCATTTTGTTCATATTTTTTTTGTTATAAGCATTTTGTTCTTAAGCATTTTGTTCATATTTTTTTTGTTGTAATACCCAGTGGAGACTTGAAACTAACATGCAGTCATGAGTTGAACGGGATTTTCCATTTTAATCTGGCGTTATGTGGCGATGTGTGGAAGTCACACTGACTTTGAACTGAATTTCAACGTTTTACAATTACAGTGTACATGTGCAATATTCTTTCCATATTTTTGGTTATAATTGTGATGATTTTACACACACAAGGGTCATGAACTTAAACTGTCGAGGTGTTAACACTCATGTAATAAGCATAAACTACACTAGTACTTAGTAGTAGGTATGTCAGCATAGATTTACATTTCTGGGTGCTTCAGGGTCCATTTCTATCAAACCTCTCGTGAACAGTCACTTACTGTTTACAGCCTCTTTGTTTTTGCAACAGAGGCGACTGCTCATAGCAGGTCCTGCTGTACATACTCACAAACCAGACAGGTGAAGCTAGCGCTGGCAGAATTGTATACAAACCAAGGGGAATCACAGCGCTGGACAGACAAACGGTTAGATCCCCTGCCCCCGCCTATCAGGCACCCAATCACCAGCCCACAGAGAAATACGCAGGTATAGAACAAGACGATCATTTCCATCCTGCTGTACATGTTTTTCAAAGTTGGACGTGACTTTAAGTTTAACCCATATCATACTGAGGCTAAAAGCTTCAAATTTGTACACTGCCATACGCAAGCTACATTATAGTACTTACGGATAAGGATGTAGACCAATGGCTTTAGTTCAAGGGTAGTGCCAAAATAGCTTGGCGCCTATAGGTGCCATTTATTCTGGTACTACCCTTGAACTATTTTAGTCAAACTTATTTCACACACTGGTGTATTCTGAATGATGGGGGTTAATAAAATGAAATTGCATGATTTCACAATAGTGTGTTCTTTCATAAAGTCTCAATTATGAGATTTAACAGGGCTAAGAAAAAGAAGATTGTTTCTGGTTATAATTGAAGTTCATTGATGTCCATTTACACCAGATTCCTATTGTGCTGGAGAAGGAGCCAGATTTGGATCAGCAAGGTCAGCCTATCTATGAACCTGATGGCAAACAGCGCTATCGCTGTGGATTCCGCATTGGAGGTGGCATTGATCAAGATCCAACCCAGAGTCCCCAAGGTTACCCAGATAAGGTGAATTAGTTATCAGTATACTGCAACAGCAGATCCTTTTCTCTCATCTTCATGAGCATTTACCGCATAGGTGCTAAATACAGTTTGTGCCTTGTGTCGGTCCGCTAACCGTCCATTTTCCTCATCAGTCGAAGGAATATTGCTGTCATCATGATAAAAATGATTACTAAAATAAAGTCGCCTGCTCCTTGAAAGGTTAACATTTTTTATTATCTCCATTTTATACGTTCTAAGTATGCCTTACAGTAATGCAAGATGAAAGGGATAACTGAAATTATGCAATTGTTTTTTCAAAATACATTACCGATGGCATTACTATCTGGGAATACACTCTATTGCCTATAGATTTCAGCAAAATTGTGTGTAGCACACAACTGGGGAGGAGACACCGGGGATCCAAGCACTATGACCCCGGGTGGCCTCCCCTTACTACCCTATCCCGGCGAGCACAGGGCGACCTCGTCAGTTTCACTCATAGCTCGACCGGGGACGGTCGAGTTTTTGCCTTTCTCCGTTCTACGGGTTTCAGTGGTTTTTGACTGTGTGCTTGAATTGGAGTCTTCGATTCAGCCCTGGACTCACTACATTCGTGGTTTTTCCTTTGACAATTGGACTCATTGTGACCTGTGCGCCGACCGGTTTTACCGGCTCTGACTTGTGAGTTCACCCTTGGCTTGGCCTTGGGGTTCGACGACGCACGTGACTTGTGCCCGGCTGGTTTGTGCAAGGTGGACTTTCTTCGCCGGCGTAGCTGGTTTAGGGCCTTATGGCTTCTTCTGTGTCGAAGACTTGCCGCCGTGCGGGGACTTCCAGTGGCCAGTTGATGCACTCGACTCTTGCTTGCCGTGTTCGGGCTGTGCTTCGGACGGAACGTGTGATGGTGGCGCCGCTTGGACGGAAGACCGGTGTTCGCGCAGGTGGGACTTCTTCAGGCGTGACCGGTCCCCTCGCCCGCTTCGGTCTCCACGGGATCCTCCACGGGTGGACGTACTTCCCTCGGCGCATCGGGCTTTCCGGCCCACAGGTAAGTCCCCTTCTTGTACCGTTACCTCGCAGGTTCTCCCTCCCCTCTCCGAGTCTTCGGAGCAGGGTAGGCGAGTTTCGGAGTCACGCTCCCCACGCTCTGCTTCGTTAGCGCGTGGCTTGAGCCCATTTTGGTTCCCACCCCCCGCTCTGCTTCGGGTGAGCGGTCTGGGAGAGATGAGCGTTCGTCGGCCACCCCCGGCTCTAGGTCTCCGGAGCGGGGACGGGTGACGGAACGCAAGCATAAGAAAGAGAGTAAACGTGATAAGAAATGCTCTCGCTCACGCACCGAGGCTTCGGAACGTGACTCGAGACCGTTAGTAATGCTGCCTCCCCGCTCTGTATTTTCCGAACGGGCAAGGCATGCTTCGCTTTCTTCCCCCCCCTCGCCCGCCCCGTCTCGCCTGGGTGGGCCCGGGGTGTGGTTGACTCTCGCCCCCCACGCTCCGAGGAGTCGGAGCGGGGGTCGCGTGCACATAATGGTCCCCTCCCCGCTTCGCTTCGCCTGAGCGGGCTTGGCGTGACCGTAGACTGTCCCCCCCCCCGTCTCGTATCGACCGGACGGGCCCGGTGTGACTTGGACCCTCGCCCCCCCCCCCCCCCCTCGCTCCGAGGCTTCGGAGCTGGGGCAGCGGGCTCATAAATCGTCCCCTCCCCGCTCCGCCTTTCCTGAGCGGGCTTGGCGTGACCCTAGACTGTCCCCCCCCCCGCCTCGTATCGACCAGGCGGGCCCGGTGTGACATCGCGCGTCCTCCACGGTCCGACACATCGGACGGGGGGGCCGCGTGCCCGGTATTTGTCCCCTCCCCGCTCCGCCTTTCCTGAGCGGGCTAGGGGAGACTATTGGCGGTCCCCCCCCCCCCCCCCCCCTCGCACCGGTTCTCCCGGGCGGGCCAGGGGTGACCAGGCCACTTCCTCGGTATTCCGATCGCGGTTTGTCGCTCACGTCGGCTGCCGCGTGCGGATCCCGACTTCGAGGTGGACCGTCGCTTTGCCACGGTCCCTCCGTCGCCGCGGCGCGCCTCTTTGCGTGCGTCGCGGGCGGCTGCGTCTACCTCGCGCGCGGCGGTGCGGCACTCTCGTAGCCGCTCGCCCCTTTCGTCTTTGCCGCGAGAAGATCAGTTTGGAACGGACGTCCTCAGCCTTCATCCGTCGGACTCGGCCTCGGCGATCTTCTTGCAGGACTCGGCGGCGGGTTCTCCTTCCCGCCTTTTTCCGCTGTCGCGTCGGCCTCCGCCTCGTCAGACGTTGCCGGCCCTTCGCTCGGATCACAGTCGGTCCACGCTATGGGTGAGGCTTCAAGGCTTATCGCCAAGTCCCTACCGCCCGACGTCTGTCCGCCTTCGCCTCCTCCGAAGAGACAGGCTTCGGCCATGGTCGACGCGCAGAGGCAAGTCCAGCGCCGCAAGTCCCTCCCGCAAGCCGGCTTCCGGGACCTCACCGATGCTTCTCCGCCCAGCTGCGTAACGACGCTTTCGGCGACACGGGATACTTTACCGCCGCTCGATCGCCGGTGGGAATCAACTTAAGCTTCCGCCAGGCCTAGTACGCTGGACACTCCCAAGCCTTCGCCTTACCTTTTCCAGCGGTGGATGTGGCGGCCTTACTACAGGCGGGCGGCCGCAGGCTCGTCCAGAACTCGTGGCCTCGGCCTCTCGACAGGATCGCCTCCTTAGCGCGGAACTCGCTGGCGTGCTCGGGTTTGGAACTGGCTACCCAGGCAGCACTGCAGTGCCTACAGGATACGTGGGACCTGGAGGCTCAGTCCCCGCTTCGTGACGTGCAGTCCATCCTGATAGCGGCCAACCGGTCCGCCTACCATTCTTCCGCCACCGCCAGGGCAGCGGCTGCCAAATGCGACCTCTGGAGGAGGGATACCCTTTTGCGCCTCTGCTCGGACCTTCCCTTGTCAGTGAAGACCCAGCTCCGTCACGCCCCCTTAGGGGGTCCTCAGCTGTTCGGCGACACTTGGCACACCTTTAAGGAATCTTCCAAGGACTTGTGGCCCAAGCCTGCATCTAACCCAGCCTCGACCCGCTTTCGCGCCCCCCGCACGGCGGGGGTCGTGCCCAGCGGTCTTTCAGGCCCTCCTTCTCTACAGTCGGATCTTCACGAGGTCGGGCCCGTCCATTCCAGGCTACTCAGGCCGGCCCCGCCCCTCGCCCTTCTTGGCCCCGCGGTGCCCGTAGATCGGGCCGCGGTCGGGCTCTTTGACTCGCCCCCGCCTCCGCCCCCGCCTCATTAATCGGGCCTCCCGTCGGCGGGCGGCTGTCGCTCTTCAGCGATCTTGGAGATCGCTGTTCCCGGACGACCCCTGGATTCTTTCCACCGTTACCGCAGGCCTGCAACTTTCGTTCCTGTCGCCTCCGCCTCTTCGCTGAGCACCCATGTGGACCCAGGAACCGCTCGACGGCACACAGGCGGACGCTCTGCGCGGGGAAGTGGCGACCCTCCTCACCAAAGCGGCGACAGAGGTGGTTTTGCGGCAGGACTCTCCGGCGTTCTACAGCCGACTCTTCTAGCTCCCAAACCAGGCGGCAAGTGGCGTCCAGTTATCGACTTATCAGCTTGGCCTCGATTCAGGATGCTTGGCCCCTCGATTCAGGATGGAGACGGCCAGGACACTCCGTGCGGCCCTCCGGCCGATGGACTTTGCGATCAGCCTTGATCTGTCAGACGCCTATCTGCACGTCCCGATTCATCCGTCGTTTCGCCGGTACCTTCGGTTTGACTTGGGGGGATCGTCTACCAGTTCTGCGCCCTTCCTTTCGGCCTCAACATCAGTCCGTGGGTGTTTACAAGACTGCTCGACGCCGTGATAGCCAATTTCCGTCAGCGCTCCTTGAGCCCGGCCTCCAATTACTTGGACGACCTTCTACTGCGCAACTTGGTCTCCGCAGCCCTCCAGACGGACAGGGATGCCCTGCTTTCCCTTCTGCGTCGTCTAGGTTTCCTACTCATTGGGGAAATCCGTTCTTCTCCCTCTCGACGGTTTCTACATCGGGGGATGGAATTCCTGACCGACCTCAACCTTGCCCGCCTGCCTCTGGCCAGGCGACAGAAGATAGTCGACTTAGCGACTTCGATGGGGATGGGATCCTCCTTCACCGCCAGGGTCTGGCTTCAACTCCTGGGCCTCCTCAGGGCGGCTGCGGACCTGCTTCCCTTGGGCAGACTTTATGCTCGGCCTCTCCAGCTACGTCTCCTTCTTCACTGGCGACCCTCGGGCGCTCTGTTGGATCTAGTACCTGTCACGCCTCGGGCTCGTCCTCACCTCGAGAGGTGGGCGGACCTCGCTTGGCTGGCTTCGGGGGTGCCCTACACTCCCCGCCGCCTCGGTGGTCTCTCTGTACAGAGGCGAGCCAGGCCGGCTGGGGCGCACACCTGTTACCGGATTTCTCTCGGCCTCGGGCGTTGGCTTCGGGAGCTGTTCGGGAATCACGTCAACTGGCTGGAGCTGAAGGCAGTTGGATTGGCATTCGACGTTGGCAGGAGACCTTGGCCAATCAGGACGTCCTCGTGCTCTCCGACAACTCGACGGTGGTGGCTTACATACAGAATCAGGGTGGCACTCACTCGCCCTCCCTTTGCATTCTTCGGTGCCACCTTCGCCTCTGGTGCAGGGATCGAGGCATTGCCCTACGAGCCCGCCACATCCCTGGCCACCTCAACGTGAAGGCGGACGCCCTGTCTCGTCGCGGACAGTTGCTCCACACGGAGCGGTCCCTACGCCCGGATATTTTTCGCCTGCTCTGCTCTCACTGGGAAACGCCGCTAGTGGATCTGTTTGCCACCAGATGAAGCAGCCAGCTCCCGGTCTACGTCTCGCCAGTCCTGGATCCACTCGCTTGGGCAGTGGACGCGCTCCCCATTCCTTGGGTCGGCCGGATTGCTTACGCCTACCCCCCGGCAGTCCTCGTTCCGAAGGTACTGCGGAAGCTTCTGGGATGCTCGGCGGTCCTCCTGCTGGTGGCCCCCTTCAACTGGACCAAGAGCTGGACCACGGACCTCCTCGCGCTTGCGACGGACCCTCCTCTGGAGCTTCCTACCCCTTCCACGATGCTCAAGCAGCCCCGTCAGCGGCTTTTCCATCCGTGCCCCGTACGCCTCCGCCTACACGCTTGGAGGTTGTCCGGCACGCCCGCGCCGCTAGAGGTTCTCGGATGCAGCAGTGGCGGCAATTGCAGCAGCCCGCAGACTCTCTACAAGGAAGGTGTACGAAGGCACGTGGAGGGTCTTTCAGACCTGGTGCACCTCCCATGGGCACCCTCCCACTAACCTAGCCTCCCACCAACTGGCGGAGTTCTTCCTGTGGCTCTTCGACGACCGGGGCTTAGCCCCGGTCGCCATCAAGGGCTACCGCGCTACGTTCGCGGACATCTACCGTCACCGGTGTCTTCCGGACCCAGGCGCCTGCAAGGATCTGTCGAATTTCTGGCTCACTTTGAACTCCGACGTCCGGTTTCACGTTCCCTAGTACCCCGGTGGGATCTTGCCTGGGTACTGACGTGGTTGAATACGGACCGGTTGAGCCCCTCCCCTTGGCTCGGTTCTCAGACTTGACCCGGAAAACCTGTTTCCTTCTGGCTCTCGTTACAGCGTCCCGAGTCAGCGAGCTTCACGCGCTCTCGATGCGCCCAGCCTGTTTGCGGTTCGTTCCGACGGCTCTGCGCAGAGGCTCTCCGATCCGTCCTTCCTGGCCAAGAACCGCCGCCCGCGGCGGCTCCTCAGGTGCTAACGATACGGCCCCTCTGTGGAGCGGACCTCTCCCCTGGATCGCGGCAACAGGACCCAGTGCGGGCGCTAAAGATTTACCTGCGCCGCTCTCAGCCGCAGCGCCGGGGGCGCTCGCGCCTCTTCTTACCTTGTCCGCGGGCAGACGCCACATCTCGGCCCAGATCGTGTCATCCTGGCTGCGGTGGGTGATTAGGTCAGACTACCTAGACCTCTCCCCACGCGGCGCTGAGCCTTTACAAATCCGGGCGCATGAAGTGAGAGCAGTAGCCACCAGTCTAGCCCTGGACCGCAACTGCTCGGTCAAAGATATTTTGGCAGCGGGTGGCTGGCGCTCAGACTCCACTTTCGCACGCTTCTACCTTAAGAGACCTATCCGGCTGACGTGACTCCCTGGCACGGGTGGGCGACATCTCCGCGGCCCAGCACTCCCTCCGAGCGCTGCTGGCGTCTTAGGCACATCATAGCTGAAATCGTCGGGAGTTCTCTCTCGAGGGGGCCGGCGGAGTGGTTGGGTTGTGGTTAGATACGGCACCCTCCGCCTGTTCGCCATTCTCCCAGATAGTAATGCCATCGGTAATGTATTTTGAAAAAACAAATGAATTTTTTTTCTAAAATGTATTTTTTTGAAAAATACTTACCGATGGCATTACTCGAATGGCCCTCCCGCCTGCCCCGCTTGCCTCTTGTGGCTATGTGTGAAACTGACGAGGTCGCCCTGTGCTCGCCGGGATAGGGTAGTAAGGGGAGGCCACCCGGGGTCATAGTGCTTGGATCCCCGGTGTCTCCTCCCCAGTTGTGTGCTACACACAATTTTGCTGAAATCTATAGGCAATAGAGTGTATTCCCAGATAGTAATGCCATCGGTAAGTATTTTTCAAAAAAATACATTTTAGAAAAAAAATTCATTTTAATTTGTTTCCTCAAAAACATTACCGATGACATTACTTTATGGAAGTGTCTACTAGCTTACGTAATTTTCGCCTAAGAACCTGTTGTGTTCCCACACAACCAGGGAGGCACTCGGGGAACCCTAACCAGGGCCGAGAGTAGCTTCCTGTCCCAGCCCATCCAGTCACGTGTCACGTGTTGTCACGCCAGTCGTTCTACTTAGCTCACGCTGTGCAGATGTGTGCTAGCCTACAGGACCTTGACTGTGTACGGTGCGACCGGTTCTGTAGGGCCGGTCACCTTTGGATTACTGTGTTCCTTTGGACTTTGTGCTCTCCTGGATTACTTTGGGTGCTCGGTTACTGGGGTGCTTTGTGTGCTTGGATTACTGGGGCTTCCCTCCTCTGTGGATTTTGTGGTTGTATGTGGGCCCTACGTCGCTGACCCTCCTGGGACTTCTGCCCGTCGGCGCGCTCTGAGGGTAGTAAAAAACTAGTATGGAGGCTCCTCCCCCCATCCCCGCAACTACGGAGAGGTAAGGTATCGGTCCCAGCCCTTGGCTGGCCCCCGGGCCGGGCGCCGGCTTCAACCAGAGGCAATTCGTTTCACTCGTACATTTTTCGCGTCGAACTCTCGACTTCGTTTGGCGGGGCCTCGCGGTGCCCACACCTGGTCGCCTGTCAGGTCTGATATGTGTTGCAGTTGCCAAGTGCTCACCTGCTCGCAGTGCGGCGACTTTTAGTGGCTGAGCGATAACAACAAGGTCTGCCTTCCCTGTGCTGGCTGCGCTTCCGACCACGCCTGCCATGTCTGCTCCGCATGGCCTGAACAACGTTGGTCGCAGCTTTGGAGCTTTTACCGGCGCGAGCGCCCGTCACCGGCAGGTGACCGAACATCCATCTTGGCGCTCCCCTCCTTGCCCGCAGCGGTGACCAGACGCGGCCGCTCCGACCTTGTGGATCGGATGACACGCAGGACACACGAGCCCAGCTCTTCCCACAGGACTGCATCCTCCATGACATCCGCCCGGACAATGCCTGCGTACTCTTACGGAGAGTCGATAAGCCAGCAGAGCGCCCGCCTTATGGAGGCAGGCCTGCAGAGGCGCGCTTCGCGCCATCCGTTGTCCACTGGCAGTCCTGATATGTCTCACCTCGAGAAGCCCGCATACTCTTACAGAGAGTCGATGAGCCGGCAGAGCGTCCGCCTTATGGAGGCAGGCCTGCAAAGACACGCTTCATGCCATCCGTTGTCCACTGATAGTTCTGATATGTCTCTCCTTGAGAAGCCCGCGTACTCTTACGGAGAGTCGATATGCCGGCAGAGCGCCCGCCTTACGGAGGCAGGCCTGCAGAGACCTGAGTCCCCTCGTCCGAGGACTACGGGCAGACTTGACACTTCCCACTGCGCCAGAGGCTTCAGACACTCTCGCCCTTCTGGCGATGGCCATAGGACGGACCGTGATGCGCTACGCGACAGCGGGCACAGCCCCCGGCCCTCCTCGTCCTCGTCGCGCTCGACCACGTTTCGCGCCTCGTTTCCGCGTCCTACCTCACGTACGCCTCTCCTCACCGGCCACGATATCCGTTGCCTTCGCCCCATAGGCGCCCTAGTAGGAGCTCCCCCATACAAGATCGTCGGCCACGCTCCCGCCATCACAGTCGCTCCCCCTGTGACAGGCACCCAGCTCGTGCCAGCCACCCTTCGCCCCGGCGCGCCTCGCCACTGTCGTCGCCCCGTCTTCGGCAGAGGAGCCTACAGGGGATTCAACACTTGCCTGCTTCTCACTCCAGGCGACGGGATGTTGCTAGCGAGACCTCCACGGCCCCCCCCCCCCCCCCCCCCCGGACTTCTCTCCCGTCTGATCATGACGAGGCCCTGAGCCTGCTGCCCTGGGACTCCGTCTCGGCCCTGCTCGGCGTAGACAGTCGCTCCCCCTCGCCCCGCTAGCTCTTGCCAGACGATCCTGCGTCGCCTAGGACCCCTTCAGCGCCGCGTGCAGAGACTCTTCTTGCCCTGGATGTAGCAGCTCGTCTGATCGCTGCCACTCTTCCTGCAGAGGCCTGGTCCTCCCCTCCCCCCCCCCCCCCCCCCCCCCCCCCCCCCCCGCTCAAGAGGAAGGTATCTGCGTTCGTTGACGCGGGCCGTCAGGTGAAGAGGTTCAAGTCGCTGCCCCAGCCCCCCGGCTTTAGAGACCTAAGGGACGCTCGCTCTGCCCAGCTCCAACAGGCCGATTCCCGGGAGTTCGACTTCTTCTCTGACCGTAGGTGACCGGCTGGACTCGACATCGCCTTCCGCCAGGACTGGTATGTGGGCCATTCTCAGGATTTCTCCTGTCCCCTACCCTCGGTGGACCCACCGGCATTAGTGCAGGCTGGCGGCGCCGCTCAGCTGAAGCGCGCCCTTCCCCGTGGCTGGAACGAGACTGCATCCCTGGTCTGTAACACCTTGGCTTGCTCGGGTTTCCTGGAGCTCCTCACTCAAGCGTTCGTCCGTCGCATGGAGGACGCCTGGCACCCGTCTATTATGCCCCTCTTAGGAGACTTCCTCGCCCTCGCCATAGCGCCCAACCAGGCAGTGTATCACTCCTCGGTCAACGCCATGGCTGCCATCTCCAACTGTGACCTGATGCGTCGGGATGCCGTGCAGCAAGTCAGCTGCGGAATGCCTCACATTCTGAGGACTCCGCTCCTTTGCGCTCCCCTTGGTGGCCCCCTCCTCTTCGGTCTTCCTGGCAGACGGTGAACAGAGGTGCCTACCTTACGCGCTAGCTCGTAATTTTACAGATTTTCGGCTCAAATTACGCGAGTACGACCAGTTCTTCTAAAATACGCAATTTACGGGGGGGAGGGGTGGGGGGCTAATTGTGGACTGAAGATCGGCCGCTTTATAGGCTCTCAGCCTCTGGAACCAGAGACTGTCACTGAGCTTTGCGCGTGTAGTCCGGCCGCTACACACTGAATAGCCAAGGCAGCAAAAATACTCGCACACAGCGCGCCAAGCGTTCACTGAAACACTGAACTCTGACTCACGGGTAGTAACTAGCGATAGCAGGGGGCTCCTCTGCTACAAATGCATGCAACGCCGGTGTGCAGAAAGGACTTTGGTGTTCCTTATAGTGGTGCATACAAAGTCACAGTATGATATTCAAAGACATTTGGAGTGCGCTGGGCACAAGGCCGAGGCAGTAGTACATCCCAAAGCTGACATAAAGCACTCTTTCGTTAACCATTTCGGCCCGGCAAACCGCTGTACTGGTTGGCGGTCTCGTATACCGTGCAGCCCGGAAAACCGCTTGAGCGGTGTCAGGTGTTTTATATCGCGCACCCGGTGATGCGCGAGCCTCGCCGTGCGTGTGGTGACTTCGCACTAACATATGTTTACACTAGCATGAGGGTCCTGACAGTGCGTGTGTACTTTTGTACGTTGTATGCGGTCAGCTTTGCAGCGCTAGCATGCGTATTACGGTCGAAATGACGAGTGAATGTGTAGATATTCGAAGTGATAAAATTTTGTGTTTGGAGACATGGTTTCAAAAGCAGATAGCTTTGATGTATTGGGACACGTGTGCCCACCTACTGTGTGGCAGCATAACCACGTGTTGGCAGTGTCTCTCAGCTGGAGCAATCGACGGTTGAGGCACTGACAACGGCAATGACGTACAGCTTGATTCTGAAGCTGAATTTGGAGGTTCTAATTGATATTCCGTTCCTCTGATGCTACACCTTGGTGCACATGTAGGTGACTCTGTGGACACCGACACACATTGGTTTCACGTGTAGTACGTGCATTGTCTTTACAACACTGGTACTTCCACCCGATCGTGTATGAGACACAACATCGTTCAATGCCGCTTATTACATGTTGTCTAGACTGGATATACCGTACAGTGGCAGGTGTAAACATTGCGGCTGGTGACAAAGTAGGAGCCTTACAGTGTATCGGCATACTGGAGCTGCATGGACACTAACGTGTCGCAGTAACAGATGCCCTTTTTAGTTACTGATGCATATTAAGTAACAGCGATCTGTCATGCACGAAGACATTTTTGACTCACGTGTGAAGAAAAAGTGAGTCTGTTCCGAGCCAGCGGTCGTCCGTCTGCCGTCGTGCATGGTAAACATTAACGTTGGCATTTTCTCGGATACTATTGAAGCTACAGTCTTCAAACTTGGCCCAAGGATACTTTGTGGCAAGACCTTTTTAAACATGCCAATTTTAGTGACAGTTTCTCACAAAGGTCAAGGTCACAGAGGATCAGGAAATATATCAAAAATAGACATTTTGGGACATAATTTCTTTTTTCTCAAATCAAACTATTCACAACTTCAAACCCAAACTTGGTACAAAGATACCTGATAAAAAGACCTATATATGTACACTAATTTCGTTGATTCCTCGGAAAAGTCAAGGGTCACAAGAGCTCAAGAAAAATGTCCAAAATGACCATATTTTTACTTACTTACTTACGCCCATCACCCCCCCCCCCCCTTCCTGGGGCATAGGCCGCCGACAAGGTCCCTCCAGCCGTCTCTGTCCTGGGCGAGTCTCTCTAGCTGTCCCCAGGTGTGGCCCATCTTCTTGGCATCTGTCTCCAGGTCACGTCGCCAGGTGTTTCGTGGCCGACCTCTCTTCCTTTTTCCCTGTGGGTTCCATCTTAGGGCTTGCTTTGTGGTGTTGGTTGCTGGCTTGCGTAGTGTGTGACCTATCCATCTCCAGCGGCGTTGTTGAAGCTCCACTTCTGCAGGCTTCTGCTTTGTCCGCTGCCACAATTCCTCGTTGCTGATTTTGTCCGGCCAGCGTATCCCGAGGAGCCTTCTCAGACTGTTGTTGATGAACGTCTGTATTTTCTTGGTGGTCAACACTGTGGTCCTCAGGTCTCTGCTCCATAGAGGAGTACTGGTTTCACATTGGTGTTGAACAGTCGGATCTTGGTGTTGACTGACAGATCTCTTGAAGTCCAGACGTTCTTTAGCTGGAGAAATGCTGCCCTGGCCTTGCCTATCCTGGTCTTCACATCAGCATCCGTCCCCCCCTTCTTGTCGACTATGCTGCCGAGGTAGGTGAAGCTCTCCACCTCTTCTAGCACCTCGCCTTCCAGTGTGATGGGCGTTCCACTGGCAGCGTTGACTTTCAGCACCTTGCTCTTTCCATGGTGGATGTTCAGGCCTAGCCTTGCGGAGTTCACTGCCACTGCGTTTGTCTTTTCTTGCATCTGTTGTTGGGTGTGCGAGAGCAGGGCTAGGTCATCTGCAAAGTCCAGGTCGTCCAGTTGGGTCCAAAGTGTCCATTGGATGCCATTTCGCTTCTGTGCTGTGGATGTCGTCATGACCCAGTCGATGGCCAGAAGGAACAGGAACGGTGACAGCAAACACCCCTGTCTCACCCCTGTCCGGACTTGGAAGGCGTGGGTGAGCTGGTTTCCACAGATCACTCTGCAGGTCAGTCCCTCGTAGGAGTTCCTGATGATGTTGGTGAGCTTTTCAGGTACTCCATAGTGTCTCAGCAACTTCCACAAGGTGGCTCTGTTGACGCTGTCGAAGGCCTTCTCGTAATCAAGGAAGTTGATGTAGAGGGACGAGTTCCACTCTAGCGACTGTTCCAGGATGATTCGCAGCGTGGCGATCTGGTCAGTGCATGATCGGTCCTTGCGAAAGCCCGCCTGTTGATCTCGAAGTTGGGGGTCCACTGTGTCCTTCATCCTGTTGAGTAGGATCCTGCTGAAGACCTTGCCTGGGACAGACAGTAGGGTGATTCCTCTATAGTTGGCACAGTTGCTGAGGTAACCATTTTTTGGCAGCTTGACCAGGTAACCCTCCTTCCACTCTGCTGGCACTTGTTCTCTCTGCCAGATTTTCCTGAAGAGGGGGTGGAGCATCTCGATTGTGGTTTCAGTATCCGCCTTTAGCGCTTCTGCCGGTATACTGTCGGGTCCGGCTGCCTTGCCCAACTTGAGCTGTTTGATGGCTTTCCGGATCTCCTCCTTGGTGGGCTCGCTACAGTCTATCGGCAAGTCTCTCTCGGCTACCTGAATGTCTGGTGGGTCTTGTGGAGCTGGTCTATTTAAGAGCTCCTCAAAGTGCTCCTTCCATCTGTTCTTCTGTCCCTCCTCTCCTTGGATGGCTCTTCCCTGTTTATCCTTTACTGGCCTCTCTGGCTTGGCAAACTTCCCTGAAAGCTTTTTTGTGGTGTTGTAGAGCTCTCTCATGTTTCCATGTCGGGCTGCCTCCTCTGCTTCTTGTGCCAGTGACTCTACAAAATTTCTCTTGTCTGCCTTGATGCTATTCTTTGCTATTTTGTTGGCTGTTGTGTATGCCTCCTGAGCGCGGGCCTTCTCTGTTCTTGTGCGGCTGTTGTTTACTTCTGCTTTCTTCTTCTTTCTATCTACTACTTTCTCGAGTGTCATTGGTGTTATCCACTCTTTGTGAGTGTGCTTCCTGTAGCCCAACACCTCCTTGCATGCTGCAGTTACTGCGTCTCTCACCCCTCTCCACTGCTCGTCAATGGTTCCTTCGTCCAGAAGCTCTTGGAGAACCTGGAACCTGTTGGAGAGGGCGAGTCTGTACTCCTCATGCTTGCCTGAATCTTTCAGCAGCGTAGTGTTGAACCTCTGGCGCTGACAGGTCTCGCCGGTCCAGTTCCTCTTCAGCTTCAGTTTCATTCTGGCAACAACCAGGTGGTGGTCTGAAGCAACGTCGGCTCCTCTCTTCGCTCGGACGTCCTGGAGAGATCTTCGGAACCTTCTCGAGATGCACACGTGGTCGATCTGATTCTCGGTTAAATGGTCCGGTGATACCCATGTCGCCTTGTAGATGCGCTTGTGCGGGAAGACTGTGCCGCCTATGACAAGGTTGCTTATGGCGCATAGGTCTGCAAATTTCTCTCCGTTATCGTTCATTACTCCCAAACCCTGCTGCCCCATAACCTCCTCGAAGCCCCTGTTATCGCTGCCGACCTTGGCGTTGAAATCGCCCATGATGATGTTGAAATCTCTTCTAGAGAGGGTTCCAACGATGGTCTGCAGTCTGTTATAAAACTGGTCTTTGGTCTCGTCATCGCTGTCGTTGGTTGGGGCATAGCACTGGATGATGTTCATGCTAATCCTCTTCTGCTGTGTTCTGAACGAGGCTGTGATGATGCGTGGGCCATGGGCTTCCCACCCGATGAGAGCACTCTGCGCAGTTTTGGAGAGCATGAGAGCCACTCCCTCTGTGTGTGGTGCATTGTCCTCCTCATGGCCGGAAAACAGCAGCCTCTCTCCTGTGGTCAGTCTCTTCTGTCCGCTGCCCGTCCATCTGGCCTCACTGATGCCAAGGACGTCGAGACGGTAGTTCCCCATCTCCACTGCCACCTGAGCTGTTTTCCCTGCTTCGTACATGGTCTTCACATTCCATGTTCCGATGTTGATGGTTGCCCTGGTCGAAAGGATGGTAGTCTGCTGAGTGGCTTCCTTTCGGCTTTCACCACCCCGCGTCATAAATCCTCCAGCTGAAGGTCCATCCTCTCCCAGGGCCGAGTCAGTTGTTGGTTTTCTTGTTGGCGTTTCTGTAGCAATGTGTGCTTTTATGGGGTGGGGCAGCTAACCCCACGCCCAACCCTCCTCCTTTCACATCCGGGCTTGGGACCGGCCATGGCGGAGTTGACCATATTTTTACTGTACTTTTGGTGTATTTTTTTCGTTGCGTGTTGCGCTGAAATGATTACACAAAATACACATTTTTAAGCAGTCCATTACACAAAATGGTCTAAGAGGGGTAGGCACCTCTGGGTGAAGGACGCGAACTTGGACCGCTGGCCCAGCAGCTTTGGTTCCTCTCCACCATCACTGAGGGCCTTCTGATCACCTTCTATTCGCCACCGCCGCCGAGACGCTCTCCACTGTGGGCCGAGATTCCAGTCGACGAGCTCAAAGCCATCGCCCTGCGCGGAGAGGTCGCCTCACTTCTGTAGAAGGCCGCTACAGAGGTAGTGTTGCGTCCTGACTCCCCAGCCTTCTACAGCCATCTCTTCGTGGTGCCTAAGCCGGGCGGCAAGTGGTGACCTGTCATCGATCTCTCAGCTCTGAACAGGTACATCGCGGCCCTGACCTTTCGCATGGAGCCCGCCAGGGCTCTCAGGGCCTCCCTGCAGCCCATGGACTTCACGGTCAGTCTGGACCTGTCCCAACGCGTATCTCCACGTCCCCATGCTCCCTGCTTCCTGGAGGTATCTCCGCTTCGTCTTCGACGGCGTGTTTTACCAGTTTCGGGCCCTTCCATCGGTCTCTACCTCAGCCCTTGGGTCTTCACCCGCATCATGGACGCCATCGTTGCCAAGGCCAGATAGTCATCTTCCAGTGCGACCTCGAACTACCTAGACGACCTCCTTCTGAGGAGCCTGTCAGAGGCCTCCCTTTGTCGGAGAGAGATGTGCTGCTCCAGTTATTGTCTCGGCTGGGTTTCCTGTTCAACGCGGGCAAGTCGGACCTCACTCCTTAGCGCCGGTTTATACACCTCGGCATGGTCTTCGCATCCGAACTAACAGGGTGAGGCTACCAGAGCCTCGGATCCAGAAGCTGGCTGCCCTAGCCGGCCAGGTGGCCCAAGAGGATGCAGTTCCCGCCAGAGCCTGGCTTCAGCTTCTCGGCTTGATGAATGCAGCGGCGGATCTTCTCCCCCTCGGTCGTCTTTACTCCCGGCCGCTCCAACTGTACCTCCTTCTCCATTGGCGTCCGTCCTCCGGCGACATTGCTGCCCCGGTGCCCGTGACTCAGATTCTTCATCCCCATCTGCAGCGCTGGATGGACATTTCGTGGCTTGCTTCAAGAGTTCCTCTCGCCTCACCACCTCCTCAGCTCTCGCTTTGCATGGATGCAAGTCTCTCCGGGTGGTGTGCTTACCTGCTACCGAGGTTCTTCACGACAGCCGGCCGCTGGCCTCTGGATCTAGCGGACAGACACATCAACTGGTTAGAACTGAAAGCGGTTTGGCAAGCCCTCATCGCATGGGAGGCACGCTTCCGTCACCAGGAGCTACTCGTCCTTTCGGACAACGCCATGGTGGTTTCCTACATTCAGAAACAGGGCGGATCGCACTCCCCCTGCCTATGCATACTCGTCTGCCGACTAATGTGCGGGGGCAAAGACCGCGACATCGCCCTCCGAGCTCAACGCTTTCCAGGACACCTGAACGTTTTAGCCGACTCCCTCGCACGGCGCGGCCAGTTACTCCACACGGAATGGATCCTATGACTGGACATCTTTCAGATGATCTGCGCTCACTGGGAGACGCCCATTGTCGGCCTATTCGCCATGAGGTGGAATCACCAGCTTCCCCTCTTCGTCTTCCCGATTCCAAACCCCTAGCCTGGACAGTCGACGCGCTCTCCATTCCGTGGGACGGACTCATCGCGTAGACGGTTCTTGTCCCCAAAGTCTTGCTCAAGCTCAGAGGATGCAATGCGGTGATGTTACTGGTCGCCCCATTCTCCTGGAACAGATCTTGGACCACCGACCTGCTCAGTCTCGCCATGAGCCTCCCATTGCTGCTCCCCACCCCGAGCACGATGCTCAAGCAACCCCGCCAGCCGCTGTTCCACCCATGCCCGGAGCGGCTTCTCCTTCACGCCTGGAGATTGTGCGGCAAGCCCTCGCCGCAAGAGGCTTCTCGAGTGCAGCAGTGGAAGCCATCGCTACAGCCCGCAGACCCTCGACCAGACGCGTATACGAGGGAAAGTGGTGAGTACTACGGTCCTGGTGCACTGACCAGCAACTCTCCCCCACTGAATTGATTACTCCCCAGCTCGCTGACTTCTTCCACTGGCTCTTTGGCGACCAGGGATTGGCCCCCATCTTTGGCGACCAGGGATTGGCCCCCATCATGATCAGAGGATACCTGTCCATGATTGCGGACACTTCCCGTCACCTTGGCTGCCCAGATCTCGGCGAATGCAACGGCCTTGCTGACCTTATGACACACTTTGGCCTTCAGCCTCCGGTTCCCCGCTTGCTGAGTCCACGCTGGGACCTACCCGGGGTACTGACATGGCTTAACTCTGACAGATTTGAACCGCTGTCCTTGGCCTGGTTTGCGGATGTGACACGGAGGACCCGCTTCCTGTTGGCCCTCACCACGGCGGCCCGAGTAAGTGAGCTACACGTGCTTCAGTTCGCCCTGCCTGCCTGCAGTTCAGGACGGATGGTTCTGTGCAGCTGCTCACTGACCCTTCCTTCCTTGCCAAGACCAGCTCTCCCTTGACTGCACCCCAGGTGATAACCCTACAGCCGCTGAAAGATGTTAACTTTCCCCGAGAGACCAGGCAGCAAGATCCCGTGCGCGCCCTATGCGTATTCCTACGCCACTCCAAGCCCGTCCGAAGGGTATGGTCATGCCTCTTTCTGCCTTTGGCTCCAGGCAGAACTGACATAACAGCCCACACGATATCTTCCTGGCTATGCTGGGTCATACGGTCTGCCTACAAAGACCTCTCCCCAGAGGGAGCGAAGAGGCTAAAGATCTGCGCACACGAGGTTAGTGCCATGGCCACGAGCGTCGCCTTCGACCGCAACTGTGCCGGTCGAGACATCGTGGCCACAGTGGGCTGACGGGCAGAATCAACCTTCGCCCACATCTACCTCCGGGATCTGGCAGGCCAGCGAGACAACCTCGCACTGGTGGGGGACATCGCCGCGGCGCAACACTCCTTCCCGGCGCCAGGGGCGCCGTAGGTATATTTAGCTAAAATTGTCGGGAGTTTGCAGTCAGGAGCGCGGGTCTGGCCAAGTCCCTTCGGGGTGTTCTTGCACACTTTTAAGTGGCACCCTTTTTCCATAAAGTAATGTCATCGGTAATGTTTTTGAGGAAACAAATGAATTTTTCTCTAAAATGTATTTTTTCGAATAATACTTACCGATGACATTACTCGGAGGACCTTCTTCCCACCTGCCTCGCTTGCCGCTGGTAAGCTAAGTATTCCGACTGGCGTGACACCATGTGGCACGTGACCGGATGGGCAAGGACGGGAGGCTACTCTCGGCCCTGGTTAGGGTTCCCTGAGTGCCTCCCTGGTTGTGTGGGAACACAACAGGTTCTTAGGCTAAAATTACGTAAGCTAGTAGACACTTCCATAAAGTAAAATCATGGGTAAGTATTTTTTTAAAAAATACATTTTAGAGAAAAATTCATTTTACATGATTGCCGTAAATTAAAGACTTTTGCTCTTCTTCTCCTTGGTACATAGGAGAGTTCCTCCAGTGTGGACAGGGGGCAGTAGAAAACCTCTGTTACGTGTACATACTCAGAGGGATTGTGAAAAGAAGGGTGGAAAAGTCGTAGCTGAGACAAAAAAAACGTTGAGAACCCATTGTTCTCTGCAAATTTTAGCAATCAAAGCCTTTTTATTAATTTCTTTGTTGCATTTTGTGGTGTGTGCATTTGTGAATGTTTGTGTGTGCGTGTTCAATATTACAGTGATAATGCTTTCTTCTTGAACTTGTTTGGCAGGGCATCTATGTGACATACATCCATGAGCACAGCCCAGCTTCTCGATGTGGTCTCCAGTTACATGATAAAATTCTGCAGGTATATTGTTTTTTTTCAAAAACATTACCGATGGCATTACTAGTACTAGTAGGAAGATACCCTTAGCTTACCGATTTCAACCTAAAAATTTGTGTGTTGATACACAACCAGGGAAGTAACTCTCACAAGTAGTTACCCTGTCACCTGAGCAGCCTCCCTGTCCCCGGAGTAGCCTCCCATCTTCATCACGCAAGTGGTGTCTTCCCATCAGTCTTACTCTTAGCTTCCGGTGTAACGGTTGTACCAGTTTCAGTCTGCTCACATCTTTCAGCATTAAATTTAGTTTCTCGTGGATTTTGGATCAGCCTTCCCTATCCTATGTCGAGGTAAGGCCTCGGATAATGCCAACAGCCGGTGGGAATCGAGATATGGCTCTGGCATTTTCTGTGGAAATGAATTTTGACTTGGGATTCGGTTCCAATGGAAATTGACCAGTCGTTTACCCGTGGCATCGGCGCCACATTCGGTTGTCTTTCACGTTATGCTTTATGTTGCAGTATGCAGGTAAACATCTGCACCAAGTGCAGCGATTTTCAGTGGCCCAGTCACACACACAATTTATGCCTGCCGTGTTCAGGTTGTGTGTCGGAGCGGCCCTGTGTGACATGCACTTCCTGGGAGGAGGAACACTCTTCGCATCTGTGGAGTTTCTACCGGCGTGAGCGTCCTAGCGGGTTGATGGGCCCACCCCCACTCCCCGCGCCTCTTATGGCTCCTCCTTTGCTGCCTTTGCTTCCCCAGACTATGCCCACGCTGAGGGAGCGACACAGACCTTCCTCTGGTTTGGATGTGACAGGTGGTTACCACAGGTTTCCCAAGACCGAGCCCACCCGCTCTGCAGAGCGTGGCTTACAGTTAGAGCCCTCCCGCTCTGCAGAGCATCATCATCTGATGTTGGTGCCCTCGCGCTCTGGACAGGGGTCGACAGCAGCAGAGGGCTTTCCGCTTTCCGCCATGTGGTCCGACCCTCTACAACCCCCCCCCCCCCCCCCCCACATGGATGAGCAGGTATGGGGCATGTGACCGACAGACACACACCACCCGCTCTGCAGAGCGTAAGCATAATTCCGGGCCCACCTGCTCTGCGGAACGTAGAGATTATGTGAGAGTACCATGTTATGGGCCTACCCGCTCTGCGGAGCGTGATCATTCTGAGGAGAGTCAAAGTGGTACCAGGCCATCATGCTCTGTGGAGCATAGACCATGTTTTGGCACCAGCCGCTCTGCGGAGCGTATACGATATGCGGAGGGAAAATGAGGTATTAGGCCCAGCTCTGCAGAGCACACACGATCGGAGGAGTGTGCACATGGTACCAGGCCCACCCGCTCTGCGGAGCGTAGACGATGTACCGGCCCCACATGCTCTGTGGAGCGTACACGATCGGAGGAGTGGGGCCGGCGGACTGGGCCCTCCCGCTCTGCGGAGCGTGACAGAAAGTATGGGCACACCCGCTCTGTGGAGCATGACAGACAGCAATGGCATTCTCCCTGCATTGCGGCGACTCCCCGATCAACATCTCTGATCAACACTGCCGTCAGTGGCAGGATCCTCCTGACAATAACTAACTAACCTCCTGACCCTCTCGAGTCCAGGGGTCACACGCAGAGACGTGCGGAATGCCGCGGCTGCCATCCTTACAGCTGCTCGTCCGTCCTTAACCAGGCTACTCACCGGAGCAGCTGTCCTCCTCCTTCGGAACTTTGTCTTCGCTCCCACCGACGCACAGCTGCTGGGGAGCCGGACGACGCTCTCAGTCTTCATCCAGAGGACTCTGTGTCGGCCTTGGATGACTGGCGCCCTTCGCCACTCAGCTCCCCTCGTTCGCCCCACAGCACATCGGCTTCGTCCGCCTCCGATCCGCCACGGGTGGAGACTCTACGCTCCTTGGAAGAAGCCGCACATCTCATCTCGGAGATTCTCCCACCAGAGGTTTGCCCCCAAGCCCCCCCTGCTCAAGAGAAAGGCCTCAACCTGGGTGGATGCTCTGCATCAGGCCAAGAGATTGAAGTCCCTACCTCAGGCTTTCCGGGACCTTTTGGACGCGTTCTCCGCTCAGCTGCAGGGACCTTGGACGGGCTCTGGGTTCTTCACCGACAATAAGTGGTCGGCTGGCATCGACATCAAGTTCCGCCAACACTGGTATGCAGGACACTCCCAGTCCTTCACCTGCCCCCTCCCTTCGATCATCGTCGTGGCAGAAACGCAGGCAGGGTGAACGCAAGGCTTTGCAGCACCGGATGCCCCGTGGCCTGGACAAGACAGCCACCCTGATACGCAACTCCCTGATGGCCTGTGCTGGATTCCTCGATTTGACTATACAGGCAGTCATCAGGCGGCTGGAGGACACCTGGGACTTGGATTCCTCTCCCCAGCTGCGCGAGGTATACTCCTTGGCGGTCGTGGCAAATCAGGCGGCTTACCACTCTTCAGTTAATACCATGGCAGCAGCGGCGAAGTGCGACGACACGGCGTGACGTTGTTCTTGCTGGATGCTCCCAGATACCCATGTCGCTGAAGTCACAGTTGCTCCAGGCTCCGCTCGGAGGCTCTCTCCTATTTGGCCCTACCTGGCAGTCGGTTAAAGAAGCAAACAAGGACCTCTGGCCCAGTCCTGTGGGACAGCCTTCCACTCGCTTTCAATCTGCCTGCAAGGCCGTGGACGTACAGACACTTTCCCCGCTCTTCCAGAGGCTTCCGTGGCTCCGCTCGCCCCCCCCCCCCTCCCCCCAGCCGGTCGCTCCCGCTCCTTCCCGGCCGGTCGATCCTGCTCCTTCTGGCCCCAGCCCCCGCCTGGCCCCCGACCGCCCGGAGGCCCGGGCGGGGTAGGGTCCACTGATTCACCACCCGTTTTGCCCCCGCCGAACGCTGTTGGGTCTCCAGTCGGCAGGAGGCTGGCGATACACAGCGCCATGTGGCGCGCACTGTTCTCGGACGACCTTTGGATCCTGTCTACCATCACTGAGGGTCTGCAGATCTCCTTTTGGTCGACACCTCTGCTGTGGCGCTCCCCTCACTGGACCCAGGTTCCGGGCCACCCGGTCATGGCTCAGGCGCTGCAAGGAGAAGTGGACTCCCTGCTCCTGAAGGCCGCCATGGAGGTGGTCACACGTTCTGACTCGCTGGGCTTCTACAGTCGTCTCTTTGTGGTGCCAAAGCCGGACGGCGGGTGGCGACCAGTAATAGATCTCTTGGCGCTGAACAAGTTTATTACCGCCCTGACCTTCCAGATGGAAACCACCAGAGCATTGAGAGCAGCGGTCAAGCCTATGGATTTCGCCGTCAGCCTCGACTTTGGCCAACGCGTACCTACATGTGCCCATGCTCGGCGGTACCTGTGCTTCGCCTACGGAGGGGTGGTTTACCAGTTCCAAGCTCTACCCTTTGGCCTCAACCTCAGCCCTTGGTCTTCACCCGGATTATCGACGCAGTAGTGGCCAGGGTCCAGTGGTCGTCTTTGAGTCCGACCTCCAACTATCTCAACGACCTGCTCCTCAGGAACCAGGATGCGGCCACTCTTTTGGGCGACAGGGATGCCTTACTTTCCCTTCTGCACCAACTCGGTTTCCTGGTCAACATCAGACCTCACGCCCTCCCGCCAATTTACACATCTCAGCATGGAGTTCCTGACAGATCTCAGCATGCAGGTGTCCCGCACCGATGTAGTCCCGACCAGAGTTTGGCTTCAGCTCCTAGGGCTCATCAGCGCAGCAGCAGACCTTTTTCCTCTAGGCCGGCTCTACTCGCAGACGCTCCAGCTGCATCTGCTGCTTCATTGGCGCCCATTCTTGGATGACCTTGCGGCCTTGGTTCCGGTGTCACAGCTAGTCCAACTGCATCTCCAGAGATGGACGGACCCAATGTGGCTTGTTATGGGAGTTCCCCTCTACTACCCCCTACCCTGCCTGTCACTCTGCTCAGACATGAGCCTCTCGGGATGGGGCGCTCACCTCCTCTCGGACTTCTGCACTGTCGCCGGTGAGTGGCCACCGGACCTGGTTGGGCAACATATCAACTGGCTGGAGTTGAAGGCTTTGTGGCTCGCTCTCGTCACCTGGGAGACTCGCCTCAGACATCAGGAGGTTCTGATTCTCTCCGACAACACGACGGTCTTGTCCTACATCCAGAAGCAGGGTGGGACTCGCTTGGCTTTGCTCTGCATCCTCCTATATGAAATGTTCGTGTGGTGCAGGGAGCACGGCATTTCGCTTCACATGCGACACATACCTGGCCACCTGAACATCCTGGCAGACTCCCTCTCGCAGCGAGGCAAATTACTCCACACCGAGTGGACCCTCCCCCCTGACCTCTTCCGGATGAAATGCACGCACTGGGAGACGCCCTTGATCGACCTGTTCGCGACAATGTGGAACAGGCAGCTTCCCCTATTTGTTTCGCCAGTGTCGGACCCACTTGTCTGGGTGGTGGACGCCCTCTCCATCCCCTGGGACGGCCTCCTGGCTTACGCATACCCCCCGTCCGTGCTGGTGCTCAAGGTCCTCAAAAAGCTCAAGGGCTGCAAAACAGTACTATTCCTGGTGGCCTCATTCAATTGAAACCGGAGCTGGACCACCGATCTCCTGAGCCTCGCCACGGACCCTCCCCTGAGACTCCCTACGCCACACACGATGCTGAAGCAGCCCCGGCAGGATCTCTTTCATCCTTGCCCAGAGAGACTCCTATTACACGCCTGGCGATTGTGCGGACTCCCTCGGATGCGGCGGTTGAGGCTATCGCTGCAGCACGCAGACCTTCAACCCAAAAAGCCTATGAGGGGAAGTGGCAGGTCTTGCAGTCCTGGTGCTGCGTCAAGCGCCTCTCCCTCACAGATCTGATGATACCCCAGCTCGCCGAGTTCTTCCTGTGGCTCTTCGCGGAACAGAACTTGGCACCTATCACCATCCGGGGCTACCTGTCTATGGTGGCTGACACTTACCGGCACTTGGGCCGGACAGACCCGGGGGCTTGCAAGGACCTCGCCGACCTGATAGCGCATTTTGAGCTCCAGTGTCCAGTGACCCGCTCGCTGATACCAAGATGGGATCTACCGTGGGTGTTAACTTTGCTGAACTCAGACCATTTTGAACCTCTGCCCTTGGCGCGCTTCGCTGATTTGACTAGGAAGACGTGCTTCCTGTTGGCCCTCGCCACAGCGTCAAGAGTGAGCAAGCTGCATGCACTCTCCGTGCACCCCTCCTGTCTGCAGCACAGGACCGATGGCTCAGTTCAGCTTCTGACCAACCCGACGATTTTGGCAAAAATAGACCCCCCTCAGCTGATAACTTTTCGGCCACTCAGCGGCCATGACCAGTCCTGGGAATCCCGACAGCAGGACCCGGTCAGGGCATTGAAGATCTACCTTCGCCGGTCCAAGCCCCATCGGAGGGGACGTTCCCGCCTCTTCCTGCCCTTGACACTGGGCAGGGAAGACATCTCCGCCCAGACTATCTCTGCATGGCTCCGCGGAGTCATCTGTTCCGCATACGAAGACATCTCCCCGTGGGGAGCTAAGAGGCTGCGGATCAGGGCGCTTGAGGTCAGAGCCGTAGCAGCCAGCGTCACCTTCGACCGCAACTGCGCTGTCGAGGACAGTGTGGCAGATGTGGGCTGGTGGACAAAATCTACATTTGCACGGTTCTACTTCCGAGACCTCTCTGGCCAACGTGCAAACCTGGCACTGGTGGGGGACATCGCTTCAGCACAACACTCCCTCCTGGTGCCGAAGGCGCCGTAGGTAACTCTTAGCTGATATCATCGGGAGTTTGCGCCTAAAGCATGTTCTTAATTAAACGAACATTTGATCGGCAAACCTAAATCGGAGAAAATCGGTGATCTTTTGGTTTGTTTCTTAACTGAGGTTGAACGAACCTAGGCGAACTTCAGCAAACCAGGTTTGCCATGGTTCTCTTTCTTAACTGAAGTGCTTGATTCGGCGTACTTACTGTCTGCGAAGGTGTTCAAAATGGCTGCTGATATGCCGCTTCGCGATTTGAACGATGTTTGTTTTTGTACTCCTTGCAGTAGCAACCCCACAAACAGCGTTGCGCCTCCCACAAATCAATAAAAATAGGTCTTGTTCTTCGCACGAGTGAAATATCGCCGTCCGCCATATTTGTTTGTATCGGTGACTGTCTTCTTATCTCCAACGTAGAATAGGGTAAAAGTTTTGACCAATCAGAGAAAAGGTTCGCCTTGGTTTGCTCAACACGTTCAACGAACCTTTTCTGACAGCGAATTATGGTTTGCCGAGGTTTGTGAACTACTTCGAACTAGTTTCGCCGTATCTTTAGATCTTCCAATTAAGAACCAACCTGGTTCGTCCGAGATCGTGAACTCTTGTTCGTCAGGGTTCGCGAACTAAAGTTCGTTTAATTAAGAACATGCTTAAGGGGCTTTGGCTAAGCGTTTACGCTGGGGTAGGCACTAGTGGGCAGCACCCTCCTCCTCTTTGCTATTTGTGTGTGTGTGTGTGCGCGCGAGAGAGAGTGAGAGAGACGCAGAGAGAGAAAGAGAGCGTCTGTTTTGTTTTTTTGTTTTTTTTATAATATACAGTGGACCATAATATCTGAGTGTCAAGAGTACATTGAATACTGCATGTACTATGTATAATGTTTTTGCCTTCATATGTGTGTACGCGATATTTTTGGGCGCGCGCTCACGTGTGTGTGTGTGTGTGTGCGTGCATGCTGTGTGTGTGTGCATGCTGTGTGTGTGTGTGTGCATGCTGTGTGTGTGTGTGTGTGAGACAGGGAGAGAGAGAGAGCACATAATTATATACATATTTGCCTTTGCTGTATGAATTCTAATGTACTTAATGATTTTCTGTGTATTGCTTTACTTTGCATTTTTACTCATTTTATATTTTTGTGCGTACGCGTTATGCGCGTACGTATGTCTGGAGTGCGTGTCCGAGAGCATGTGTGTATATGTGTGCGTGTGTGTCTAAGTGCGTGCGTGTGCAAGTTTGTGTTTGTGTGTGTGTGTGAGCGTGCGTGCGTATGTGCGGGCGTGCATGCGTGCGTGAGCGAGTGCATACATGCGTCAGTGTGTGGTATGTGTATGTTTACATGTCTATGTCATTTATGTAGTAGATGTAGCAATGGCAAGTTTGAAAACTGGTCCTGTTACCAATAACTTCTACCGTTGGAAAATAAAGGTTCATTGTTCATTGTTCATTATTCTTCCTACTAGTACTAGTAATGCCATCGGTAATGTTTTTGAAGAAACAAATGTATTTTTCTTTAAAATGTATTTTTTTGAAAAATACTTACCGATGGCATTACTCAAAGTGCCCTCCCACCTACCCCGCTTACCGCCAGTCGCTAATGAACGGTAAGACTGATGGGAAGGCACCACTCGCATGATGATGAGGGGAGGCTACTTGGGGGGACAGGGAGGCTGCTCAGGTGACGGGGTAACTACTTGCAAGTGTTACTTCACTGGTAGTGTAGCAACACACAACAAATTTTTAGGCTGAAATCAGTAAGCTAAGGGTATCTTCCTACTAGTAATGCCATCGGTAAGTATTTTTCGAAAAAATACATTTTGAAGAAAAATACATATTTTGCTCTGTCCAAACACTGTGTCTGGTTTGTTTTTGTCATTTTGTAAAGATCTTAATATAGTGACACTTTTATTATGGCAGTCACCTTCATGGCTATGGAAAATGGTCACCTAAGACATCTGGCCACGTTTCTCATGGTTGATTAACCTTCACTGTACGATGCTAAGAACTTCACAATCTTTGAATGTGGGTACCTTATGCGCCCATAGTTTTATATAGGCAATCTGCCGTTTATCCTTATTTGTTGGATGTAGGCGCCTCGGCACTTTCGCTGGTCAGTTTGGTTTTCCTGTGGCTGACGTGTACACCCTTTGCAAACTAACCATAACTATTGCCGGCAATTATCAGGGAAGCTGAATGCAGTAAAATATTTACCTACAACCCAGTGATTGTATACAAAAGACAAAACTTGAACCTGAGACATGCTGATCTCCTCAAAACTAAGCCGAAGCACAATACAGCCTACTGGAGAAAAAATGTAGCAAAATGATGGAATAAACGCAAGCGTCAAACACGAAAGTTTAACCTCACAAACGCTAAATTTCAATAACATTATGAAAGTACTCGCATGTACTGTATGAAAGTACTCGCATGTAAGTTAGATGACATCCTGAACTAGAACTATCAATTTTAATCCCTATGTGGGGATAGGTTATAAATGGAGGTCGAGATATTACAGCATAATGCAGCATTAAAACACAGTTTGGTGCGCTGATGATATGGAGAACCGGCATTTCAAAGCAAAACTCGCCGACACACACCTGAACTAGACACAACAATTCAGACTGTTACGATTGTGGTTGTGTTATCCTGTGAGAGCGTACATGTGTTATTCGTAGGTAACGATCCGATGTTTATTTGAGCTATCTTGGTTACGATTCACGTGTCTTTTTAGTAAGATTTTCTTTTGTTCGTGAGTAGAGCCGATTTCGTTTTGTTAAGTTTAGTCCGGAACGTTCTAGAAAGGTCGCACTGTCTAGTGGCCTCGTAAGTGTCACGTCGGTTAGTTGACATCGCAACATTTTCGCTACTTTTTGTTTTCCTGTGCGCGTGTATTGAGCAGCCTTTATTTTGTTTTGGGAATGTTCTCATACCTTTTTGAGCTATCATGGAACGTGGTGATAGGGATACCATACTTTTATGTGACTTAATTATACGCTAGAATTTAGAGCTGAAGTGAGCAGCCTAGTTTTTGTAGCCTGTTATAGTTTTTTTTTGTGGAAAGTTTATGTTAATGAGCTTCGGCTGCGTGTTTCGTTCTGATTGGTTGCGTTGTATGATTTCCGTAGAAGTTTCTAGATTTTCGTAGTATTTATAAGGAGGGCGCTGGGAAAGCCCGTGGGTACATTGTCTTGCTTTGTCAGTTGTAGAGACACGTAGTTTATTGCGAGAGACGCTGTGTATGAGAAACTTTGTGTAGCAGTGTGGACATCGCAGAAGAGACTTTGTATCAGTAGTTTGTGCATTTGAAAGTGCATTACTGTGTGGATATCGCATCGCTGAATTAAATATTGTTGGAACTGTTACTCCAGTAGTGTCTACATCCATCGATGCAGTGTACATCAGGTATCGTCTCGATGGCAGCCTGTTCAACCTCAGACGACTGCAGGCCCACACGAAAACCCTAGACCAACTGATTCGTGAGCTGCTTTTTGCTGATGATGCTGCCCTCGTTGCACACACAGAGAGAGCCCTGCAGCGCATCACGTCTTGCTTCGCAGATGCTGCCCAGCTCTTTGGACTCGAGGTCAGTCTGAAAAAGACAGAGGTCCTCCATCAGCCGGCACCCAAGACAGTGTATCGCCCTCCTCACATCACCATTGGCGAGTCTGATCTAAAGTCAGTGCACCAGTTTACTTACCTTGGCTGCATTATCACGTCGGACACCAAGCTGGACAAGGAGCTTGACAGCAGGCTGGCAAAAGCGAACAGCGCTTTCGGGCGACTTTTCAAGCGGGTGTGGCACAATCAACAGCTGAAAACAGGCACCAAGATCAGCGTGTACAGAGCTGTGGTCCTCACCACCCTGCTGTATGGTTCCGAGTCCTGGGCCCTCTACCGCAGCCAACTACGACTCCTCGAACGCTTCCACCAGCGCTGCCTGCGTACCATCCTGGGCATTCACTGGAGTGACTATGTCACTAACGTCGAGGTCCTTGAACAGGCTGAAACTGTGAGCATCGAGGCTTTGCTGCTGCGGACACAGCTCCGCTGGGCGGGGCATGTCTCCAGGATGGAGGATCATCGCCTACCAAAGATCACCCTGTTCGGCGAGCTTGCTACTGGACACCGTGACAGAGGGGCACCAAAGAAGAGATACAAAGACTGTCTCAAGAAGTCACTTAGTGCCTGCCAAATCGACCACCACCAGTGGTCTTCGCTTGCTGCGGACCGTGACACCTGGCGCTCCACCATTTACAAGGCAGCTGTCTCCTTTGAGGACTCTCACAGAGCTAGCCTTAAGGACAAGCGGCTCAGGAGAAAAAACAGAGATGCCGCAGCTCAGAACCCCGGCCATACCTTCCCCTGCAGCCACTGCGGTCGAACCTGCCTGTCTCGGATTGGCCTCCGCAGCCACGAACAAGCCTGCAGACGTCGTGGGCAACTCCTATAAAATCTTCGTTCGCGAAGTCAAGCCAAGAGAGACATCCTTAAGCCACGTGTGACGGATTGCAGCTGAACGAGGTTTATTTTTAAGAACTCTACGTGTGTGTGTCTGGTGTGTTTATCATACTTCGACTACAACTCCACCACGTAACACAGACAGACTGTCAGGGGCCGAACTAACTTTTCTAAAGCTGCGTATGCCAAACGCGGTGCTGCAGAACATTGCTTATGTTGCAGCCTCACAAAAGAAATCACAGATAATCAGAATAATTTTGTAAGATAATGCCAGGCCACTGTCCGAGACGACATCACTGAGAAGTTCCTTCTTAGGATACCATGTCTGCATCTGAAAGTGTCGGCACACATACACACACACTGCATTGCAAAATGCCATTAGCAACCATGCTGTTTTGCCTGTAAGGATTTCCTGCCCAAATCCAGCATATGTTCTGTTGTAGGCGTATATGTGGAAAGTGTATTTACACGGTTTGGGCAAGGTATGATCATTCCAAACTTTAGTGGAGACTGTTGTATGGTGTACTGAAATTACAGTGCTGGCTTCCAAAATACAAACAGCATTCCTGGTGACATTGCTCTCAATCAGTTTTGATTCCTAATACAACACGAGATGAACATCATTAGGGTGACCCATGTAAGAACAAGTAGGAAAGATAGTTGTAGAATGACCTGAATGAACCAATATTGGTGTTTCGGCAACGTCAGTTTCACTAAAGGTCACTAACCACCAAAGCTGGACTGAAGATGTGCAACTGTTATTTAGGACTCGTCACACACGCACGCGCACACACACACACACCAATTGTTGAATTGCCAATTCATGTGCGAACTTTGTCAAAGTGTCTAAGTTTAGCTGGTTATCAGAACTTTAGCAAAAAGCAACTTGATCTGATCAACAGATGATGTGTTGGAAGGAAAGCCCAGGATAAAAGATCATGATAATATAACAGTTACTGTGACGGCCTCTGTCTTTTCTAAACAGCAGTAGGTTACGATAGCTAAACACCTCTTTCTGTCACCGCTCTTCACCGTGTTCCGTGTTCCCAAACATTTTTGTGTTGAACGATTTTTATAAAAAATATTCATAATTCCTGCCAGAGTTTAGCCGGCAATGCTTAATGCTGCATTTCGTTCTAACTGAAAACATCTGTTTGCTTATAGCAAACTCAAGCGCATAGAAAACTGTGTGCGGGCTGATATGTTTGCATATGAAATGCAGGTTTTTGTTTGTTTTTATAAGTGCGATCCACAAGTTGTGTCAATCGCGTGTGTATGGCTGGCCGAATAAACAGACCAATACACCATATACTGTACGATGTCAAACACATCTTACATCTTGCGGCTGCAGACACTGACTGCAAGTGCCTAGTACTGTTATTGTATGGGCGCCTGAGGCGCCCAGGGTCGTATGGTGAAGAATAACTACCTCAAGGCCTCTATAATAATATTGGCGCTTTAGTCACCCACATCCGAAAGATCAGAATATTCACTTTGTTTTCTCAGAACTATTACCGATGGCATTACTAATAGGAAGGTACACTTAGTTTACCGATTTCAGCCTAAGAATTCGTTGTGTACACTACACAACCAGGGAGGCTTCAGGGAGTCGTTACCAAGAAACCCTGAGTGGCTTCCCCTGCCTCCCTATCCGGTCACATGCTTGGTAGTATCCCACCAGTCTTTACGCTTAGCTCAACGTGAACGGTTGTGTTCAGCCTTCGTCTCTTCGGCTGTGTATGGTTGATTACCGGTGGGCTTGGCGTTGTGCTTGGTGTTGTGTGTGGTTTGGATTACCTTTGGTGTGGATTACCTGGGTGGTCAGACACTGGTGGGATTACCTTGTAGCTCACAGTACACAGGTGAAAACCTGCACCTGGGCGGACATTTCCAGTGGCCCAGTTACTCCCACGATGTTTGCCTGTAGTCTTCGGGTGCTCCTCCGGGCAGACGTGTAGTGCCTGCGCCACATGGGTCATCTCGAGGTGCGGTGGTCGCAGCTGGGGGCCTTCTAGTTCTACTCTAGGGATAGGCTGACCCAGTCCAAGGAACCACCCACCCCACCCCACCCGAGGCCGTCGACGCGTCAGGCCCTGCTCCCCCCCCCCCCTCCGCTCGGAGAGAGAGAAGCCTGTCAGCCGCCATCTGGTCCAGGCCTTAGAAGCCCTGAACCACCACTCTGAGAGAGTGTCCCGGTCAGCCGCCGACGGGATGTGCTTTCCCGTCAGGACCAGGCATCAGGTGCCCTGACCCTCCGCTCTGAGGAGAGAAGCCTGTCGGCCACCGACGGGACGTGCCTCCCCATCTGGACCAGGCCTCATGAACCCTGACCCACCGCTCTGAGAGAGAGAGAGGCCTGTCAGCTGCCGAAGGGACGTGCTTCCCCATCAGAGCCAGGCTTCAGGAGCCCTGTCCCCCTGCTCTGGGAGAGCTGAGAGGGGCATACAGCCACTCTACACGGTGAAGGAAACTCCTCTACCGGATGTGCCCCGCCACTCCAAGAGAGAGGAGCCAGTCAGGCAATGACAGGATGGGCTTCCCCGTCAGGAACAGGATGCAGGAGCATGGCCCCAGAGCTCCGTAGGACCTGACAGGGGCCGACAGCATCCTAGGGCATCCCGCTTTGCGGCGTTTATCAGTCCCCTGGGCCCGAAGCATCCACTGGGACCCCACGTTCGACGAGACGCAGTCGGCTGCAGTGTTCACCCCACGACGAGGTTTACGAGGAATCGCCAGACACTCTTGCTACCACAGCTCAGTTCCTGAACCAGATCAACGGCGGTGATGATCATCTCGTTCGGCCACCAGTGGACGCTCCGGAAGAGATCACCGACCCAGCTCTCGGGAACCACATGACCAGGAGGGAAGGATACAGGCACCGGTCTCGTTTGGACCTCTCCTCTCCCCGTTCCGCCTCCCCGAGGCATAGGAGGGACCCTCGTCCGTCACAGCGTTCTTCCCCTTCCCGGCGCCAGCTCTCAGTTTCGACATCTCAGAGCGGCCATTCGTCACGTCATGTCTCCAAGGATTTTCTTCCTCTCGGGCTAGTCTCTCGCCCTCAGCGTCAAAGCCCCCTGGGGAGTAGCCGTTCTGCAGTTTCAGCAGAGGCTTCCCCTCGACCTCATCCCCAGTCCTCTACTCATCGTGAGAGCAGGCGCTCGTCGGTCGACATGCCTCGCTCTTCGCACTGGGGCGCTCTCTCCCCGTGCTGTGGGCCACCAGATGACGGACAACAACAAGGCTCTCAGCCTCCACCTGCAGGACTCGGCGTCAGGAGGACCTTCACTCGGCGTCCACCAGCGCACGGTCTTCCATGTCTGCTCCGTCAGCCTTAGCAGCTCCGAGCTCTCTGACCCTCCGCTCCCTGGACGAGGCCACCCGGCTTATCTCGTCTTTTCTCCCTCCAGACGCCTGCCCCCATCATCTCCCCTGAAGAGGAAAGCCGCGGCGATGGTAGATGCACCTCGGCATTCCAAGTGACACAAGTCTCTCCCTCAGCTGCCTGGCTTTCAAGACCTCTTGGAGGCCTTTTCGGCACACCTCCTGCAGGACAACTTCAGAGACAGGGGCTTCTTCAGATGGCCGGTCGGAATGGACATCAGTTTCCGCCAACAGTGGTACGCTGGTCACCCCCAAGCTTTCTCCTGTCCCCTGCCTACCCTGGACAAGGCAGCGTTGTTGCAGGCAGGAGCCCCGGGGCGGGGGGGGGGGGGGGGGGGCTGCGCAGTGGCTCCACGGACTGGACAAGACGGCAAACCTGGTACCCAACTCCTTGGCTTGTGCAGGCTTCCTAGAGCTGGCGACGCAGTCCGTGGTGAGATGCTTGGAAGACACCTGGGATCTTTCTTCCTCGGCTCCTCTTCGTGGCATACGCTCTTTGTTAGTGGCGGCGATTTGGGCGGCGTATCACACCTGGGCCAACGCCATGGCGGCGGCCTCCAACTGCGACCTGATGCGTCGGGACGCCCTGCTCAGGCTCTGCGCCTCCCTCCCGGCTTTAGTAAAGGCACAGCTCCGCCAGGCGCCGTTCAGGGGTCCTCTGCTTTTGGACACCTGGCAGTCAGTCAAGGAGTCGTCAAAGGATTTCTGGCCCAGAACCACCGTCCCCTCATCCTCATGCTTTCAGGCGGCCCACAAGGTAGTGGGTCGCCCCCAGCGGTTCTTCAGACCCTCCTCCCGCCTTCCCAGAGGCTCCCGCGATGCCGCTTGTCCCCCTCCTGCACCTTTGCGCACCTTCCCCACCCCCTGCCCCTGCCTAGCCCAGAAGTGCCCGGAGGACCGGGCTTGGTCAGACCCGCTGACATGACTCCCGTGCCCTCGCCGATACCTACAGGGTCTCCAGTCATCGGGAGGCTAGCTTGACACAGCGGCGCATGGCGCTCGTGGTTTCAGGATGAACCTTGGATTTTCTCGACCCTCTCAGAGGACCTGCGGATCTCTTTCAGTCTCCTCCTTCGTGGCGACACTCCCTCCCCCCCCCCCCTTTTGGACGCGGGTTCTGGGCAACCAGCTCAAGGCAGAAGCTTTTCCAGGCGAAGTGGTCTCACTGCTCCGGAAGGCGGCCGTGGAGGTGGTCTCTCAACACGACTCCCAGGTCTTCTACAGCCTTTTCTTCGTCGTCCCCAAGCCCAGAGGCAAGTGGCGGCCCGTCGTAGACCTCTCAGCGCTAAACAGGTACATTTTGGCTCCACGCTTCCGAATGGAAACAACCGGAGCCTTGAGAGCATCAGTATAACCCTGGACTTTGCAGTAAGCCTCGACCTAGCGGATGCGCTTCTACACGTGCCTGTGAACCCGGCCTCTGGACGGTATCTTCACTTCGCCGTCCGCAGAGTTGTGTACCAGTTCCGTGCACTTCCCTTCGGACTCAACCTCAGCCCTTGGGTTTTCGCCAGGATATTCGACGGGGTTGTCGCCAGGTTCAGAAAGACAGCCTCGAGCCTGACTTCCCGCTACCTGGATGATCTGCTCCTCAGGAACCAGATTGCAGCAGCCCTAAAGGAAGACAGGAACACTCTGCTCACCCTTCTCCGCCAGCTCGGATTCCGGGTCAACGGAGGCAAGTCAGACCTCACGCCATCCCGCAGGTTTATCCTCCTAGGCATGGAGTTCCTGACCGACCTCAACCGGGTGTGGCTCCCCAAGGCACGGATTCAGAAGTTAGCAGGGCTGGCGCTTCTGGGGTCTCGCACGGAAACATTTCCGGCCAGGGTCTGGCTACAACTTCTGGGACTCTTGCGCGCAGCGGCAGACCTCCTGCCCCTCGGCAGGCTCTACGCTCGACCAATCCCGTTGCCTCTGCTGCTCCACTGGCACCCATCCTCCGGCGATCTGGCGGCCCTGATCCCAGTGTCTCCTTGGTCAGGCCTCACCTCCAGCGGTGGTCGGACCTGTTCTGGCTAGCGTAAGGGGTTCCCCTCTCCTCCCCTCCGCACCAGCTATCCATCTGCACGGATGCGAGCCTCTCCGGCTGGGCTGCATGACTGCTGCCGGAGTTCGACACAGCCTCAGGCTGCTGGCCAAGGGACCACGCAGGCAGACACATCATCTGGCTAGAGTTGAGGCCGTTTGGCTCGCCCTTGTTGCATGGGAGAATCGCCTCTGTCACCAGGAGATCCTGGTTCTCTCTGACAACGCGATGGTATTGGCCTGCATACAGAGCCGGGACGGGATGCACTCACCCTCCCTCTGCATCCTCTTGTTCCAAGTCCCACTGTGGGGCAGAGATCGCGGCGTCACGCTTCGAGTGCGGCACATGCCGGGCCACCTGAATGTCCTCGCGGACTCCCTCGCACATCGTGGCCTACTTCTCCACTCATGGTTGGCACTACACACAGACATCTTCAGACTACTCTGCGCCCACTGGAAGTCGCCCATGATTGAACCCCTTTGCCACGAGGTAGAACTGACAGCTCGCTCTCTTCTCTCAAACATTCCGGATCCACTGGCCTGGGCAGTAGACGTGCTCTCCATCCCTTGGGTCAGCCTGCTAGCGTACGTGTGTCTGCCTTCCGTCCTAGTACCCAGGTTCTCCAGAAGCTCAAGGGCTGCAACACGGTTCTGCTCCTAGTGGCGTCGTTAAGTTGGACCAGGGGCTGGACCACCGACCTGAGCCTCGCCACGGACCCTCCCTGAGGCTCCCCACCCCTCGCTCAATACTCAGGCAGCCCAGGCAGAATCTTTATCGTTGTGCCCGGAGCGGCTGCTACTGCATGCTGGGAGATTGCGTGGCAGGCCCTCGCCACAGGAAGCTTCTCGAGTGCAGTGGTGGAAGCTATTGCACTGGCATGCAGAGCTTCTACCCGAAACGTCTATGAGAGAAAGTGGCGGGTCCTCCAGTCCTAGTGCTCCGCCGAGCAGCTCTCCACCACGGATCTGACTACTCCCCAACTGCCAAGTTCTGTTGGTGGCTCTTCTTCCAGAAGAGCCTGGCCCCTATCACCATCAGAGGTTACCTGGCCATGATTGCAGACACCGCCACTTGGGTTGGCCAGACCCAGGTGCCTGCAAGGACCTCTCTGAGTCTGACCTAATGGCACACCTGGATCTTTAGCAGCCGGTCTCCCGCTAGCTGATCCCATGCTGGGACTTGTCATGGGTGCTGACATGGCTCGACTCGGACCATTCGAACCTCTTCCTTTGGCACGGTTCGGAGACCTGACCAGGAAGACCTGCTTCCTGCTAGCCCTCGCCACAGCGTCCAGGGTGAGCGAGATCCACACTTTCTCGGTGCGACCCACCTGTCTCCAGTTCAGGGCCGATGGATCGGTACATCTCCTCACCGACCCGACATTCCTGGTCAAGAATTGGTCACCTGCTGCCGCACCCAGGTGTTAAACATCCGCCCACTCAAGGGGACGGTCCAGTCCCGGGAATCCCGTCAGCAGGACCCGGTCATGGTCGTTGCAAATTTACCTGCGCAGAGCAAAGCCACTCAGTCAAGGGCCCTCTTGCCTATTCCTGCCCTTGGCTCCGGGCAGACATGACACCTCCGCTCAGGCGATCTCGTCCTGGCTACGCTGGGTCATCCGGGCTGCATACAAGAGCTCTCTCCAGAGGGAGCAAAGAAGATGCTCATCCGGGCACACGAGGTCAGAGCAGTGACAGCGAGCATTGCCTTTTGACCACAACTGCGCAGTGAGAGACTTTGTGGCAGCTGTGGGCTGGCGGGCTGAATCCACCTTCACCTGCTTCTACCTACGGGACCTATCTGGCCAGCCTGACAACCTGGCTCTAGTGGGGGACATTTCAGCAGCGCAACACTCCCTCCCGGCACCACAGGCGCCGTAGATAATGCCTAGCTGAAATCGTCTGGAGTGGGCGCATGTGGAGGCCTCGATAAATTATCGCACGGGGGGTGCGGTTGTTCCTTGCGAAATTAGCGCTTGGGGATTGCATAGTGGGCGGCACCCTCCTCCTATTCACTATTCTTCCTATTAGTAATGCCATCGGTAAGAGTTTTGAGAAAGCAAATGTATTTTTCTCTAACATGTCTTTTTACGAAAAATACTTACCGATGGCATTACTCGGAGGACCCTCCCTCCTGCCCCGCTTGTGTCTAATGAGCTAAGACAAAGACTGGCGGGATACTACCAAGCACGTGACCGGATAGGGATGCAGGGGAGGCCACTGAGGGTTTTTTGGTAATGACTCCCTGGAGTTGCCTCCCTGGTTGTGTAGTGCACACAACGGATGCTTAGGCTGAAATCGGTAAGCTAAGTGTATCTTCCTATTAGTAATGCCATCGGTAAGTATTTTTCAAAAAAATACATTTTAGAAAAAAATACATTTTTTTGTTGATTGTTTACTTGTTTGTTTACAACTTATTCAGTGTTTTGTTATGGTCATGTCATGCAGATATACAGTGGAGTACGCTTAACACAAATTTCTGGGGACAGGGAAAATTAATTCGTGTAAAACGTATTTTGTGTTAACCAATTTAGACTAAAACAAGAGAGTGTGTGGGAGATGTGCATGTGAGTGTGCCCTGCCCTAAAGGTTAAAAGTGCATAGTATCATACATGATACTTTACGTGCTTACTCTTATCTCAGTAGGACAACAATAGACCACATGTGTACAGCTAGTGAATTTAATGTACAATTCATCAGGAAAATACCATCCATCAGATAAAACAGCTCCATAATCATGTGCAGTGTAGGAGCTAGTGTGCTATTTTTAGCCGTGTACCAATGTGTATGGGCAATACTATGAACGCTTCGCGTTGATCAGTGTCAAGATCCTTGGGACTGCTGTTTTCACCCTCTGTGGCACTTTGCATCTATTGCTTACAAATCAGATCTGTATTTGTTTTATCACGCTCGTATTAAGAATAAAAAATCAAGCGCTAAATATAACTGACTGAATAAATGAATAATGGGTAGACCATCGAAACCGATGATGTCGTCATTGTGCATGACTTCTATTTGTGGGTGCGGGTGTGGCTGGCCAAGCCAATCCTGGAGCCACACCTGCGAGGGCAATGGGGGCACTGGAACGTAGCTGTGGGGAGAGTCGACGCTGTCTTTCTGCGAGCTTTGGCACTGGTGATCCGATTGTGTTCAAAGAGCGTGCAGGCTTTCCTGGTGGTGGCATGCCAGCCGGATCTGTCTTGTGCTTGTGCTTCAAGTTCCTTTACCGGGAAGACGCAGTGCTTGAGGCTGTCTCTTAGTCTTATGCAGTCTTTGAAGCGTTTCTTTGGCCGTCCTTGCTTCCTGTGGCCATTTGAGAGTGCACCATACAGGAGTTGGTGTGGCATGCAAGAATCATCCATGCGTATGACATGACCTGTCCAGTGGAGTTGTGACTTGTAAGATCAAGGCTTCAACACTCACTAAGCCAGCATTGTCCAGGACTTCAAGGTTTGTCACCTTGTCTTGCCATTTGATGTCCATGAGTGAGCGCAGGGATCTCATGTGGAAATGTTCAATCTGCTTGATGTGCTTTCTGTACAGCATCCATGACTCACAGCCGTAGAGGAGGCTGGGGAGAACTACTGTCTTGTAGACTTTGATCTTGGTGGAAAGCTTGACGTTGTTGTTATTCGGGGCGGTCCGTGGCGCAGTGGTTAAGGCGCCTGCCACCAATGCTAAAGGTGCGAGGTTCGATTAAGGGTTCCGGCGTCTGATTTTTCTCCTCTAGTAAGTGTCACCGTTAATTCGGGCGGACTGTCGGGGGTTCTTTCTCCGGGTACTCCGGCTCTTCCTCCCCCTCCACTTTGGTATCAGTTTCAGCCCACTTAATCAAATTTCAAATACAAATGATTTTGAATTTCCAAAAACTACAGTAGCTCGCTTGAGCTTGCCCTTAGCACCACGTGAATGTTCTGTGTTTATGTACAGTGTGTGAGTGAATGCGCGTGATTCACGTGAGCGTGCTTGTTGGGTTCAGTTCGCGGCGGCGCTTTGAGCCGATTTTCAATTGGGATAAAGCGCCTATTTAATGCGCTTATTATTTATTATTATTATTATTATTATTATTATTATTCAACACACGAGTGCGCAGGCGACCCAGGGCTTGGCTGGCTTTGCTGATGCGAGCTGCGATTTCTTTGTCGATAGTACCGTCAAAAGAGATGATGCTCCCAAGGTACCTGAACTGGTCGACAGTCTTCAGCTCGGTGCCTTCGATGTACACTTTGGGTGGGGGGGCTCTTGTGCCTGGGGCCGGTTGGTGCAGGACCTCGGTCTTGCTGAGACTGATGGTGAGGCCAAACAGTCGAGAGGCTTCCGAGAACCTGTTGACGATGGTCTGGAGGTCAGATTCCGTGTGCGCCATCAGCACAGAGTCATCGGCAAACAGCGCCTCAAGGATCAGTCTCTCGATTGTCTTGGTCCTGGCATTCAGTCCCTTCTCAAGGTCGCGTACTGCATGGGTCAGGACACACGTGAAGAACAGGTTGAACATCACGGGGGCAAGAACACAACCTTGTTTCACACCGTTGGAAATGTCGAAGGGTGCGGATGTGTCGCCGTTTGACTAGACAACTCCTACCATTCCATCATGGAAGAGGCGGATGATGTTGGTGAACTTCCTGGGGCAGCCGAGCTTTGCGAGGATGACCCAAAGCGCTTCTCTGTTTACGGTGTCGAATGCTTTGGTCAGATCTATGAAGACAGCATAGAGGTCCATGTGCTGCTCAATGCATTTCTCCAGGACCTGTCTCACAGAGAAGACCATGTCGACTGTGCTGCGGCCGGGTCTGAAGCCGCATTGAGCCTCTGGGAGTGCTTCCTCAGATACAGAGCTGATCAGGCGGTTGAGGATGACTCTCGCAAGGATCTTGCCAGCAATGACAAGAGTGAGATCCCTCGGTAATTGGCACAGTCTGCTTTGCTGCCCTTGTTCTTGAACAGGGAGACGATTGTAGCATCTCTAAATTCCTGTGGCATGTTCTCCTCTGCCAAGATGTATGTCAGAATGTTGAGGAAGGCATCAAGGGTCTCAGGTCCAGCTGCCTTGAAGAGCTCTGCGGGGATGCTGTCCATGCCTGCAGCCTTGCCAGAGCTAGTCTGGTTGATCGCTTTCTTGACCTCATCCAGGGTTGGCGGGAGGTCAAGGTCATCCAGTGTCGGCTTCTGGGGAATCATGTCCAGAGCCGCGGGATCGACAGTGGAAGGCAGGTTCAGCAGATTTGAGAAGTGTTCTCTCCAGCGCTCAGTGATGCTGCCTTTGTCCTTTAGCAAGGTGAAGCCGTCGGAAAAGAGAGGGGTTGTGCTGGGTCTGGCAAGGCCGTAGACAGCTTTCATAGCGCTGAAAAACTCCTTGGAGTTGCTGGATTCAGCGAAGTGTTCAAGTTCTTTTGCTTTGCCGTCCCACCAGGTGTCCTGCATGTTGCAGAGCTCTCTCTGGGCTTTTTTCTGGAGGTGTTTGAAGCGGTCTTTCTTGGACAAGGAGTTGATGTCGTTGTGCCACTTGATGAAGGCACTGTGCTTTTGCTCCAGTAGCTTGTTGATCTCTTCATTGTTCTCATCAAACCAATCCTGGTGTACTCTCTGCTTGGGTCCAAACACGTCTTTGGCAGACTCCGTCACCATCCCCTTGAACTGGTTCCACATTTCAGTTGGGTTGCCAGTCAACGGTCCATGGGCAGTTAGCAGGTCATCAAGGGCGGGGCTGGAAGTTTTCCTTGACGTCCGGGCACTTCAGCTTGGCCAGGTTGAATGAAGGTCGGGTGAGCTTTGGCCTCTTCCTGTGTGCTGGTGCAATGTTCAGGTTGAGGACAGACCGCACCAGCCGATGGTCGGTCCAGCACTCTGCTTCTCTCATGGCTCTGGTGATTCTGACATCACGAGTATCCCGCTGGCGGACAATGACATAGTCTATGAGATGCCACTGCTTGGACCTGGGATGCATCCATCTTGTCATGTACTTACTAGCCAGCCTGAAGAGGTTGTTGGTGATGGCGAGTCCATTCTCAGCGCACAATGTCAGCAGCAGCAGGCCATTGCTGTTCATCTTGCCCAGCCTGTGTGGGCCCATCACTCCTTCCCAGCATTCACATTCGCACCCAACTCGAGCATTGAAGTCACCAAGCTCGATGAGTTTGTCACTTGCAGGAGTGGACTTCAGAAGGGAGTCAAGGCTGTCATAGAACGCCTCCTTCTCCTCATCGGCGTTGGTTAGTTTCAGAGCATAGGCACTGATGACAGTGACATGTCGGGTGTGGGAGATGGGTAAACAGAGCTTCATCAATCGTTCACTGATGCTAGTGGGAAGAGAAGGCAGCTGTCGGAGGAGCGTAGTGCGGATGGCGAAGCCAACTCCGTGTATCCTGTCATCGTTCTCAGCTTTGCCCTTCCAGAAAAAGGTGTACCCACCCTCAGGTTCACAGATCGAGCCTTCGTCAGCAAATCTGGTTGCGCTAAGAGCCGCAATGTCGATTTTATATCTCGCCAGCTCCCTGGCTATGAGGGCTGTTCTTCTGTGTGGTCTCTTCGTCTGATCTCTGTCCAACAGGGTTCGTACGTTCCACGTACCGAGAGTAAGTTTCTTTTTTTGTTTTTCTTTTTGACCGCATAAAAATAACTGACTGTGAATAAATGAATACACATACAAGATCGGCAAAATACAGAAACACTATCAGTTGAGATGGCAGTTTCCTCATTGCGCTCACTGCCACCTCACATCTTATGCTCAGTTGTTTCTTTGGTTGAATAAAGAATGGGAAAGGAAAAATCTCATCTAGACTAACTCACTATGCTTGGCACCAACCGATCATTTTCAGAAATAGGGCTCTGTGTAAAAAATGTGTGGCCCTCCCGTTCCTCCTCCCTGCCTTACCCACCACTACTACCCCCCCTCCTTCTTGCTAGCTGGTGTGTGTATGAAACCTGCGGTGGACATGTGTCTGTAAATGTCCTCCGTCACTTATGTACCGATACACGTGAGTGCGCATGTTGAGCACTAGCGGTTGAAAATAGTGGATAGCTTCAGCCATCGGCGATGCAGATCGGACTGAGGTGTGAAAGCTAACACAGATGCGGTCATTCAGGCGTATGAGCTGTTGCATAACAGAGTTCACAAGTACTTCTGTAAACAAAGCTTCCGTGTGCAGTGTTACACGGAGGACGACATCATCTCGATCAGTCCTTGGGATGCTTATTCGTGTTAAACAGCTGAAAATACTATAAAATTTCTGTTGGGGAAACAAAATCATCTTCGTGTTAACCATGAAATTTTAATAGAGAACAAGAGGGCCCTCAGCTGGGAATTCAAAAACGTTTCACGTTAACCAGAAATTTGTATAAAGCGTGTTCGTGTAAACTGGACGCCACTGTATATGCTTGAGGAATACCTGAAGTTTCGTTCAGATGTCGCCAGAAACAAAGAAACTGTGACACAAACCAATGGGACAGACAAACAGTTAGATCCCCTGCCCCCACCTATCAGGCACCCAATCGCCAGCCCACAGAAAAATATGCAGGTATAGAACCAGACGATCATATACATCTCTGTTTGTCTGTCCTGCGCTGAGTAATTCCGCTTGGTTTGTGTACATTTCTACCAGCGCTAGCCACACCTATCTGGTTTGTGAATAAAGAAACTGTGAGCAAAATGCAACAGAGTGGGCGCCTTAGTCACCCAGACCATCAGTGAAGGTTAAAGTAGCAAAAGGAGGACCACTGGACAGGAGTTTGGTGGACACTTCCCTTAGATACCTACCTTGCACAGAGTAATGCATACAATTATAATTGAAAATGAACTCGTGTATGTTTCTTGAACTCACAAATTGCGTGATTGGACTTCCCATTTCTGTGCATCTATGATGCACTCTAATATTTCCATTTGGAAGTACATGTGTTCAGATCATTTAAGCTGCTGTGAAAATGAGAGCCCTGTTGATTAACCCTTTGGCTGTTGGTAGCACTTTTTGTCATGATTCCTGCAGAAAACCCTACTGACAGCCAGAGGCTTAACCCTTTGACTTCCAGAACTAAATAAATGCCACTCTATGGAATGGAAGTCATTTCGTCTTAGGAGTTGAAGGGTTAATAATATCAAGCAAAGTTATGCATGTGTTCGAGAAGACGTTCTGCCAAAGCTGTTAACCCTGGAGTACCAGTGGCTGCATTCATTCACAGAGGTTAGAGCTATTAATCATATAGTATTTCACTACAAGATTCTAATGCTTTTTTTCTCTTTGTAGTTAAATGGCAAGGACTTCACAGTGGTTACACACAAACAGGCAGTGGAGAACATCCGTAAAAAGCAGACGCTGAAAATGCTGGTGTACAGGAAGGGTATGCCACAGCTGCATAAACAGCCTGGACACATGCAGACACAGTTTATGGCCTACCAGAACCCACCACACATGCAGCAGTATCAGCAGCAACAGTATGACATTCAGCAGCAGTATTGAGAGGGATGGTGAAGATCATGTTTGGATTTGCTGGTGCTTTTGTGATAATAGAACTGTCAGCTGTGAAAGAAGCTGCTTACTGGTACATGATGTGGAGATTAACGTAAAGAAAAAAGTCTGTTAACCCGCATGTGCATCAGCCACTATTACTGTGGACTGTGCCACTTACCAGTGGTTGCATTCATAAGGGGATTAAATTGATAATTCCAAAGGTCAACTTTGATAAATTTGGTACGCGTTCTACAATGACTATGTATTGGTTGCAGGAGGTAGGTTGACTGCGATATCAGTCCATCTTGTGCTGTGTGTTGTCATAGTTTTTGGACACAGTTGTGGCAGTGACTGCTTACACTGTGGATGTCAACAGAAATAACTTAGGGTATATATTCATAAATAATAATATGGTGATAACATGTCATGTCAGAAATTAGCTTACACTTTGACTGAAGATATGATTATTCATTGTTTTTAACACATTCAGCCCGAAGCACGCATTTCCCAAATTTTGGAGGCGTCATCTAACGACTATGCACCTGTTGCAGGAGATGGGTCGACCATGATAATTCAAGGGTAGTGCCAGATTAGCTTGGCGCCAAGCTAATCTGACACTACCCTTGAATTATCATGGTCGACCCATCTGCTGTAGTGCGTCAGGGCTGAAGGGGTTAATGATCATTGGTTTCTCACAGAAATACTTTAGCACCATGGAGATGGACAAAAGATGTGATCATTTTAGAGCAAATGTCAAGTAAACATGCAGAACAACAATATGCTGTTGTGACTGACAATGTAGTTTTTGTACACCATGGTGTGTTGTGTTGACCCTTAGCTTGTGACAAGAGCCTTTGGTGTAATTTGTTATTTTTATCTTCTACATCTTTTGATTTTTAAATCAGCTGTGGCCAGATGTAGAAATTGAAAAAAAGGATTTTTTGTTTGTTTTTGTATTGGTCTTTTGTCAGTTTTGCATACTACAAAGTCGTTTTCATTGTGTCTGCATTGTCCTATGTAATGAACTTCAAGTGGTGAAATATCTGTGTTTTTTCCCTTCTTTTTTTCATCAAAGACCATAGATGTGTCTGTAATTGCCATGTGTCTGTGGTTGTGTCAGAGGGGCCATTTTCACTGTCTGGGAGAAGAGGTTGTTCTTGTGAATAAGCAGTAAGCCTGCTCATACTGCTACTTTTAAAATGTAAGCCACAACACTGAAATTGTTGCTTAGTTAATTTCTGTGTATTCAGCAGTCTATCAAAACATACTACCGACACATTTTGCTGGATTTTGTTGCATATGTATTGGTCATTTTATCTATTGCTTTCCTTCTGACATCAGATGGACCATATCTTTGCCATTTGATTTACATTTCACTTTCATGTACAGTAGATAATAATCCTTTGGGATTGTTCTGTGTGACAGCATATACTTTTTCTGCTTTTATATTTGAACAAAGTTTATCATATTTGCCATAACTCATAAGTCACCCAACCTTGAATCACTGTTACGTAAGAGAGTAAGTATTATAAGTATCATGCCAAAATGTGTATAGAATCTTTTCTAACAGATCACCCAGTTTATATACTTGGTCTTACCTTCTCACTTTCTGCCAGTAACAAGTGTTATTTGCATGTTAGATAACTGAAACACGTTCCAGAATACATTTATGCATACATTAATTGTGGGCTCACTTGCGAAGCAAAAGTGAGTCCATGTTTTGGGCCAGTGGTCATCCGTCCAGTGGCCGGCAGCGTCCGTGGTAAATTTTAACATTGACATTTTCTTGGAGACTATTTAAGCCACAATTTTCAAACGTGGCCAAAGTATACTTTGTGGCAAGACCTTTCTAAACATACTAATTTCAAAGAAGTACCTAACGGAGAAAGAAACACGCTTAGAAAAGACGGGTACAACACACAATTGTGTTGTACCCGTCTTTTCTAAGCGTGTTTCTTTCTCCGTTGGGTACTTCTTTGCATATTACACGCTTGGCAGTCACCTTTTTGGTCTGGATTGATATACTAATTTCAGTGACCTCTCTCAAATGTCAAGGTCACAGGGGATCAGGAAATAGATCCAAAATAGCCATATTTTGACAAAATTATTTTTTTTCTCAAATAATATTCACAACTTCAAACCCAAACTTGGAACAAAGATACCTGATGGTAAGACTTCCTATGCATGCTAATTTGGATGACCCCTCAGAAAGTTCTAGGGTTACAAGAAATCAACAAAGTTAATGATGTGAACAGTGTCTTTTTTCTGGTTAGAATTTCAGTTTTTATCAGCATTTTTGCAAAACCTTTCCATCAGATTTAGCAGAAAGATAACTGATGATAATACCTTACTATGCATACTAATTTGGTTCACTGCTCCAAAAGGTCAAGGATCATAGGAGGTTAACAAAAGTGAAAAAATCTAATTTGAGATAACTTTAATTTTGCAGGTACAAAAGCCAACCCTTTTTGCCAGCACGATACAGAAGCAGTGTACAAAAAAGCTTGACTTTTCAGTGTATGTGTTTAGATTATAACACTTTGACTGTCGGTAGCTAGTACCGTAATTACCCACAATATGAGACCGCCCTAAATAATTTATGAGACCACAAACTGTTTTTGACAATTTTTCAGCAAAATAAAAAGTTGTAAATTTTCAACCAGCACCAAAAATGTGCCCTTAATATTCAACCACAAACTGTTTAAACAAAATCTGCAAAACAAATTTTGTTTAACCCATATCATACTGAGGCTAAAAGCTTCAACTTTGTACACTGCCATATGCACGCTACATTATAGTACTTACAGACAAGGATATAGACCAATGGCTCTAGTTCAAGGGTGGTGCCAGAATAGCTTGGCGCCTAGAGGCGCCAAGCTATTCTGGCACTACCCTTGAACTATTTTAGTCAAACTTATTTCACACACTGGTGTATTCCAAATGATAAGGGTTAAATCATGGAATAAACAACAGTGGAAGCAAATTTCTTTTTCCACAGCTAAGTGCTTTGTTCCACGACGGCATAGTTGACAAAGGCAAGAGTAACTTGTCACACTTTTCCATCACAAAGCCATTGTGTAGTGATCAACCGAGATATACCAAGCACCCACTGTGTTCTTACAACCGCGTTTTAAAAAGCGAGTTGCAGTCCTGATTCGGAATGGTGTAATTCTACATGTTTTAAATGCTCAGGATGAAAATCTTAAAATTAGGTCAGGTTCACAGCAGTGGACACATAGTCCTTTAACCTATGCACAGCTGTTAATTGAGCATCATAACGTACCGTAACTTGTGCCAGCAAGACATCAATTCTTATGCACTTTGCAAAGACACATGAGAATCTATGATTCATAAAGATGATGAGCGTTTCACCTGTAGACCATCTGTGATACCTCCAGCAGCATATAGTGCTAAAAAAAAGTAGGTGATTTTAAGTTTCCACTGAAATTGTTGCAAATTCTTGAAGTCCGTATGATGACAATTCATATCAGATACTAGCAACGACACTAGCCTGTCTTTTTATGCCAAAACAAAAATAAATACAAAACTAGGTTTGATTTGATTAAAGTTCTTCCAATTTTGAGAATTCTTAATAAATCAAGCTTAAATGACACTATCCTCTTCTTTTTTGTGACCGCTATGCATCAAGCCTGAACATGTGACTTGGCCCTGTGCCAAGAACTCAAGTGGGGAGTGGGTGATGGTGGGGTCACAGCTGTATTGTTTTCTACAGGTGGAGGGTGGCACTTAATGATGTGATATTCTACAACCTGTCTGAGCAAAATCTTACCTCCTATGTTTTTCAGATAACTTTTGAACTATGCATATTTCAAAGAAATGGTCAGAACAAAAAGTGATCATCATGTTTGGACGTAATTTATTTTAAACTTTCTTTGGGTGTTTAAAGGTGCTCAACCCATTCAGCCCTGACGCACTACAGCAGGAGATGGGTCGACCATGATAATTGAAGGGTAGTTCCAGATTAGCTTAACGCCAACAAGCGCCAAGCTAATCTGGCACTACCCTTGAATTATCATGGTCGATCCATCTCCTGCAACAGCTGCATAGTCATTAGATGATGCCTTCAAAATTTGGAAAATATGTGCGTCGGGCTGAACGAGTTAAACAATGATTTAGCAACTACCATTGGGATCTGATTAAAAACATTCTTGCTTTAACATTCACCTGTGGGTCCTTCTTTTTGGGATGACACACGACGAGGTAAAAACATGAATGGGTGGACTGGCAAGCTTGTGCAAGGTTTCAACTTTTCAATATTCCTTAAAAAAAATTACATGAGCTGAAAAATCGGAAATTGTTTTCACGTAAAAAGTGTTTGAATATTTAGGATAATTACAGTAGACAGTACAGGCTATTGATGATCAGAGGGTGAGCTATTTCAATCCATCATTGGGAAAAGGAAACTTCAGATGATAGTGTACTGGACTCTCAAAGCTGTTTTTCTAGTAATTATCTTTGTTGCCATAGTCTTTCAGAGTTGTTGTCTTGCAGAGTGATACATACAGTATCATTCTGTTTGTGGGGGAGAAATCATTTCAGTATTCCACTTTCCGGAGCTTCTCGGTTCTGTACACATAATTTGCAGTGTTGATGAGGGCTGGTGATGCTGATTGCCTGTATACTTGGGCCTTCATCATGCTTAAGGAAAATGTATTCCTTTCCCTGTTGGTAGCACTTTTTGTCGTGACGATTCCTGCAGGAATTATCACGACAAAAAGTGCTATCAACAGCCAAAGGGCTAGGAAATGTATTGGCAGCCAGATTGAGAATGAGAGGCATATTGACAGCCATATTGAGAATAAGAGGCATATTTTCTTTTGAGGCTCAGCATCTGCAGGAGCTCATGAGAATCTATACGTTGTTCAGCTGCCAAACGCTGGGAAGTATAACAAGTGTCTGTTAGTCAATTTCTTGCAGTGTCAAGACAGCAGCATAGATGAGATGTTTCTGTTTCCTAGTTGAGTCAGATGCATGTAGTGTGTGTGTGTGCACAGTCGTGGCTGTGCATGTTATTGATGTGTTGGCCTGTGTTTCATTGCCTTAAACCATTCAACCCCAAGGCTTATGAGGTGTCACCTAAATACTGTCGACCATTTTTCAGGAGATGGATTGACCATGATAATTCAAGGGTAGTGCCAGATGAGCTGGCGCCTTCAGGTGCCAAGTTCAACTGGCACTACCCTTGAATTATCATGGTCAATCCATTTTCTGCTGTAGGGTGTTCAGGCTGTGGGGTCAGTCATTCATGACATGCTACATTCAGACACGCGGCATCAAGTTATGTGTCCGGATGTGGCTTGTCTTGTCTTGAACGAGTTAACCCTTTGAATGTCAGCAGTGGTTTTGGGTATCATGATGATTCCTGTAGGAAACATCGATACAAAAACCACTGCTGACACAGAAAGGGTTAAGGCTTGAAGGTAAAAAATCACAGTCCTGCATCGTGTGTTCTTCTCTGGCGATGGTGTATATAATTTGTGAGGACTTCCACTCTAGATGTGTCATGTGTTTTCAGGGGCTTGTCCTTTTCACTTCTGCTGGGTCAGAGTTGCGTTCTTGTAGCAATTAGCATTCCATGGTACACAAGTCAGAAGTGCTGTGTCTTTCCTTCGTGGCTGTATGGTGTGTCGTTTGTGTATGTCATCATTTTGGTTTGTGAAAACAACTTTTTGGGTATGCTCATCTGATGTTCCTGATGGGAATGGGTGAACCTCGGTCCTAACCGTTCTTTTTCTTCTTTTTCTCTTTCTTAAGACTGTCTGCATTTTTCACTTCAGGGGGGTCGCCTGTGGTGACTTGAAAAAGCTTTGGGTCACTTGAAACTGATGACCTCAAATGAATAGTGTCATTTGATGGGTGACCAGCTAACTTTTAAATAATGGAAGCCTGAGGCTGATTTTTTTTTTAATTTGCTTATTGTTCTATGAAAGCTACATAGCAGATAAACCATTTTAGTTCAAGGGTGGTGCCACAATAGCTTGGCACCACCCTTGAACTATCATAGTCAAATTAATTTCAAGCAGGAGTGTATCAGGATGAAAAGGGATAATTAAGGGTAGTGCCATATTATGCCTGATGGCGCCAGGCTGATCTGGCACTACCCTTGCATTATCATGGTTGATCCATCCTCTGCTGTAGGGTGTTTGGGCTAAGTGGGTTATGGTAAATTCTAAAGTACAGGCTACAAGACATGCTCCATTGTTAATAAAATTTGACAGTTTACCTGCAGAAACCTAAGTGCTTGTTACAGATGCTTGATTGTGGGAGGCATAGCTGCAATGACTCTTGAGAATTTTTTCTTGCTTGCAACAGTCTGATGCGATGATACTGGTACATCTAAGGTATTAGGTATGAGGTATATTATACCAGTGCTGAATAAACTCTGCATTTGAGTACTGTGCGCTGAATTTGTTCTGTTAGTGTTCTGAAGCTGTTGACCTCTACTGCTGGAGTACTCCCTGGAACAGACCCACTTGGGGGGGAAGCAACAAGTATGCTAAGTGTTTCATTTGAATAAAAGTGTACTTTTGGTTTATTCCCCAAGTATCTGGGAAGTACTCCCATTGATCGAGGGACATATTTTTTGCATCTTTGTATGCTTGAAAAAAAAAGTGTAGGGCACCAGCAAGCATGTCAACTGGTGAGGCTTACTTCTAATAGAAAAACGACAAAAATAATAGGTGAGTAACAATCACATTACATGTACGACAATCTTCCGTACATCTTATGAATATGTGTGCATGCAATTCACTTATAATTCATTTGAGATGTGCCACTTATAATTCATTTGAGATGTGCCACACACGGATACATGGCTTTTTGCCACATATTTGTGTGCTGCACATCTCGAATAAGATAATCTGTAGGGTGGTTATATTTTCCTCTTTACTACATGTTGCATGTAGTTTCATGTGAGACATGGAATCTATCTATACTGTATACAGTATAGATAGATTAATGGACATTGTGCATCAACTTATAAAAATGTATAAGTTTTTTACATATGTTTTTGAAAGACATGTTTACTTTAGTAGTACTTAATATTGTATAAGGTTATAATCTGTGCTGAGGATAGCGGAGTCTGTACAAGTTTAACCCATTACATCCTATGACTAATTTTTTAAAACATTTGCTTATTGTCCTATAAAGGCTATATTACAGATTAGGAGATAGATCTTACATTTTAGTTCAAGGGTGGTGCCAGAATAGCTTGGTGCCTCAGGCATGCACAAAATGTGTAGGACAAGGAGCAAATTGAAAAAGAACAATCATAAATGTTCAAGTTAGTACTGGCATATGTCAGTTGTTTTAAAGCTGTGTGTAATTAAATTATCTTTTTAAAATACAGCTAAGATTATTTGAACAGATAAATTAAATAGGGTAGACATGTAGGCTTTATGTCAAAATTACCACGGCCATTTCTGGATCTTGCTATTATGTACATATGCAAACACAGTATATCCTTTTTCTGTAGACTTGTCATGTGGAAGAAGTGGGCAATGTCTGCTGTTATGCCTGCCCCAGGAAAAAAAAAATTATACACACATTTTGTGATTGCTTGGGTAACCTCAAACTGGACATCTTCAAGAAAAAATGCTTTGTTCGAGTTTGGGGCAGGGAGTATGCCACAAGTACTCTTCTATTCAAATGAGATGCTGAGCATCTCATTTGAATAAAACTGTACTTTCGGAATCCCCCCTGAGTGAGTATCTGGAGTAACCCCTGCAATCGTTATGTGGACGTATTATACCTGTACTTAGCAAGAGGCCCTCTGGGGGACATTGGCATGAGCTGTCCCACTTCAACTCACCAGAATAACTTTGTGAATTGTCTTTTTTGTCATCAGAATTCATATGTTTTGTGTTTGACAGTTACTTCAGAAGGTATATGTACTCACCAATTTAACAGATAATCTCATACAAAATAGTGTTTTTCGTGTATTTAAACAAAATGCGTTACATAATGGCAGTGCCGATGCTTGTTCTTCCTTAGGGATTCAACAGATCTGAGATATTGTCTTAGAACACTTACTTACTTACTTACTTACGCCTGTCACCCCTACCCGGGTATAGGCCGTCGACGAGAGACCTCCAGCAACTCCTGTCCTGTGCTTCTCCTTCGATTCTACTCCAGGTGGTTCCCAGTCTCTTGATGTCTGCTTGGAGGTCTCGACGCCAGGAGTTTCTCGGCCTACCTCTTTTCCTCTTTCCCTGGGGGTTCCATGACAATGCCTGCCTAGTGATACTGGAAGCTGGCTTTCTCAGACTGTGACCGATCCATCCCCATCTTCTTCGCCCAATTTCATTCTCTGCTGTTATCTGCTCTGTTCTCTCCCAGAGTCTGACGTTGCTGATCTTCTGTGGCCAGTGGATTTTCAAAATTCTTCTAAGGCAACTGTTCATGAAGGTCTGTACTCTGTTGACTGTGGTTTTTGTCAATCTCCATGTCTCTGCTCCATATAGGAGAACTGCTTTTACATTGGAGTTGAAAATCCGGACTTTGGTGTGTTGTGACAGCTCTCTGGAACTCCACACTTTTTTCAACTGGAGAAAGGCTGCTCTGGCTTTACCGATTCGTGCTCTGACATCTGCATCAGTGCCGCCTTTTTTGTCTATGATGCTCCCGAGATAGGTGAAGGACTCCACCTCCTCCAACGGGGTGCCAGCAAGCAAGACTGGTTCTTCCCTGGTTGCGTTCAGCCTCATTGTCTTTGTTTTCTGTTTGTGAATGGTGAGGCCCACTTGGGACGAGATGTCAGCAAGCCTCGTGGTCTTGTCCTGCATTTGTTGATGAGTGTGGGACAGTAATGCCAAGTCGTCTGCAAAATCGAGGTCATCAAGCTGTGTCCACAGTGTCCACTGTATTCCACTTCGTCTGTGCTCTGTGGTCATCTTCATGACCCAGTCTATGGCTAGTAGGAAGAGGAACGGAGACAGCAGACACCCCTGCCTGACACCAGTTCTGACCTGGAGCTCTCTGGTGAACTGCCCTTCGTGGATCACGCGACATGTCATGCCATCATAGCTGCTCTTGATCAGGCGGACGAGCTTTGTGGGTACACCGTAGTGTCGTAGGAGTTTCCACAGAGTCTCTCGGTCCACGCTGTCAAATGCTTTCTCATAATCCACAAAGTTGACGTACAGCGGGGAGCTCCACTCCAGAGACTGTTCCACGATGATGCGGAGAGTGGCGATCTGGTCTGTACATGATCGGTTCTTCCTGAATCCTGCTTGCTGGTCTCTCAGCTGGGGGTCAACGGAGCTCTTCATTCTCTCCAGGATGATCCTGTTGAAGACCTTTCCTGGTACTGACAGCAAGGTGATTCCTCTGTAGTTGGAACACTTGCTGAGGTCGCCTTTCTTGGGAAGCTTGATTAGGTACCCCTCCTTCCAGTCAGCTGGCATCACCTCCTCTTACCAGATCTTTCCAAACAGTGGGTACAGCATCTCAACTGTTGTCTCTAGGTCTGCTTTCAGAGACTCCGCTGGGATGCCATCTGGCCCTGCTGTTTTGCCATTCTTCAAAAATGCCACTGCTTTTCTGATCTCTTCCCGGCTGGGTCTGTCACAGCTGATGGGTAGGTCGGTCTCTGCCGGCTGGATGTCGGGGGGGGTCGGGTGGGCTAGGTCTGTTCAGTAACTCTTCAAAATACTCGGCCCATCTGTCGAGTTGGTCTGCTCTGTCTGCAATAGGCTTGCCTTCTTTGTCTTTTACTGGTCTTTCTGTATGGCCATACTTACCCGACAATCTTCTGGTAATGTCGTAGAGCTGTTTCATGTTGCCGCTGCCTGCTGCCTTTTCTGCCTCTGCTGCCAGGCTGTCTGTGTAGGCCCTCTTGTCTGCCCTGATACTCCTCTTCACCTCGCGGTTGGCTTCCGAGTATTCCCCCTGTGCCCTTACTTTGGCTGCTCTCGTGCGACTGTTGTTGACCGCTGCTTTCTTCTGCTTCCTCGCTTCTATCTTCTTCAAGGTCTGTGCCGACAGCCAGTCCTTGTGGTGGTGTTTCCTGAACCCTACAGTGTCTTTGCAGGTTGAGTTCAGCGCCTCTCTAACTGCCTTCCACTGCTGCTCTGTGGTGACCGCCTCCTCTTCATTTACTAGCTCCTGTAGCGCTTGAAACCGGTTGGACAGCACCAGTTTGAACTCTTCTCTAACTCCAGTTTCTCTCAGGAGGCCTACATTATAGCGCTGTCTTCTTGTTGTCTCTGTGCGGCTTTTCTTTAGCTTGAGCTTCATTCTTAAGGTAAGCAGATGGTGGTCTGAGGCGACATCTGCTCCCCTCCTCACTCGAACATCTTGAAGGGATCTTCTAAATTTCTTGCTAATGCAGATATGGTCTATTTGGTTCTCTGTTGTATGGTCAGGTGAGACCCAAGTTGCTTTGTGTATTCTTCTGTGTGGGAAGATGCTGCCTCCAATGACAAGTCGGTTTAGAGCACAAAAGTCTACAAACCTCTCCCCGTTCTCACTCATCTCCGAGCCTAGTCCCTGTCTCCCCATCACCTCTTCATATCCGGTGTTGTCCTCCCCTATTTTGGCATTAAAATCGCCCATGACGATGGTGATGTCTCGCTCCGCACATTTGTCCACGGCATTCTGGAGTCGGTCGTAGAACTCTTGTTTCTCTTCCTCGTCACTGTCATTGGTGGGCGCATAACACCGGATGACGTTCAGCTTGAGCTTTTTCTTGGTTCTAAAGGCTGCTGTTATAATTCTTGGCTCAAGAGGTTCCCAGCCCATCAGCGCTCTCTGTGCCACTGGTGACAGCATGAGTGCTACTCCTTCTGTATGGGGGGCATTCTCCTCTTCATGACCTGAATACAGAACAATCTCCCCACTTAACAGCCTTTTCTGGCCAGACTGCGTCCATCTGGCTTCACTGATGCCTAGCAGGGAAAGGTTGTACTTTTGCATTTCCGCTGCTATCTGGGCGGCCTTGCCGCTCTGGTACATGGTCTTGACGTTCCATGTGCCCATGGTTGTATCCCTGGATAGAAAGAGGCGGCTCGGTCCTGTGGCTTCCGAAGACTTCCGGCTTTCACCACAGGACGTCATAAGTCTTCTAGTAGAAGAACCTTCCTCCTCCAGGAAAGGAATTACTGTTAGTCTTTTCGTAGGCGTTTTTGTAGCTATTTCCTTTTTTGCAGGGTGGGGAAGCTACCCCCACGCCCAATCCCCTTACTAGGAGGACCAGGGGTTTTCTGTCGGGGTCACCTTCCCTTAGACCATGTTGGTTCACGGCACCTTATTTCATTCGGTGCACCCCTCTCACGAGGGACCCCCTATCCACCACCCAGGGGACGCGCCTCAACGCCGTATGGTCCCAGCGCGAGGGTCTTAGAACACGGTCAGGCATCAGAACTGTCCGATTTTCGGCGATTTCCGATTTCTGGCCCTGTCATTGCTAGTAATACACTTTGACTCTATGTGCCAGGAAATGGCTTTAAATAACGTTTTCAGATTTTTTTGGGGTGAACAGTTCTGATGCCCGACGGTGCCTTTTTAATTTGTGAAACTAGTAGAACAAAGATTTTGTCAGCTGAATATGAACAAGAAAGATGCATAAAATACCATTAGAAATGCTCCAAATTACCAGTGCATGCTTTCTCTAAAATGATTATGAAGTTTGTACTGATATTTCATGGGGTAATTCATTGTAAGAACTAAGCTTTCACTGCCAAGTTGTGATCTTGGGGTTTTAGTTTAACCCTAATACATGTATGCATGATGAAACTGGAACTGTTTACAGAACCAGTGGCTGTGTGCACCAGGGTTAACTGCCTTGCTTGTTAAGTAATCTCTTAAAGTTATATTTCCCAGGATCAAGCATCTTAACACAGTCAGAAAACTATCTGCACCAGATACTGCTGACAGTATGTGTACTATCTTAGAGCTTTATGATATAAGTACAATGCCAAATGTCAAAATTCATCATTTGGAGGGTGTATTGTTTTTGTACCCGAGTCGCGGATTTATCGTTAGCATCGGTCTTGTTTTGAATCAATTTGCATATTTATGAGCCTACGTCATAAGGCAGAACCTGGCCGACTATCAGTGTATCGCAGTACTGCAGGTCATGAGGTCATCGGTGTGATGTACACAGATGTCAGTTTACGTGTGTACTGATGTTCTCCGGCATCCCTTTGATGTAATTTTTCATGAGAAAGTAGAATCATCCTTGCATACTCGCTATGCTGTCAAAATCACAATGCGGGTTCTGCTTGACCTGCTAGTATTTACTAGTAACAATCGTGCGTACAGTAGTGCACCGAGGGCGTGGTTTGTTTGACTTGCAAAGCGAGCATGCGTCCACGATGCCTAGTTTGACCTTTGATCCTTTACCCTCAGAAACACGCAGTGTGTTCCATCATTGAAACAGAACTTTGGTATTTATACCCACTTTCTGCACTGCAGTCAATTTCACATCTCACACATCGAAGTCTACGTAACTGAAAGCATCATTGGAAACGACAAATGCACCATTGCAGCAGAAACACTACCTCTCTGAATCGAGTGAATGAGAGCCCGCGTAGACAAAAACATGTTACGACCAGCGATGTGCAACTTTGACACACACCGTAGTTTTCAGATCTTTGCAGCATAAAATGTGATAACTAGCTTGTAACTATATGATAGAACAGGTTTAAAATTTTGCGAAATCAGTAAGAGATAAATTCTACTGAAGATCATGAATTCTGAAAATCACTAGCGCTCGCGAAACTATAGGAAGATCGACAAAGGCTGTAGATTACTTACTGATTCAGCAGAAAATGGACAAATTCTAGGTGGGCGGTAAAGCCAAGCTCTTGCTTTACACGTTGCCACATGTCCATATTTCCTTGTCTGATGTCAGTTCTACTTAGGGGTATCTTGTCTCTCTTCCTCTTTCTTCCCTTCAATTCCGAGTCTGTCATTCTCAACTCGAGTCGATGATACTTTCTTTTTTTCTTCGCTGGTTCATTCGCCATCTTGTCTCTGATTGGTTATAATTATGCAGATGACCTAAGGTCGTATAGAATAGTTATGACGTCAGCTACCATCGCCCATCAGAAGCAATTTTGTTATGTGTCCCGTCAGAAAATTCCGGTGGGCCTCTTTTCACTTTGAACAGACAAAAGAAAGCGTTTGGTGGGACAGTAGGGTGGTGAATGTCTAAGTAGTGATGTATACTGAATTCCAGTGAAAGCTTTTTGCGAACTGGAGCCTTAAAAAAGATTGGGCGTGCCCCTTTAAATGATTTGCTGTTAACCTCATGAAAAAATAATGTCATTTTATATTTGACTGATGTGGTGCTTGTGATGCTTCATCCGCCATTCGTGTACACAGTGTTAATATTTGTGCATTGCTGCTGTATCAATGGCATTGACGTCATATTTGTATAGCTCTTCGTGTATTTGTACATTTGCTGATTGTGAATAGAAGTGAATGTGAATGATTTTTAACTGACACCATGACTTTTAGGTTAATAGGCATGTTGGAGTCTTTTAGGAATATCAGTTTAACCTTTTGCCTCCTAAAACTAAATGATTTCCATTGTATGGAAGGGACATCATTTAGTTGTGGGAGTCAAAAGGGTTACGAAAGTTGAGTTTTTTGCTCAGTAGATGTTTTTTCTGGGATGTAATCTGTTGCATAGGGGTACTAATGACTGGATGACATCCTTCTGGGTCTGTTTGTTTCCCCTTTATCCCATAAAGCCCTGACATGCTATGACATGATGTGGATCGACCGTGATAGTTCAAGGCTGGTGTTAAAATAGCTTGGCGCCTGTAGGCGCCAAGCTATTCTAACGCCACCCTTGAACCATCATGGTCGATCTGTCTCCAGAAATGTGATGTACACCTCAAGAGATATCTTTAAAAAATGACAATTTCGTCCTCAGGATGCAATGAGTTAATTATGAAAGAAAAATGAGCATGTATGCCTGTGGCCTACGGAATAAGACTACATACTGTTTCCCACCGCTTACAGATGTTTGTATGGAAATGTTTTCATGGGTTGTCTCTTTTTGTTTTTAACCAGATTGTGTAATCCTCTTGTTCCTTGTGGGCTTGTGTACATCTAGAAGTCATTTTGAAAAACAGTTAGACCTGTCATTGTGACCACCTGTATACGGCTACCACCTGGCAAAGCAGAACACCCATGATTGGTTCTGTGGTATTGTTTTTGTTGCTTATCCTAGGTGACCCTGTGTAAGGAGACCACTTGTCTAAAGTGACCACTTTTTGATAATCCCTTGGGTAGCCACCTTACATAGGTTTGACTGTATCATTTTTTTTCATTTGCCTGTATTCTTCTAGATCTGAGCATCATCATCATCATCATCAGTCCCTTGCCCGAACTGGGCGTTGGGGGGACTGAAAGGCAGCAGCAACAGACAGTGCTCTCCACTGAGTTCTATTTTGGGCGGTGGCAAGCAAGTCTGGCATCTCGAGTTCGGTCCATTCTTTTATGTTTGCGACCCAACTCTTTCTCTGACGACCTCGCCGACGACTTCCTTCGAGAGTGCCTTGGAGGATAGTCTTGGACAAGGTGTTGTGTCGGGTCACGTGGCCAAACCAAGCAAGCTTGTGCCGTTTCACGGTTGCCAGAAGGGGTTCATGTGGGCCCACCAGGGAAGTGACGATGCTCCGTACATATTCGTTGGTCTTGTGCTCGCGGTACGAGATGCGGAGCAACTTCCTCAGGCACTTGTTCTCAAAGGCCTGGATTTTCTTTTCTGAGTCTGCAAGCAGTGTCCAAGATTTTCTTTTCTGAGTCTGCAAGCAGTGTCCAAGATCTGAGCATATCAGTTGTCAATTCACTTCTTTGTGATAAAAATGTAGATCTGAGTGTATTCATTTCCATGGATCAGGGTTGGTTTATTTATACGAATTAAAATATACACTTTTTTAATGTGCCAGAATATTGTGTTGCAATCTCATACACTGTAGCTCAAAATGTTCAATTTTCAAAGCACACGAAATGCTTGTTTTGAGAACAAGTCTGATGCTCAGCTGTTTTCTTGTGCTTCTCAGCAGCCAGTCTTTGAGTGTCATACTTGCTTATGGATCAGCTCCTAATGTAAATGCAGGAAGTGGTACTTGTACCTGGTATTGATCGTCATGAACCCCAGCAGCCTTTTGGTGGCTCATGAGGATCTATACCTCTTGCAGAACAGTTGACTTTCTGGTTAAAAATCTTGCATGCCATGTTGAGCTGTTGTTTTGTGGGGGTTTTTGTTAAGTTTTTATTTTAACAATAAACAATTTAGTTTTTAGATTATTTTGTCATTATTAATATTACGATAATGTGATATTAATGAATGAATGAGTAATTTGTCAGGGAACATGCTTCCGCCTAGTAATTTGCACTGCGTGGGGGGGGGGGGGGGGGGGGGGGGGGGCAGTGGCAGGAGGGGTTTGGGGAGAGGGCATCTCTTTTTTTTTTTTTTTGCTACTGGGGCAAAACCTTGCTGGTTTTGGAAGTGTGGTGGGCAGTCGATATTGCCAGTCTACCACCATGTTTGGTTGTGTTTTTGTTGTTTATTTTTGTTTTCTTTTTGTGACCTGATAGACTGTGGCAGTCATAAACCTGTACTGCATTTATTGTATTTGTTGCTCTCCTATGCCATCCATCATTAGGACGTTTACCAATGACTGGGGGATTCTGATCAAATGGGTTTTATTTCCTGAAACTTGGTAGTTTATGGCAGTCAGAAACCTGTGCTGGCCAAGAAATGTTTATCTTTTTTCCCCTCCTCGTTCCGTTTTGTTTCATTCATGTGAATAAGTTCATGATTGTTATTTTCTTTTTGTTTTTGCACTGTGGCAGTCAGAACCGTGTATATTGCCCATATTTGTTTCCTTTCTTTGTGACATAAATATTAGCTCATTCAGCCCTGACGCACTACAGCAGGAGATGGGTCGACCATGATAATTCAAGGGTAGTGCCAGATTAGCTTGGCGCCTGTCGGCACCAAGCTAATCTGGCGCTGCCCTTGAATTATCATGGTCGATCCATCTCCTGCAACTGGTGCATAGTTGTTAGATGACGCCTCCAAAATTTGGGAAATAGGTCGTCGGGCTGAATGAGTTAAATAGCACTGTTAATGTTACAGTTAGACATGTTGCAGATAAGCTTATGCTGCTTCCTAGTCATAGATTCTACACAATATACAGCTGTACAGTAAATTTTATTTTAACAGCTACGCATTTTTGGCTCACATGCGAAGCAAAAGTGAGTCTGTGTTCTGGGCCAGTGGTCGTCCATCCATCATCTGTCGTCCGTAGGCTGTCGTCTGTGGTAAACATTAACATTGGCATTTTCTCGAAGACTATTCAAGCTACAGTCTTCAAACTTGGCCCAAAGATACTTTGTGGCATGACCTTTCTAAACATACTAATTTCAGTGACCTCTCTCAAAGGTCAAGGTCACAGGGATCAGGAAATATATCAAAAATAGCTATTTTTGGCCATAATTTATTTTTTCTCAAATACTATTCACAACTTCAAACTGAAACTTGCTACAGAGTTACCTGATGGTAAGACCTATCTATGCATACTAATTTAGATGACCCCTCAAAAGGTCATGGGTCACAAGAGGTCGACAAATATGTATAAAATGCCAATAATTGTAGTTCTTATCAACATTTTTGCAAACTTTTCAATCAAATTTGGCACAAGTGTAGCTGATGATAAAACGTTCCTATGTATCCTAATTTAGTCGACTCATCGCAAAGGTCAAGGGTCACGGGGGTTTCACAGATGTGTGAAAACTGATTAAATTTTGAGAAAACATGGATTTTGTTGGTGCAGAAGCCATCCCTTATTGTCAGACATGTGGTCATACACGTGAGCCATAAGGGCTTTGCCTTTCTTGTATATTTTATTATTCTCTGCAGGAACTCATATGGGGTTTCACAGATGTGTGAAAACTGATTAAATTTTGAGAAAACATGGATTTTGTTAGTGCAGAAGCTATCCCTTTACTTATTGTCATACGTGTGGATCGGTCATACACGTGAGCTGTTTTTTTTTAATGGTTGAACATGGTGCCCGGGGAGTGATTTGCTCCTTGTTTTCTGTCTCATATGATAGTTGATAGTACCTATATTGTATATGCGACTGTCTTGTGTAGTGGTTTCATTCTGCACACTACTAGTAGGATGCGCAAAAGTGCTGTGGGGCAGGTGTGTTCTTTTGTGTTTTATTGTCAGTGGCACATTTTGCGAGATGAATTGATAGTGATAACTTAAGGCTGGTGCCTGATTATCCTTTACTTGGAGTTGTGCCACTCTATGTTCAGTGTTCATGTATTTAGTCATTTTCTGTTGTTGTTTTTTGTGTGTAATTGTACATGTGGTTTTGGTTTTGTCACCTTTTGTGTAATATTTTTCTTGTTCGTATGTACGGCACCTAGAGCATCTTACCATGTATAGGCGCCTTATAAATCCTCATTATTGTTATTATTATTATGTTGATTTGTCTCCTGCTATTTATGCTGAACCCACTACACCCCGAGGCTAAATTAAAAAAAAAAAATTGTTTATTATCCAATGAAGATTACAGATTAGGAGATACCCGTAGATCAACCATTTTAGTTCAAGGGTGGTGCCAGAATAGCTTGGCGCGCACCACCCTTGAGCTATCATGGTCAAATTTATTTCTGGCGTGTCTCAGGATGAAATGGGTTAAATGTGATACAGGTCAGCCTCAGTATTATGCACACCAGAATATCTCAAAATTGGATAGAACACAGTTGGGTCTGTGGCTCCCAAGTAGATGCCCAAAAAGTCCTCTGGCTTATTTTGCCCGCCCACGGCTGTGCGATTACCAGCTAAGGCTAAAGTCTGGCAGAGGATGTTTTACTATGTTTTTCCCCAGAAATCTATGTAAGTTTAGCACCACATTTACCCGTTTAGCCCCAACGCCCTACAGCAGGAGATGGATTGACCATGATAATTCAAGAGTAGTGCCAGATTAGCTTGGCACCTATAGGTGCCACGCTCATCTGACACTACCCTTGAATTATTATGATCAGTCCATCTTCAGCTGGCACATAGTCTTTAGATGACACCTCCAAAATTGTGAAAATGCACCCTTAGGGTTAAAATGGATGCCAAAGACAAAGGTCTAACTATGGCTCCCCGGTGCTGCGATATGATGAGGTTGACTTGTAGTACCAGTTGACATTGAACCCTAAAGTCCAAATTCCGATTTTGTGAGTTGTTATCTGAAGACTTCCATCACAGTTCGAGAGACAGATTGACCATAAATAGTTCATGGTTGGTGCAAGAGGTGCCAAGCTATTCTGGCACCGCCTTCAGCTGTCGTTTGTCTGCATCCTTGTTTGCATTGTGTCAGGGCTTAAATAATCTAAAGTGTGAAACATTACTGTCAGATCCTATGATGAACATGCCAATAGTTGAAACGTGTTCAGTGCACCATAACAGAATAGATGTCATAACTGTAGATTAAGCGGATTTCTTATTCATTGATTTGCTTAAATGTTGCCATATCATTCATCATGGGTACTCCAGACTAAAAAGAACATTTCCAACGAGCTGTGAATATGATGTTTTCATGTCAGCATTATTCTTTGTTTGATAAACATTGGCCCAGTTGTAATTTGCAGCTTGCTTTTTTTTTTTTAAATAGCTGTTTATGTCCATTTGTTTGGACTAGAACTTGAAGAAATAAAATTTATGAACATTTGATGGCCTTGCCTTTTTTTCTTTTTTTTTTTAAATATGGAAATTGCTGTAGTGATGGTGTGATTTGGAATTTCTGATTATGGTCTTGGAAAGGCCTTGCTGAAATACTCTTATTCAAATACAAGTACTGATGTCACCATTTCTTGTGGGATAATACTTATTGGTACACATTTAATGTATGCCTTGAATATTCTTGGGATAATTTGTGCTTGTGAAAGTACAATATGTGTACATGTAACATTTTTTTAGATAATTTTCTCCCATAACTTCAGCGGGAGGAGGACATTTCCAGGTAGGGAGGTGTATAAGTGAACATCAGCTGCAGGAGATGGATTGACCTTGACAATTGCAGGGTACAGAAAGATTAGCCTGTGCTGAAGGCGCCAATTTAACTCTTTCGAGACGTGCCACATCTGGATTCATGGCTTTACGTCGTGAATCCGGATGCAGCACGTCTCAAAAGAGTTAATTTGTCACTACTCTTAACTCCCTAACTGCCAGGGAAAGTGGAAGGCTATCCATCAGCAAGACATAAACCGACATGAGCCCCTAGTCATGGGGGCTGTTGAGGATTTGTCTCTTGTTAGTCCTGTGTTCTTTATGCCTATTTTTGGTCCCTGTTACACTGTGTTCTTCACGTGAATGTCCTTCAGTGTGCAGTGATATCAGACGCACATTTTGCATCTGCTTGCAGTGGAGGAGTTAAACTATTGTGGTCTATCCATCTATTTTTAGATCGGATTGTGTCAGGACTGTGGGCTGAAAGAAATAAATTCAAAGCACAAGACTTCAATAAATAGCTCTTTATGATACTTTATTGATCAATGGGTAAAGAACAGAACGAGAAAGAGTGAGGGAAAGTACAGGACCAACAGTAGCACGAGACTGTATGTATCTCACTTTTTCATAAAACAGTTTTTCTTAAACAAGGAGACGTGAGCGGCACAGTTGAGACGCCGCAGAATATAGCCCGGGAATTATGTCACACAAACGAGAATAATACATGCAAGCATACAAGATTACAAGAAGTGACAAACCCATTTACAAAATAAAATATTTGAATAAAAAATGTAGCCAACAATTTAAATGGAAATCAACAAAGAACCAGTGCACAAAAGGTCCTCAAGCTGACAAGTGGCCACTGCTGCCCCACACACCTTGTGCCCAGCCAGCAGTAATGGGGGACCGAGGACCTTTTGCACACTGGGGATGATCTACCAACAAGTTAATGTCTAACAACAATATACTTCAATATCACAGAATCATTATTGCTCCTTTTCTAACCACATAAAGTAACGATGAAACAGAGTGATAATGCAATGCAAGCTGCTATACTTCTTAGTGAGCTGATTCAAATGGGTGCTCATCATCTGTGCTCTTCATAGTCTTAGGATGAATAAAATACCTCGAACACACCGCACTTACAGTACATGTACGAGTAATTTTGTAAATGCTCATTTTGTGATACTAAAAAAATGTACTACACAAGTTGTGTACATTAAAACCCATTTCATCATGATACACTCTTGCTTGAAATTAATTTGACTATGTCAGTTTAAGGGTGGTGTCAGAATAGCTTGGCGCCTGAGGCGCCAAGCTATTCTGGAACCCCCCCCCCCTTGAACTAAAATGGTTGATTTATCTCCTAATCTGTAATGTAGCTTTCATAGGACTATAAGCACATTTTAAAAGAGTCGGCCTAAGTTCATCTACATAGTGGGGAAACTTCTGAGCATAGCACCTTTCACTTCCTGGCTGATCAAAATTAAGAGCTTTTTGTGTACAACGATGTGACATTTCACTGTTCATGTTTCTTTTCTTTGCCACAAAACTGAAGCTCTAACTTTCAAAGAAAGGGCTACCTACCTTTTGCTGGCATTTCTATGTAATGTTAAGCCGAAAGACAGCAGAGCTGACAAACAGACTGCACCTCTGACTACGCCCCTTGTAAACAGTACCAGCGGGAGCATGCATTTCACTGTCACTGATCGTACATTTCATGTATCAAGTCTGTGTAAATTCAACGCGACAGAACTCCAGCTGTACGAACAACAATGAATACAGAGTGGGCTCAGCAAAAGGCGTGGATCCTCATGAGCCCCCGCAATTGCGGGGGCTCACGAGGATCCACACCTCTTGCGGTAGTGTGGTGTTCATTTTCTCGGCAGTGAGAGGGTTAAGGAATATTTGAAGAGGATCCAGACAGCTGAGGCAACATAGTCTTCTCAAATTTGATTTTATGCATGAATTCATGGGGTCAGTAAATGCGTGCCTGAAACATTCCCGTTGTCTTCTAACTTTGTAATGGTAAGATCTAAGAACAGAACGCATGTCCATTGTCGTTCAAAGCATCTTTAAACTATTGTCTAGTCTACTGATGTGTATCATGCATGGAGTTAAATTGTTCGTGAGTAAGCCTACACACTAAAACTAAAAAGCACAATTTGTAGACCCGTGTAAGAAATGTTTGCAAATATATATATAATCCAAAAATAATGGTATAGATCAGTTCTTTAAATCCCCAGCAATGGTTTTTATACGCTCAGTAGGAAATAACAACGCACAAAGGTTCCATTTTATCATGCATTGCAGACAATGGCCAGATAGACAAATCTAGTCATATGCCGTTTTTATAGTCCTAAGTGTAGTCGCATCATCATCTCTATAAAAACTAATTTGTTTATTACTTCACAAGTTATTTATACACTGTTTTAACCCCAAGGCCACATTTCCTAAATTTTAGAGGTGCCGCTTGACAACTATATTCCAAGTTCTGGGAGAGGGATCGTCCATGATAATTCAAGGATAGTGCCAGATTAGTTTGGCGCCTGATGGTGCCAAGCTAATCTGGCACTACCCATGAATTATGGTCAATCCATCATTTGCTGCAAGGCGCTGGGGCTAAAAATAGGTTAAACAGAACATGAATGTCCGTATCTGAGGATGACTCCTAAAGTTCCCAGTATGCAACAGGTTGTTGGGCAGTTAAATGTCCATCGCACGCGGCCTGCCCATGGCTGAATGCAGGTCATAGGCGTCCCATATTTGGCTGAGGACCTTCCGCGCACTGGGTTCCTTACTACTTTAACTCATTCAGCCCGACGGCCATATTTCCCAAATTTTGGAGGCGTCATCTAATATCTATGCACCTGTTGCAGGAGATGGATCGACCATGATAATTCAAGGGCAGTGCCAGATTAGCTTGGCGCCGTCAGACACCAAGCTAATCTGGCACTACCCTTGAATTATCATGGTCAACCCATCTCCTGCTGCAGTGCGTCAGGGCTGAATGGGTTAAGGAGGGTGGGGGAAATTACAAATCCTGAGTGTTGAAAATGAGAAACTGACACTCAGTGCTATACAAAACATAGTTCACAGCCATGGTATATACACATGCAATGGGTGAAATGGTCCGCTAATGTATGCCAACTAATGGAGCTTTATATACAGGTGATGATGGGTGTTCGATGAGTGTATGAAACGAGATGGTATGTGGGAAATGTACAACATAATGAAGTGATCGTGATGCCGATCGCAACACAAAAGTGTATGGGGGATGAACAAGATTTCAAGGCGATCATCAAATAATGTAACGTACAGTAAAAGTAACAGATTTTGTTATAACAATGAAATGATGCCACAGAGAAAATATGATTATACAGGAATGCTCACAGCCAAGCATGCATACGTGTACATGTAGATTCAACAAAAACATCAACTTGATGACAAATTTACATATATTTGTAACAACTGTACAATGTGTAAAGGTAGGACGGACCTGAAATGGACGTGCAAGTTTACAATAACAAGCCACCGAGATTGTTTTGCTTTTGATCTGCCAAAACATGTATTAAGCCTTTGGCTGTCAGTAGCGCTTTTTGTCATGGAGATTCCTGCACCAAAAAACCCTACCAACAGTCAAAGGGTTAACTCATTCGCGGCCAGCGGCATCTGGATGCGCGGCATAAGCCACGCATCCGGATGTGGCTGGCCGCGAATGAGTTAAGAATACTGTATTTAAGATATATACTATCAAAACAAAATTTTAAAAGAAAACTACGCGCGAGGGTGGCAAAGAAAATAAATCTATATCTAGCTGCCCAATGTTACTAATTTATGCACCAAACTGCTACATTTTTGACTGAAAAGGTTTAGTATGGTATCACAATATGCACCTATTCTTCAGAGCAAATTCTGCTGAAGTTTACTTATGTGCATCAATCAACTTGTAGTGTGATTTAGGTATCGGAGAACATTTATAACTACATATATACAATGCAAACTGGATCACTGCATTCATTATTGCTTGTAGCCAAGTTTGTACACAACAAAATGTAAAAAATTAAAACTTTTCACATGTTCAGTTATGTCGGGGTGTGCATTATGTGTTTGTAGTATGAAATGAATCATATGACAACTGACACAACAGTGACTTTGAATATATTTATCATTCAAAATAATTAAATGTGCATTCATTTATCCAGCAGTACAAATTTGGGACCCAAAATGCCGTTAGACATCACATAAAAGTATGTTCTAATTGTATGTAATTTTTTTAAAGTATTAGTCTCTACACAGCAGATGGTATAACAACTGTTTTTTGAGATACAAACAAAATACCATAAACACGATATATATTACGTTAACAAAAACTCTTTCATCATTCATTTTGCTGCCGAAACAACAGCCTAACTATATAGCGCATGCTTAATTGTTGATGGCAGAATGTTCTGAAAATGGCAGGAAAATTCATGAAATCTGTATATGTCTCTATGTGTATAAATGGGTCTGAAGTTTGTTATTAGTGAGTGTAGAAAGAGTGTATAGTTGGGACCTCTAAAAAGTATTGTCATTGCATGTGTGTCTGAATTTTTGTTATGTCCAACTTTATTATAAGCAGTCTGCTGTATCTAGAACCAAAGAGCCCTCCTAAAATGAAGTGCATGTATATAAAATACTTATTAACTCTTTGCCTGCGGCTGGTGGCTCCAGATGCTGCAAGACAACTTACCCTAGCACGCAATGGGCAGCGAGATTCAGTGCTTGGCTACTTTTAAAATGTGTCGCTACAAGCTGTTATTTGGCAAGTACACCAGATCCAGAAATGAACCTGTAACAGAATTACTTAGTGGCGGAGTACATAATACAGAAAAGTTACTAAGTAGGTTAAAGCGTTCAACAACCATCAAAAGATATTCAATCAAAGCACAATACAGGCTGAAATTAACTCATTTGCGGTCGGCCGCATCCGGATGCACGGCTTATGTCACGCATCCGGATGCGGCTGGCCAGGAATGAGTTAAAGCAAGTTTGGTCTGCAATAATGAAAAATAAAATTGATGAAAAAAATCACATTTTTAAAAACAACAATCACAAAACTGTTACGTGTGCAAGACTGACACAACTCTTCATTAAAAACCACAAATGTTATTTTTGCCATGTTTGTAAACTTTCCTTGCAGTATAAAGTATCTGAATAGAAACGGACAGTGCTGAGGAATAGAGGCATCAAAACGTATGCGCATGTCCCTGGCTTTAGCAATGTGGATCGTATAAATACTGAATAAACGCAATCATACAGCTGGCAGTCACTACAAAAGTAGTAAAACCAAAATGCTTTTGTCACAGTAACATTTAATACAGACTTCGTTTGGCACACCCAGCTACCCACATCAATATAGTTTCTTTTTCAACTGATGCGCTTTAACCCTTTTCGTCCTGATACACCCACTGCCTGAAATAAATTTGACTAATAGTTCAAAGGTGGTGCCAGAATAGCTTAGCTATTCTGGCACCACCCTTGAACTAAAACAGTTGATCTATCTCCTAATCTGTAATGTAGCCTTCATAGGACAGTAAGCACATTTTACAAAATCAGCCTCAGGATCTAGTGGATTAACCCTTTTAGCCCTGGGTCTCTACAGCAGGAGAAGGCTTGACCATGATAATTCAAGGGTAGTGCCAGATTAGCTTGGCGCCTGAAGGCCCAAGTTAATCTGGCACTACCTTTGAATTATCATGGTCAAGCCAACTCCTGCAACTGGTACATTAGGCAACACCTGCAAAATTGGAGAAATGGGACCTTGGGGCTAAAAGGGTTAAATGTGTGCGGCTGCACTAGAAAGGCAAAATACAATGAACATCTTCCTTTTTTGCAAACATGGACTTACAATCTTTTGCCTTCACTTACAGTTAGGTGGTGTGTGTAGCAACAAAGATTCAGCACAACTTTCTAATCCAATTCCTAGGCAGTAGTACTGTATCCTATATATATAACGGAAAATACAAATGAGCACCTCTCCTTTCATAAAATGGGAAACAATTGAGACAAAATACAAAATGATAACACGATCTAGACTGATAACAACAATGTCTGGATGGCTTTGATCACTTAGTGACCATATTCTACTTATCATGGAATACACGGATATTCAGCCTAATTCTTAACTCATTCAGCCCGACGCACGTATTTCCCAAATTTTGGAGGCATCATCTAACGACTATGCACCTGTTGCAGGAGATGAATCGACGATGATAATTCAAGGGTAGTGCCAGATTAGCTTGGCGCTGACAGGCGCCAAGCTAATCTGGTACTACCCTTGAATTATCATGGTCAACCCATCGCCTGCTGTAGTGCGTCAGGGCTGAATGAGTTAAACAAAAACCACAAGTAGTTTTTGACACAAGATCAATTTGAAATGCAGTTTACCTTGAATTCCACCTGACATTCACATGAATGTCAACTGGAATTCAAAGTACATGTACACAGAATTTCAAATCAATCGTGTGTCAGTAACCTTTACTTGGAAATGAATTTTGTACCTTCTGAGAACATGAACATTTGTAACAGTGTGTTTAAAATGCTTCTAAACATAACTGAAAAACAGTGATACAGTGTAATTTTAACATAATGGGTGAAGAAAGTATTGTAAGAACTTAGAATTTTGCAAGAAATGCGAAAAAGGACTGATGATCATGTGAAATATAATCATGCACAAACAATACATTTGAACGTGAAACTTTAAATACTGATCCCAACATACATACAGTCTTTTAGTGTGCTTTGTGTCATCTCAGCAAGTAAGACAAAAATGTTTTGAAACAAACTTTTCTTTTTTCAAGTTGCTGCAAGTGAAAAAGTCTTTGGAACATGCTCTTTTTACAAGAGAAATTTTAAGTCAACTGAAATTACATTGAAATAATGACAAGAACTTTAGACTGCACTCACACTTTAAAATTACAGCTCTGAAAATGGCAAAAGGCCAAAGTAATCTATCTTTGTAAAGCATCATCATGTCTTGGTGGCATAACCTGATGTGCCTGTAACTGAGTTCCAAGTACATCAGGTTATGCCACCAAGACATGATGACGTGTTTTTTTTTCAACTGTAAGTTATAAAGTCAAGTATAGCCATGAATAAAATGAAACTCTATTTTCGACTGTAAGTTATCCAATCAATTAGTGAAGTACAGCCTTGCAAAAAATGTAATTCTGGGATTTGCCAGCATTAACCCATTCAACCCTGATGCACTACAGCAGGAGATGAATCGACCATGATAATTCAAGGGTAGTGCCAGATTAGCTTGGCGCCAACAGGCGCCAAGCTAATCTGGCACTACCCTTGAATTATCATGGTCAATCCATCTCCTGCAACAGGTGCATAGTCATTAGATGACACCTCAAAAATTTGGGAAATTTATGCGTGCGTCAAGCTGAATGAGTTAAAATGGTATTTCCTAGAAAAACATCTGCCTCAGAAATGTAAAAATAAAAATGCTGATACTGGAATGTATAAAAATATACATATATATGCAAATATTTCTACTACTCAAAAGTGCTACAATAAACAACTTGTATCACAAATGTCAGTACGTTTTTTGTTGTTGCTTAGGACGGAACATCATTGTGTCTGTGGAATGGACGGTTTCTACAGTAAGTAAAAATGCAAAATAGGTACATTGTATATAATACAGACTTCCTGATGTAAATACTTTTCTACAGGCACATGACATGATATCCCACTGCAGCATAGATAAAACACAATTTGTTACAAAAGTTGTGTTTAAAGTAGAACATGGTGTAATCCCTTCACTTTCAATGCCAAGGGCTCATGTAAAGAACAACACCCACTCGAAGGGGATGGGTGAACTACAACATCTCAAAGGTAGTCACTTTCAGCAAATGTTGCAGGAGACTGATTAGTCAAAACACCAGTATTGCCTGATTAGGTATCATATTCGGGCTCTATGTTACTATTGTTGATCTATCTCCTGCAACTGGAAGAGAAAGAAGTATTAGTGTCACAGTATTATTTGGAGAGATATCTTGGGACTGATTAATTATGCTGTATGTACAAAGACAATGACATTCATAACAATTGCTACCCTTATCAACAAGGATATATTATGAGAGAAATGCAGCCATTCCTGTTCAAGTGAATCAATTTCTCATACCATATTTGTACACAACACATTCAGTGTTCAACAACAAACAGCGACCCTGAACTAAATCCACTCTTTTCAATTTAAGCACTGTACTTCTCAATGCATGAACCGAGAGATAACAAGCCAACAAATACTGTATGTCACTGCAGACTCCACACAACATTTTCTGCTGTTAAAAAACATCAAAATCATTCTATATGGCACTACTATTGCTGATATAACCAATAAGTCATGTCAAGTCCAAATTCTATGATGGATTTTATCCCCTCGCTCCCCAACACATGACTCTCCCTCATTTGCATTCTGATGGCGATAATTAGTCCTTAACAAAAATGCCCCAAAGCGATTTTTTCTCTCACATTTCTAATCCTAAAAAGTTTTTTTAAACCCTCCAAATTTCCCTTGCCAAACATAACTATATATATATACATGTATACAGAATATAACCATTCTGCAATATATTTTTGGGACAGTTCAAATAATATGTGCATAATAGGCACACCGTTCCAGCTCACTGTGCACTGTTCCTTCCAATTTTCAAATTAACTTCTTCACTGCCATGAGAAAATGAATGCGATCCAAGTGCAAGAGGCATAGATCCTCATGAGCCCCAGAAATCACAGGGGCTCATGAGGATCTATGCCTCTTGCTGAAACCACAGTGTATCCATGCCCCTTGGCCAGACGGGGATCTTGGTGTTGAAATAACAACAAACTTTGCAAAACCAATCTGCCTCCACTGTCTGTAAAGGGGTTAAAGCACTGTCTGAGAACACTGTCAAATCTGGCAGTAACAGGAGCCACCTTGCATTATCAGAAGTCAAGTTGCAAGAATCTGTGTGCATATTGTAATGGCAGAACAGTAAACTTTGGTGCTTCTATTTCACAGCACTGTCTTCCTAACACCTGTCTGTCTTCGTAACACCTGTCTGTCATTTCATTCTCCAGCTGGGGTGAACAGTAATCCAAGAAAGTGATCCATGTTCAGTCACACGCTGGAACAACATGCAATCCGGCCCAGCAGCACCTCAAGAGCTGGACTTCACTGCAGTGTAATTAATTTTGTGCGATAATAAGCACTACAAGTACTTTTTTTCCTTCAGCAAGGTGTGCATCAAATGCCTAGAGCCATGAAGTTCACAATCACACACCTGCACCCATTTTCATTTGCAAATGTGTCTGTAAGGCCGACTTTCTTCTGCAATGTCAGATAGCAGAGACAAATGTCCTTGTAGGGCTACATCCTACAACAAAATGTAAAAGTTCATGTTTTGCTGTTCATGTTTTTCAACACTTTTAACCCTTTGGCTTTCAGTAGCACTTTTCATCTAGGTGATTCCTGCAGGAATCACCTCAACAAAAAGTCAAGAGTCAAAGGATTAAGTCATTCATGGCCAGCCGGATCAGGATGCGCGGCTTATGCCGCGCATCCGGATGCGGCTGGCCCTGAATGAGTTAAGTCACACTGAATCTACTCTACAAAACGAAACTTGTTGCAAGACGAAAGATGTGCGTAGATTCTCTTTTACATGCATGTTGCACAGACACGTTTTGGTGCATACAAATTTGCAAAGCACCAACTACTTCCACGTGATGGCCGATTTGCCAGTCCATGTGGAAATCTTTGAACAAATGTCTTTGCAAGAATCACTGAACAAATGTCTTTGCAGAAATTTGCAGGGCAAATTGTCATCAAGTCGTAGCAAACAACACAACCACAGAAGATTCTTGACAGCGTCACAAAATGAACAACTCACTGGGAATGTTACAATCACGTACATGTACATTCTAAATCATCATCAATGATTGAAAGATCACTCAAATTGTTTTCACAAAAACTGCTTAGCGAGAGAATAGTTGTCCTTGCCTGCTGAGAAACAAGACCACTCTCAATGAACCGCAACCTCCTTGTGCTGCATCTGCCAGTGCTGTGAACAGCACTGGAGCCTGCATGCGCAAGGGGTTTAATGACTACCAGTTGTTCTTTATTATAATTCAAGGAACTTTATGTACAACAAGTGTGTAAAACTCAGGTTGATCCATCTGCATAGACGGCTGACAGTCGGCTGTTGCAGCGGTTGACGGCCGTCAGCTGAAGGTACTGTTGTTCAGGGGGCACCTGGATTGACTCGATGGGTTGTGCAGTGTTGGGATCAAATCCTGCAAGCAAAGAAAAAGTGTTACATTCTCACAAGTCATTTCAAATAACACTTTGTAGATTGAAAGAGTACCAGTATGTTTTCTGCACAACCATCATCAACAAGGTAAAGGTCTTCCATAGTAACTTTTTAATCCCCTTGTACATGTTCCCACAAATACTGTTCATGGTACCAGGAGTTAACTCACTGGAGACGTGCCACATACAGATATGCCGCTTAATATTAGCCCCACATTCATATCAGCAAGTCTCCAACGAGTTATCTCTTTCGAGACATGCCGCATCCGGATTCGCGGCGTAAACCACGAATCCGGATGCGGCACGTCTCAAAAGAGTTAAACCTTTGCCTGTCTGTAGTGGTTTTAGTCAATTATCGACAAAAACCAATACTGACATGCAAAGGGTTAAGCTGGGTACATAATTCTGTGCTAATGCGAGAAAGAGATAAATGCACAAAAGTCCATTGCTCACCTGGCTGTGGAAATGTCCCGTGCACACCATCCACAGGCATATTGATCAGCTGCTCCTCCAGACTCTGAGAGTACATCATGCGCTGGGCCTGCATGGCTCCCATCCGACAGCTGTTGGCGCCCGTGTATGCCCCCATGAATGGCTGGCGTGGGTTCGCCTGTGAGTAGGCCCCCATCATCTCACCTGTAGACAGAGAAAGGCGCAGTAGAATCCTACCCCTGTGCTCCAAAATCTCAGGGTACCTTTGTCTCAGTTGGTAATGTTCTACTAACAGATGTGTATATTATTCCTGACTGACAACTTTGATAAATGAGGCACACATATTTAACTTTTAGAGCCCAAGTACAACAACGTCTTTTGTTCTCACTCCAGCCCACAGAGAAAGGACTCTGATCTGATTTGGGCAGTATATTAATCTATTTAACCCAATGGACACATTTCCCAAATTTCAGAGTGTCACCTAACGAATATGTACCTGTTGCAGGAGATGAATCAACCATGATAATTCAAGGATAGTGCCAGATTAGCTTGGCGCCAAGCTAATCTGGCACTACCCACAAATTATCATGGTCAATCCATCTACTGTTCTAACGCATCAGGGTTAACTGGGTTAATTTGATGACTGTGCTTACCATGTAGCTGGTGTCCGTACTGACTGTAGCCTGGTTGTCCATAAATGCCAGGCATTCCGTGCATGCCCATCGGCCGTTTAGGTATGGGGGGCAGGGGACGCGGACTCAACATGTTCTGGGACGCTGGAGAGTAGCCTCCCATGCTGCACAACAAAAACGATATAGCATTAGATGGAAACAGTGGTGGTTTGCAAGCCAAAGTCATACACAAATATGTGCTGCAAAATGAGTATCTGTACATTTTAAAATTTAAAACGTTGCTGTGTTTGAGACACAATTAATTTCAACTACAACTACCAACAGAAATAAGAAACCATGCACCTAAATAAATAGTTTGAGGCAACTGGCCATGTGCATAGACTAATACACACCCACACATGGCAGTAGGAGGAATTATTATGGAAGAAACAGATCTGCCTTTGTCAAGAACTTGTTTCTTGCAGATGGATGCAGTCGCTTGGAATGCAATAAGATCCATCCAAATGACACAGATTCTTATTTTTATGAGCCCTGCGGCAAGAGACAAATCACTCCTCTGTTTTTTGTGGGAATAAAGTCTACTGACCTCTCGTTGCTCTCCTCCACCATGCCGAGAGTGTTCATGGGCGAGCCCTGCATGCTGACTGGTGACTGCTGACTGCTCAGTGTCGGCCCGCCTGTTGCTGTGCCACATCGGCTTGAGTGCGTGCTAGAGAAACTGATGCCTGCAATCGCCATCAGCACAGGTAAGCAATGACATCAAAGTATGTATACCTAACCCTCTTCTTTATGCAGCCATCAGTACTGTTAACAGTACTGGTAGCCACACGCATAAGGGGATTAAAGTTCCACAAAAAAAAAAAACTGCAAGAAACTAGCCTTTTTTTTCCTTGTCAGATGGTAGAGATGATGAAAGCTTTCAAAGTGTGATGAATATGGCTAAAATATATGCTGAGCTAGAAAGAAAAAGAAATCTAACAGCAACTTTCAAAGAATAGGAAAACAGGAGGCAACATAAACACACTTACACTTAATAACAATATGTATGAACAAGATCACATGGCTCCCCCCCCCCCCCTCCATCCCTACCATCCCCTTTCCCCAAAATGATCCCTCCCCAAACAATCCCTGAAACCAAACCTTTTGTGAGTTATATTTTGCTCAAATCTCAGAACATGTCAGTAGTATTATTAATACAAATTAAAACAAGAAAGGCCAAGCCATTATGGCTCACTTGTATGACCGATTTACATGTGCGACCTTTGTGACAAGGGCTGGCTTCTGCAGCAGCAAAATACATGTTTTCTGAAAATGTAAGCATTTTTCACACATCTGTCAACCCCCGTGACCCTTGACCTTTGTGATGAGTCGACTAAATTAGTATGCATAGGAAGGTCTTATCATCAACTATCTTTGTACCAAATTTGGTTGAAAAATTTGCCAAAAATTAGGGAATACCTACAATTTTATTTTAAAAATCAGCATTTTACACACATTTGCCAGCCTCTTGTGACCCTTGACCTTTCCAAGGGGTCATCCAAATTAGTATGCATAGATAGGTCCTACCATCAGGTATCTCTGTACCAAATTTGGGTTTTAAGTTGTAAATAGTATTTGAGAAAAAAACATCTTTTGTCAAAATATGGCTATTTCGGACCTATTTCCTGAGCCCTTGTGACCCTTGACTTTTCTAAGTGGTCATCCAAATTAAAATGCATAGATAGGTCTTACCATCAGGTATCTCTGTACCAAGTTTGGGTTTGAAGTTGTGAATATTATTTGAGAAAAAACATCTTTTGTCAAAATATGGCTATTTTTCACCTATTTCCTGAGCTCTTGTGACCCTTGACCTTTCCGAGGGATCAACCAAATTAGTACGTATAGAAAGGTCTTACCATCAGGTATCTTTGTACCAAGTTTGGGTTTGAAGTTGTGAATAGTATTTGAGACAAAATTAATTATGTCAAAATATAGCCATTTTTTTTACCTATTTCCTGATCCCCTATGACCTTGACCTTTGGGAGAGGTCACTCGAATTGGTATGTTTAGAAAGATCTTACCACAAAGTATCCTTGAGGGAGTTTGAAGAATGTGACTTGAATAGTCTCTGAGAAAATGCCAACGTTAAAGTTACCACGGACGACACCGGATGGACGACCACTGGCCCAAAACATAGACTCACTTTGCTTCGCACGAGCCAAAAATCAAGGTACGCCAATGACGTTAGCTGGTGAACCTAGCCTTTGATAATCTCACATAAGCCCCCCCTATGATAATCTCAGCCATGAAAATCCAGGCCACATCCAATCCCATGCCTGATAACAGCAACCACTCCAACACAACATTTCCGCACAATGCGGACTTTTGTCTCCAAGTTTATATGACATAAAACTACTGGATCTTTGACTTACGATTTATCAGTTTTTCAAGTAATATGTGATTTTGTTATGATTTATCACCTTGTTTATGTTGTATGTGACTTTGTTATGACTTATCACAGTCTTTCATTTCATATGACTACTACAATGTACTAGACACTCATACTGGCATGGAAATCATGCAAATGAGAATTAATCTGACAATAGAAGCGTGTCACAGTGACAGTAAAAATAAATTCATCATGCATGAAAATGACAAAGGAAAGAGTCCCACAGCGCAGCGAGGTTTTGCAGTCCCTATGTCTCCACTCACTGAGCCCTGACTAAAACTAGAACAAAATATTGATAGATAAATGTTGGTTCAGGGATGTTGCCTGAAAAGCTTGGCACTGCTTGCATCATCACCCTTGAACAATTATAGCTGCTGATTCTAAAGTCTGCGTTGCAGTTCTGGAGACAAATCACTGGTCTGTCTCCAGAACTGCAATGTAGTCCAAGGAGAAAATACAGCAACAGACTCTTTTAAAATAATGAAGGAGGCTATTTTCATGGAAGCAAAAGAGGAAGGAGAAAAACATCTCCTAGCTCCTAATGACTATGTACCAGTTGCAGGAGATGGATTGACCCTGATATTTCAGGTGCCAAGCTAATCCGGCACTACCCATGAAGTATCATGGTCCATCCATCTCCTGCCGTAGGGCGTTGGGGCTTAATGGGTTGCCGGTAATCTGACGGACTGGCGGGAAGTCAACAGCGGTCAACAAGAGACGTGGGTTAATTCTCATAAACCCCAGTGGATGCAGGGGCCCATGTGAATCTTTTCCTCTGATACTGGTAGGCTGAAAGGGGCTGGCAACCACGCCGGCGGGAAACCCTGGAAGGCGAACCCAGTGACCTCAAGTGCCCCTCTTTTAACTTACAGCACAAGCTATGATAACATTTGACAGGGTTTTGTCACAATTCTGTACGGCCCCTCAGTCATTCCATCTATCTGCAGGAGGCACTGATTCTCATGAGCCCCTGCAGCTGCAGGGACTCATGGACATGCCGCATGTCCCTTGCTGGCAGACACCAGCTTCATTTAGAGGTACATCCCAAGACTGAGGAATGTTTTCAAGCTTATGAAGACGATTGTACAACCTCTCCTTTTTTTCAGCCCTTCCACCTCCCGTGACCTTATCAGCAAGCTGGCTGAGCCTCATTTACGTCACGGTACACTCAGAAATAACTCCGTGCCATGGAGGCCCAACTATGTGTTTGCTTAAATCATCGCCAACACATTTAGGCAACTGTCAAGCGGCTCTCTCCCTCTTCTTACTCCAGCGCACACAAAAGAGGGCAGACTTTGAAGTCTGTACTGACATGTATGTTTAAACACATCTCGGCGGCGTGAATTATCGCGACTACATTTTCAACAATATGAATTTATCGGCCAAACTGTGGGACTGCCAGATCGAGCCATCTATCTTTGAAACTACTGGGTTCAGCTAAGAGTGCATTTCTAACCCAGTTGCAACACAACCCTATGTCCAGCAACATTTTCACATGCACTGTAACCCTTTGGCTGTCATGAAAAATTTATGTTAAAATGATTACTGTCAGCAGCACTTTTTGTAGAGGTACAAAAAGCGCTACGGACAACCAAAGGATTAACTTAACCCCTATAGCCCTGGGACCCTGCAGCAGGAGATGGATTGATAATGATAATTCAAGGGTAGTGCCCGATGAGCTTGGCCCCTGAAGGCATCAAGCTCATCGGGCACTACCCTTGAATTATCATGATCCATCTCCTTCAACTGGTACATAGTTGTCAGACAACGCCTCCAAGTCTGGAAATGCGGCCGTGGGGTTAAGAGGGTTAATCTGATAGGTACTACATACAGGTTGCAGGAGATGCACTCGCCACAGCAGCCAAAGGGTGCTGATGATTTTATACCTGAGTTATCACAGTTCATTGACTTTATGCAGCTGGTGCTGTAAGTTTTGTTTACAAAAGTTTTCCGGTCCCTAAGTCTGAAAATGTAAGACCACAGGGTCTTGAGAGAATCTCACCTCCAGCAGACGAATTGGACTGTATGAGCGGCTCAAACTGGCTACTGTGGTGGGTGTGTTCAGTCTTATGTCGCTGATGTTAACCCTTGTCATTCGGAATACACCCGTGTGTGAAATAAGTGTGACTATAATAGTTCAAGGGTAGTGCCAGAACAACTTGGCGCCTCTAGGCTAACTAACAAGCTAACTAAAGCCATTGGTCTATATCCTTATCTATGAGTACTATAATGTAGCTTGCATATGGCAGTGTACAAATTTGAAGCTTTTAGCCTCAGTATGAGATGGGTTAAACCCCTTGCAAATGGAGCCACTCGTGCCGTGTGAAATACTGGTGGCTGTATGCATAACAATTACAGCTTTTGCAAATTACAAACTGAACGATCTGAAACTGAGGCAAACTGCACTCACTTGGGTAGATGTCAGAGGACGTTCCAGGCATGGAACCGTGTGGAGAGCGTCCAAGACCGCTGTCAGTGTGATCCATTGGAGACCCCTCTGGCCGGAGCTGGTGGATGGTCAGGCAGTCATTGAGAATGTCACCTCCCATCGTCATCTCCCCATCTTTCTTCAGCTGAAGGAGTAGAAAAATAAAATAAAATAAAACAAAATAAGAATGACAAAGCCCTTTGGGGTCACATGTATGACTGATAAATGTAATTAGTCTGACCTTTGTGACCTTGACTTTTCTGACAGGTCACCAAGTGTCTTAACATGAGTAAATGGATGGCTCTTGTACTAGCCACAATTATGTTTTCTCATAATTTATGCAATTTTCACACATTTTCCAACTCCCTGCAACACTTGACCTTTCCAAGGGTCAACCAAATTCATATCCATATAAAGGTCTTTCACCATAAGCTACCTTTGTGCCAGATTTGGCTGAAAAGCTTGCTAAAAGAAAACACTGGCAATTAGAACACATAGGTACAATCAGGTATCTGTGTACCAAGTTTGGGTTTGAAAATGTAAATAGTATAGAATAAAAATTTTTTAAAAAAATATGGCTATTTCTGACCAATTTCCTGATCCCCTGACCTTTGAGAGAGATTACTGAAATTGCTATGTTTAGAAAGGTCTTGCCACAAAATATCCTTAGACCAAATTTGCAGACTGTGGCTTGAATAGACTCCGAGAAAAAGCCAACATTAAAGTTTACCATGGACGCCGGGTACACTAGCCAACGGATGACGGACGGACGACCACTGACCCATTACACTGACTCACTTTTGCTATCACACATGAGCCAAACACGAAAATAATAAAATGGTCTGGGAATTTTGACAGAGGTGCATGCATAATGTGTAATGCATAATGTAATTACTGGTAATCTGTAAGTTAGTTAACCCTTCACTGCTGGAAAAATGCCACACAAACGTAAGAGGCAAAGAACTTTATGAGCCCCACATCCGCGGGGGATCACAAGGGTTTTTCTCTTGCTGACCCTATTTATACACCTATATTCCTTGGATGGTACACCAGTGTGTGAAATAAGTTTGACTAAAATAGTTCAAGGGTAGTGCCAAAATAGCTTGGGGCCTCTAGGCACGAAGCTATTCTGGCACCACCCTTAAACTAAAGCCATTGGTCTATATTCTTATCTGTAAGTACTATAATGTAGCTTGCATATGGCAGTGTACATATTTGAAGCTTTTAGACTCAGTATGATATGGGTTAAGGACATAATTTTGCATCCAATGGCAGTGAAAGGGGTTAAAATTGCAATGCCACATACATATTTTTAACTGCCTGTTATGTTTTCATTCCTAAGTTAGCAGGAACTATTTTTAATTGTCACTGTTAGCATCTGCAGGCTGACCACTCTTACATGCCCAGCACACATTCATAACACTATTAACAATTATTTATGGAGTGTAAATTAACAACTTCAGATGGTTGTATAAGTGTCAAGAATACCCATATAAGACACTCTTGTAAAGTCAAGTTGTAAATGAAGTAGTATTTTTGACAGCTGCTCCTACAGTAAAGGTGGACTGAAATGTCTCTTAAGTATTCTAAGTAAGGCCATATGTCACTACCCGCCACATTTTCACTCTAAATCTGCGGCAAAAGGGCTGTAAATGCTGTATATGTGCTCAATGCATGAATATCACGATATGTGTCTGTTTGAATGAATTTGTTTTCTTGATTCATCTATGTGCGTATGTGTGAGTGCATATGTGTGTGTGTGGCTCATACGCATGTGCACTTAATACAAACTGGCCAGACTTCATGCACTGTGCAAGCCTTATCTAATCTCGCTGTTATCGATCCCATGTTAACAGGCGATCAATATGATTTTGACGTCTGCCTACAAACAAGGCAAGGCTGCCCAGAAACAAACCCTTACTGCTGATATAGCTGCCCTTTCCATATTACCGAGTTTTACAACCTCTCTTAACCCACTTAGCCCCAAGGTACTACACCAGGAGATGGACTGACCATGATAATTCAAAAGTAGTGCCAGATTAGCTTGGCGCCATCAGGCGCCAAGCTAATCTGGCACTACCCGTCAATTATCATGGTCAGTTCATCTCCTGGAACTGGTACATCATTATTTAGTGACACCTGTAACATTTGAGAAATGCGGCCTTGGGGTTAAATGTGCAGTACTGTTGGCTCCATGCACTAGGACAGGGTTAAGCTAGACTCTGGATCGGTACAAATCTGCCAATAGCAAAGGAACAAGTCTATCATATGCCTTTAAAAAAATCTGTGCCTATGGCTTCTTTGGCTTATTCCAATTTACTACTGTGGTCCTCCTGACATGCAGGTACCCTTGGTTCTGCCCACAAACTCCAACTGCGGCAAACAACCTGCCATCATATTCATAAACCCATCCATTCAGGTGACAAGTTCAAATTGCAGGGAGAAAATGTGCCAGGAGAACGAGGATTCTAAATGTTTGTGCTGGATGGGCTGTTTTAGAAGAAAAACGGAATAGAGAGGTTCAGTAACCCCCCTCATTCCCCCATTCCGCACTCCTTATGCAAGTGCCTTTATTGCACCCACCAAGAAACACACACACACACACACACACACACACACACACACACACACACACACACACACACACACACACACACACACACACACAATTTCTAAAAGCTTGGGCTTTAAGTGCAATTGTACACTTCCATTTCATCCACCTTATTTCATGCACAAAGCACAACCCACTCTCAGCAGATTATTTTATCTTGACAATTATTGAAACACTAACTCCGTCACTGCCGAGACAATGCAAACACCACCCAACTGCAAGATACATAGACCCTCATGAGCCCCCATATTTGAGTGGGCTCATGTGGGTCTTTGCTTCTTGCAGGTCTGATTTATATCCTCAACCCATTTGACCCCCCCACCCCACCCCACCCCACCCCACGACTAAGTACCTGTTGCAGGAGATTGGTCAACCATGATAATTTAAGGGTAGTGCCAGATTAGCTTGGCGCCGATAGGCGCTAAGCTAATCTGGCACTACCCTTAAATTATCATGGTCGATCCATCTCCTGCTGCAGGGTGTCAGGACTGAATGGGTTAAGTATCAAGCGCATAGCTTTTCTATTGGTCAATCTATGATGGTTTCAGATGCTTAATTTATGGCAACTGGAAGCGGAGGAGTTAAAGACAAGTAGTACGGGACCTGTTCCTTGTTCTGTCTGCACTTTAACTGATCAGCTGAGTACACCCGTACATAGTCTGACAAGGAAGAAAGGGAACTTAAAAGCAGCAGTGATTTCACTTTTTGAATGACTTATGTCTTTCAGACATAAATTTATGATGACAATCACCCATGTGACACCCACTCTTATGAGTCTCTTAGCAATTACAAAGACCATCACAACCGTGGCACAACAGACACGTGACGTACGCATGTATGCAAAGGCTTATACTGTATGCACACAGCATTTTGACCAAACAATAAGCACTTCACATAACTGCATGAACCCTCCCTTACAGAATTATTATATTATTTTGGCAAAGACTGATTTCTATCTAGAATGTCCTCCAGGTGAGCCCCTTAACTCATTCAGACCGACGGCCGTATTTCCCAAATTTTGGCATTAACTAATGACTATGCACCATTTGCAGGAGATGGATTGACCATGATAATTCAGGGGCAGTGCCAGATTAGCTTGGCCCCGACAGGCGCCAAGCTAATATGGCACTACCCTTGAATTATCATGGTCATCCCATCTCCTGCTGTAGTGCGTCAGGGCTGAATGGGTTCATAAAGAATAGCCAAATCTTTACAATTCCTTTCCTGTTTTTTTCCTAATCTTGAATGTTTGTTTAATTACATTTTTAATCCACAATTTATTTAAAGCAGCTTAAACAGTGAAGGCTCAGTGCATGTGCACCTACCTATCATACAGCAAACTTATACCTACAGCATTTATAGCAGCAAATCTCCACAATTGATTTTGTACCAGTTTGTACCAGTTGGCCTAGACGATGTCAAAGATGAAGAAGAGAAAACAAGAGACAGCAAACTATTTACTACATCCAACTGAGTAGACAACCTTGCGTAATGCAGAAAAACCCATAAATATTTTTAAAAAACAATGGAAATTCCTCCAACCACACAATAAATCAATTTCCTTGAGAATAAAAACTGAAATTTTACAATCAACACTTAAAATTGGCTGCCTGCACCAAAAGCAATTTTTTTCTGCTTCTTTTGCGGGCAGCCAATGATACTCACTCTCCTTAAAATTTACAATCAATGCTTATATAATTATCCAAATGTGAAAAAAAAACAGTTATTCTAGAGAAAAGGTGCTCCTTTGAAATGGCAGCCAAAGATAAACACAATACTCACCCTCTTCTTCTGCTGTTGTTCACGGCTGTGGTTCTTGAAGTGCTTCCGCAAGGAGCTGGGGTCTGTGTAGCGTTTGTTGCAACCTGGTACACTGCATGCATATGGCTTCTGCAAACACAAGAACAAAATGAGTTGAATAGACTTAGATAATGTCCAGACACAAGAACACAAATGGCAAAGGCAATTACATCTATTGTAAACTAAAGTGCACAATGAACAAAGAAGATGACCTTGAAGGACTGGTTTTTACTGACCTTGAATTAAATTTGAGTTTAAACCGCATCATGCAATGTCAAAAATTATCAACATTCCAAATTTGTTTGTTTGTTTTTATTTAGTTGGTTGGGATTTTCAGGGCTTTCTCTGGGGTGGAAGAAGGGGTGGTTGGAGAGCGGTGTGGGGTAGGGGTGGGATTGGAGTATAGGGATGGTTAGAAAATGGAGATGGAGAGGAAGTAGCATGGTTGCTCCATCTCCTGCAAGTATTAACATTTATCATTTAGAATACACCAGTGCGTGAAAGAAGTTTGACTAAAATAGTTCAAGGGTAGTGCCAGAATAGTGGCAGATCCTGGAGCGACTTGGCTGTCCCCCAAAGTTCCTCAACATGATTGTCCAGCTACACGAGGACCAGCAAGGCCAGGTCAGACTCAACAATGATCTCTCAGAACCATTCCCTATTCTCAATGGCGTAAAGCAGGGCTGCGTGCTGGCACCGACCCTCTTCACCATCTTTTTTAGCATGATGTTGAAGCAGGCCACAGTGGACCTCGATGATGACGATGCAGTGTACATCAGGTATCGTCTCGATGGCAGCCTATTCAACCTTAGACGACTGCAGGCCCACACGAAAACCCTAGACCAACTGATTCGTGAGCTGCTTTTTGCTGATGATGCTGCCCTCGTTGCACACACAGAGAGAGCCCTGCAGCGCATCACGTCTTGCTTCGCAGATGCTGCCCAGCTCTTTGGACTCGAGGTCAGTCTGAAAAAGACAGAGGTCCTCCATCAGCCGGCACCCAAGACAGTGTATCGCCCTCCTCACATCACCATTGGCGAGTCTGAACTAAAGTCAGTGCACCAGTTTACTTACCTTGGCTGCATTATCACGTCGGACGCCAAGCTGGACAAGGAGCTTGACAGCAGGCTGGCAAAAGCGAACAGCGCTTTCGGGCGACTTTTCAAGCGGGTGTGGCACAATCAACAGCTGAAAACAGGCACCAAGATCAGCGTGTACAGAGCTGTGGTCCTCACCACCCTGCTGTATGGTTCCGAGTCTTGGGCCCTCTACCGCAGCCAACTACGACTCCTCGAACGCTTCCACCAGCGCTGCCTGCGTACCATCCTGGGCATTCACTGGAGTGACTATGTCACCAACGTCGAGGTCCTTGAACAGGCTGAAACTGTGAGCATCGAGGCTTTGCTGCTGCGGACACAGCTCCGCTGGGCGGGGCATGTCTCCAGGATGGAGGATCATCGCCTACCAAAGATCACCCTGTTCGGCGAGCTTGCTACTGGACACCGTGACAGAGGGGCACCAAAGAAGAGATACAAAGACTGTCTCAAGAAGTCACTTAGTGCCTGCCAAATCGACCACCACCAGTGGTCTTCGCTTGCTGCGGACCGTGACACCTGGCGCTCCACCATTTACAAGGCAGCTGTCTCCTTTGAGGACTCTCAGAGAGCTAGCCTTAAGGACAAGCGGCTCAGGAGAAAAAACAGAGATGCCGCAGCTCAGAACCCTGGCCATACCTTCCCCTGCAGCCACTGCGGTCGAACCTGCCTGTCTCGGATTGGCCTCCGCAGCCACGAACAAGCCTGCAGACGTCGTGGGCAACTCCTATAAAATCTTCGTTCGCGAAGTCAAGCCAAGAGAGAGAGTGCCAGAATAGCTTGGCACCTCTAGACGCCAAGCTATTCTGGCACCACCCTTGAACTAAAGCCATTGGCCTATATCCTTATCTGTAAGTACTATAATGTAGCTTGCATATGGCAGTGTACAAATTTGAAGCTTTTAGCCCCAGTATGATATGGGTTAAATAATTATTTTTAAGACATCTTCCAAATTTAGACGATTAAACTTGTTCCTACTGTGTCCTGATGTGTGCGCTGGTGCTTGGCCCTGTCAGAGGAGTTGGAGAAGGACTTGTTACAGTCTTTGTGCTGACATAGGTACGGTCTCTCGCCTGTGTGGGAGCGCAGATGGATCTTGAGATTCTCCAGCCGCGAGAACGCCTTGTTGCAACCCTCAAACTGAAACAGGAAAAATATTGCTTAACCCATTTAGCCCCAACACCCTACAGCAGGAGATTGACTGACCTTGATCATTCAAGGGTAGTGCCAGATAAGCTTGGCGCCTGAAGGCGCCAAGCTAATCTGGCACTACCCTTGAATTATCATGGTCAATCCACCTCTTGCAACTAGTACATAGTCGTTAGTAAGACTTCCAAAATTTGGGAAATGCACCCGTGGGGCTAACTGAGTAAAAGGGTTAAAAACACAGTGAATTTTGGATAAAACAATTCAGGAGTCCAGCTATTCTGGCACCACCCACGACTATCATGGTCTGTCCATCTCTTGAACAGTTATTTAGTCAGCAGAAAAGTCATTTATTTTATGACATTCAAACTGTATCAGTTAAATCAGCCCTTTTGTCCAGCATTATTTTAAGACATACTAGAACACTTATAATGGACATGTTGCAACCTATCAACTCTTTATTGCATGGAGAAGGTTGCATTAAGTATAAATTAGGATATGCGCAGAAATTTCACTAATAAAGTGAGACCAATTGTAAATTCGACAGGTCTACATCATATATTATATCATGAATATTGTTTTCAGGGCAACAACAAAATTATGACAAGAGCATTTTTTAACCCTTAACCCTTTGGGTGTCAGTAGCAGTTCCTGCAGGAATCATCAAAACTAAAACTGCTACAGACACCAAAAGGGTTATTGACAATGTTTCAGTGTATGAAGGAGATGTACCAATACTGTGCACAATTTCTGACCAACTTCTAGCTCATGTATCATTTTCAAATCACCTCTTCTGCCCAATAATACTTGTGTACATAAACATGGACATGGGTTTAAGTTGATTTTGCATTAAACTGTAATCAATTTTACACTTTCTTTGGGAAAAGAATGGTTGTAGAATCCCTGAGTAAACAATTCAACTTCCCCTTACTGCCAGCATATCTGTCTCAGCTGTTAGCTTACAACTTTACTACTCCCAAGTTAAATCAAATTATTTTCCATTCCTTATCAGGCGGCCAGTATCTATTCAACACAGGTATGCAATTCTATTTTTGCCCCATTTTGTACAAGACTGGACCAAGACAGCACACCACTCCTGAAGCTAGGGTCCATACTCAATGTGCAAAAGGTCATGGGGCTGATGTCTGCCCAATGTCTGTGCTCAGGCCAACAGTGGCTGACGTCAGCCAATGGCCTTTTGCGTACTGGGTAGTTACTTATAACCACACATCTAAGGACGGTCATTGAAACTTGCTATGTGCAGAGGACTTAACGAAAAGTTGCGAAGCAAACACGACAGCTACAGATAATATTTGTGGGCCATGCTACCCAACAGCCAGGGTTTTTGCTTCATCAAAACCTTATCAAGCAGCTGATAACCTGGCCAAGATAACGCAATGTTAGCCATTCAATCGCAACTTGGTGTGACAAGCCACCAGAAAAACTGCTGTCCACTACCACCAAATTCGATCACATCCATTGAAATGTGCCTTGATACCAAGTCTGCTGTCAGCCAGAACTTTTGACATGATTACACAGAGTGATAAGTGACTGGCCTATGGTCAAGGGTTCACAAGAAAACAACACAACTTTGTTATGAAACCTCAAGGGCCTCCCTTGTCCAAGGCATATATGTACACATCTTTATAGAAGTAAAAATAATTCTTGATGAGCCCCTGCAGTTTGAATAGTCTCATGAAGAGATGAGCCTTAAATGCAAATGAAAGAGGCCTACACTGTTTACACCAAGACTGTGCAGGAACAGTGACCTGCCGAGGTCAACTAGTTGCAACAACGCCCTCTCTACCTGCAGATAAACCTCTCAAGCCAAGTCTGGACAGCACCCGACAGTCTAAAGCAAAGGACCAGCAAAGGTCTCATGAATGTCCAAACGAAAGTGTCTGACATTCTGTGCACTTTGGCAAATCAAACAGAACATAAAACATAAAGAAAATACAATTTAATTACCTTGACAAAAAGCACTACAAACAGATTAACCCTTTTCACCCCAAGGTCCCATTTCTCAAATTTTGCAGGAGTTGGCTAATGACTGTGCCAGTTGCAGGAGATGGATTGACCATGATAATTCAAGGGTAGTGCCAGATTAGCTTGGCACCAACAGGCGCCAAGCTAATCTGGCACTACCCTTGAATTATCATGGTCAATCCATCTCCTGCTGTGGGGACTTTGGGCTAAATGGGTTAAAAATATCTCAAATACAGTATTTGGTTCAGTTAAAATAAAGCAAGCCATAACTGCAGTAGAGAGTACTGACAGCCAAATGTTTCTTATCAACTTATGCGTGTTTCAAATGACATTAAAAATCTAATCTGTCAATAAAAGATGAATGTAAAGCTTGAATTAACTTGATTGTATCTGTAATTATGCCCTACATATGAATGCTGACACAAATTACAGTTGATAAAAATTAAATTTTGGTGCAATGTGCACAGTAGCAAAACCCATCTCAAACAACCCTCAATAATTCCTCGTCCTAACCCACACCTACATGCCTCTGCTTAAACAAAAATTGACTAACAAAAAAGCATTGTGGTGTCAAGCAATACATTAAGCCATCAAATCTGACTAGAGCGTTTATCTCAAAATAGATGAGACATAAGCCACTAACCCAAGAAAATCCCTTATTGCCCATATCTTGACTTAAACTGGATTAGCGCTTTGTTTACACAATGGCAGGGACTCCCTGGTGTGTGCAAGTCACTTAGACAATCACGAACAAGAAAAATTACAAGTAGACCTACCATTCAGACAATGGGCACAGCAAGACTTGCTGATCAATCATTTACCCCTGTATGATAAGTACACAACAATCATATAATCCAAACAAACTAGACTTTTTAACTTATTCTCAACTGACAAACTACAGTGGCATTTGGCTTAGTCTTGACAGTTTAAAAGTAGTGCCCAAAATTGGGTTTTAAAATTTGTGAAAGTGTTGTCAACTACTGTGTGTCATTGGCCACATACCCATCAACCATTTGACCCCAAGGCTGCATTTTGGAGGTGTCACCTAACGACTATGTACCAGTTGCAGGAGATGGACCATAATTCAAGGGTATTGCCAGATTAGCTTGACTCCATTAGGTGCCAAGCTTATCTGGGACTACCCATGAATTATCATGGTCGATCCATCTCCTGCTGTAGTGTGTTGGGGCTAAATGAGTTAAATGGTAGTGCCAGACTAACTTGGTACCTCAACAGGTGCAATTTGTTCATCTGTCACTATTTTCATACTACAGGTATCACGGTGAATTCATCTCTGGCAACTGGTAAGTAGTAGTTCTAAAAAGACACTTCATAAATCTGGGACATTCAGCCCAAGACTGTGTCAATTAACCCTTATCATTCGGAATACACCAGTGTGTGAAATAAGTTTGACTAAAATAGTTCAAGGGAAGTGCCAAAATAGCTTTGCGCCGCTTTGCGCCAATCTATTTTGGCACCACCCTTAAACTAAAGCCATTGGGCTATATCCTTCTGTAAGTACTATAAGTACCTTGCATATGGCAGTGTACAAACTGGAAGCTTTTAGCCTCAGTATGATATGGGTTAAGGCAGACATATTGTTGAAACCCAAAATCTTTTTCTAACATCTAAACTTCTGGAGGCAAATGGCTCAGCACTCTGAACAGTTATAGGTGCTGGATCAAGTGAGACAGCCCCTGATTACTCTGGTACCTCCACAGTTTATTTCATGTTTGATAAAACAATTTCTGAATAATATTCCCTCTATAAAGTACCATCGTCAAGTAACAATGGCTCCTATATCAACCATTACTTTAAATCAAACAAATTGTCTTATCTCCAATACATCTAAATAACTGTCTGTACAATACCTCTACGTATTCACTGTTTCACTACCATCCTCAGCTCAAGAGTATGGAGAAAAATGTTAGCTCTCTTGTAGTTTCTGATTTGATCATTTGCTACCTAGAGAGGGACCAATATAGTACTCAGCAGTATGCGATAGTTTTGGTCTATCACAAATGATGAAAAGTTGAAGTTGCAAATATTTTTAAATGTGGCATTTGGCTGTGAAACTGAATGGGTTAACTTAATTCATGAATAATATTTTGTCGACCATATATCTGTGTATACAGGCGTAAGCCAACACCTACAGACAGAGCAGTAAGCAGGTCAGGGCACCATAGAAGTCCTAAGTAAACAGCCAACCCCCTTTTAACCCATATCATATACTGAGTCTAAAAGCTTCAAATTTGTACACTGCCATATGTAAGCAACATTATAGTACTTACAGATAAGGATATAGACCAATGGCTTTAGTTCAAGGGTGGTGCCAGAATAGCTGGCGCCTATATGCGCCAAGCTATTCTGGCACCACCCTTGAACTATTTGGTCAAACTTATTTCACACACTGGTATATTCCGAAAGATGATAAGGGTTAAACAGTGAAATCATAGATCTTTAATATAAGCCTCTGCAGCTGCAGGGGTTCATAGGAATATATCTCTGGCCACTACCATTGATTGAAACTGTATGTTTTTTTCCAGTGGAGAATGTCATTGTGGTGTCAAGCTATGAGGGCAATGTAAACAGCTGACTAGCCCCTCATGTCTGGACAATAAAACCGATCAACCATGAAAATCAGGGACCCTGCAAACACCTATCCCTTTAAAGGGCCACAGCCCCATAAAAAATATGATGTCCAGATAAACAACACAATGTGTATCAATAGTGGGACATGAAATAACAAGCCAATTAAAATAGTTCATGGTTCAAAATGGTTAATCTCAAATTTAAAACAAAAGCTGAAACAGCTGTTTATCTTTCACGTAGAATCAGCAATGTGTAGGTGGAATTTTAACAAATCTTGGTTGACTATTAATGGTAATTAACAAAAGGGAATATTGCTCATGAAGATTTTATTAGACTTGTGATCAAGTTGTGCTGGTGAATATGAATTTTGGGGAATCCTGGTGTAGGTAGCTTGGCATGACAGCACGAATATCGTAAAAAGGTATATGTACCCTGACCACTTTCATTACAAAACATTTATTCCAATCACATAGTCCACCCACCGTGCACTTGTTGGGTTTCTCTCCAGAATGCACACGCATGTGAATGAGCAGCTTGTAGCGTGCGTTGAAGGACCGACCCTGGCGCTGACACCCTGCCCAGTAGCAGGTAAAGTCCTCGCCCTTGCGCTGGTCGATGTGGGCCTTCTCGATGTGGCGCACCAGCTCCTCCTGCTCGCGGAACTTGTGACCGCACTCAAACCACTGGCAGACGAGGTTGACTCCTTCCTCCTCCATCTCCTCCACTTTGTCTGGGGGAGTGAGGAAGTGCTGAAGGGATGCAGGTTCCTGTTGCTGCTGTTGAGGTGTGGCCCCCATGGACAAAGGCATCTGATGGTGGTGGTGCTGCTCCACGGCCTCCGTGTAGGAGGGGGGCGGGCGCATGGACAGTCCATTGCCTCCCATGGAGGGCATGCCTTGCATGTTGCCAGGGCCGGCCATGTTGCCCACCATGCCTGCCTGATTGCCATCCATGAAAGATGTGCGAGACAAGACCGAGGTAGCTGTCTGTGGGTGTAAACTGGCATGCTGCGCCAGGTTGGGAATATAGTGACCCTGTGCATATGAGTTCTCTATAAAAGGCATCTCACTCTGGCGAGCCACGCAGGCATTGCTGGAGAAATCGGACATAAATCCCTGTCCTTCAGGTGGCCCCATGTTGTAGTAGTGCTCGCCCTCCATTTTGATGCACTGGCCCATTGAGGCGTGGCTCTGTGGTGTGAAAGCGTTGATGTAACGCAGACCGCCTGACCCTGTGTGTGAGTAGGGAGAGCTGTTGCGAACCCCATGACAGAAAGACTGGCCAGGTTGGGGTGAGGCCGACGTTGATGAGCCCTGCGAGTAATTCAACATGTTCAACGATGTGGGCGAGATGCGGATCAGTGTGTTGAGGTCAAGGCCATCTGAAAGTGAGGGAGAGATGGAAAGGGCGCGCTTGTGTGAGGTGCGGGAGTGGCCATTGGCTGAGTGTCGGGGTGTGGTGAAGTGGGAGGGGAAGGGGGAGATGTCAATGGCCTGGTTGGGGGACAAATTGGAGCTGCCAGGGTAGTGTGACACTGCACTACCGCTTCCCCCCAAGTGCAGACTCTGATCCATCTCACTGCTCTCAATCGACCCATTTCCGTTAGAGGTGACAGAGGGCAGGGGCTTGTAGTGGTGCCAGTCCTGCTGTTTTGGCAGAGGCTCCAGGAACACGTGTCTATCACTCGAAGCGCTGCCATTACACCCATTTCCACTGTTGCTGAACGCGCCTGGTGTGGACAGGGAGGCTCGCTCCGAGGCTATGGACAGCGGTGTGTGCAAGTTCTGGCGGGGGGAGGTGACCGAGCGTGCCGTGATGTTGGAGATTTCACTGGGGGTTGGCGTGTGTGTCTGCAGCGCTTGTAATGGGAGGTGCAGGTGGTGGCAGTTTGAGTTGCTGTTACCTCCCCCCAGGGCCAGGTTGGAGGCCTTCAGGTTATGTCCATGTGGCGGATGGTTGTTAGCCACCTGTCGTGGTGTGTGGCCATAGTTCTGGTTGTGACCCCCGACCGCCGCCTGACGAGGACCCAATGATACCACCTGGGGTCCATACCCTCCTCCGTTCATCTCTGGAAAAAAAGAATATAATGTTAATGACTTAGAAAATCAATTGTTCTGCCAAACCAAACGAACAAGAATCAGTGCACAAAGACAAAACAGTGCTTACACAAAAGAAAGTTATGTTCTACGTGACTTTACAAAAAATATCAATAATAATGTTGAGTCTAAAGTACCCAGGCTTTCCACCATGATTCAAAATTGTCCGTCGTCAAGATGAACAGCATAACAAAAATCCATCCCAGGCGCTTTACAGTCTGTTGTGTACTTGAAACACAGCTGGGTTAAGTTATTTTTTCTCATGATTTGTCTGTCCCGGGGACAGACGGCTATCCATTTTTTTCTGTCCCTCTCAAAATTTGTCCATCAAATACAGAGAATTCCTGTTAATGGAAAACCTGAGTAATCCTTACAGAAATGTTTCTTATGTGCGAATCTGAAATATGGAAGCATATATTCTCTGTTCATAATATGTAAGCCATTTAATAGGAGATGAAGAAGTTGCATTTCTTGATACCAAACTGTAATTATATAACTATAAATACATGTACTGAATTGACTACAATCTTGAATGTCAGCATGTACAGTTAAAATCTATGCATAAACTGTTTGTGTGCACTCCAGGATATGTTTCAATCTTTTCAGACTTTTCAGAGTGTCATGTGCAGAGTTACACCTAGGATTTGACTTGCCATCAACAGAAATAACAAGAATGGCAAACCCCTCAAGGCTCACAAGCAAGACTGAGGCTCATAATTAAGGACCTTGTGACCTTGACCTTCAAACAGGTCACTGAAATGAACAAGTGTTCAAGTGTTCTAACAACATAAGGAAAGGGTTGGCATGTGTACACAAAATCCATGTTTTCTCCAAATTTATACACATTTTTCATTTTTGTGAACCTTCCATGACCCTTGACATTTTTCAGTACAGGTAGTGAACCAAATTAGCATGCATAGAAAGGTCTTATCATAAGCTACCCTTCTGCCAAATTTGGTTAAATGTTTTGCAAAAATCCTCATAAAAACTAAAATTATACCCCCCCAACAAAAAAAAACAAAAACAACAAATTTTTTTTTTTTTAAAAACAGACATTTTCACATCATTTGCTGATCTCTTGTGACCCGTGACCTTTTTAAGTGGTCATCTAAATTATCATGCATAGGAAGGTCTTACCATCAGGTATCTCTGTACCATGTTTGGGATAGATGTTGTAAATAGTATTTGTGAAAAAACATATTTTGGTCAGAAAATGGCTATTTGTGACCTATTTCCTGATCTCTTATGACCCTTGACCTTTCTGAGGGGTCATCCAAATTAGTATACATAGGAAGGTCTTACGATCAGGTATCTCTGTACCAAGTTTGAGTTTGAAACTGTGAATAGTATTTGAGAAAAAAATCAAATTTGTCAAAATATGGCAATTTTTTTTACCTATTTCCTGATCTGATTTGACCTTGACCTTTACGGGAGGTCACCTAGAAAGGTCTTGCCACAAAGTATCCTTGGACCAAGTTTGAAGACAGTGGCTTGAATAGTCTTCGAGAAAATGCTAACATTAAAGTTTACCATGGACAATGACCGCAGGCGGATGGCCGACCACTGCCCCAGAGCTCGCACGTGAGCTAAACATTCTTGTGACATGAAACTGCTCTTTTTCCCATTTCATGCTCACAAAAACTTGAAACATAAAGGTGATTTGGGAAGGAGAATAAGCTGTAACTGTTAATTACATGTACACAACTTGTTCAGTCTCATTGGTATAGCAATGCTGTTTTATGTATACATGTATACATCTGAATACAAGGACATAAGCTTGTCCTCAGAAGGTTCATCCTCTTGTTTATGCAGCCACCAACACTGTTTACAGTACCGGTGGTTCCAAACATGTACAGTAAACGTGTTGTTGCATGAACAGAATTGCAATAGAGTAATTTTAGATTTCCTCCATTTGTGTACTCTAATTCTAGCGTGCCTGTGCATGTAGCAGGAATTGTGAAAGAAGTGATATCATTTTCCGTTACTATATTATATGCGTGGCAGAAACCACACCTTACAGATCTTGTTTTTCAGGGCCAGTGGCCCATGAACATGACAGCCTATTGTATCCTGAACTGAAAAAAAGGCTCCACGTTTTTAATCATGCTGCACTGCAGCTCAATGGATACTGCTCGGTGCTTTCAGACACTTCTACTCTCAGGGCTGTTAGTCTTACACTGACTTTACACTATTCTTAAGCAACTTAAAAACACATAAAATGTGTACTTAAAACTTGTGAAATATGAATAAATTTTAACCCATTCATGTGACATATCAATCATGATAGTTATGGGTGGTGCCAGAACAGCTTGGCACCTCTTCAGCTCCAAACTATCCTCTCAAGAAAGAAAACTGTATTTTCTGTTTGAAAACACAGCGTAAAGCATAAAACCAAGTTTAGGTTTTACACAATCTGTCGTCTCTCTGTCGTAGCTAAAAAAATAAACTAAGACATACATGTAAGAATATAAAAGAATGTTAGCAAAGTAAACTGACATAGACTTATATCACATACACTGCATGCTAAAATAATAATACCCCTTACTATACACACATACACACACATGCATGTACTCCCAACCTACTACAGATGTATGATAGTACTATTATGAACAATTACTCTACAGAAATATTAAAATGTCATAGTTGGTCCGTCTCTTTGAATTGTAGTGTTCAGAAACAACAACAAAAGACAACTGTGTGGCTGACACACAAACGTTGTAAACCATGAACTCTACCCTCTGAGCTGGACTGCACTGTAAGCCTGTGGTATACACTGTAACTGGCTTTTCCTTGCATGATTAGTCACGCTGAACAAAACAAGTCTGAAGTATTAAGTAGACTCTCTCCTTTGTGCCATAGAGACTTTGTTCGATCAGGCGAGAGGTAATTATGAAATCAGGTTGCAGTTAATGCAGGCAGCCTAAATACAAAACATAAACACCAAATACCTGAAGGCTCTCAGGTGAACAGCCCATTACAGTTAACCCTTATCATTCGGAATACACCGGTGTGCGAAATAAGTTTGACTAAAATAGTTCAAGGGTAGTGCCAGAATAGCTTGGTGCCTCTAGGCACCAAGCTATTCTGGCACAACCCTTGAACTAAAGCCATTGGTCTATATTCTTATCTGTAAGTACTATAATGTAGCTTGCATATGGTAGTGTACAAATTTGAAGCTTTTAGCCTCAGTATGATATGGGTTCAAAGAGTTCGCCATGAAACTAGCCATCAATGTCATCTTAACCCATTCAGCCCTGATGCACTACAGCCTGTCGGCGCAAAGCTAATCTGGCACTACCCTTAAATTATCATGGTCGATCCATCTCCTGCAACAGGTGCAAGTCGTTAAATTTAGGAAACACGTGCGTCGGGCTGAATGAGTTAATGTTGAAAAGGCTTGTGTAGGGTGAGCCTAAACATAATCTACAAAGAAAAGTGTTGTTGTTTTTGTTGGTATTTTCAGCCTCTCACAAGGAAACATGGAAAGAAATCCAGCATTTTCATACCGGAGTTATTTGTCGAAAAAGAATAATCCAAAACAAACACACACAGGACAAATTAATTTTATTTATAAATTTTAATATGTTTAAAAAAAATAATAACAATGCTATTATCCTAAGTGCACTCAACAGCACTGCACTGTATATATTATGACGCTGGTTTGTTTTAACAAAGTTGGTATTTTAAAAAAAAAAGAAAGATTTATTGCCCTGAAAGATGTTGAGACAGAAATTCATAATGCAACTACACACCAAATATTTAATACAACTTTTTAAGTGCCCCTAGAGTGCTGCCTTGGCTTTACAGATTGTCCAGCAACTTAGAAGTTACCTGAAACTGTGTACATAGAAACGTAAATGAGAACATGTAGTTTGAAGTGCCTGTCGCTATTTACCTGGTAATGTTTAATCAGTCTGCACCTCTGGTGCAAAAGACAGATGGCTATGCAAACAAGTCTTCTGTTGCGACAGCTCAACAGAGCTGTTGCGACAGAAAACTTGTGGCATGGTGGTTGTTCTTGCTAAAACCTGACCCAGTCTTGACTACAAACTACAATATATATGCTGCAGTGTTTTAGTGCGTACTAAATGTCTTGTCTAACTTCACACTGCATAATTATTTTGTATAGTGTTGACAACACCCGTGAACTTGAACTCTACCTAAAACAGATTTGCATTTCAATGGTGCAAGTGGGTAGAGAGTATGTTTACCAAAGAACATTACTAACATAACTGACTGACTTCAAGAACTAAATACTATCTAAGTAACATACAGCAATCTTATAAATATTTCTTTTGAGCACACCAGGAATAATTATAGTTGTCAAGAATTGGAAATTATAGAAGTCAAAACAAAACAAAAAAGAACATAAGGCTATTGAGCTGGGGTGCAGTGCCTAAGAGCTTTCGTGATTCATGAATGATCTTATCCCCCTCCTGAGCGCAGCTGCCAGTAGTGTAACCAGGCTGGTGGTTGCATGCACAAGGGGGTTAACCCATTTAACCCCACAGCCACATGACAAATTTTGGAGGCGTCACCTAACAACTATGTCCCATTTAAAGAAGATGGATCAATCATGATAATTCAAGGTAGTGCCAGATTAGCTTGGCATCTGACAGCGCCAAGCTAATCTGGCACTAACCTTGAATTATCATGATCAATCCATCTCCTGCTGCAGCGTGTTAGGGCAAAATGGGTTAATGCTATCTAGTACCATAACCACCTTTTGCATGAAGCCACAGTTTGGTGGCTGCATGCACAAAGGCCTTACTTAACTTTATAGTTTAATTCATACCAACCTGTTTTACAGGGTGTGCTCTGAAAAGCACCAGTGTTGCGTCCAAACTGCAATCCATTGCCGCACTGGTTGCTGCCATTTCCAAAGGACTTGTGTTCGAAACCCCGTGCTGCACTCTGTCCAAAGCGTGGTGAAGGTGACGGTGATGGCTGACCCCCTGTGATGAGGGACCGGCCTGTGGACAGTGCTGGGAGTGCCCCCTTGTCAGGCCCTACCATTGGTGTGCGGTGGTTGTGGGGAAGGGGGGTGGCCTGGATGGAGGGGGGAACGGGGGTCTCAGGCTGGATACGCAACATGGGGACGTTACTGTTGTCATGCTGGAGTTTGCTGCCCTTGCCTCCACCTGCCAGACCGCGACTAGAGTTGTGCCCATTCATCCTTCTGAAACCAAAATATAAATCAAAGTAAAAATGCTCTCAATTGGTGAATAAATAAATAAATATAAAACAAAAGAGGAGGGAAAATGAAAGAAAAAAGCAACAACAGAGAAAATTATGAAACACAAACTTATAAAAAAAAGTTAACAGATTTTTTTCAAAAATGCTCTCAATTGGTGAAAAATTAAATAAATAAATAAAACAAAAGAGGAGAGAAAATGAAAGAAAGAAGCAACAACAGAGAAAATTCAGAAACACAACTTACAAAAAAAAAGATAACAGATTTGGGAAATACGGCCGTCGGGCTGAATGAGTTCAGCAAAAGTGACATCATTGACCAAACTACTTGTTGAAAGGAGGGCTGGGAAGAATGAAACAAGATTGATTGTACATTGCTTAACGTCTCGACAGCAACAAGGCCTTCTCAGGACGTGCCTGTACTGCCATTAAAAGCCAAAGTATGCAGTGATTCATTTGACCGTGATCCATTCAACTGAACCTTTCAATGGAACCTGTTGGCTGATTGGTTGTATGTGAAAGCCCGTGACCCTTGACCTTTGCGATGAGTCAGCTAAATTAAGATACATAGGAAGGTCTTATCATCAGCTCCCTTTGTGCCAAATTTGATTGAAAAGTTTGCAAAAATTTTGATAATAACTACAATTATTGGCATTTTATACACATTTGTCGATCTCTTGTGACCCTTGACCTTTTCTGAGGGGTCATTCAAATTAGTATGCATAGATAGGTCTTACCATCAGGCATCTCTGTAGCAAGTTTGGGTTTGAAGTTGTGAATAGTAATTGAGAAAAAACATTTCTTGTCAAAATATGGCTATTTTATACCTATTTCCAGAGCTCGTGTGACCCTTGACCTATCCAAGGGGTCATCCAAATTAGTATGCATAGATAGGTCTTACCATCAGGTATCTCTGTAGCAAGTTTGGGTTTGGAGTTGTGAATCGTAATTGAGAAAAAAACATTTCTTGTCAAAATATGGCTAATTTTTTTAACCTATTTTCTAAGCTTTTGTGACCCTTGATCTTTCCGAGGGGTCATCCAAATTAGTATGGATAGATAGGTCTTACCGTCAGGTATCTCTGTAGCAAGTTTGGGTTTGAAGTTGTGAACAGTATTTGAGGAAAACATCTTTTGTAAAAATATGGCTATTTTGGACCTATTTCCTGAGCTCTTGTGACCCTTGACCTTTCCGAGGGATCAACCAAATTAGTATCCATATAAAGGTCTTACCATCAGGAATCTTTGTACCAAGTTTGGATTTGAAGTTGTGAATAGTATTTGAGAAAATATAAATTTAAATTATGTCCAAAAATAGCTATTTTTGATATATTTTTTTATCCCGTGACGTTGACCTTTGTGTGAGGTCACTGAAATAGGTATGTTTAGAAAGGTCTTGCCACAAAGTACCCTTGGGCCATGTTTGAAGACTGTAGCATAAATAGTCTCCGAGAAAATCCCAACGTTAAAGTTTACCACCGACGATGGATGACGGACGACCACTGGCCCAGAACATACTCACTCACTATTGCTTCGCACGTGAGCCAATAAAATAACAACACAATCAGCTCATCTTTTCCACATTTCAATCAACATCAACGCAACAAAAATTAATTTCAAAATACTCTTCGTGTGCAGCTCATCTAGACACAACTCATGACACAAGCGTGACCAAGACAATCTGGTGGAAGAGTGTTGGACAATAAGCACTGTCGACAATAAGCTGCCCTTCTTGAAAACACTCACACTTCTCACGTGAGCATCTTTTTTTGCCAAGAGGCATAGATCTTCTTTAGCCCCTACTTAGCAGGGGCTCAAAAAGGTCTATGCATCTTGCAAAATTAAGGTGGCAAGAGGCTAAGCGCTTCTTGGGTCTGTGCATTTGCTGGGGCTTAAGACGAACTAGATGCTTTTTGCAAAAAGACGAACATGTCAAACATCTTGCTGCCCAGTAAAATCCTCGTCAACGGGCCATAGATCTGTGTCTTCGGACGGAGGTAGCAAAATAAGGTTTCAGAAAGCGACTTAATGTACACCGCATGTGAATTACTGACCACGCTGCATTGTTGGCATGGCAACCTACTTAGTCCCACACTAGACAGGACAAGAAGGAATAACACAGGACTAAGAAGCCATAGCAGTAATCAGAAACCCTTGGACTGACAAGGCAACATTTCTATTCATCATGATATCAGTAATTACAACTCCTGACACCGCTGTCGCTGTCAATATTTTCTAATTATCTGCAGAGTAAATAAAACACCCGTATCCTACAAAATATTGTGCAGACTTAAATAAAATTCAAGTAGAAATGTGGAATCATGCATACCACATTATACCGGCCAGTATAGCCATAAAGGAACATCAAAAAATGTTTTTATAAAGCACAAGCGATGCATGCAACTTTGCAAGACAACCAAACAGCCTCGGCAACGAAAGAGCGCTTTAAACCATCAAAATAAATACATTCTGAACGAATCTGTGTAATTTGCGTCATTTTTTTTATATCTAAAGGCAAAGGCATCAAATACTCGGAATTTAAAAAGAAACAAACGAATAGCATGTGAGATACGACAACCGCTAGCCCCAGCCTTTAACTTACTTTTATTTTTGGTTGGGGGAGGGGGTGAGGAGTTTGAACAAAGTCAGTGGTCTGCTTTATGAATTAAAAACATTTATGTGTCAAAAACATTTACTGAAAGTTAAACTGACCCTGTAATATCACAGATCTACAAGCACAATCATACTAATTTTAATTTCGGTTTAAAGCAAAAGAGAGAAAGATTGATTGATTGATTGTACATTGCTTAACGTCCCGACAGCAACAAGGCTTTCTCAGGACGTGCCTGCACTGCTTGTGAAAAAAAAAACTAAACAGAACATTGAATGTATGTCACCAGCCGGTCAAATACATTAAATAAACCTAACACATGGGGCCTAAATAAAGCTAAGACCATTTAGCAACACACATCCAATATCAAGAGCTACAGGCAGTGCAGACAGTAGGGAGAGTTTTAAAAAGGCAAATACAGGTGAATGGACCTCGGGTAGACAGAAACACATGCCCCAGAATAGAGAGAAAAACTCACCCTGTGGGGCTGACCAGGGTGACCCTGAGAACTAAAAAGTACCTAACCCCACCCAAGTCCCCCAGGGCAGACCCGGGTGGGGGAAAAGAGAGAAAGAAAAACAAAAACACTTATATAGATTCTGATACAGGAATGTGACAGAACTGACGTCTTGTACGTGTAGAAAATACAACGAAGAACGACGTCAAGAACCCCACATCATTCGTGAAAATATTGCACAGCGAACGACATCGCACTGCCAAATCGCAACCGAAAAAGTTGAACGCAGAACTTAGAACATCCGTGCCACTGACCACAAAGCGTGTCCGCTATACATGATGACGTCAAGAAGGATCATAATGCATAAAACGAATAACACCGTCCAAGCAAGAATGGGAAGCAATTGTGTTTGTAGTGTTCTCAGCGTATCAACCACTTATCAAACATCCTAGTCATTTTATCTTGCTGTCTGTCCACTGTTTATTATCAGCCTATTTGGTACAAGGTTTGATTGCTGTACATACAAAACGTTGGTGAACCGAAGTGACCATTTAAGACCACTGTTCAAGGTCATAGGGAAAATGATCCAGACGGACGGAGGTCATGAGGCATACCTGATGGATCAAGGCCGACAGGACGTCCTGAACGAAGCAAAACTACGTTCACTGACCGATCCTGGACCTCCCCTCAGTCAGATCCAACCACCGACTCACATCTGGGCCATTTTTCAGCCAGTCTGCACACTCCGTCCCAGAGCTACACCACAAAGTTGTCCTGGGTTCCTGGCAACCCCAAACCTTACCACCTTTACTGAGTGCGGCTCTCACCTTCAGATCCGGGACGGGGAGGTGGGTTCAACAATCACTGAGTGGCCACCACTTTATACAGTCAGTCGCAGGCTTTCCCCATTCACTTCCGACTTTTGAGAAAGAGAGACGTAAATCATTGGTTGTTAAGACATAACTTCTCATGAGCCAATGCAAACGCAGGGCCTCGTGAGACTTAAGATTTTGTCTCCGTAAATAGCTGCGACTAGTCTTATTCAATTTCGTCTGAGAATGAAGAAAAAGAGGCGTAAATCAATGAGTCGATTTATGGCAAAAGAGGTATAGTTCCTCTTTTGCAAGACAACTATTCTCATGAGCCCCGGAAAATGTATGGGCTCATAAAAATCTATGTCTCTCGCAGCCTGGATAGGCTGGCTCAGGACCGTCTACCCCTACCTCATTTTTATCCACCTCTCACTTACTCAGGCCAACTTCTTTAGTTTACCAGACCCAAAATAGAAACCAAATCAGACGTAAATGGGCAGAAATATCAACCGATCCCGTTGCCCTACTTCGCGCGCGCGCGCGCGCGCGCACACACACACACACAAGCAGAGCTAAACTTACTTTAGCCTATTCACAGCTCCCCTCCCCTAATCTCTGACAGGTCCAACAATCGACCTTGATAGATTGATTAATGACACCGAAAACTGTGCAGCATCTAAATCCGCCTGAGCCGCTCTTTCATATCGAGTCCGTCAGCCAGCGCATGTGATCTGCAAGAGGCACAGATTTTCATGATCGCCTCAGCACATAAGAATGTACGCATCTGGCTGACCAATAACGATCCCAGATATTTCTCCAATTATACGACTCCTACCTCAGCCTGAAACCGAATCGGTGAGGTTCGCCGTATCAGCGTACGTGGCTTCCGCTACCAGACCTAGCAGTGTTGCCGGTCAGTCCACCGAGGAACCTATTCCAATTATTATATGTACATAGACATGTATCCAGAAATAAAAGAATGGGAAAGGCGCCTTCAATTGCGATCATAATTTTTTTTTTAATACAATAGTCTTCTTGTATAACGGCAATACTATATTGAAGTTTCTACAGTTCTCAGTACACAGTCCTGGTACGGGTTGGAGGACATTGCATGAAGACCATGTCATGTCAGCCTTCATGGCTACCAGCAGCAGTAGTACGTTATTTTCGCTTGCCCCGTGCTGCTGTTGTGTAATTATCTCTTTTCAACAAATTGCCAGTGGTGGTCTTCTTATCTGTGAGTTTGTGAGACAAGGCTGCAAAATCATAAGTGCGTTGAGCCCAATAAACGATAAAAATAGGTAAAAAATCAAACTGATAACAGCATAAAATAAGGAATAAACGTGTGAATCACATGATGTAAGCAGATCAGTGATGCTCAGTTAATGAAACCCTCTTTTCCTCTGCTTAACATAAGCAATAATAAAATAAAAGTTATTAATGAAATTCTGTCTCGTGAGATGTACATTTCTTCATGGAGACAAACGTCCACACTAACAATAGGACAGTCCGCTCCTCACACAGACGTAGTTTTGGGTCTTGGCTTCGGTGTTTGACAGAAAACAGGTACGGCGCCGTTCTCTTATGTCGGTGCTCCAGGCAAACGGCAGCTTCGCCGGTCGATAACCTCATTTCGTGTTCGATCAGAGAGAGAGAGAGAGAGAGAGAGAGAGAGAGAGAGAGAGCGAGCGAGAGAGAGAGAGAGAGAGAGAGAGAGTTATGGTCTGATTAGGGACAGGACTGAGAAAAAGGGGGAGGAAAAAGAGAGATGGTTCTGGTGATTTCTTTGACAATTTCAACCGACTCCTTTTTCCCGATTACAACCTTAGACTTAAAGTTTTAGTCTCGAAGATTTCCTCCGTCTGAAGACGTTAAATGATTCGATCTCTTCCAGCAAGAAGCAAATATCCTCTAGAGCCAGGGCAGCTGCAGAGGTTAATGATAATCCATGTTTCTTGCAGACGTGCGACACTTGGTGAGGGACTGCTTCCCTCCTGCTCTCATACCCTGGCTCCGCCAATTTCCGTCCACGTGTCAGAGGCAGCAATCTCTGCGAACCAGACGCTAAATGACACAGTCACAGGTAGTAATAATAATAATAATTACGGTATTTATAATGCGCTTATCTTATAATAATTATAACTCTAAGCGCGCACTCACAACTCGCGCACGCATGCGCACGCTTTAGACGACTCACGTCAGTACCACAAATAGTGAAATACATTACGACAGTCTGCTTAGGGTGGGGAGTGTGGTGGTATAGTGCTAGAACTGTTGAAAGAGGTGAGTTTTGAGGGCGGACTGGCCGAAGGAGGAGCGAGAGTGTTTCTGACGGAGAGAGAGTGGGAGAGTGTTCCAGGTGGATGGACCGTATACTGTTCCGAAGTCTGCAAGAGTGGCAACAGCGAAGTGGGGCGTAGCTTTTGGCATATTCGAGTTCATCTCTTTTTGGCACTACATCATTGGACACGGGCTACAGAGATGCCGACCATGTATAAGCCCTTTGGGTGTCGGTAGCGGTTTTAGTCGCGACGATTCCTGCAGGAATCTGGGTCTGCTCGGTCGGGTCAAGTGTGCTGATATGTGAAGTCCACAATCACCGACCGACGATACACATTTATGAAATAAGGCGTAGCTAAAAGGTACGGACCAGTCACACTCAACGCGGAGTTAGTGTTAATACCTCTGGCACTTCCATCACAAAAGTTATAACCATTTGACTTCCACACCGCGATGGCAAAATGGCAAAGGCCGAAGGCTGTTATTGTTGTGATATGATGCTGGTGTCCTGCGGTCACAAGCCTGGTCACTTCGGGGTTTTAAATGACGTAATGACCATTCGATAACTGTGACGTCGACCACCGTTTGTCGTGTCGCAATAGTAGTTTGTTTAAGGCCGGAGTGGACTGAATGGCGATAATCGTCTTACTCTCAGTTCACGTCATTTAATGAGCTCTGTTTTTAAAATTACAAGTAGGTAAATATATTAAGCGATATAGTCTTTTTTTTTTTTTTAAATCACCCGCCCCAAACTGGTCAAATCAAAATCACTACTGAAAAGGTTAGAGGCATAAGACACTTTAACCCTCTTCTGAGGCTAAACTTGGGAAGTTTTGATCCGTGTCTTGTTTGCGGCCGCCGGAGCTGCGCTGACTCATAGCCGCTGCGCATCCACGCTGCGAACTCTGCATATCTGCAAGAGGCATAGATCCTCACGAGCCCCCGCAGCCTGCGGCGGCTCATGAGAATTTGCGCCTCTTGATGGCCCTGATAACAAGAATACCCTCAAGCCGAAAAGGTCATGAGCGTCTAGTCGATGTTGCACCGCGATACGACACGAGCAATCTCAGTTTTTGGCTGAAAAATAAAAACCTGCTGCTCATTTCCGTCCAAAGAACAAAGGCATACTTTAAGCCAGCCAAAGGCAAAAGATTCTGCAGAGTCACTTTTGTCTACAATGGCAAATGAACGTTTATACCTTTTGCAGATAGAAGGCATTCGATGTTTGAAGCGACCTCTGACACCGGGCAAGTTGCTAACCACTTGTGATACGATTTTCGTCGTCCATTTACCCTTGCAACCACCTCTGAAAACTCGTAGTCCTATTTATTTTTGACACAACTTTTCGACTACTGGCACAGAATGCCCGCAGTTTTATCACAAAGTTATCTGGGTGAAAAAAGAAACACGTTTGAAAATACTTTGCTAAAACAAACTATCTTTAACTCATTCAGCCCTGATGACACTACAGCAGGAGATGGGTCGACCATGATAATTCAAGGGTAGTGCCAGATTAGCTTAACGCCTGTCGGCGCCAAGCTATTCTGGCACTGACCTTGAATTATCATGGTCGATCCATCTGATGCAACTGGGGCATAGTCACTAGATGACGCCTCCAAAATCAATTTGGAAATACGGCCGCCGGGCTGAATGAGTTAAAGCCTATGCACTTTTTTTTTGTTGCACACAAGGTGTCACAATTCAAAATAGCTTATCACGAGGTTGTTGGTGGATTTCAAAGAATGTTCTCAAGGGTGAATACAAACAAACCTAAACTAAAAGATGCACACAGTCAGGAGGATATGAAAGGGAAAAAAATACACAGCAGTCAATACCAGTGTGCATGATCCATGTCTTACATCAGCCAGACAGCTGTCTGCGCTTAAAATAAGCAATCATGCGATAAACATCTCAAGAACGATGTACAAGGGAAGTCAGTTCAACGGCTTTCATCCATTTAACAAAATAAACAAGTTAGGCACAAACAACAATAACAGTATGATTACCAACGACTGGTTGTCTGCAGCGCCGTGCAAGGAAAAAAAAAAACTGCCAAATCAAAATAAAACCCACAAAAAGATAAGAAACCCTCAAGGCAACAAACCAACACAATTAGCAATGAGTCAAATCACACCTAACTGATTTCATTGCCAGTAACTGATACGAGATCGTAACTTCGCTGGCCGTTTCCTGGGGGACTTACGTACCGAGTCTCAGCCACACCGGCTTCTCCATCCGCAAGAGTCACAGATTCTCTTCAGCCCTTGCTGCAGCAGGGACGCATGAGACTGTATACCTCTTGCTGTTAGTGGTAGGTTCGATCTTCGTTGGGGCTCATCTGAACGATTGTACGAGATTATCGAGCCCCAAACATGGCTGGACAGCGCTGGCAAGGCTAATCTAGGGACGGGCCTATGACACTGATCCTTCTTAAATGCTGTACGAATCGACGATGGATTTTTAATACCGGTACAGTTCCCAGGTGGACGACTGTTCTTACATCCGTGAGTGGTGCCAGGTGCAAAGAAATTGTCTCCGAGTACAGCGTCATTTTCTGAGATCGTGTGTATGAGTCATGTTTGTCCTTCACACCCATCACATCCACCCGCAATCCCCACACCTCCCCTCCCATCTCCACCCCCCCCCCCCCCTTTTCTTTCCTGCAGAGAGAGAGAGAGAGAGAGAGAGAGAGAGAGAGAATATATCGCCATGTATGTGCGCGCGTTTGTGTGTGTGTGTGTTTATGCACCCGGCTGTGCAAGGGCTGGGGATGGTGTACTAAAAAATGAATAAGCGAAGTGCGCGCCGGCGATGTCTTCCGAGGCGTCGACAACCCACAGAAATCTCCTCAACACTTCTTGGGGGGTGTGGGGGGGGGGGTGGCGGATACCTGTTAAATGCCGCTTCGTGTATGCATATTATATACAATATACAAATCTGATTAAAATTCGTGTACCATATTAGCGACCACACATCATTTTTAATAATGCAAAGCAAAGCGTTTAACTTTTAACGCAAGAGTAAAGTGTTGGACATATATTCCAAACAGAGCGACAAAGAGAAAAGCCTTTGTGTTGTATGAATATTGACACAAGGTCACGTATCATGTACATGTTCAAGACTTGACATTCCTGCAATAACTCACTCCAATCATAAAGTCACATCCTGAAATTCCTTCTCCATGAGACAAACGCGCTGAAAATATGTTCAAGAAAGACTGAGTTGATTGATCAGGACAAAATGGTACGGTCAAACCTGTTTCGGCGGTTACCTAAGGAACTCTGATGTCAGTTGTAAACGGAAGGACACTGATTACTGAGGTAATGCACGCAACAACAAAACAACACAAAATCTTGGACGACAGTCTCATCCAGGTAACCATTTATAGAGGTGGTCGCCATGACAGGTTTGACTGCAGTTTAGTACAAGCGAAAGTGCCCCATACCTAATATATTGTTCTCAGAGCCGCAACTCTATCCATCTCCAACAGGCAGAGACTCTCATGAGCCCCTGTAGTTGCGGGGGCTGATGAGAATCTATGCCCCTTGCTGGTGGGACTCAGTCCTTCATTTACTGACACTAGCTCCTAAGACTGACTAAATTCATTCACTAACCCCTTCACTGCCTACATGAAGTGAACACGATCCAACCGCAAGAGGCATATATGCATACAGATCCTCATGAGCCACCGCGAAAGCGGGGACTCTTGAGGATCTAGGCCTCTTGCTGAGACCAATCTGTATCCATGTTCCTTGGATGGTTGTACCTAGTGGCTGCTGAAGAAAAAATTGTGCGTCCAGTGGCAGGGAATTTGAAGGGGCTACTCCGCTCACGTAAGTACTACGAGTGGCACTGACGGCCCATTTAGCGTAAGTATAATGTGCGTTGTGCCTTGCCCTGGTTGCGGACGGTGTTACATCAATATTGACATTCTTCCGAATGAACACGGGAATTACACGTGGACATACTGTATGCAAGCTGGCTTGATAATTGGGCGTGGGTGCGTTTGAAGGCTACACGTAAAGTACTAGCCCCTAGTACTTCCCCACTGACAAACTGTCAAACAGGCATACACATTAATAGGAATTTATTCTCTTGAAATGATAAACAAACACACACACCCTCCGTCTCCTCCTTCCTCCAAAATGAAACTATCGGCAATAATCTACACATCCTAGGCACCGCAAATACAGACACCACAGAAGATCTTGATGGTCAAATAGGGCTGGAGAGGGTGTTGGGACGGGGTGGGTGGTTAGTTGAGGGCGACGGCGTTCAAATAGGTCTGACTAAAGAAAGCACGTTTGCATTCGATCTTCGGTCACTAACACAACTGGAGCAAACAGTCCAGCCGAGCCTGCTTGCGTCACTGTCACCATGACCAGGGGCGACAGGTTGGAATGAGCCGTTCAGACCACCTTCAACTGCCCGTTCTACTATCTTATTTTCTCTGGCTACACTTCTAGCGACAACTACTAGATGGATCGACCGTGATCAACCAAGGGCAGTACCTGCTTGACTGAAAACTGAGGCGCCATGTTAATGGGGTACTACTAACTTGGCGATATACCCAGAGCCGGGCCGCTGTCGTCCGTGACTTTTGGCGCCTCAGTCTAAGTTCATCAGCTGCTACCCTTGAGCTATCATGCTCTACCTCTAGTTTTCACCATCCAGACACGTGTAACACTTGTGCTTGTAACGTCATGGTCGATTCACCTCCCGTAACTTGTAACGGTTTAGTAGACAAACAGTTATTTTGCTCTTGACGTGATAGAAAGTAGATGCCGCTACTAGCAGCGCCGGACAAAGGTACAAAAACAGACGTGTGTGCGTGTGTGTGTGTGTGTGTGTGTTTAAGATCAGCGGTGCTTTATATTCGCAAGCAAGTCACACACGACAGAAGGTATTGGGCTGCGAGGTGAACATCGGTCAGAACGATTAATCTTAAAGCAAGTTTACACTGAGTGAGTCACCTTTCCGGTAACATTTAATTGCAACAATAATTGATCATTGCCGTACACAAGACACTAAACACGCTCCAAAGGCCAGCATATTATATCATCTGCACAAGGCACTGATCCTCATGAGTCCCTGCAGCCTGCAGAGACTCATGAGGATTTATCCTTCACGCTGCAGAGCGTTCTACGATGAAGCCGATATACACCAATAACGTTAGTGGATCATATCACATTTTACCTTTCAGAATAAACAACCCTTAGCTCTCGCTTACTGAAAGCGAAACTAAGAAGAATTTCGTAAGTACAGACTGACACAAACGCAAGTCTTTGAGAATGCTTTGATGTGCGTATCACTTACACGAAACGAAAGACATGTGAGGTAACTTTGTTGCTCGTTTCCATAGACGCTGCTGTAAATCTTGTCCTCGACAGATAGATCAAGGGTAAAGTATAAGGTGTTTATTTTCTCCATTCCGTAATGGTACACATATACCGGTGCCTTAGGAATCAAGAGAAGGGGGGGGGGGGGGAGGGATGCAATGTTTTTAGAGAATTTTTTTAAAGAAGAAAATGTTACAATTTTTATTTTGGGGAACAAGTTTTTGCTGAAGAAAATTTCTTAAAATTATGATTATTTGGTTCTTACTTGAGGTTGGACTGTCCTCAACCACCACCACCCCAAGTAGTGCCCGTTTAGTTGGCAATGTGAGAAGACGGATAGATCAATTTAACTCAAGGATACTGATTGATTTGCTTGGCACCTTTGCAAATTTACTAACTACCCTTGAACAAGCACATTCGATCCATCTCCCTAAACTGGTGTTAGTGAAAGTGTGACAGTTACTGCTGAGGCTGGCAAACAACCTATAACTCCTGGTAAGAGGCTATGCTGTAAACCATACACCAAAAATCCCTGCCATAAATGAGTCACCTAGACAAGATCAAATTCTCTATTTCTATTTCTGTAAAGAGACTTGTTCTTTTCCATGAAGAGACTAATTCTTTGCGTGAATGCACACCCCATTTCGACAGGATTCCTGCATGAATGTGTGTGCATAGACAGCTAATGGTGCTTGATTTGACAAGAAAATATACCAACACAAAACGGGCACACGGAAAAATATGACAAGTAGTACACCTGTCCCCACTAAAGACTAAGCGATAAACAATAGGTGTCAGTGAGGGGTGGGATATTTTTGGGACAATAAAAGTGCTTGACAAGTGTAAGGTGTACTTTATCCTGAACCATTTGCCTCTTTTGGTTGCGAAGTCCCCTCTTCTGACCAGAAAAGGTATTACTATTTTCACACTTCATTTAGTGGAACACAAAACAAGACGTAATGGAGAACTAATGGACTACTGGCGAGAACTAATTAGGACAACAATAACAAAAAATGCTAACAAAACTGAGTGATGCATAAATAAGAAATGTATCAACAAAACAAAAACAAAACAATATATATATATATATATATATATATATATATATATATATATATATATATATATATATATATATATATATATATATATATATATATATATATATCCACTAACACTGTGGTCATGTAGTGGTGTTTTTTTTTTGGTTTTTTTCACCATTGTAATAATCTGGCTAAAATCGTATGCGCGTATGTTATCCCAACGAAAGAAAATTTGTCGGCTAGACTGACACAATAAAGTTTTTGAATTATTGACAAAGGTCTCCAGGATTCCACATAAACAGGCAAAGCAGTAATCCAGTGCTTCTGCACAATTTATCATGTATGAATTCCACCTAACATTAACCAGAAGACTTTTTCCCATTGTGCACACACAATCTGAGAAGCATGACTGGTCCTTGCAAGTTAAATATCAACACTGATGACAAACAGTCCAGCACTGGCAGCGCAACACACAGGGTGTTTAATTTGGAAACTGAAAAAAAAACACCTTCATGCATAGGTTGACCAACTAGGTTATCTGGCTGAGATAAAGACCCTAAGAAGTCCTCATAGCCCATGGGGGCAGAGAAAGATCTAAGCCTATTACAGAAGAATGGACTTAGCCAATATCCTGTGCGTATATTCCGCCCAACATTTAAAATTTCAAAAGATGTCCTCTGAAGACCACAATACACTTCAAGAGACAAAAGAAAAAGAAAAGTTATGGTGGTGCCTGGACATCACCAACAGGGCAAGAGGCATCAGGATATTCTAGTACCATCCTTGCACTATTAGGGTTGAGCAATATTTTGTTGTATAATTTCAGCACTGAATGGGTTACAAAAACACGGCTGTAAGTGTAACACAGGCAGACATAGGCATCCAACCCTTCTACCCCACCAGCCACACTTAATCACAAGTCATTTATCAGTGCATCATTTACATTCTGTATCAGATCAGTGTAAACACTAGCCAAGAGTGACATTTCCTGCAAAGCCACACCAGTTCAGTAACAAGCTTAACCCAAAACAACCCTCAGTTTGAGGCACAGCTTAAGACAAGCTAAGGCAGCAGAAGGCATAGACTCTCATGCCCCCCCCCCCCCCCCCCCCCCCCCCGAGATTGCAGGGGCTCATGTAAATCCATGTCTCTTGCAGATGGTATGTCACAATCCACAGCAGCTTGCAAAGGCTAATTCTACACCTTTGGTCCATATCATTTGCCTCTGTGTTTCTCAGACAGAGGAGGTAAAAATTTCTTTCTGCTGCTTGCAAGGCTGTAGAAGCCCTCTCCATCCATCACTTGGGGCAATTATCTGGCAAGAGGGGGGGGGGGGGGGAGAGAGAGAGAGAAACCATGGACAGATGACACACCCCATACTGCTTTATGGCACATATTATCACAATGATAACAGAGAAAAGATGTCATGTAGAGGCTCCCTGGATATGCAGATGGGGGAGCAGTTTCTGTTCCAGACAGTTGATCTTTACTGACAAAGAGTTATGCAGAAATAAGCAATACAGTAAAATTTTACAGCTTGTTGGAACTTTAATGGATAGTACAGCCCCTCCCCCCACCCCTCTACCACCATTACATATCCTCCCCCCCCCCCCACCCCCTGCCTGATTGGGAAAAAAACAAAACACCATAAAACAAAACATTCATAACAAAACAAACACAAAAATACTGTTCATTTTTTATAGTTATTATTTTATAAAACAACCAACATTTCTGCCATTAAATGCTTCAAAGACTTTTTTTAGGTCTCCCCATCATGCAAAACAATCATTCATGAATAGTGGCAAACAGATGTTGTTTTCCCATTATGAATGACAATATGACAATATATAAAACAAATCTATAAATATAAACATAAAACAAAATATGACAAGAAAAGCTGCAAAGGGGAGCTAGACTGCCAGTGCTAATAATTTAGGAAGACTACCAAGTAAAGTTGGTAAAAGCACTGTCATATAAAACATTTTAAAAAAACGCTGGCTTGAAAAAGAACAAATGTGAGGTACATACAACACACTGTTCACGTGAAATAAGAAATGGTACAGTAACGTCCTCTGTTTCGATTTGAAAGCGCGCGCTTTAGAAGAGCATCATGTTTCCATGGAAACCCGCACTTTCCATGCCGGAAGACGATCTTTTTGTCGCAAAGACAGACACCACCACGATTAAAACAACCGAAAATAACACCAAATACACACCCGATTAACTGTCTCTATCCCGTAACAACCAGGCGACACGATCTTACGCTCAGCACGACAAAATCTTGATACTAACACTGGCTGATTTGCGAACTCGGTCGCAAAACTGACGCGAAGCAAACTGTAGGGATGTACACACTTGTAGAATAAAACACAGCATTTGCTTACCAGTAAATGTTATCCAGTCGCTTATCCAATTACATGACGTGTCCGTGAAACAGGCACAGAATCCAACAAGCAGGACTGTGGCATCGTGTTCCAGGAAGTGCCCAGCCAAGCCAAGCGCACCAGCGCTGTAAAAGCAAAATGGCGTCACAGGCAAGGCCCCTCATTATCTTGTGACACGGCCTTTCCCCGGTTGTTTCCCTTGTAAGGCAGTACGCGCTATTTAGTTAAATCCATTTTAATGTCTCACTGGCACAAAGTGATCGGGGACTAAAAGTACGCGCTGCTGTCAGTGACCACCATATGGCTGCTAGCACTGTGACAGAGGCAGGGGGAGACACGATACATGTAAATGAATACGCGCCACCGACTGACTTATTTCACGGGCGTTTGAATGTGATAGTCGAACATTCTGACGTGTCGTATTCTTTCCCCCCCCCCCCCCCCCCCCCCACTGGCTTCAACAGGTGGCCAGTAACTCAGTAAAACTGGACCCACGGGCCGGTGAAGCCCGCACCGCTGTGAAGGGCAGCACCGCTACTGCGGCTCAACATGATCATACTTTACACTTTAAACTGGGAACTGAAAAGTCTCAGTTGAAATGGCAGTTATTAATTTTATTGTCATTATTTATTTATTTACTTTGCTGGGTGTAGGCGGCGAGGCCGGGGAGAGGACGGTGGCCCGAGTTTTTTGGTGTGTTTTGGCCATCCATTTTCAGTTAGGCATGAGTAACGCGCTGACAGTAATGGCACCTGCCCGGCTGCTGCATGTACCATGACATAGTCGCAAGAACTGACCGCAGAAGCCGGGGGGGGGGGGGGGGGGGGAGGGGGGGGGGGGGGGGCTTTTTTTTTGCAAAACTAAAAAAAACTAAAAATTCTTCTGCACTCATATAAAAGATGGAACATACCATATTAGATCATTACAATAAGTGTGCTAGCATAGTCAGTAGTAGTATTGACAGTTTAGCAGTAATGTATGTGCTGCTGCAGGCATCCAAGCAAAGCCGGCGATGATCATCAATAATGACTGACAATGGTATTTATAGTCTGGCCGTCACTGGCTTAATATGTCAGAAGACAAAAGCTGCACCTTACATCGTCCTTCATCAGTCGCTCAATAAAGCATCCTAGTCCATCATCCCGTTCCGGGAGGCACACACAACAAAATGCAGCAAAGCCTGTATAGGTCCTCGTGAACCTCCGCAGACAGCGGTCTATGACTCTTGCAAACGGACAAGTTCAACTAAGTTGTGGAAAGAGGCGTACCGTCATCCACGCAATGTACTACCAGGTACAATCGACTCCCGCTATTGGACTATGCGGCCGCAGAGTAGAAACAAAGACGAGAATTGATGGATAGTGATAGACCAGTGATTGACCACAGAGTATTAGCGTCTCCATGATCTTGCTGATCAGTCGTCACAGCGCCTACAGTACATGACTGAATCTCCAGTAATGGTTAAATGTAAGGATAGCTTGAAGATTTTGTACCCCGCCCTCCCCCCTCCATCCCCCCCCCCCCCACCTTCAACAAAATGGGTCCGACTGAGTCAACACAAGCATTGAAACACTGAGGCGCCGACAACAAACAAACAACAAAAGAACAAAAAGAACAAGCAATAAGAACGAACACCGGATAAAAACAAAGAACTTGAGTTGAAAAGAATAAACAAGCAAAACTACTAACAAACAATAAGAACACACAACAACAAAACAAAAACGAAGCGATGATGGTGACGATGCCCATTATGACGCTTTGGGCGAGGAGTAAACCTCATAATGATTTCATATGCTGAGCCATCCGCCACATAATTCAATAAACTAACAAATACACCTCAGTGATGCCAGAAAGAAACACGTATCCTCGTCAGCTCCCGCAAGTGTCGGGGGCTCTTGTGGATCCATGCTTCTTGCAGACCATGGCGGCGGCCGTCATTTGTTGCACTGAGTAGCGCATAAACGAAACACAGTCATCGAGTACTGTGGACCCGTAAACTCGACACTGACTTATGATCGAATAGCTGAAATGTCCTCGAGCGTAAGCTAGTGATCAGGATCAATATCGGAAGACCAACTCTCTATCAGCTGTTGATCGATGTTTAGTCTAATGTGGATTTGCTGTTTGATCATTGATTTAGTCCAGCGCTAGGCAGGGCAGATCACACGTTTAACTGGGATTATTTTTCACGACTCCTTTTCTCCCCACCTCACCAAATCCACTCGAAAAATAAAACGTACTATATTGTTTGACACTACCGATCGTTTTTTGTAGTCGTTAACTCTTGCAGGACATCTTAAAGTGGCGTTCTGCGTATCCCACACTTTAGCCCCTTTCGACTCCCCGCCGAACCCCTCCACGCTCCGCCGCTCCCCCAGTCACCCCCACCCACCCCTCCCTTCACCCATGAGCAGTCCCTCTCTACCCCCCCCCCCCCCCACACACACACACACACACACACCCCGGCTCTCCACCCTTCTGGCACTCACTGAAGTTTGATCCGCCGATCAGGTTCATTATCGGAACACAGCAGATTTATGGCTTACAGATGGTGACACAAACACCTTCCACACTTTGGGCAAACGAAAAAGTTACTAAAATCGGTACCATACGAGTGCGCGCTGACCTGACCAATGGGTCCATTTACTCGGTCATCTACCTTTTATCTACAAAAGGAAGGGATTCCCATGAGCCACTGCTATATTTCATTTTTTTGTTCGTTTTATATTTTGTTTTTCCCAATTTAAAGATAGTATTTTGTGATTTGTGCATTATATGTAAGGTAGATTAGCTACGGCAAGTTCGAAAAATGGTTTCACCAAAACTTTCACCTTTGTAAAATAAAGAATCATTGTCATTGTCATCGTCATTGTCACGCATCGTACTGGTAGAGGACATTTCAGTTTTTATTTTGATTTGTTGTTGTTTGGTTGTTGTTGCCTTCTCTTTTTTTTTTTTTTTTTTTTTGTTTGCTTACTTAATCCAGACCAAAAAGGTGACTGCCAAGCGTGTAACATGCAAAGAAGTACCCAACGGAGAAAGAAACACGCTTAGAAAAGACGGGTACAACACAATTTATTAATATTTCGGGTAAATACCCTTTGTCAAAATAGACAAACAAACAAACAGAGAGATTAGCCGCTACTTATCTTCATTGGCAGAAGGAATGTGGCAACTGAAGGAGGTCACCTCCTTCAGTTGCCACATTCCTTCTGCCAATGAAGATAAGTAGCGGCTAATCTCTCTGTTTGTTTGTCTATTTTGACAAAGGGTATTTACCCGAAATATTAATAAATTGTGTTGTACCCGTCTTTTCTAAGCGTGTTTCTTTCTCCGTTGGGTACTTCTTTGCTTACTTACTTACGCCTATCACCCTTCCCAGGGTATAGGCCGTCGACGAGAGACCTCCAGCGACTCCTGTCCTGTGCTTCTCCTTCGATTTTACTCCAGGTGGTTCCCAGTCTCTTGATGTCTGCTTGGAGGTCTCGACGCCAGGTGTTTCTCGGCCTGCCTCTTTTCCTCTAAGTTTCCCTGGGGGTTCCCATGACAATGCCTGCCTAGTGACACTGGAAACTGGCTTTCTCAGACTGTGACCAATTCATCCCTATCTTTTTCGCCAAATTTCTTTCTCTGCTGTTATCTGCTGTGATTTTTTTTTTTTTTTTACATCTATATATAATTCAGGCGGAGAAATCGTCGAAATAAAACGTCCTCGGTCGGGCCGACGTCAGTCTTAGCTGGCCCTTGCTCAGCCGTGCGCGGTCCATCGAAGACCAATTTACGACATGAGAACCTTTGCAGTCATGCGAGGGCCAATTAACTCAGCAACAAAAGGTCTTCAGGCCCACCGGCTGTAGTTGTCGTCGGCCCGCGGCCATGCCGAGGACTTTTGCGTACTGGGTAGAGACTGACATAGGCCGGCCGAGGCCCTTATGCTTATCGGGAAGTCATGAAGATCTATGCCCGTGGCTGTGCCGGCTTCAGTTCAGTGCCAACGTGATTTTGTCATTCATTTCACTGCTACGCGTACGTACATGTACTTGGTCATTTTTACTGATGGAGCCTTTTTGTAGTCTCCGCGGTGAATCGTGTAAGATTCACGCACACACAACTTGATGGCTTCTTTGACCTGTAACAGTATTGTGCGCGACCAGTACACTGTACCTCGGGTCAAGGGCTGATAAAGATTATAAGTGGACAATATCAAACGCAGCGTTGAACGGCGTAAATAGTTTAACGGGCCTTAAGCAAGTTAAGGTCACAGCGACGAGAAACAAACACAAACGAACCAACGAACGAACGAGTCGCTGTTGTTGTTAGTGTCGTTTCAGTTCCTGTCAACAGGCAACCGTGGCCTTCATAGAAGAAGACCGCTGCGCGAGACACTGGGACATTTGATGCGTTTGGGGTGGGGGTGGGGGTGGGGTGGGGGGTGGAATCATTAAGTGGAAATGATGTGGATGGAGGTGGAGATGTGTGGGTCGAAAACGAATTTACGATAACAAGAGAGGAAGTTCTGAAGTAAGGTTAGAAACACGCATCGATTAATAAGTGCTGATTCCGCTTAGAAGAGGCATATCCCAGTGTCTCTAACCCATTACATCCTGAGACTGATTTTGTAAAAAAATTCTCATTGTATTATGAAGGCTATATACTACAGATTACGACAGATCAACCATTTTAGTTAAAGGGTGGTGCCACCCTTTAACTATTATAGCTAAATTTATTTCTTGCAATAGCCGTGTATCAGGATGAAAAGCGTTAAACGCCGACAACCATTGCCGAGTCTCTTTTAAAGTTATCAATTGTGTGCCTTTAAATCCGTACCTCGGACTTTTAAGGGGTTTGTGTCACTTCAGCGTCCACCGTACCCTGGTCAGGACAAGCTTTAAATCCAATCCGGGTTAAACCCACTGGTCAGCCCGGGCACCGTCAGGTCGAAAAATCAGAGGCATTTCACACTTGACAATGGCAGAGTGCCAATGTTGACCCTCATTACACACCCGCTGACTTAAACTCCTGGGTGTTCTCCCAGTATAAAAAAAAGAACAAACGTAAATAAACTGGGAAAGAGGCATAAATCTCATGAGCCCCTGTAATTTGCTCAAGAAAATCTGTGCTTATTACAGAGGGAACAGACTCATTGTTGACCTTAATATTGTCCCAAACAAAACCAGATGACGTCCTCAGAATGTACCGCAAAGACTACATACAATGATACATGAAAATAATCTTCCCCAATACATCCCGATAAGCTCCTGACGTCTGTGAGGGCTCAAGAGGATCTAAGGCCTTTGAAGATGCAGGGTGCTGATTTCTGACCCTACATTATAGGTGCCGGTGTATAAATATGAGCGCCATAAAACTCCCAAGGGTTATCAGTTGTTCGAGGCAACATTTACCGTGTCGCCATGTTGTAAGCATGAGCAAATACTTGTGTCCTGACAAACGATTATGCTAACAAGTTCCACGTTTCTGATCCTCACTTGTACGTTTTCTTGTGGGCCACAATTATGAGAATTAAGCGTTTCTCACTTTTTGATACTCGTACAATTTTAAGTTTGGTTTCAGTCATAAACGATAAACAACATGAAATTTTAAACAAGGAAGACAGTACCCATCCCCTTCCACCCGGCGCCCCACTTTGCTGCTCATTTTTTCAACCCTTTTAGATGTCGGTTGCGCTTTTAGTCGCGAAGATTCCTGCAGGAATCAACGCGATAAAACGCGCTGCCGACAGCCAAAGGATTAAAGCGGGCCAGCGCGCTTACAGCGTGAAAATTGTCACGTATTCGAAAAAAATTAAAAGAAAAACAAACTATGCAATGAACAAATTACTTTTCTTCTTTGGGCCCTGCGATCGAAATTCCCTAATTTTTTTGCCGTCCCCTAGAAATGTCCGCGAGACAGATCGACCACGACTTTTACGTCAAGGTTGAGCTTGAATAGCTCGACGCCCAACAAGCTATTCTGCCACCACCCTTGAGCTATCACGATCGCTCCAACTCTTGTTGTAATGTGTCAGAGTTGACTGACTGTTTGAACTGACTGACACTGCAACTTATATGGAAATAAACAACTCCAGTATACGGCGCTTTAAAGACGCTAACACTGCACAGTTTCAGGAACAGTACTACACTCGCGTATAAGCGATAGTGATCGTGTGTCATCGTCCATGATATATTTGATGTCGATTTCTCTTATCGATCTCTCAGTCCAGCCCTGGATTAGGCAGAGACTTGGGCGACCTTTGATCTGCGTCACACCTCCGTCCATAGTCGTAATAATAATAATTCTGTGCTGGTTTATGATTTTGGACCTTACGGCCCTAAGGTCCAAAATCACAATAAAAATGACACGTATTAGCCAGACACAACAATCACCTTCTCTGTCTCGCTGAGAAACGCTGATGTAAATGGATACTGATCCTTGCACCAGTTATTGTCCATAATTATTTTCATGACTTAGTCCGTACAGCCTGTATGAGGTGCTTGTGTTGCCGCAAGTCTCGTACAGAACATCTTGCAAAGGTCACAGTGGAGATTTGTTGGTGGAGCATTCTCAATGACTTATGAATGCGCGGTGACGTAAGCAGGAATAGAGAGGGGAATAATTAAGGGGAGTAATCACATACCTCCCAAAGGTAAAGAGCGGTTCGATGTCAGAAATCGATTTGACAAAGGTCTTTAGGTGTAAATATTGTTATGGACGCATTTTCTTGTCACACCGGCATTAGAGAAACAAACCAGCTGTATACTTGACCTTCGCTCTCGAAAAAATCGTTGCAACCGAAACGAATTTATGTAAAAGGTGATCAGAAGAATCAGGATCTGCTTGAATTACACGCGGGTCGTACACAACTCGGTCCCATAGCCATCCCATTCTAAGAGGCGAAGATTTAAATGAGCTCCCGCAGTCGCATGGGGTCACGAGAATCTGTTTCTCTTGCGGGCTGCTGGGAACACGTGACGGCCTCATTCCAAGATAGAGAAGGTCATGTGGGTTTACTGCTGTGACCAGACTAAGGATACAACTGTACTTCGATAATTTACTACTCCGATGATGAATAAAGAAGCAAGAAACTTGCTTTCTAAAGGACTGTTTGTGGCATGAAGCACGACATTTTGTCAATGGTTGACAATCACAACGAATAATCTCCTGCACAAGGCATGTGTATAGATGAGAATTTCATCCCAAAGTCTACCGTATAGGGCTCGGGAAGTTCTCCGCGTTGCCTAGCAGCGTCGGCGCGTCAGCCGCCATCTTAAGAGGATAAAATAGCCTTCAGATAGTAGCGAAGTAGTGTTTCAACACGTTTTTCTTCATGTTTCTTCCTCGTTGGAAACAAACAAAAACAGAGTCTGGTTAGCGGTTTCCTACGTTGATGGCAAGACTTGCTGTTATTGCCTATTGGACTTTCCTGACATTGTCCTGACAGCGATTTCCAGGCTATGAGGGCCATAATCGCGAATCCTCTCAAGATGGCCGCCAAGACTAGCGTGATGACGTCAGCTTCCCGAGCCCTATTGTTTGGAGCTCACATGCGTTTTTCTTTTAGGAACATTTAGAGTCATGTTCATATTTTTAAGCTTGTCCTTCTGATCCATTTCCCTTCTCTCTAAGTCAATCTCTAATCAACACACATGCCGGCGCACACAAATAAAGACAGACACACGGCGCTTCCCGCCATTAGTACGCTCTGTGGGTTCGTGTAGCGACAGGAATTCTAAAGAATAATAGCATGAGCAGCAAAATGGCGTCACTACAAGCTTGGCGTCATGGCATCGCTAGTCTCACGACTACTCACAAACCAGATAGGTGAGGCTAGCGCTAGTAGAATAGTACACATACCAAGGGGAATTATTCAGCGCTGAACATACAGACATACCTTGCCCCCGCCAATCAGGCACCCAGTCGCCAGCCCACAGAAAAATACGCAGGTAAAGAACAAGACGATCATATACATCCCTTCATATATAGTCTCGCGACGCTGTGTACACTATGACGCATTTGATGTTTCAGTCACGTCACTGCGGCATCCGAAAGGCACGCAGCCTCTCCCAGGGCTGACCGTTTTCTTCCACACAGCCTCTGCCAGGGCTGACTGTTTGATGGGGGTATATAGGCCTCAGTACTGGATCCAAAACTTGCAAAAAATATTAATTATTATTTAAAAAGTTGAAGAGGTACTGACAACGCTGGATTACGAACTCACCCAATGTCTATTTACTCAAAGCTAGTTGTCCAAATTGATTCCAAGTGAACAGAACGAAAATTACGGACTCAAATGTGGATCAACCGACTTTCTATAAGTGGTCTTCCTAATCAAACTGTCAGAGAGAGAGAGAGAGAGAGAGAGAGAGAGAGAGAGAGAGAGAGAGAGAGAGAGAGAGAGAGAGAGAGAGAGAGAGAGAGAGAGAGAGAGAGAGAGAGAGAGAGAGAGAGAGAGAGAGAGACTGACTGACCTACTGCCATGAAACTTTATTTATCAAGGATTGACGTACTGATTAGGCGCACAGGCCTTTCTTCCAATCTGACCTTGCTACATCTACTGACATATAATAACAGGCAAAGCTACATTACACTCACAAACAACATCGAAAGTAATGCGAATTACAACACTACAAACAGCAACAATGATTTAACAAAACACACAGGTACCCATACGAAGATTTTAGCACGTGTCATAATATCCGTTTGCGGGAGCTCTCCCCAGACACTCCCACCCGGGGGTCACGCCACAAGTATAATTTCATTCGAATGACATGCTAAGCACATCGTTTGAATGAACTGTGCACCGGCACTGCATCCCCTGACCAGGTCTATACGAGAAGCATCCCCACAAACGGCACGTGAGCGCAAATGGTATGATAAAAAATAATAGTTGCATAAAAAGAAATTAAAATATATTATGCTTAGACAACACGAGATAATTAAATTTACGTTGCCTTGGATAAGTGCTTGTACAGTTTTGCTTTAAACGCAGCTAGGGAATTAACTTGTAGATGCAGAGGAAGAGAATTCCACTGGAAACCAACTGAGTATGACAAACTGGATTTATACAAATCAATGCGGGGCCGTTTTATGCTCAGGTTGCTCCGAGAGGTGCTGTATCTATTCTCAGTAAGAGTAAAGAGTTCCGATAAGTAGCAGGGGGCCTTACCGTTAAGAGCTTTGTGCACTAGTACGCACTTGTTAAATACTAAGTGTTTGTCAAGAGGAAGGAGTCCAGCTGCCTCGAGCCTCACCTCAGTGGGTAGAGATGAGCTAGGAATAATAAGTTTGGCTGCTCTCCTGTATAGCGAATTTATTTTCTTGAACTGGACCTCGCTGCAGCCATCCCAAACTGTTGAGGCATAATCAATGTGGGGCTTGATGTATCCATTGAAAAATATCTTACGCGTAATCAGATTATTGACCGCTTTCAGTTTAGACAGTAAAAACAATTTCTTTGAAATTGTCTTTCCGATGTGTATGAGATGAGGCTGCCAACTAAGTTGGTTATCTACAATTACCCCTAGTAAACGGTGCTGCTGTACTTGCTCTATGGGGACAGCTTCAAATGAGAGGTTTAGAGGCGCGGGTTGCAGCTGATGTTTCTGACGTGTTGTGACTAGCATGCTTTTTGTTTTAGCTGGATTGACTGTCATTCTATTTCTACTGCACCATTCAGAGACTTCTTGTAGGCTCTGCTGGAGGCTGTTGGTTATGTCAGCTACGGTTTACCGGATGCATGTAGCGTCGAACCGTCAGCAAACATGTCACACTCAGCACTAGCACATGTGATGTGTAGTGGTAAATCATTAATAGAGATACAGAATAACTATGGGCCCAGAACCGAACCCTGAGGAACACCAAGCTCTACCTTACCCTCTGTGGAATAGTTACCATTTACATAGACAGCTTGTGTTCTCGCAGAAAGATAAGAGTTAAAGAATGAAAGGGCTGACGGGCTATTGTTGTTGAAATAAACATTAAGTTTCCTCAGCAAGATTTCATGATTTATCAGATCGAACGCTTTTTTCAGGTCCAAGAATACCGTGCCAGTCATTTGTTATTGTTGATGTTATCTAGCCATGAATCAACCATACGTACTAATGCTGAGTGGCATGAGTGTTTGGGTCTAAACCCGGACTGGAACTTATTTAACAAGGACCGTTCTTCGAGGTACTGGAGGAGATGCTTTTGAATATGCTTCTCAAGTGGCTTTGATGAAACAGACAGAAGAGAAATGGGACGAATGTTATTTACATCAGTAGTATCTTTGGTCTTGGGTATAGGAACAACTTTTGCTTTTTTAAACGCCACAGGAAAAGTATTATACTGTATGCATAAGTTAAAAATGTAAGTGAGGGGCTCAACAATATAAGGCAGTGATATGTGGAGTATATAACCATTTATACCGTCCACACCAGCAGATGTCTTGTTCTTAAGGCACCTTATATAACGCTGACTTCGTGAACAGCGATAAAGGGGATACCAAACGTATCATCGGACGATAATCGTTCCTGGCAAAACATGGACAGTTGATCCGATATTACATACGCTGACGGATCAGGGCTGTTGGAAGTAAGTAACTGTTCTGGAGCTGAGAGAAAGCAATTGTTTATGCTTTCCGCAGAGAATTTGTGTGGAATGATATGAGTCTGCCTGCGCGTGTAGCTTGTTAGAGTATTCAAAGCAGTCCAAACAGAAGCAGGAGATTTTTCGTTCTCAATTGTCTTTTCAACAAATGACTTTTGAGCTTCTCGAACTAAGTACTTAACTTTGTTACGCAAACGTTTAAACTCAGGGAAGTTCTTTTCTCGTTTAGCGGTGTTTCGTGCCTCCATAGTTTGTTTGATTTCCTCCGACATCCAGGAGGGAGGCTCGCGGCGTCGGACTCGCTTCCTTCTTAGCGGCGCGTGTTTATTCAGCACCCCGAGGAACAGATCAAGCCATATAGTGAGCGCATTATCAGGGTCAGTGCAGTTATACACTTGATCAAATCCTGCATAGCTTAGATCATATAAGAAAGCATTCGTATTAAGCTTTTTAAACGATCTGTACGTTATGTACGAGTGCTGGTCCCGACTTTGTTTTGCGGGCAGATTGCACGACCATGTACAGGCGATGGGAACTAAGTGGTCACTGACGGCTAATGAAGAAGAGAGAGAGAGAGAGAGAGAGAGAGAGAGAGAGAGAGAGAGAGAGAGAGAGAGAGAGAGAGAGAGAGAGAGAGAGAGAGAGAGAGAGAGAGAGAGAGAATCAATGAATCTTTATTTTACAACGGTAAAGATATTAACAATGCCAGAGGCAATGCCATTTTTCAAATCTGCCGTTGCTACATCTACAACACAACAATTACATTACATTAATACATGTATAGGACCAACGCCTACGGGTGTGTTGGGGGAGGGGGAGCAATGGTAAGGAAGAAAAAAAAAAAAAAAAGAACAACACAGCAGCACTAGACATACACAGCAGTAGAATGGGTACATTACTAACAATGATATCTACGTATAGAAAGCAAAGCTTGCAGATAGTTATGGCAGCGAAGATAAATGTTTAAAAAGACTTTTTTGAAACATGAGACCGTTGGAGTGGTCTTCGTTTGCGATGGAAGTGAATTCCACAAAGTCGCCCCCGAGAATGCTAGACTGGTTTTAAATAAGTATATTCTGGTTTTGGGTACTACATACAGGCTGTTTGTATCGCCATAGCGGGACTGTGACCGGACTAGCAGCTGGGTTACATATTCCGGAGTGTTGTCATTCCGAATCTTGAAAAGAAGAACACCTTTGTTGAATGCAAACTGATTCTTGAGAGAAAGAAGTCCCGTTTGTGAATCTTATCATCCGTTGTCAAAGTAGGATCAGGTAAAATTAATTTCGCTGCTCGTCTGTGTAAAGAGTTCAGTCTTTTTAAATGTACATCTCTGCAGCCATCCCACACCGTGGAAGCATAATTAATGTGGAACTGAATATGTGCATAATAAAATAATTTTCTGGTTTAAAAGTCAGTGAAGTGCTCCAGTTTGGACAGCATGAAAATGTTTCTTGAAACAGCTTTACACACTTTATGTGTGTGTGCCTGCCATTTGAGCTGATCATCTATGATAATTCCAAGGAGGCGGTATTCAGACACTTGCTCAATAGAATTGCCTTCGAAGGACAAATCAAGTGAAAGGGGGGTTAGTTGGTGTTTTTGGCGTGTCGCAATTACCAATGACTTAGTTTTTGCTGGATGGATACTCATTGAGTTACGTTCACACCAGGCGGACACCTCATCAAGGCTCTGTTGTAAGTTTTCTGCAACCACATTAAGGTTTTTATTTGCCGCGTGGATTGAAGTATCGTCAGCAAACAAGTCACATTCGACAGATTCGGACGTTAGGTGAAGAGACAGATCGTTGATGTATAAACAAAACAGAAGAGGCCCTAACACTGACCCTTGAGGTACTCCACACTTAACCTCCTTCACTTCAGAGTGTGATCCATTACCTACAACCTTTTGCTTTCTTCCCTTTAGATACGAACTAAAGAAGGAAACTGCTGAGATGTTTTTTAAATAATGACTAAGTTTGCTTATCATAGTGTCATGATTAACCAGGTCAAACGCCTTCTTAAAGTCAAGGTAAATAACACCCGTCAGTTGAGAATTGTTTACGTTAGATAACCACTTATCTGCAAGTCTGCTTAGCGCTGTGTGACAGGAATACTTCGGACGAAATCCAGACTGGAAGGGATGAAGCATATTATTTGTCTCTAAATACTGAGACAAATGTTTGTGTACATGTCGCTCCAGAGGTTTGCTTAACACGGACAGTAACGAAATTGGTCTATAGTTATTCAGATTCCCAATGTCCTTGGATTTCGGTAGTGGAATTACTTTTGCAAGTTTAAGCTGTGTAGGAAATACACACTGATGGAGACATAGGTTGTATATGTATGTCAGCGATTCAACAATGTAAGGTAGAGATAGTTACAGAACTTTAGGATTTATGTCATCAGGGCCTGATGACTTCTTGTTCGTGAGACTACTTATGAGTTTACCTACTTCATGTACGGCAATCGATGGAATGCTAAAAGGAGTCACAGTTTTTTGATTGCAGTAGTCAATTAAAACATCAAAACACTTATCATTGACACTTCCTTGTGTTGAGAAAACTTCAGCAACAGATAGGAAGTGATTATTAAACATGTCAGCGGATAGATCACTAGGGATTACCGTGGATGTACTAGAGCCTCGGGTAAGGGAATTCAGGACGCGCCAAATAGCTGACCCGTCTTTGTTGTTCTTAATAGTATTTCTTACAAAGGCTTTTCTCGCTTCGCGTAACATATATTTGACGCAATTACGCTGCTTTTTAATCTCGTCAAACTTCTTGGTGTTCCTAAGCTCCATGGCCTGCATCAGTTCTTTTGTAATCCATGGGGGCAGTACCGCGCTTTTGACACGCCTCTCCCTGAGGGGTGCGTGTTTGTTAAGTACCCCAAGGAAAATGTTGTACCATGCAGTTTTAGAGCAACCTCTGGGTCGTTGGACTCGTTTACTGAGTCAAAGCACGCATTACTAAGATCATGTAAAAATGCGTTTTGGTTAAAATGTTTAAAAGAGCGATATGTTACGGTGATATGGCCTTTCTTTTTAGTCTTTGGAATTTGCGCAGCCCAGTTACACACTACAGGGAAATGATCGCTAATGCTCAAGTCGGGAACAGAAACGTCAGTCACAGATTTAGGGTTATTGGTATAAATATGGTCTATGAGAGTGGAGGATGCAGCAGTAATCCTAGTTAGTGACTGCACCAGCTGCACCAGCCCAAATAAGGAAGATGTTGTTTCCGATGCGGTGTGGGGTTTCAGTAAATTGATATTGAAATCACCCATTAGAACGATGTCGGAGTTTACTTTATAGACTTTAAGTTACAGGTGAAATGGTCGTACCAACTAAAGTCAGCCGCCGGGTTACGGTACAAGAAGCCTACGTATGATGGAGCCAAAAAAGGACGCTTTACTTCAATCCACACGCACTCAACATCTGCGGTTTCTAGATCTTGCCGTCTACTAACTAAGTGTTGAATAGACTGGTGGATGTAGACGGCAATGCCTGTTTGGCCTGGGGAGAAAGGATCTCTCAGTTCTAATTACAGAAAAGTTAGGGATACTAATGGCTTCATCACTCATGTTCGAGCTCAAGCGTGTCTCAGTGACGCCAAACAAGTGAAACGGTGACGGTGTGGGATTGTTAAGAAAACAAGCTAAGTCAGGTATCTTATTGTAAAGATGAAACACGTTAAGATGACCTACACGTATGGTACATTCCCTTATGCTCGCTTTCGCCATTGAGGCTAGCACAGGCATAAGAGACTATAACACACACACACAAAGAATGTAAACTGTTTCACAACACAAAAGAAACACACACACACAAAAGCAACAATCGTACACACAGCCGGTACAAACCGGATAGGTAAAGGTGAACCGTCAAACAGAACTATACAAAATAATTTGATAAACTGACGGCGCAACTAAGAAAACAAATTAAAGCAATTAGCGTGTTTTCACTGCAAACTAGAGTGTCCGGTTTTGCGCTGATAATGTCAAGCAACGAGGCTGCACAGTCAATACCACAGAGCCAGCGGAAAAGACTATTTTCCACTCGCCCAGCGGTTTGAGTGCAGAGGTTTTAAGTGACCTCTGATTCTTACATAGATGTGGCACAGCACACAAACTAAGTCACGCGTTGAGCTTTTCAACAATTCAGTCACAATCACGTTAGTCCACAAGCTATAAGACGTGTGGCTTTATCATATGGACACTGCAGTGTTGTTGCCTTGTACACCAAAACCTGTAAACAATGTCACTAGCAACACAGCCTGCAACAGTCACCACTGGCCAACAGTCAAAAATCTTGTCAAGAGACACGACCGTGCACACACACTAACGACATGAAAAGGCAAAATAAAATGTTCCGATAGGAAAAGTCTGATAAGTGTCGAGTCGTAATCTGTGATAAAGGCACCGTTCAAACATCCACATGTAACGCGGTTTACGTCCAGTCTTCGTCTGCACACAACTAACATGACATAATTATCAGATAGTCATAATCAACGCGTATGTGCGCCGCGTATGAGTAACAATAATTACTATTTCGGATTTTATCAAGACAAATGAGGGGTATGGATATTGGATTATTACCAGATAGTCACGTGCAGCCGGCGCGCTGCAAATGAGTAACCGATAATTAGTATTTCCAATTATCAAGGCTAAGGGATAGTGTATCGGATACTCACAAGCAACGCTCACACGCATTACAAGTGATTAGCCGACAATTAGTACTTCGGTAGGAAAGGCAGCAGTAGCAGTACTGAGTTGGGCGATGATCTGCATGGCCTGGGCTGAATCGTGGCTAGGGTTGCCCGTTAATCCTGATTGTTCCCACCCTCGGGGGCCTTTGATCATGCTTGTGGCGGGCGCAGCAAACGGGTGACCGACAGGTACGTACCCACTAATAATAATAATAATTAATAATTACGGTATTTTATAATGCGCTTATCTTATAATAATTATAACTCTAAGCGCGCACTAACAACTCGCACACGCATGCGCACGCTTTAGACAGTGACTCACGTAACACAAATAGTGAAAATACCTTACGACGGTCAGCTCGGGGTGGGGAGTGTGGTCATATAGTTGACTGTTGAAAGAGGTGAGTTTTGAGGGCGGACTGGAAGGAGGAGAGCGAGTGTTTCTGACGGAGAGAGAGTGGGAGAGTGTTCCAGGTAGATGGACCGTATACTGAGAAGGAGCGGGGGCCGAAAGTGCTGAGTTTGGTGCGAGGGATGAGGAGGCGGAGAGGGTCGGAGGCGGAGCGGAGGGAGCAGGGAGGAGTGTAAGGGTGAAGTAAGTTGGAGAGATAGGCAGGAGCGTAGTTGTTCAGGGATTTGTAGCAGAGAGACAGAATCTTGTATTGGATGCGTTGGGGGATGGGGAGCTAGTGAAGGAGCTTGAGCAGGGGAGTGATGTGGTCGGATTTTTTCTTTTTGAGGACGAGGCGGGCAGCATTGTTCTGGACGCGCTGCAGAGTGAGAGTGGTGGAGTGAGGAAGGCCGGAAAGGAGAGAGTTGCAGTAGTCGATGCGAGATAAGATGAGAGAGACAGCGAGTTTGGTGGCAGCTTCGGTAGTGAGGTATTTTCTGATCTGACTGATGCGGCGGAGGTGGAAATAACATGCCTGGGCCACTAGCCTGCGGCATGCTTGGGAAGTCCACTTGTAATATGCGGCCTGGCGTGGCGTTGGTCGTGGTGTGACGTCATGAAGGGCCCGCCGTGACCCTGCTCAGGTCCGTGATGAGAACCGGGGCCGGTGTGGGGGTTGTATCGGTTTCGGCGTGCCAGTTCCTGATATTTGGGAAACTGACCGGCGCCCCGGGGAGAAGCGTCATGATGACTGTTCTGGCGAGGATAGCTTCTGGGCTGCTTACTGCCACTGACTTGTCGGTTTTCACTTGCCTCAGGTGTATTGTGGCGGCGGCGTGGACCACCCGCGAAGCGGATGTTCATGGCGAGATTCATGGCACCGACAGGACTGGGGTTGAATGCCATCCTGGTACATCTTCTTCCTTGGGGCTCCGTTGGCTGTGAGGAAGGTGGGAGTGTTGTCGATGAACAGAATTTTCATCTGATCACAGGCCTTCCTAAGGGCATCATTAGATTTGGAGGCGGGGGCGGAGAGGGGGTGGTTTTGACCTCTTGGGGGGCATGATGGAAGAGGCCTGAATGCGGGAATTGGTGAAGACGGAGGAATGGAGGCGGATGAGGTGCATCCACGCCGGTTTGGTGACGGGGCCCTGCTGTCTGCAACTGTTGATGCCGACGTGGAATGTCACCGGGCGAATGTGTGGCATCGTTGCTGTTCACGAAGCCACTCAGCGAGCTCACTGACGCTCAGCCCCGACACAGACAGATTCTGTACCTTTACTCCGTCAACAGACATCCTCTGCGCATGAACCCTTTTCAGAACCGAGTCGCCGATATCACGGTCGGGGCTCGCAGGTAGCACAGCGGGGTGCTCGAAGAGGAATTCGAGCGCCCTTGGTTGACTTCACGGGAGTCCTTGGCGGCGTTAGCTGTGGTGGCATCACCGGCATCGACATCATCACCAGAGTTGTGCTGCTTCTTGCCAGCACCGATACCGGCACCAGAATCCTGTTGGTTCTCGATATCGCCGCCTTCAGACAGGACAGCGAACATATTCTTCACTGTGATGTCAGGGTGCGGTGTGAGCTGAACATTACAGCTAATAGACAGAGAATGAACGGATGGTGATGATTGGTTTGAGGGGCGAGCCCTTGCTGCTTCTTCGTCACAGGCTCTAGTGACGAGTTGATGGCCTCTGTGACGAATTGAGAGAGAGAGAGAGAGAGAGAGAGAGAGAGAGAGAGAGAGAGAGAGAGAGAGAGAGAGAGAGAGAGAGAGAGAGAGAGAGAGAGAGAGAGAGAGAGATTTTCTTTGTGTCAATTCATGTATAACAATGAGGTGTCTGGTGCTTTGCGTCTGAGTTCAGCAACAATGTATAACAACAGCAACAATGTATAATGTGGCTAAGCGCTTTTACGTCACCGTCACTGTCTGAAGTCGAGAATTCTTCGTGTCGACAATTTCTTCTGCGATGAATTATTTTTTACAAAAACATTGAATAGATACAAAGCTGGTTAACGACTCGAAGCTAGCTGTATTTAAAATTTCAAATGAATATAACACAAATTACGGACTCAAATGCGTATCAACCGACTTTGTATAAACGGCAATTTTTATTTTTAATGAGTAATTCAATCTAAAAATGCTGAAAAGTACTCCGAGATACATCTTGAAGGAAGCATTTCCTAAATTTTCAGACCTGTACGTACACAGATACAGGAGAAACTCGTGTCTACACACACACACACACACACACACACACACACACACACACACACACACACACACACACACACACACACACACACGGCGTAGCTAGGCATGACGTAATTTTCATCGTGTTACTTCACTGTCAGAGTCTATGTTCGTCATTTGCATGCTACGGAACGTGCTCCGACCAGCCCCATCTCAAAGTCTACCTATTTTCAATACGATAGACAAGACATTGCCCCTCAGTAAGATCAAATGTATCTCACGTCCCCAAAGCGCAAAAGGCCATCGGGCCGACATCGGCCAAGACCCCAATTCACAAAAGACCATCGGGCCTAGGATAAAGGTCTTGCAGGCTTAATGGGAGAAAATAACTGCTCTTGTACAACTACAATTCTGCACGCAAACAAAACAAAATCCTGTTTTTTTTTTGTCTGCCGCTTTCTTCGGTTTATGAAGTGTTGTGTGTAGTTCATCAATGCCCCACGGCAAATCGACGTGCGAGGAAATTGTGCTTTGTATAAGAACAGCGCAAAACTCTTCTGAAAACAGTCTGACTGCTTTCGACTCATTTCATTTTTTTTTCTCTTGTTCTGTTCACAGCTATACATGTTGTAAAGCTAACTAGGGTTTGCTATATTACAGTGAACTTGAGTAATATTCTGGTTATACTTTTCCCCAATTCCGCCTAAAGTGCTTTCGGCGAGAACGACTTTTATGTTTTTCCACTTCTGAAGTTGACCTCACTGTGTTGACTGCCGAGGTCAAGGCCGAAACCACAGGTGAAGGTTGACATAAGAATGAGTGGAAATTCAGTTTAGCCTACCTTTGCCCACAGGCACGTGAGACCAAAACTGAGCCGGTAAATTCATTTTCAAATCATTCGTGTTTCAACCTCCCCCCTGTGGCAGAAATTAACCCATTGCATCCTGAGGCTGATATTTTAAAAGTTACGTATTGTCCTATGAAGGCTACATTACAGATTAAGGGATAGATCAACCGTTTTTGAAGGGTGGCGTCAGAATAGCTTGGCGACTCAGGCGCCAAGCTATTCTGGCACAGCCCTTGAACTATCAGTCACAATTTATTTCAAGCAATGGGTTATCAGGATGAAAAGGGTTAACAAATCTTAACTCATTCAGCCCGACACACGTACTTTTCCCCAAATTTAGGAGGCGCCATCTAACGACTATGCATCTGTTGCAGGAGATGGATCGACCATGATAATTCAAGGGCAGTGCCAGATTAGCTTGGCGCCGACAGGCGCCAAGCTAATCTGGCACAACCCTTGAATCATCATGGTCGACCCATCTCCTGTTGCAGTGCGTCAGGACTGAATGGGTTAAGGAGAGCTGTTCTAGACTGAGAAGGGCCGCCCGGTGACACAATAGACCTTCAATGTGTGTGGAGCGGGAGGGTGGTTCAGTGGGGGTGGGATAACAGAGGGAAATAATCTCAGTTTGAACACCTACTGTTCGCCTCTTATACTCTCTGTGCATGTGACTATCCGGTGAACAATTGGTCCTCGTCCCGAAGTCGGTAGCCGGCGCCGTTGGACCGCGCTCGGCTATGCCACCTGCGGCTGACGTCGGCCCGACGACCTTTTACGTACCGGGATCTGGCTCACAAAGCGTTTAACGACTGACAACGTCTTTCCTCTAAGAAGCTCGACCCACGTTACCACAAACACCTATTGCCGGGCGCAATTTTGTGGCGGCAATAGGGACGAATCACGAAATTAAGGCGTCTGCTTCATGCGACGTCATCTTCGTAAATGATCGGTAAAAATCTTCGTTTTAACTACTTCCGGTGACAACACTCGGTGTCCAACTATGTTGTAAAAGAATTTAATTTGTGTTTTGGGTGGTAGCTGTCGATCTTAGACTTTTTGAACAGACAAGACATGATAATAGTGTAATATATCTTAGTCATATAATATCAATACTGTTATATATTTTATGTGATCTCGAATTGCGGCGGATTATCTCACATTCTAGATTTGGTACTGCCTAACGGACTCCCTCAAATTATGACCAGTCATCTATTATATGACCAGTCATCTATTAATTTTTTTTCGCCGATTTGTAAGGCATGACGAACACAAGCGTCGTCTACTTCTCGAAATTATCACCATTTTATTTATAGTCATGTGACCATGTGATAACTTTCACGACTTTCTGCTAGCAGACGACAGGACTCTTAACTTGTTTTGATTTTTGTGATGGCTCACTGTATTGTTTTAGAAAGCGATCCTTAAGAAAAGAAGAAGAAGAAAACAACAGATGAAGCGAATTTTCTTTTTTTTAAACGATTACTTTTTGCAAAAGATTTTAAGCAATGGTGGATAAATAATAAATGTTCATTTAATTTACAGCGATACTTTTCTGATGCTTTTTACCATATGCAGTTAGAAGGTAGGCCTATCTAACGCTGTGTTAAGTAATTTTTTGGTGAGAAATATAAACTTTTTTATTTTAAGAAAACTTATAGAAAAAAAATACAATTACAATATTAAATGTGTTATTTCATTAAATGTTTTTTCCTTCATTTTTTTACTAACATTGTACAAGCATTCTGATTTTTGGGGATTAGTAAGCGGACTCTGTTAAGATTCTTGCGGACTAATTCATTTTTTTTCTTGAGCTAGTCCGCCAGATGACCTCAGAAAAAAAAAAAGATTTGGCCACCCCTGTATGTGTGTGTGTGTGTGTGTGTGCGTGTGTGTGTGTGTGTGTGTGTGTGTGTGTGTGTGTGTGTGTGTGTGTGTGTGTGTGTGTGTGTGTGTGTGTGTGTGTGTGTGTGTGTGTGTGTGCCGCTGTGCATGTGTGTGCAGTCAGAACAAGAAATCAGTCATTCTCAGGAAATGCCTGTAGACAAATTCAGCTATGCCCGGTTTAGGACAATTTTCAATTATTTACGGAATGAGTGATGTATTTCGATTCAGAGAATTTAATTGAACAACTTACAGATCTTTCCGTCTAAATAATTTCTAAGTGCAATTATTTACAAAAAGAGTGGTATTTTGTCATTCAGTTAAAAAAAAAAATGCTCATTACTGCCTTAGGCATTTCCCACGAATGACTGATTTCCCATTTTGTCTGTAACATAAGGTATTTATTTTGCACCAATTTAATAAATTATTTTAATAGTGTTCTACTTTTCAGTGTTGACATCTTTGTCCATGTCTTGTGTGTTATTTTATCTGTGTTGCAAATCGAGTAATACTTGTTGACGCTGAAAATCAGTGTTTTCCAGTACATGTAAGCATAGTCAGAAAACAAAAAGCAACCACTAAGACAAATCTGAAATAAATTTACCAGCTATTTATTATTCATTTTTCACTGCATACAAAAATTATATTATCTAAAAAGATGAATTATGAGAACACTTTACAGCATAATATTTTAGCTCGAAACTCAATATGAGGGTACATGTTGCATTTTCCCCAGCTGCAGTGCTTCGTCGGCATTTTCGACGGTCAGTGCCATGTCACCGGAAGTAGGCATTTGCGCTCGGAAATCTATTTTTAGAATTTTTTTTCGCGGGAAAGGGTCGTGATTCGACCCTATGTTGCCGCCTCAATTAGGGGCGCCTACAATATTGCCGCCACAAATTGCGACCCGATACAAACCGAGTCTATTCATTTGTGGTAGCCGGCAAGGCTCGAGCAATGTTGCCGCCTCTCAGCCAATCAGCGGTGTTCTTGCGCCACTTCCCGTTTCTTCATCTTCCGGCGAGCCGGAAAAAATGGCGGAGAAGCTGAGCGACGGCCGACGGCTTTGAGACTGTAATATTCATTGGAGACGCGCCGCATGTGAAAACGCTGCTAATAGCTGCGTATCCGTATGCGGCACGTCTCCAGTGAGTAAATTGATCAACCTTGTCCGAGAGTTCCCATGCATATGGGACTCCTGCAGCTCCCAATATTTCAACCGGGCGCGCCATGTGAGAGCTGTTCCATATATAGTAATGGCAGGTCAGTCAGTACAACACATTGCGCGCACATTGATACGTGTGCCAGGAAGCCGATGTGGCAGGTGGCAAATTGTTGCTTACCACACATTGCTAGTGGCAAATTCTGGTAGCGTGGGCCCAGCCTCTAAACCAGTAAGCAAAAGAACCCTCGAGCCGATGTCGGTCCGAAGAGTGAGCCGGCGGCGCACAGTAGTGGCAAGTGCGCGCGCCTACTGCGGCCGATGTCGGTCAGAAGACCCATGCTTACTTGGAGAATGATCCTCAAATCAAACAAGAACAGAAGCACGGCCACTACGACGATCAATCTATCGCACTTGCCTTCAACTATCGCGATCAATTTATTTCCTAAAGTTGACACTAAAATGAAAGAGTTATGAGGAGGTGCTTCAGCCGGCAAGATGGCCGCGTCCGCCAATGAGAGCCGCAATCTCCTCAAAAGTTCTCGTGCGCCGTAATCTGCCCTGGGAAATAAGGTAATGGTCAGGTGCGGCATCGCAGGACTACCAGAGGAAGAAAGGAAGACCACGCAGTTGAAACTACAAGAAAAAGGCCTTCCAAGAAGGAAGAATTAGTCGGCACGAGAAGTCTTTCAGTCAATATGGTATTATGGTCAAGTATGGTTACACTTCCAGAATACCCGAAACCGTTCAGTCTTGAATCTGAAGCGTGTTTGTTTCTCAATTGGTTATTTAACCCACTTAACCCCACTGCTGCATTTCCCAAATTTTGGAGGTGTTACCTAACTATGTACCAGTTGTTGGAGATAGTTCCGACCATGATAATTCACGGGTAGTGTCAGATGAGCTTGGCGCCTGAAGGCGCCAAGCTCATATGGCACTACCATTGAACTGCTAGTGGACAAGATCTATCCCTGAAGTTAAATCATGGCTAGGCTAAATGCAAAGTATTGATATAAATGTTCTTCAGAGACAGATCAAAGAATTATCATGGTCGACTCGTGTCCTCCTGTTGGGCATTCAGTTGGGGCTGAATGGGTTAACACATTCTGCCCAAGGACCGAAATCCCCCAATTTCGAAGGTGCCCTCTGAGGACTGCATTACAATTCTAGAGACAGATCGAGCATGATAGTTCAAGGATGGTGCCAGAATAGCTTGGCGCCTATGGGCGCCAAGCTATTCTGGCACCACCCTTGAACTATCATGCTCGATCCATCTCTTGGTGTGGTGTGTCCCGGCTGAATGAGTTAATCTGGCATAGTCAGCCCCATCCTGTTAACACAGCGATAACACTCTCTCGTCGTTGACGACGAAAGAGTGATGGCTCTGTTTAAACAGGATGGGACAGCCCATGACACAACAGACCTCCAAATTGTACATGGAAAAGGTAACCAGGCAGAACTGAATCAAGACAGGAAGCCGAAGACTTAATCGTGCATTATACAGTATCATCTCATCAGCTGGAAAAAGGGAAAATCACTCAGTATACCAACCAAGACTGCCACATGTTCATTCCAGCTGGACGCCAACAGAATCCACTTATCAGCGTCATATGGTACGAAAAAGAGTTGTGAGGTGCACGGACTTCCAGTGAAGACTTGACACAGCTTTAATTTAATAATGGGTAGACCATCGAAAACCGATGATGTCGTCATTGTGCATGACTTCTATTTGTGGGTGCGGGTGTGCGGGCTGGCCAAGCCAATCCTGGAGCCACACCTGCGAGGGCAATGGGGGCACTGGAACGTAGCTGTGGGGAGAGTCGACGCTGTCTTTCTGCGAGCTCTGGCACTGGTGATCCGTTCGCACCGATTGTGTGCAAAGAGCGTGCAGGCTTTCCTGGTGATGGCACGCTAGCCAGATCTGTCTTGTGCTTGTGCTTCAAGTTCCTTTACCGGAAAGCTAAGACGCAGTACTTGAGGCTGTCTTTTATGCAGTCTTTGAAGCGTTTCTTTGGCCGTCCTTGCTTCCTGTGGCCTTTTGAGAGTGCACTATACAGGAATTGGCGTGGCATGCGAGAATCATCCATGCGTATGACATGACCTGTCCAGCGAAGTTGTGTCTTTAAGATCAAGGCGTCAACACTCACTAAGCCAGCATTATCCAGGACTTCCAGGTTTGTCACCTTGTCTTGCCATTTCATGGCCATGAGTGAGCGCAGAGATCTCATGTGGAAACGTTCAAGCTGTTTGAGATGCTTTCTGTACAGCGTCCATGACTCGCAGCGGTAGAGGAGGCTGGGGAGGACTACTGCCTTGTAGACTTTGATCTTGGTGGAGAACTTGGCGTTGTTGTTATTTAACACACGAGTGCCGCGCAGACCCAGGGCTTGGCTGGCTTTGCTGATGCGAGCTGCGATTTCTTTGTCGATAGTACCGTCAGAAGAGATGATGCTCTCCAGGTACCTGAACTGGTCGACAGTCTTCAGCTCGGTGCCTTCCCTTCGATATACACTTTGGGTGAGTGGGGGGAGGGGGGGGGGGGGCTCTTGTGTCTGGGGCTGGTTGGTGCAGGACCTCAGTCTTGTTGAGACTGAAGTTGAGGCCAAACAGTCGAGAGGCTTCCGAGAACCTGTTGACGATGGTCTGGAGGTCACACTCCGACACAGCTATTAGACTGAAAAAGAGCGATCCCGCAGAACTGGAGCGAAAGACCCTTCAGCGTGTTCGAGAAAATACTGTCGGCAGCCCCTTGAACGACATAAGTCAACGAGGCGTGACATGAGGCGAGCAGCGGGGAAAAAATAGGAATCTACTCAAGCATGCAGCGTGTTGACAAGCGCGCCAGTCCATTTTCGTACCATCGTGTATTAGCCACTGGGTATCTCCCTCCCGGCCTGAGGAAAACAGGCCGTCTGCAAGCGACATAGATCGTCAGTAGCCCCCTCACCCTGCGTGGGCACCTGGCGATCTCTGCCTCTTGCAGATTCTTTAGTGTGTGCTGACTCTTCGATGTGTCCCTTTCGGAACTGACAACTGATTTGGGTGTGTGGGTATATGCGGCCTACTTTCGCCTCATGTAATGGGAGTTTGTGCTACGGCTTATGTAACTGGCCGATCATCGTTTGTTAAATGTACCGTTCTTTCGGCGGAAATGAGCACTGAAAAACATTACCTTAAATGGTATCTCCATTTTGCACAGTTCAAAGACTTAATGGGCACCGTCCGGAATGTATATACAGAAGTCATTAATTTGCTGCGCATCATGAGTTTGACTACAGTGGACTTTCCAGCTGAAGTTCACACCTACACCAAGTTCTGCACGCTTGCCGGCATTAACCCATTTAGCCCCAATGCCCTACAGCAGGAGATGGACTGACCATGATAATTCAAGGGTTGTACCAGATTAGCTTGGCGCCTTTAGGTGCCAAGCTAATCTGGCACTACCCTTGAATTATCATGGTCGATCTATCTCCTGCAGTTAGTACATAATCGTTCGGTGACTGACGCCTCCAAAATTTGGGAAATGCGGCCGTGGCGTTAAGAGGGTTAACGGTCAACGTTTACGGTTGCCACTACGGTCAAGATTGGGCTTTTCAGTAGGAGTAACCATCATCAGTGCTAACTGAATTTTGCTACCGGAAATTTCAATGTTTCTAAAATATTAATAGATTTAAGAGAAGGGGAACAGACAACAAAATGCAAAGCAGCTAAGTTGCATTTGATAAACCTCCGCTATTGGTTCTGTATTCTAAGAGTTGAAGTGAGTTACAGGAAAAAAATACAAAATGCAAACAAATAAATGATTCTTTCCTGTTTTGTGATTCCTGAGATAGTGCTCACGCAACAGATGGTATAACATCCTCTCTTACCTGTTTGAACGGCCATGACTTGCGACTTAACTCTTGGACTGTCGGTAGCGCTTTTTGTCGCGAATCATCGCGACAAAAAGCGCTACCGACAGTCAAAATGTTAAAGGGAAATAGAAATACATGTAATATCACAAACAATGAAAGTAACCTACCTAGAGTTTCGCGTTTCTCTAGATCGCTGGCCCGACCAGGTGGTATAGGGTCCTCCCAGGCCTGTTTTTGGTCCCTGACTGACGACCGTTTTCACCACTGACATTCCTTGCCCATAGATTAAAACACCCGATACCTATTTATGTCGTGGGAATAGAGGTGTATACTGATTCAGCAAGAGGAATAATCTTCATAAGACCCTGCCAGATGCAGAGGCTTCCGAGGATCCACGGCTCTTGGAAATGGGTGGCGTTAGTTGAATGAGTGTTACTTTCTTATCGTGTAAAACTGCAATCGTTATCGATGAAGCCGGCGGACCAAAAATAAAATTTTGCTGTTGAAAAGTAGCTATCACCATGAGCTCATGCACGTCTGCAAGTTTTCACGGTGACCTGTGTGTATTACCGGCAAGGCCCACTTCCATTTATGTCGTTTGTCATCCCCACGGTTGAGATCATCAGGCGTTTAAGCATATGACTGCACGGTCTCAAGTGGACAAGAGCTATCGCTTAAGTTAAATCATGGCTCTAAAAGCGAAGTATTGATATAAGTGTTCTTCAGGGACGGATCAAAGACTCTAGAAGATGGGTTTTCAAAGCATACTTAGAGAATGAGTCGGGATCCTCTCCAAGTTAAGGTCACGTCCAAAGATACTAAATACGTGAATTGCTAGATTTTAAAGAACAGAAGTACAGTAACAGGGTTTTAAACTAGTCCTAAGTACCTCCGGGTAGGTTTGCACTGAATTCAAGAAATATATCGCAAATATATGTAATCGTCTTCTCTGCGATTTCGGCTACGATTTAACCCTTATCATTCGGAATACACCAGTGTGTGAAATTCTGGCACTACCCTTGAACTAAAGCCATTGGTCTATATCCTTATCTGTAAGTACTATAATGTAGCTTGCGTATTGCAGTGTACAGGTTTTTGAAGCTTTTAGCCTTAGTATGATATGGGTTAAGTACCGAGAAAAACAAAATTCCACCCAGCTGCAAGAGGTATAGATAGCAATTGCGGGGGCTCGTGAGGATCTATACCTCTTGCTGAAACCACTTTTTTCTCCATGTTCAATTGACGGCTGGGAATTTCGGACGTTGAACTTACGATTTCAAAAACACAAATACGTCCACTGGCAGTGAAGGTATTAATGGAGGTATAACATAACTTTAATCTACAGAATAACGTCTAAGGTTTACACTTATCATGCTTACGGAAATTTTCCTTTATTTATATTTTGCCCACCTCACAAATGAAACCTTGCAGATGTCCTCTCTACCCCGCCCCACCTCCCCCCCTCCCCCCCATCACCACCACCACCCCCCACCCCACCCCCCTCACCCCGGCTAATCCGGTCCTGTTTCTGTTCGTGATATTACGACCTGGGGTGACTGGCTCTGTCACATTACACAGACAAATGCAAGCGACTCGATCGGCGCTCAGTTTACACAGGTATAAATCACAGACCGGATTCCTCGAGCATATGCATTCCTAACTCCTGTCTTTTAACAGAATAAATAGCACGAAATCCGAGTGCGCGCAGCTCAGGTAATCACTAGTAATCACTACACCTGTGACGATAACAAGTCAGGGAAGGTCGATGGAAGGAATGAACTGGACACGACAGCTCAAGGGCAGTGCAACATTAGCTCGGGACCTGGAAAGGCGCCGAGCTAATGCTAATATTGCACTGCTCTTGATACCCAGTGTGCTCTAGGTGTCAAGCGAATCTCCCACAACTATCATGGCTAGCCGACATCTGGTGCAGTCTTTATAAACGACGCCCAATGTTGCGAAATTAATTTCGGTTTGGGGGGGAGGGGGGAGGGGCGGGTGGGGGGGGGGGGTGGAGTGACCCGTAGGGTGGTCAGACTTTTTTTTTTTTTTTTTTTTTGGAGGGGGGGGGGGGGGGGGGGCAAAAACGGAGATGCAGAATTGTAATTTTGCCTATTTAGACCACGCTAAACTGACTATATACAGAACGTTTCTGTCATTTGACTATAACAAAACAAAACACACCGGACTACCGCTAAATGGTCTTATGTTTGCCGTCGGTGTGGGCGAATAAATACAATGTTATAAAGCAATGCCGACATGTGCCTATGAAATGCATACTTATTGAAAAACAAGACGTTTTGCTGTCTTTTCCTCAAGCCACAAATGACCTTCGAGACCCTCAAGAAAGTAAGTACAACGACAAGAGTTTCCAAGGCCTGCAGATTGCCCAATTAGCATTTAACACGGGACGGTAAGAAGAGAAACAAGAGTTTTATGACCGACTCCAGAGTGCTGTGGACAAATGTGCGGAGCGAGACATCACCATCGTCATGGGCGATTTTAATGCCAAAATAGGGGAGGACAACACCGGATACGAAGAGGTGATGGGGAGACAGGGAATAGGGGAGATGAGTGAGAACGGGGAGAGGTTTGTAGACTTTTGTGCTCTAAACAGACTTGTCATTGGAGGCAGCATCTTCCCACACAGAAGAATACACAAGCAACTTGGGTCTCACCTGACCATACTACAGAGAATCAAATAGACCATAATTATCTGCATTAGCAAGAAATTTAGAAGATCCCTTCAAGATGTTCGAGTGAGGAGGGGAGCAGATGTCGCCTCAGACCACCATCTGCTTACCTTAAGAATAAAGCTCAAGTTAAAGAAAAGCCGCACAGAGACAACAAGAAGACAGCGCTATAATGTAGGCCTCCTGAGAGAGACTGGAGTGAGAGAAGAGTTCAAACTGGTGCTGTCCAACCGGTTTCAAACGCTACAGGAGCTAGTAAATGAAGAGGAGGCGGTCACCACAGAGCAGCAGTGGAAGGCAGTTAGAGAGGCGCTGAACTCAACCTGCAAAGACACTGTAGGATTTAGGAAACACCATCACAAGGACTGGCTGTCGGCACAGACTTTGAAGAATATAGAAGTGAGGAAGCAGAAGAAAGCAGTTGTCAACAACAGTCGCACGAGAGCAGCCAAAGTAAGGGCACAGGAGGAATACTCGGAAGCCGACCGCACGGTGAAGAGGAGTATCAGGGCAGACAAGAGGGCCTACACAGACAGCCTGGCAACAGAGGCAGAAAGGCAGCAGGCAGCGGCAACATGAAACAGCTGGACGACATTACCAGAGGATTGTCGGGCAAGTGTGGCCATACAGAAAGACCAGTAAAAGACAAAGAAGGCAAACCTATTGCAGACAGAGCAGACCAACTCGACAGATGGGCCGAGTATTTTGAAGAGTTACTGAACAGACCCACCCCACCCGACCCCCCAGACATCCAGCCAGCAGAGACCGACCTACCCATCAGCTGTGAAAGACCCAGCCGGGAAGAGATCAGAAGAGCAGTGGCATTTTTGAAGAACGGCAAAGCAGCAGGGCCAGATGGCATCCCAGCGGAGCCTCTGAAAGCAGACCTAGAGACAACAGTAGAGCTGCTGAACCCACTGTTTCGAAAGATCTGGGAAGAGGAGGTGATGCCGGCTGACTGGAAGGAGGGGTACATAATCAAGCTTCCCAAGAAAGGCGACCTCAGCAAGTGTTCCAACTACAGAGGAATCACCTTGCTGTCAGTACCAGGAAAGGTCTTCAACAGGATCATCCTGGAGAGAATGAAGAGCTCCGTTGACCCCCAGCTAAGAGACCAGCAAGCAGGATTCAGGAAAAACCGATCATGTACAGACCAGATCGCCACTCTCCGCATCATCGTGGAACAGTTCTGGAGTGGATCTTCCCGCTTTACGTCAACTTGGTGGATTATGAGAAAGCATTTGACAGCGTGGACCGAGAGACTCTGAGGAAACTCCTACGACACTACGGTGTACCCACAAAGCTCGTCCGCCTGATCAAGAGCAGCTACGATGGCATGACATGTCGCGTGATCCACGAAGGGCAGTTCACCAGGGAGCTCCAGAACCGGTGTCAGGCAGGGGTGTTTGCTGTCTCCGTTCCTCTTCCTACTGGTCATAGACTGGGTCATGAAGAGGACCACAAAGCACAGACGAAGTGGAATACAGTGGACACTGTGGACACAGCTTGATGACCTCGATTTTGCAGACGACTTGGCTTTACTGTCCCACACTCATCAACAAATGCAGACAAGACCACGAGGCTTGCTGACATCTCGTCCCAAGTGGGCCTCACCATCCACAAACAGAAAACAAAGACAATGAGGCTGAACACAACCAGGGAAGAACCAGTCTTGCCTGTTGGCACCCCGTTGGAGGAGGTGGAGTCCTTCACCTATCTCGGGAGCATCATAGACAAAAAAGGCGGCACTGATGCAGATGTCAGAGCACGAATCGGTAAAGCCAGAGCAGCCTTTCTCCAGTTGAAAAAAGTGTGGAGTTCCAGAGAGCTGTCACAACACACCAAAGTCCGGATTTTCAACTCCAACGTAAAAGCAGTTCTCCTATATGGAGCAGAGACTTGGAGATTGACAAAAACCACAGTCAACAGAGTACAGATCTTCATAAACAGTTGCCTTAGAAGAATTTTGAAAATCCACTGGCCAGAGAAGATCAGCAACGTCAGACTCTGGGAGAGAACAGAGCAGATAACAGCAGAGAATGAAATTGGGCGAAGAAGATTGGTCACAGTCTGAGAAAGCCAGCTTCCAGTATCACTAGGCAGGCATTGTCATGGAACCCCCAGGGCAAGAGGAAAAGAGGCAGGCCGAGAAACACCTGGCGTCGAGACCTCCAAGCAGACATTGAGAAACTGGGAACCACCTGGAGTAAAATCGAAGGAGAAGCACAGGACAGGAGTCGCTGGAGGTCTCTCGTCGACGGCATATACCCGGGGAGGGGTGACAGGCGTAAGTAAGTAAGTACGGGACGGTAAGGCCGAGATGAAAAGTCGCAGTAAGAAATTGTGTCAGAGAGAAAGGAACGAATGCAACACTCTTTTTGCCGTACTATTTCCTCGTACTGAGGGAAGACGTTTGTACGTCCTTGAACTTTCAAAATATTTGTAGATATGTAGTTGTAAGTTCTCCGTCTCGCGGTCTTTTGTTCCTGCTTTAGTCCAATCTGTCACTAGAGACATGAGTAAACATCATCATTGACCTTCTTCTTAAATCCCTGACCCAACATTTCAATCTGAAAGAGACACAGATTCTCATGAGTCCTTGCGATTGCAGGGACTCATGAGAATCCATGCCTCTTGTAGATGGAAGATCCAGGTTTATCCATTAATGTGGCACTGATAGCATTCTTTATAATCGTGTCCCTCAAACGAAGGACATGCATGATCCACTTTTCAGCAGTCGACAAAATGTGCGCGTCTCGAAGGCGCCATTCACGAAGTCAGTCACACTTTCAGAGTGCCGATCGCAGTCTGAACCTGCGATCAACTCCTCCCTGGGAGAAGAACACAAATAAAAGTTGGACAAATCCTCGACACCAAGAGACATACGCAGTCGTTAGCCCGTTAAGCCTGAAGGCCGTGTTTTAACGATTCAAGATTGAAATACGTTAATAATTCCATAAAATAATGTGAAATGTGCTTTAAGCCAAGCCGTGAAATTTGACGCCAAGACAGGCATCATGAATAATAATGTATTTTGAATGGCGTATATTACAAATCGAACACGCTAATTCTTTGTCCGAATGCTTCCTGAATATCCTTAGAAATTGTAACTATCAGAAATATAACTTTCACTAGTAGTAGAAGTAGTGAAAGTGTATCCATATTACATATTAAACTGATTAACATTGGTCCTTGTGCCACCTGGGAACTACGTCGACCCACTCAGCTCAGAGTTAGTTAGTTAGTTAGTTCAGGTTTAACGTCCACAGCACCGAGGTGATCATGGACGGCCCTGACGGGCGGGTTATGGGGGACAGGGAAATCTATTGCCTATGGAGTACGACCTGAACACTGATCAACTCAGGCGCACTCCAACTGTGCCACTTTGATTTACCAGGACCTTTCAACGGACATGCTATTGAACAAATCCGTTTTCCCCCCTGGATTGTGAGTCCAGCTACCGGGGCCGGGACGGGATTCGAACCCACGACCCGGCGATTCCCTTCGCTCTCCTGCTCCGACGTTTAACCGCCTGAGCTATTTCGGACTCACAGCTCAGAGACCGTGACACGAACTTATATCTGGATTACATAGGCGAAGATCAATCAGATTGGCAAGGGACGACCTCTCACTGCCATCGATTAACCCTGACTCACAGTCGAGACGCAGCAGATAACATAGCCCCACTGCAAGAGGCTATAGATCCTCATGAGCCCCCGCAGTCGCGGGGGCTCATGAGAATCTATACCTCTTGCTAGCTTAATAATGTCATGTATCCGTGCGCTTCAGGCAGAAGGAGTTTTCCGGCTGCCAAACCTGCGGATGGCTTGGGAGACAGATTTTGGCTTTGCAATGACGGGGTTAAACCTTCCAACTGCATGCCAGCTTACTCCAAACTGTGATAGTTCACAGGCAGCTGTGTTCATCAGTTTTGTGTCGACCACTCTTGCGTACTGCGAAAAACGTTCTGTCAAATACGTCAAGATTACGCCGGCGAAATATGAGTTAGATCAACCACGAGAAACTCTCTCCCTGCGATCGAGCCTGAACTGAAACACTCCATTTATCGTCATTTCTAATGCCAGCCAACGTTGGGTCTATAAGTCCACCATAACAGCTCAAGGGCAGTGCCTGACAAGCTGGGTGCCGGAAAAGGCGCAGCTAATCAGACATTACCTTGGAACGGCCACGGACCCATCTTCCGTGACTTTACGCCGTGTTTTGCAAGCAACTCTAAAGCAGATAACTTTGTGCTGGCTTTGTGATTTCGGACCTTACGGCTGACAGCCGTAAGGCCCAAAGTCACAAGGCCAGCATACCATTACTGTAGTTGGCAAAGGGGCAGCTGCCACTGCGATCGATTGAAAGCGTGGGACTGGAAACACAACCGGTGCACGTGAACAGAACTGGTTTACCGGCCTTCGAATGGCATGTGCACTCTCCAGCTAAAGTCATGGGTCCACGAAAGACATTATTATTATTATTATTCCTGCTGTTATTGCCATTTGTATTGTTGTTACATGATTATTATTACTATTACATTGTTATATTATGCCATCATTATTTATTATTATTATATTATTATTATGTCATATTATTTTTATTATTATTAGTATTTTATCAGCATCATCTTCCTCATAATCTTCTTTGTTATCTTTTTTGTTCATAACGTGTCCAAAACACTTGATGTCTCCCTCTCTTTCCTCGTTTCGTTTCTACTCTGCTATATAATTGCGCCACGAGCGTGTACGATAAAGCCACTGTGGATGCTACGGAGTTGCTTCTCTGAACAAATGAACCAGATAGACCTCACTCAATTCTAAAGCGTCTTAACCGCCCCTATCTTGCTGAGCTGCAAAATTGAAGATGATCCTGAAGGATTTGATCCAAGTATAGTTGTATTTAAGGAATGCCAATATGAGGTATGGCCAACAGGAAAATTTTAGGAGGGCCAAAACATCATATAGCTGCTGGCATATTGTGTTCAAAGTAGTCCTCCGCCATGGGACCGAGATTCTAAGACACTCCTCCAATAATGTACTCCTCCCATCTCCTGGAAGCATACGGCATATATTCATGTCATTTTGGTTGTAATCCGTCTAAATTTCGATTGAAGAGGGATGTTTCTGTCTCAGGAAAACTTCTTCACTGCTGAAAATGTCGCCATCGCAGACGAATTACTGAGAGGCGCCAGCTGAATTCGACTAGTCCAAAGCCGATCACCTCATCCGGCATGAAGAACACATATGCAAACAATCCATGCAAGAGGCCGGGGTAGATTCTGACGAGCCCCCGCATCTGCGGGGGCTCATCAGGATCTACGACTCTTGCAGAAAGATGAAACTCAGAGTGCTGAGTTGAATCCCCAGGAAGTTTAATCCTCAAGTGTACAAGTATTTTCACGCTATCAGAACGCACGCCTCGGAACAGAGGGCCCCGGTCTGCGCAGAGTCCTTGATCATCCAATACCAGTTCGTTTCAAAGAGGCACAGATTAACATTAACCCATGCAGATGTAGCGCATATCATGCGGACAAAGGCTAGCTCTAGCTGTCCCTCAAATGGCTGAGGATTTGGGGCTGAAACGTTGGTTTATGTAGACAAACAAGAAACGGCACCGCCGACTGAGAAGGCAGCGATATCAGATTTGTCTATTTGTACAGAAATCGACGGCAGGGGCTTTTTCGGACACCGGAGATGCCTCAGTTCAACACGAAAATCATCACTTCCAAGTGCAGAGGAATCACACGAGTATATGATAGCCCGGGTGTGCCCTGAATTTGTATTCAAGTTTTGCTTTATACTACTGTATGTCTTTATATTTGTCTGACAAACGATATCCTTTTCATTTCCAGAGCAAGTACGTCGCTCACATTTTACGGAAGAATCGTTTGCTAAAGCAAAAGGGACAAGGGAAATGGAGATCGACCACGACTGTTAGACAGTTGTGACGTTCGTCACAACTGTCCTCTGCCCTGTGAAGGCAAAAGACTGTAAGTCCATTTTTGTGAAAAGCAGGATTTTAGTTGTATTATAGTCAAAAACTCGCTTTTCACAAAAATGGACTTACTGTCTTTTGTCTTCCCAGGGCAGACTTATCTACTATTGTCGTAGCCTACATGTGCTGGCATTATTCGAGAGGTTTCGAGAGGTGACTACCGACAACGAACGAGAGCGACTGAAATGGTTGTACCATATGATATAGATAGCACTCCAAACATCTCCAAGAGGCATAGATCTATGAGGATCTATGCCTCTTGGAGATGTTTGGAGCGCTGTCTACGCTCTAATTATCCGCCGAGACTACGCTCTCGTTCGTTGTCGGTAGTCGTTCGTTGCAAATGAAACTTCACTACAGCCATGCACCAACCGGCCTCGCCGACCAACCTCTTGCAGTTGGCGGTGGAAGCAAAAGAAATACTATTGCAGTTCCAGCGTAATGTAATATTGGTTTTATAACGTAAGACAATCGTCATGTGCTCTTTGGTGAATGCCGGCTTTCGTCTGTATCCTCGCAACGCATGCTTACTGGTGTCATGGTATACGAGATTGCTCGAGTGAGCATGTAGAATGAAATAGAGAGTCGAAATAAAGAAGAAAGAGCTCGCGAAATCAAAGATACTTTTTATTATTCAGAGCCGGGTTTGTCACGTGTTTATGTCGGAAGTTATATGGCTCTTATTCTGGCAGCGCTCAAGTAGTAATATGGGACGCTGTTGATTTGTTTTGCCCCCCCCCCCCTTTTTTTTCAGTGGGGGGGGGCGGGGGGGGGGGAGGGGGGGAGGGGTTGTTTACAAAATACAATAATGTACTTGAATGTACCGAAACACAAGTGCTGAAAAAGCAAAGAAACACAACAGTTAATGTAGGTTATAATTTTAAATTACATTTTGGAATTACATTTAATTGTGTAAAATCGCAGAATAATTAATCTGTTACAAACACACACACACACACACACACGCGCGCGCGCGCGCGTACGTGTGTGTGTGTGTGTGTGTGTTTGTGTGTGTGTGTGTGTGTGTGTGTGTGTGTGTGTGTGTGTGTGTGTGTGTGTGTGAAATTTAAATACAACAATAAATGTCTAGATCTAAATGTGCACCAACCTGAAACAAAAGCCGTCACCTAGTTTACAAAACCAAGACTTCACTCATTTGTCCGAAACGAAGAATATTGTCGAGTAACAGAACACTTCAGCATAACGTCAACAGGGTTTTATACACTGTACATCTATATCTATTACGTGTGATCTCTAAGAACCGGAAGACTTGAAGAGGACACTTAGATTTACAACTCTGCTCAGAATCGCCTTTGAAGAGGCTTATAAAAGCTTGGAACTCTGCCAGACACGACCGTACAACTATGACACAGTATCCCTGCCATCCCGAACCATTTGCAAGAAGCACAGATTCTCATGAGCCCCTGCATTGCAGGGGATAATGAAAATAAGTGCCTCTTGCTAGAAATCAACCCCGCTCGCATTCTCAGGTAGAAGAATTATTCCTGGTTACATCTATAGCGGTTGGGCAGCGTATCTCATTACTTTTCAAGGGGACAGTTTCGATCACAGATTCAAGTGGTTTAGGTCCAATGGTTTTATTTATATCATGTATCGAGGAGCCGATGGTTTATGTCATGTGTCATAGGACCAAATGGTTCAGGTGATCTATCGCAAGTCAGTGTAGTAGTGGGTCCAAAGGTCTATTTATAGTATTTAAATCGTTCGGTTTATGCCCAAGGCCGGTGCAACTGTTGATGGTGTCATGGTTAATGCCTGGGTCCAGAGGTTTATAGGCTCATCGTGGTTAACGCTATGGGTTCGGTGGTTTATTATCATGTCATCATCGTCATGATATGGATCCAAAGGTTCATGCCATCCTGCTTGATACCATGGGTCCAACGTGTTTCTTTTCCCCCATAATAGTGTTATCGGTTCATGAACCGTTTTGTCTGTTTTACTCAGCACGTTCAGAGTGAGCCGTTTCCTTTGCAGATAACCAGAACACACTAGAAAATATTCACGATCTTTGCTACCTATTCATCATTGCGCTGTTTGTCAATCAGTAGTTGATTTTTTAGACGGCGTTTGCTGTTATAGTATTAAGGATCAAATCACATTTTAAACTGATAAACCTTCAGCCTAAAAATTAAATCAAATTTTGTATACGCGAAGCTTTTAACACATTCGGGACGTGCTGCATTTGGATGCGGCACGGGCGCCTCGAATGAGTTAAACTTCATATCTAACCTTTGACACCTCTGACTCAGTGACCTATGCCACTTACCCGCTACTCCACCTGTTCCTTTTTACAGGCAACCTTCGTTCTTGTACAACACAAGTGCTGGGCTGTAAACAATCGGCATAGATCCGGTTGGCGGTATATGATATTTATTCAAGAGGGCAGAAAATATACAAGATTTGATGGCCCATACAGGAGTCGTGTCGGCCGCCGTATACATCAGTGCAGAACTGACCATCTGCCTGCAAGAGGCATGGATTCCCCGGCAAGGGAGTCAGTGGCCGGCTCATGAAGGAGAAATGAATCTATCGCCACCATTCGCTGGAACGGATCAAGTTATTTTCTCTTACAGACTTATATGCGTACATATGTACAGGTTAGAAGGAAGAGAACGTAGATTTTGTCCCTCCGACAGATAAGAGGAGCGAGAGCTGTGAACAATACAATGACGCACGGTTTCCAGGCATTGCCATGGCCGACACTTATGTCCCGTGACGAAGACTCTCTAGTCAGTGAGGAAAGAACGGTTCTGGCTTTGTCCCAAGAAGACGGATCGTCGACCCATCGCCGGTCTTCGAGCCGCCGCAAGATCTCCGCAAAACGAGAAGCGCACAGACCAAAATGGTAGCTTATCCGTGCAGACCTGAACATACGTTGAAAATGTCAATCCTGCTGGAAGAAGCAAAAGTGTTCAAGAGTCCCTTTAAGCCACATTTGCTCATGCACATTTCCGTCGCCTCTTCTAGACGGACCGCTGTGAGCCGGGTTTGCTCAGTCCTAGCGGCTGAGAACAAAACTTGACATGGTCGACGGAGCAGCGTAAGCTTACTAATGACATTTTGTGACTCGGCTAAGTGCTACGAAAAGTATCGGGGAGTAGTTTTGGGATAAGATCTTTAGCAGTTTGACGGAATATAAGCTAAGGTGTAAACCAAAGGCCAGAACTGCCCTTTTTACGCTCGGGTGCCGGCCGAGGGTGGGGTTTTTCACGGCGTCGCCCTCTTTAGTCTGGTATCGCGCTCTTACGCGCCGGAAACAGTTTGATCACTTACGATAGTATCTGTCGTATAGTACGTTTTGACAGAAAACAGGCTGGCTTGTCACAGTGAACTGCACTACTGGATCATCTGACTGATCACAACTGCCGGAGGCCCGCAACAACAACTTGAAACGAACCTTTTTTCTTTTTTTTCTTTTTTTTTTAAATAGCGGCGATCCGGCGGCCGTTTGAATTAAACTTTATTAAGAATATACTTCGCCCCAGCCCCAATACTAATGAACCTGTCACCGTGATATTTGGTAAGCTGTTTAAATGTATCAATGCATTAATTAAAAAAAAAAAAATTCGCCGGCGGCCTTTACTGTTGCATAATTATTGTGCTCATTAAACGTCACTGGATACTGTATTCTGTCGAAGTATTTAAAAACACTGAGTGAATCCAACGACCTGAACTGATAATCTTAACTCCTTAACTGCCGGGGATGAGTCGAAGGATCTTCATCTGCAAGACTGACATAAACCCTCATGTGCCCCCGCAGTCGCGGGGGCTCATGAGGATTTATGTCTCTTGTCATTTAGTCTTGTGTTTTTTATGCCTTGAAAAAAAAATCCCCGCTACATTGTGTTTTTCACACGGATGTCGGTTGGTGTGCAGTGAGTGCACACGCGGATTTCGCGGTGTCCGCTGGCAGTAAAGGGCCGGCGGGTTAATTCTCAAAACTGATCTCTTCACTGAGTAGTACCGGCCGTTCTGTAGCAGTCAACAGACAAACTGAGGGGAGATGGATTCCAATAAGTGGTTTGTTACGCTTTTCTGGGCACATATGAAGTGTGCGACCCCATAAATCTGCGGATAACAAAGAATCTCAGGGTAATAAAGAAAACACGAATTCCGTCTGTCGGCTACTATTAGAATAGCATTGCAAAACCATTATCCACAGATCTTCTGGTCTGTACGGCGATCTTTTCGCGTGAGTCAAATTAATGTTTATGAGAGATCTCAGAGAGAGAGAGAGAGAGAGATTGATTGATTGATTGTACATTGCTTAACGTCCCGACAGCAACAAGGCTTTCTCAGGACGTGCCTGCACTGCTTGTGAAAAAAAAAACTAACTAAACAGAACATTGAATGTATGTCGCCAGCCGGTCAAATACGTTAAATAAACCTAACACATGGGGCCTAAATAAAGCTAAGACCATTTAGCAACACACATCCAATATCAAGAGCTACAGGCAGTACAGATAGTAGGGAGAGTTTTAAAACGGCAAATACAGGTGAATGGACAAAGGGCAGACAGAAACACATGCCCCAGAATAGAGAGGAAAACCCACCCTGTGGGGCTGACCAGGGTGACCCTGGGAATAAAAAGTAGTTAACCCCACCCAAGTCCCCCAGGGCAGACCCGGGTGGGGGGAGAGAGAGAGAGAGACTGAGAGAGAAAGAAAGAGAGAGAGAGAGAGAGAGAGACTAGAACTTTCGTCGCCCGCTGTTGTTAATCCATATCATACAGAGGCTAAAAGCTTCAAATTTGTACACTGCCCGATGCAAGCTACATTATAGTACTTACAGATAAGGATATATACCAATGATGGTACGGTTCAAGGGTAGTGCGAGAATACTGAGCCGCTTGGCGCCTCAGGCGCCAAGCTATTCTGGGCACTACCCTTGAACTATTTTTGTAAAACTTACTTCACACACTGATGTATTCCGAATGATAAGGGTTAACACGCGCGAATCCTGCAATTTGCATACCCATTACTCCTAAACAAAGGATACTCCACACACACATACGCAAATCTGTTTTGATGAAACAGGACAGATTTCATTACAAACACGAATGCAGGAAGTACTCTTACAATAATATACATCACTTGAACGTTTTGTAATCATGTGATTACACCTCGTATAAATACGACGTTGTTCCGCGACGGGGTGAAAAGGACATTTTAAAAGCGGTTAGGAATTGTTCATCTAACGCATGGCACGTCCTTGAAAATGTAATTTGATATGATTGTAATTTTGTTTTGTAACTCTGCATATGCAACATGTAGACTCACTTTTTACTTTCTTCGGTTTAGAATCTCGTACCCAATGCGCAATAGGCCATCGGAGGACCGACCAGTTTGGGCCGCCGTTGGCCCGCGTACGGCTGTGCGCGGGCCAACGGCGGCCGACTGACGTCGGCCCGATGGCCTTAGCGCATTGGGTACACATAAAAAGCCGGGTGACAAATTATCTCGTCAATGGTGATTGATTGCAGATATTCGTTGTATACCACGTCAATAGCGCTTTGCAAATTCTGCTCAATTGGTACCCTCTCCCTGTCTTTCTTTCGAAACTTTGGACTTTTTAATCACGGATTTTGTCTTTTCCAGTGCCCTCTGACCCGTGCCTTAAGCCCATAAATCGAATCGCTGAGAGACAGAGGAACGTTTGACGTAAGCAAACACCCCCCTCACCCCCCCCCCCTTACCTTCCAATGCGCTAAAGGCCATAAGGCCGATGTCGGCTGCAGTTGGCCCGCGCACAAGGCCAACGGCGGCTGACGTCGGCCTTACGGCCTTTTGCGCATTGGGCTACCACAGTTAGTCCCATCTGCAAGAGGCGTAGATCCTCGCGATAACCTCAGTGCAACTTGGTGGGGATCATGAGGACGTATGCGCCTTTGTCATTTACCTATTTGTTTTCATGATGCAGGAGGTGATTGGGGGTTTAAGCAAGGACCAAAGCAGAAATCAGCGATCGAGTGCAAAAAACGACGGGCATTGTCAAAAAAAGGTATTTACTTGCTTACCGAAGCGGCACACGAGTTTTCTTTCCGCAACATGGTTCTGTGATTAAGGCCGGATTGTTATGCATACACAAGCTGTGAGAAAAATAGGAGAAAAAAAAAGTATGGTGGAATTACATTTGCTGATTGTGTCATAATTTACTAGACACGTGTACTGAATGTAGTGATCATCTGGTCAGGGAATGAGCGCAGGCTAGCATGACAAACAGTAGTATCCTGCTATATTATCTGCTTCTGAGGTTAGAAAGTGTTAAACTAACTAAATATTATTTGAAAATGCACGCCACAAGAAAACAAGGAAAATAAAATCATACGCTTTGATGAAGAATAGTGATGATGTCAAGCTGATCTCGAAGGAGAAAAGGCTAGTTTGTAAGTAACTTGGCATAAATTAATTGCAGAAAAAGGGATCACGATGGGGTCACGTCACATCACACGACACCACGTACTTTTCACAGATCTAATTGTAAGATATCTATCCGTCTGAGCCCCCGTTCCCTCTGGATCCCCCCCCTCCCCCGCCCCTCTCGGACCCGCACACACACACACACACACACACACACACACACACACACACACACACACACACACACACACACACACCACACCACACACACACACACACACACACATCACACACACACACACACACACACACACACACACACACACACACACACACACGCAAAGATCGAAAGGGATCAGTTTACGCTGATCCGAACGAAGCCTATGTAAACACCCTGGATTGTAAGTCACCGGGAAATCTCGGACAAATAGGCTAAAGCTCCAATCGTAAACTAAACCCGAAAGACTGCCTCGATCGATGATGTAAATTCACCCAACTATTGTTAACAAAAAGCATACATTTTCTGCAACTCCAGCGGCTAATGAAAATCAGCGTCTCTTGCGTGTTAAATGGGTGATTTTTTTTATTTGCTACATGTATAGGTAGTACACATTTCTACAAAACTTGTTTTTGAAGCAGCACTCATGAAGAATGCGATTGCGCACGTGAATGCGGTTGATGGCTTTGCAGGCAAATACATGTGTTTACACTAAACACCCCTGTGGACTTAGAGGCACACTTGTAAGCAATATCAAAAGCTGCCAACGACTTTAAGAAGTCAGGTCTGGCTTTAAATTTTACGTTTGGTGGTTTGACTCGAACCCTCAAGTGCATGCAGCCACCGGTACTGTAAACAGTATTGTTTTGTGCAGATATTGGTGCAGTCGAACCGGGAAAAGCGGAACGAAATGAAAAGGCTGATAACCTTTTGAAAAGTGCTAACGACACTTTGCATTGTCTCCTCGAAGATCCTCGACGGTAGCACCCCTGTTAACCGCACAAGTGATTTTTTTAAGCATGTCATCATACTGCAGAAAAGTGGTTGCTCATTCCCTAGACCCCTCCCCCCCCCCCCCAACCCCCCACCCCATCCCACCCTTTGAATTTCACCACTCTTCATGAGGCATAGATCTTAGTGACCCCCGCAAGACGTGGGGACACATAACGATCCCTGCTGTTTAGTGCTGGTCCTATTTAAGCCTAAACGCCTGGAAGGGTCATAGATGACTTAACCCCTTCCCTGCCACTGTACGTACATTCTTGTTTCTGAAATATGCCTTCATTCAACGACCAAAAGCCCAAACCGTCCAAGAAAAATGGATACAAATTGGTCTGAGCAAGAGGCATAGATCCTCATAAGCCCCCGCAGTCGCGGGGGCTCATGAGGATCTATGCCTCATGCTGTTGGATCCTGTCCACTTTTTATCGGCAGTGAAGGGGTTAACGTCTTTGACACTGATGTTCATGTCGCAACAACAAAAAAACAACTGAAAAACGTGACCGAAAACGGCCAGGGCCGTAAACACCAACCGTCCTCTCCGCTGTTGAACTGCCTGCGGGTGGTAGAATCATAATTATTCATAACCACCCAGTCAGCAAAAAAACATCGGGCCGACGTCGGCCGCAATGGGTCCGCGCACAGCCGTGCGCCGGCCCACCGCGGCCGACATCGGCCCGAGGGTCTTTTGCTTAGTGGGGCATGCAGTAAACTGTTTTACCCCTTTGTAGTGCAAACGGTACCCGTGGCCGCGTGCACAAGGGGGTTAAGAGCCCCTGCGGTTTTGTGAAACCTGACTGTCGAGAAACAAGTATAGTATACATGTTGTGCATTTGATTTAAAACCGGCATGCTTCGTTTCACGAATTTCAATACCGCCCCAAAACTGCTTATGTAACAACAGATGATGCTGTGTTATTACGCTTTTGGGTCTCTTTTGTTTAAAAAATACAACTTTTGGATTTTTTTTTCTGGGGCTAACGAACAATCCAGCAATGCTTTTTTTTTAAATCACACAGACAGAAAAACAATGTTGCTTAGGATATCAACTGGGTGGTTCATTGAACTGGGGCGTCGTTTGTATTAACGAAATTGTAGACGATCCGTGATGTTAAAAATGTTAATGAATGTAAGATAAGAACCAAAACAATTCCAGATATTTCCCTTACTCAAGACGCGTTACCTGGTGCAACGTGTTTACAGTTGTACACGAGTATCATTCGATCCGTTTACAATCCTTAGTTTTCAGGGTACAAAAAAAGTTGTTGTAGTACACAATGTTGTCTAGCAGAGAAGTAAATTTAATGGGCATATGAACAATTCTTATCCATGATTAAACTTTAAGAAGACTGTGCCGTCCCTCCTATCCCATCCCCCTTCCTGTTTCCGCATTTTAGAAGAAGAAAAAAAAAGAGCTCCATCGGGCTAGGCAGTTTAACCCATTACATCCTGATGCTGATTTCATTTTGTGTGGAAAAAAATTGCTTTTTGTCCTATGAAGGCTAATTACAGATTAGAAGATAGATCAACCATTTTAGTTCAAGTGTGGTGGTAGAATAGCTTGGCGCCTCAGGCGCCAAGCTATTCTGGCACCACCCTTGAATTATCATATTAAAATTTATTTCAAGCAGTAGTGTATCAGGATGAAAAGGGTTAAAACACAATAAGGTAGCAAAATGTAGTGAATCGTTTTTATTCTCCAAATCCTCACCGCCTTTAAAAATTAACGGCTAGGTGAGTACTGAAAGGTAATTTTGAGGCTGTAAAATGTGTTGATCGGCACGTGTCTAAAACAGGCAATGCTGTCCATGTGATCTATGCTCTTCGGCTGTTAACCTCTTCCCTGCCACTGTACGTACATTTTTGTTTCTGTGCTTTTTGAAATCTTTGTTCATTCAACGACCGAAACTGAGCCAAACCCGTCCAAGAAACGTGGCTACAAATGGGTCTCGGCAAGAGGCATAGATCCTCATGAGCCCCCGCAGTCGCGGGGGCTCATGAGGATCTATTTCTGGATCGTGTTCACTTTTTTCTCGGCAGTCAAGGGGTTAACATTGATTGTTTGCGAACGTGATCAAGTTCTGTACTGATAAACTCGCGTCATGAAAAAAATACATGTTTAACCAGCAGATGATAGAGGTACGTTAGTATGTACACCAGTTTGTGCTGAATATAGTCTCTGATATAACCGAACCTTTGTTTCCCTATTTGGGGCCGCCGAGCTCTATTCAACCCGAGCAGATTATGACGTCATTCATGGAAGGTTTTGGCAACAGAAACCCCTGCCAAACGCGCACGACTGAAAACAAAAGCAGCTCGTTCCTTCTGCAAGAGGCATAGATTCTCATGGGCTCCCCCACCTTCAGCGGGCTCATAAAAATCCGTATGCCTCTTGCTCCCGGGATCGGCCATATTTACTTACGCTTTGCTCTTTGGACGGAGAAAGTTATCACAGGTTAATCTATTTTTGATAATAACTGGAATGGCCAATAGAAAGGGGGCTTAGTAAAACGGGTGTGACGTAGGTAAGCTTGGAGTTTAATGCCTTTCTCCGCCTCACGTGACCTGGTCGAAGACCGCGGAAAAGTTTATGGCCTCACGCAATATTATGTGCAAGAAAACACCGTGCCGCGAGTAGCGAGATCGAATCGCTATTATTGGAAAATAAAATACGTATTCAGTATATTGATATACGTACGTCAGTCACACTTTGATAATGGACAAATTGTTACGTAGCCTTTCTACCCCACTCGACTGACTTTAGAATCTGTAATTCGTTAAATAGAAGATAACACTGAATTTACAGTGTAATACACTGATAGAGAACTACGTACCTGCCCATTTTCCAATGCGCAAAAGGCCATCGGGCCGACGTCGGTCAGATGGCCTTGTGCGCATTGGATTATTACTGTCCTACGACTGAAAACATTGGTGAAAGTTCAGTTCTGTTCGTAACATTGGGTTCGACGCTGTTTTTTTTTTTTTTTTTTTTTTTTTTTTTTTTTTTTTTTTTCAAAAGGTACATGCGCTGTTCAGTCTTGCAGGTAGAATAGGAATATATTTATTTACATGTTAATGTCCGTGCTTATCCCTCTCCCACCACCGCCAATAGTCCGGTTTTGTTCGACATGCTAGCTTTGACGACTTAGTTTATGTTTACAAAATTGATTCTTGGGAGTACCATGTTTTTTTTTTTTCCACCCGCCTCATTTCCACCACATACAATAGCCCAGTATTATGTCGTGTGCGACATGCTGCGACATATGCTGTGCAAACAATATGAAGGCGTGCTGTTACCTTGCGACTGTGACAATAAGATCGGATGACATGACATGTCTTACCGCGTTAATTTACGGTCGTGTGTATAGGTGCTAGTGAAAGAAAAGTAATGAAACGCAAACGCTTCCAGGCAGCTCTAAAAGCAATGCGTGCGTTTGGAAAACAATGAGAACCACAGGCGACAGAGTTGTTTTTGCACGAAAGACACTTCCTGTAAAATTGCGTTGGCATACAAAAGCATACAATTCGTAATCCATTTAACCCCAAGGCCACATTTCCAAACCAGATAGGTGAGGCTAGCGCTGGCAGAAATGTATACAAACCAAGGGGAATCACAGCGCTGGACAGACAAACAGTTAGATCCCCTGCCCCCGCCTATCAGGCACCCAATCGCCAGCCCACAGAGAAATACGCAGGTATAGAACAAGACGATCATTTCCATCCTAATTTCCAAAATTTGGAAGCTTCACCTGACAACTATGTACCAGTCGCAGATGATGGATCGACCATGATATTTCAAGGGTAGTGCCAGATTAGCTTGGCGCCGTTAGGCGGAGCCAAGCTAATCTGGCACGACCCTTGAATTATCATGGTCGATCCATCATCTGCTGTAGAGCGTCTGGGCTAAATGGCCAATAGAAAGGGGGCTTCACTGAAGAAGATTCGACCATCCATGATAATTCAAGGGTAGTGCCAAATTAGCTAAACTGGCACTACCCTTGAATTATCATGGACGATCTATCTTCTGGTGTAGAGCGTCAGGAATAACTTATGAGTTCACGTATCATCACTGAGGAAGGTTCTGACTAGGAGCAAATCTGTACGTCAGCTTTGTTCGCAGTGTTATCAGATCAGCACCCACCCCCAACCATTTTGCTTTCTTCTACACGCTATACGTAACAAACAGAGTACTCTCGCCTTCAACCCCCCCCCCCTCACCCCCCACCCCCCGTCCCCTCACCTCCCTCCAACACTGAACACTTTTAAAAAAAAAAAAGTAAAGCAGTTATTTTTTCAACGAAAACACAAGTGATCAGCCAAGAAATACAGAAATCAATCAACGAGTGAATGAATGAATAAATTAAGTGATAAGTCTAGAAATAAAGAAATCAATCAACGGGTGAATGAATGAATAATTTCGCCAATCAATCGATCAGTTGGTCGATTAGTCGATAAAAGCACTGAGATAACAATATGCATAGCAAAAGCAGCCAAGAATCGAAGAAATAAAAGAGCAGCCCAAAGACTTCTTTCGCACAAAACGGTTGGAGACAGTTTCAGAACAGGACGAAGGTTTACTACTCACGCTGGTGACATGTGTCCCTCCTCCATGATAGTGGTAAGCCTGCCAAACTTTCTTTTTTCTTCCATTTTGATTCGGACGTCTCTCTCTCTCTCTCTCTCTCTCTCTCTCTCTCTCTCTCTCTCTCTCTCTCTCTCTCTCTCTCTCTCTCTCTCTCTCACTTTCTCTGAGTTCAATTTCAACAAAAGTTGACGTCACAGCATACGACAGGAAGTGTGTCGCTGAGTCGAGTCAATCAGTAAAGCTCGATAGGTAACGCTGACAGCTGCCGTGCTAAACAAACACAATCCGTGCACGGTCCTCCGTTAGGTGCTCAATACTGACTTATTTCAATATACGCCAACTTTTCCCTTCTGTCGTTCTTGTCCGTGTTCTCCTACTGACAGGCACTTGAGGACGGGTACCACGCCACCTCTTAGGACGGGTACAGGTCGGGTGGAAGGGCAGAGTGCTGCCAGACACCTGTCAGTCCTTGACACAGGACCCGCTAGTCCTTGTCACAGACAAGTGTAGTTCTAGTCACAGACACCCCAGCCCTTGCCTCTAGTGCGTCTCACTGGCACAGAGGCACAGTCGTCAGGCGACGACATGAACAAGAGAAAGCCATGACGAAAGAGCTCTCGAAACAAAACAGAAATAAAATACAAAGTACGCTGGTATGCGGTGCGTGAGCTCAGACGCTAGAGCCTATATCATGGTCTTTTTGTGTCTCTGTGGACACGTAGAGATCCTCTCGTGTCGTGTCTGGCAACTTCGCATTAAAGGTACCAGGTAGATCCACCCGTAAGTGCTCGCGCCTGGGCTGTGACTGTTTCCCTTCCTTACTTTACAGTGGCCCGTCCCACACCACTCCGGAGCTTACTACCAGACTTTATTGGCCGCATTCGCGCGGACGCCGTCCTTCTCCAGACCGGAAGGCCGCAAATATATCGTTTACGGCTTTCGACTTACACCCTTCTTCCAGTTAAGAGCCTGACTGATTATTCCACCACACTGCCGATCAGAAGGTGACAAGTCTATTGTCCACAATGCCTGGCGTGCGCCTTTCTTCCTCTCACTGACAGACGCGATAAGTATCAATCGTAGACTTCAACCGATTCCCTCGTTTGAGTAGGTAAGCAGGACTGACCTCTGCTAGCAAGAGGCATAGATTCTCATGAGCCCCTGCGGCTGCAGGGGCTCATGAGAATCTATGCCTCTTGCACATGGAAGGAAATGGCTTAGGAATAAGTACGGGCAAGATTGCTACGGTCTTGGTGTTTGCACAATAGCTCGCAGGCGACTGTATTAGTTGGCTGTAATTGGCTGTAATGCTCCCTTGTCAGTCAAGCATGACGCTTCCAGAGGCAGGTTCCTCGGTGCAGTCGCAAGAACGTAGCTGTAAGACCGGACCTTAGCACTGGGATAACCTAGCAAAGATTGCGCATTTACAGTTAATGTGTTTTTTGTTTGCGTATTAGTTCGTTAAGATTTTTTAAAAAAATTCAGTCGGATCTTTACCAAAGCTTGTACCATTGTGCACAATAAGAAGGCACAGTTTCAATTCAAAGCATCCGCAGTTTAAAAAAGGCATCCGCGGCAGTGAAAATCAGTAATCAAATACATAATAGACATGGCATTCTATAATCTAAAATTGTAAACTGACATGACAAAATCGGTCTTGGAACAAGAGCCAAAGAAGTATTATAGAAGTATTATACACAGTTTCCACTTCAGGCTAGCGGAACATTGTCGCACGCACGCTATAGTTCAGTGCAGTTAAACTACTGAATATATTAACAGTGACACACACAAAAAATATATAGTTTCACGACTCCTGTATTTACAAAGCCAATTTGCTGACGATTAACCCTTTCCATCCTGATATAATTTCTGAAATAAAATTGACTGACAGTTCAAGAGTAATGCCTCTTGGCGCCAAGCTATTCTGATACCACCCTTGAACTAAAATGATTGATTTATCTCCTGATCTGTAATGCAGTCATCATAGGACGTTTGTCAAATTTGAAAACGTTCGGCCGCAGGATGTAATGGGTTAAACAAATTGTCCGTCTGCTGAGGAACATGTTTACTGACAACTGCCCGATGTCGAAAAGGTCATCGGGCCGATATCGGCCGCTGCCGGTCCGAAACACAGACGTGCTTGGGCCAACGGCGGCCAGCATCGGGCCGATGACATTGTGCGCACTGGGTGATGGGTAATGAATGGACCGCGATAGTTTAGATGTTAAAACAGCTTCGCGGCTTTTTAATAGTCATAATCGATAATAATACTGATATCTCAATGATAGTGCTTATTTAGCGTGGCGCCAGGCGTATCGCGTCGGTCCAGTGTGCTCTAGTTTAGAATGTGAAAGAGTTATCAGTGCAGACGTGGTGTTTCGGTGCAGACGGTTGCACTATGACATATCTCGGGACACAGGCCAAACTCGCTGTTAAGACTGAAATGAATTGCTGGCAGTACAAAAACTGTACCCTGTCGGGTTATAATGCATTTATGACACATGCGCGCACGTTAGCCTAAAATGTTCCTATCAGTTAACCCATATAGGCCCAACTCCCAACAGCAGGAGATAATTCGACCATGAAAATTAAAGGGCAGTGCCAGATGAGCTTGGCGCCTTAGGACGCCGAGCTCATCTGGCACTACCCTTGAATTATCACGGTCACGGTCAATCATTCTCCTGCACTGAGCTGGTACCTAGTCTTTAGATGACACCTGCAATGGAAATGAGACCATGGGGTTAAATGGGTTAAAAAAAAAAGAAAGAAGGAGATGCTAACAAGAACTGTGCGCGTGTGTGTGTGTGTGTGTGTGTGTGTGTGTGTGTGTGTGTGTGTGTGTGTGTGTGTGTGTGTGTGTGTGAGTGTGCCGTGTGTTTGCCGGGGGACTGAGAGGGGTAAGATCAGTGTGTGTGTGTGTGTGTGGGGGGGGGGGGGCTATGTGTCTGCGTGCGCGTGTGCGTGTGTGTTCACAAAATAACAAAGAAACAGGTTGCCTGCCTTCAGTATTTTAACACACAAAGTGACAATGCGCTTAAAGAGCGCCGAACATATTTCTAGATGACTCAGTTTTATCCACTAAAACGTGACTCTAAATGACCTCAATCCTCCATGTTTTCGAGGGACTGAAAACGTCCAGATTATTTAGTTGCCGCAGCGTCTCTTCTTTATACGTGCCGGGGAGGGGAGGCTCCCAATACACACAAGGCCATCGGGCCGACGTCGGCCGCCGTTGGCCTGCACCCTCCGCTCTTCCTCTGACACACGTAAATTTCGCCTTCCCAATTTCAAATGTAACGCACGTGGCGGTCGTGCCTTCTCCCATCTTGGCCCCGCCACTTGGAACAGCCTCCCCGCCCCTGTCCGTAACTGTCAAACGCTCTCCTCATTTAAATCACTTCTCAAAACCAACCTCTACAACGCTGCCTTTCACTAGTTCATTTCCCCAACCATGCACAATTCATCACCATTGTCACGTATTTGTCAGTGCATGGTGTGCGTGCGTATGCTGTGTGTGTGTGTGTGTGTGTGTGTGTGTGTGTGTGTGTGTGTGTGTGTGTGTGTGTGCGTGTTAGCTGTTAGCCTTTTCATTGTATCATCGCTTAGAGCTATTTTTAGAATAAGCGCTTAACAAATCTCCTTTATTATTATTATTATTATTATTATTATTATTATTATTAATGGCCTTTGCGCACTGGGTTGGGTTCAAATTCAAGACCGAAAGTCAAGTTTACCAAAGTCAAGTAAAACTATGATACGTGATCCTCAGAGGAGCAACATTGGGCAGCATTCTCACAAAACCCTAAACATCATATTCACGGTACCCCGTTAGAGCCCGACTGCAGTAAGAATGCGGCATAAGTATGTAAGCATGGGTCGTGCAGCCCAGTGGTCTTACTTACTTACGCCTGTCACCCCTACCCGGGTATAGGCCGTCGACGAGAGACCTCCAGCGACTCCTGTCCTGTGCTTCTCCTTCGATTTTACTCCAGGTGGTTCCCAGTCTCTTGATGTCTGCTTGGAGGTCTCGACGCCAGGAGTTTCTCGGCCTACCTCTTTTCCTCTTTCCCTGGGGGTTCCATGACAATGCCTGCCTAGTGATACTGGAAGCTGGCTTTCTCAGACTGTGACCAATCCATCCCCATCTTCTTCGCCCAATTTCATTCTCTGCTGTTATCTGCTCTGTTTTCTCCCAGAGTCTGACGTTGCTGATCTTCTCTGGCCAGTGGATTTTCAAGATTCTTCTAAGGCAACTGTTTATGAAGATCTGTACTCTGTTGACTGTGGTTTTTGTCAATCTCCAAGTCTCTGCTCCATATAGGAGAACTGCTTTTACGTTGGAGTTGAAAATCCGGACTTTGGTGTGTTGTGACAGCTCTCTGGAACTCCGCACTTTTTTCACCTGGAGAAAGGCTGCTCTGGCTTTACCGATTCGTGCTCTGACATCTGCATCAGTGCCGCATTTTTTGTCTATGATGCTCCCGAGATAGGTGAAGGAATCGACCTCCTCCAACGGGGTGCCAGCAAGCAAGACTGGTTCTTCCCTGGTTGCGTTCAGCCTCATTGTCTTTGTTTTCTGTTTGTGGATGGTGAGGCCCACTTGGGACGAGATGTCAGCAAGCCTCGTGGTCTTGTCCTGCATTTGTTGATGAGTGTGGGACAGTAATGCCAAGTCGTCTGCAAAATCGAGGTCGTCAAGCTGTGTCCACAGTGTCCACCGTATTCCACTTCGTCTGTGCTCTGTGGTCCTCTTGATGACCCAGTCTATGACCAGTAGGAAGAGGAACGGAGACAGCAGACACCCCTGCCTGACACCGGTTCTGACCTGGAGCTCCCTGGTGAACTGCCCTTCGTGGATCACACGACATGTCATGCCATCGTAGCTGCTCTTGATCAGGCGGACGAACTTTGTGGGTACACCGTAGTGTCGTAGGAGTTTCCACAGAGTCTCTCGGTCTACGCTGTCAAATGCTTTCTCGTAATCCACAAAGTTGACGTACAGCGGGGAGCTCCACTCCAGAGACTGTTCCACGATGATGCGGAGAGTGGCGATCTGGTCTGTACATGATCGGTTTTTCCTGAATCCTGCTTGCTGGTCTCTCAGCTGGGGGTCAACGGAGCTCTTCATTCTCTCCAGGATGATCCTGTTGAAGACCTTTCCTGGTACTGACAGCAAGGTGATTCCTCTGTAGTTGGAACACTTGCTGAGGTCGCCTTTCTTGGGAAGCTTGATTAGGTACCCCTCCTTCCAGTCAGCCGGCATCACCTCCTCTTCCCAGATCTTTCCAAACAGTGGGTACAGCATCTCTACTGTTGTCGCTAGGTCTGCTTTCAGAGACTCCGCTGGGATGCCATCTGGCCCTGCTGCTTTGCCATTCTTCAAAAATGCCACTGCTCTTCTGATCTCTTTCCGGCTAGGTCTGTCACAGCTGATGGGTAGGTCGGTCTCTGCTGGCTGGATGTCTGGGTGGTCAGGTGGGGTGGGTCTGTTCAGTAACTCTTCAAAATACTCGGCCCATCTGTCGAGTTGGTCTGCTCTGACTGCAATAGGCTTGCCTTCTTTGTCTTTTACTGGTCTTTCTGTATGGCCATACATGCCCGACAATCTTCTGGTAATGTCGTAGAGCTGTTTCATGTTGCCGCTGCCTGCTGCCTTTTCTGCCTCTGCTGCCAGGCTGTCTGTGTAGGCCCTCTTGTCTGCCCTGATACTCCTCTTCACCTCGCGGTTGGCTTCCGAGTATTCCTCCTGTGCCCTAGCTTTGGCTGCTCTCGTTGTTGACAACTGCTTTCTTCTGCTTCCTCACTTCTATCTTCTTCAAGGTCTGTGCCGACAGCCAGTCCTTGTGATGGTGTTTCCTGAACCCTACAGTGTCTTTGCAGGTTGAGTTCAGCGCCTCTATAACTGCCTTCCACTGCTGCTCTGTGGTGACCGCATCCTCTTCATTTACTAGCTCCTGTAGCGCTTGAAACCAGTTGGACAGCACCAGTTTGAACTCTTCTCTCACTCCAGTCTCTCTCAGGAGGCCTACATTATAGCGCTGTCTTCTTGTTGTCTCTGTGCGGCTTTTCTTTAACTTGAGCTTTATTCTTAAGGTGAGCAGATGGTGGTCTGAGGCGACATCTGCTCCCCTCCTCACTCGAGCATCTTGAAGGGATCTAAATTTCTTGCTAATGCAGATATGGTCTATTTGGTTCTGTGTAGTATGGTCAGTTGAGACCCAAGTTGCTTTGTGTATTCTTCTGTGTGGGAAGATGCTGCCTCCAATGACAAGTCTGTTTAGAGCACAAAAGTCTACGAACCTCTCCCCGTTCTCACTCATTTCCCCTAGTCCCTGTCTCCCCATCACCTCTTCGTATCCGGTGTTGTCCTCCCCTATTTTGGCATTAAAATCGCCCATGACGATGGTGATGTCTCGCTCCGCACATTTGTCCACGGCACTCTGGAGTCGGTCGTAGAACTCTTGTTTGTCTTCCTCGTCACTGTCATTAGTGGGCGCATAACACTGGATGACGTTCAGCTTGAACTTTTTCTTGGTTCTAAAGGCTGCTGTGATAATTCTTGGCCCAAGAGGTTCCCAGCCCATCAGCGCTCTCTGTGCCAGCCCAGTGGTCTGTCCACACGTAATTGTTTTTTCGGTTGATCCATTAGCGGCTTTTTTTTTTCTCCGTCTGTGCTAATCCATCATCAGAGCCTGAGGATATCCCAGTGCGCAAAGGCCATCGGGCCGACGTCGGCCGCCGTTGGCCCGCTCACTGTGCGCGAAACAGGCTTCCTGTATTTAGCTCAGCGCAGTGTTTTTAGTAGGAACACACTGAGTTGTGACACAGTTTTTAAAGTAAGAAAGTTACAGTGCGTAATGCTGTCACTGCGTAGGTATGCGTCGGACAATTATTAATAGTGAGGAACAGTCCTACGCAGTCAGTTACCTCCGTGGGGTGGGGTTGGGGGGGGGGGGGGTTGAGGTGTGACCTTCTGCTTGAAACGAAAGGCCTCCGGACGCTAGACTTTGTGTCACAGTGGCCGAAAAATCAAACAAAAAGGGAGCGGGGAGGAGGGGGGGGAGGGGGTGTGGACACGCTAATGGTGTGTGTGAGAACCTCCTACCGAGCGTGTGTGTGTGTGTGTGGGGGGGGGGGGACACTACAAAGAAGAGACATTGATACAGCATTTTAAAGAATTTAAGAATTTTTGACCGGGCGAGTGGGCGAGGGGGGGGGGGGAGACTCTCCACCACCACCACCGAACACACACACACACACACACACACACACACACACACACACACACACACACACAGATCCACCCCTAGCAATGATAGACTTATGCGTTATAACTTCCTTTTTTCTTTTCTTTTTTCTGTGTTGGTCAATAGTCCTTTGATCTGTGGTCATTCAGCTGGAAATGCTGCTCCCACTTCTGCCTTCCACCATCCGCTTTCTGTAGCCCCTGCTTCGTGTGTCATCACTCATTGTTTAGATGATTGACATTCTAACCCTTTGGCTGTTGGTAGTTCTTTATGTCGAGGTGATTTTTGCAGGAGTCACCTCGACATAAAGCGCTACAGACAGCCTAGGGTTAGCATGATCAATGGTTGAAACGTCACTATCGATCAACAGAGTAGATATTAGAACGATCTCTCCAGTGAAAACACAGGACTTTCCTGTCGAAGGACTATCGACCTCGTGACTATCCCCAGTAAGCAAAGGTCCACAGGCCCACGACGGACTGTGCGCGGGTCCACTGCGGCCTTCTTGGTCCCGAAAAACGTTTGGCTACTGGGGTCGATATGGAGGACTGACGATACTGTTCACGATATTCCAACGTGTCCGTCACTCTGGACACTGACTTGTGGACGAAAGATTTGATGCAACAAATTGATGGATGTATACGATGTTGAAAGAAACCATCTAGACCTACACGTCACATTTCTCTGCTATAAAACTTTCTCTTTGTATGAAACGATGCATAAAAACTCACAAAAGTGCGCGTGCAGATCACAAAAACAAGATGGGATGAACCAAACCTACCCACAAAATTTCTTCTATATGAGAGCCATAACCCACAAAGTCCCTTTTATGCGAGCTGTACTCGCTGTCAAGGGTCTCTACCTGTTGTCTTTGACCTGATTCTGATTTTGAAATATCTCCTATTGAAAAAGCCTCGCAGATTAGTAAATGCATCAGTGAGCTCTATAAAGGTCACAGCGTATACCCGTCATTGGTTTGAAAAACGTCATTTGTTATGACGTAATTTTATATTTTACGTCAGTGATATGAGTTTCACTTTGACTTCTAGACTTGAGAGAAATGGTGACAAAAACTTGAATTTCATTGTACAGTTCAGTCTTGCTATAATTTGTGTGAAGTGAGGCTGACTTTACCTAGATACATGATCTTCTACTGTACACACGTGTCAGTGTCTGTTTGTGTGTGTGTTTGTGTGTTTGTGTGTGTGTGTGTGTGTGTGTGTGTGTGTGTGTGTGTGAGAGAGAGTGAGAGTGAGTGAGAGAGAGAGAGAGAGAGAGAGAGAGAGAGAGAGAGAGAGAGAGAGAGAGAGAGAGAGAACAAACAAAAAAAAACATATGTCACAAAACCACACGTCACATCTGGAGTATAGCGCGGATGTCTGCGTGATGACGAAATTTCTGCTTTTACGTCACCGTCACAGTCTGATTTTCTCCAGAAGTGAAGGTTTTTTACTTTAAAAAAAAACAACACTTCTGCGTCTATAGAATTAATGTTCACTGAAAATGTTCAAGAGATACAAAGCTGGCTAATTAACTCATCCAATATGCAAAACTGCAAGTGAATATAACGAAAATTACGGACTCTAATATGGGTCAACCGACTTTTTATAAACGGTCATTTAACTCTTCAATAAGACATCCAATTTCAAAATGTTCGGAGGCTCTCCTAGATACCCCTGAATAAAGCAACTTCTCTAAAATCAAGATTGTGCTTATGCAAACTTCGGAGATTTTCTTGTTTACACACACACACACACACACACACACACACACACACACACACACACACACACACACACACACACACGCGCGCGCGCGCGCACGCACGCACGCACGCACGCACGCACACATACGTTTTACAGCGAGGTTTGCGTAACTAGACATGAAGTATTTTTTTTCTTGTTACTTCACCGTCAGAGTTTTACGCCAGCCCTTCTATGATGTCATGTGTGTTCTTTTGAAATCGCCCCACCGCGTCCCATCCTAAAAATCCCTTCTATAAATAGAAGAGACTTATAAAGAATCAGATATGTCCTGAATCAGTATTTTTTAATGAGTATAAAATAAAAATGATCAGAATAGAATCAAACTCAGTAACACGAAGAGAATAGATCAGTTATACTTATACGCTGTGACGGTGACGTAAAAGCAGAAATTTCGTCATCACGCAGACATCCGCGCTATACTCCAGATGTGACGTGTGGTTTTGTGACATATATGGGGTGTAGAGTGTTCATGGAGAAGTAGTACCTTTGACTTTTCAGCCAGCAGCGCCTCTTGGGGCAGGCGGGAGCACTGGTCTTCACATGGCATTCAACTCTCACAGCTGGCTCCAGGTCCTTTACCTAGCCACACCCCGGTAACCGCTTCTGCTGGCGGGCGAAACGTTGTGAGGGGCTGACGCGTCTCTCAGTCAGTTGAAATACTTGGAGAGGAGACGGGCGCCGCCAAGTTCGCCTAAGCCCATTGAAAGGACTGATGGACAAGCAACAGAATAAGAATAACATGCCGGATCGGTCGGGGCCCGGATCACCAACGACCGCGCACCCCATTGAAGGTCTCCAGGGTGGGGGCGACAAGTGTGTTACTGGAACCAAACCCACCATCAAGCTGCCCACGCAAGGAATAACTATCGGAACTTGGAACGTTCGCACACTCTACCAGTGCGGCAAAGTGAAGGAACTCACCCACGAGTTGAAGCGCTATCGCTGGGACATTGTAGGACTTGCAGAAGTTCGATGGACAGGCTTCGGAGAAACAACAACAGATGAAGGCCATAAAATCTGGTTCAGCGGAAAAGAAACCAAGCACGAACATGGCGTAGCTTTTATCGTAAGGAAAGAGGTGGCTGGAACTGTCATCAGCTGCACCCCCGTGTCAAGCAGACTAATCTCCATCCGCATCTCAGCCCGACCGCACAATATCACTATCATTCAAGTATACGCTCCAACAGCAGATCATGATGATGAAGAATTAGAAGAATTTTACGAACAACTGGACAACATCATCAAGAAAACACCTAAGAAAGACATTCTGACTGTCCTCGGTGACTGGAATGCAAAGATCGGCCCTGACGCCTACCAACAATGGGCAGGAACAGCTGGCAAGTTTGGCCTTGGAGAAACAAACGACAGAGGCCTGCGACTTTTAGAGTTCGCACAGAGTCACCGTCTCACCGTTGCTAATACCCTCCATCCACACAAGAAGTCAAGAACAGTGACATGGCAATCGCCAGGAGGCCTGGTCCATAACCAGATTGACTTCATCTTGCTGCCTCGACGATTCAAATCCAGCGTTAACAAAGCACAAACGAGGTCCTTTCCTGGCGCTGATATTGGCAGCGACCACAACCTCGTCCTTACTAGCCTCAAGTTGAAGCTGGCATTGAAACGAGATAGCAAGAGCCCTCGCATCAGATTCGACCTCCAGAAGCTAAAAGACCCGGAAGTAGAAGAGCTCTTCCAAGCCCAGGTGGGAGGCAGATTTGCAGCCTTGGCTACTTTGGACTGTGACGTAGACACCCTTGCTGGAAATATAAAAGAGGTGTTACTTTCTACAGCAGAAGAAGTGCTGGGGAAGCAGAGGAAGCGCAAACAGCCCTGGGTAACCGATGACATCCTCGATCTCTGTGATGAGAGGAGAGCCTGGAAGAAAAAGAGAGGCCAAGACCTCACATCAGCAAACAAGTACAGACTTGTCAACAAGAAGATCAGGAAGAGGATGAAAGAAGCCAAAGAAGATTGGATTGAAGACCAGTGTTGTAGCGTGGAAGAGGGCATGGCAAACGGCAACAGCAAGAAGGCTTATGAAACGCTAAGGACCCTCACCAAGACTCAACAGCGAACAGCCACAGTCATCGAAGACAGCAGCGGCCAACTCCTTACGGAAAACACTGCTGTACTAAACAGATGGACTGAGTACTGCCGAGACTTGTATAACTACAAGGCTGAGCCAGACACCAGCATCCTCCAAAACAACCAGGCTGGGGTCAGGAAGGCTGAAGACCTGCCAGTGTTAGCTGAAGAGGTGGAAGCAGCCGTACGCGGCCTGAAGGGAGGAAAGTCTCCAGGTGTAGACAACGTACCTGCTGAACTGTTGAAACATGGAGGAGAAGTAACAACGAAGGTCCTCACTACACTCTGTCAAAAGATCTGGGAGCAAAAGAAATGGCCAGTAGAATGGACACAGTCTCTAGTGATCCCGCTCCCCAAGAAAGGAAACCTGAAACAGTGCCAGAACTACAGAACTATCAGTCTGATAAGTCACCCTAGCAAAGTAATGCTTAGAATCATTCTCAACCGCCTCAAAACTTTCGCCGAGGAACTGCTGGCAGAAGAACAGGCTGGCTTCAGAGTTGGAAGAAGCACTGTAGAGCAGATTTTCAACTGCCGCGTCCTGATCGAGAAACATCTGCAGCATCAGCGCGAACTCTACCACAACTTCATTGATTTCAGGAAAGCATTTGATCGCGTCTGGCACGACGGACTCTGGCAAGTCATGAGATCGTTCAACATAGAGGAGGGACTGATCCAAATGATAGAAGCGCTTTACAAGAACGCCTGCAGCGCGGTTCTACTTAACAATCAGTCAGGCGAGTTCTTCAGGACGACGATCGGTGTCCGTCAAGGATGCCTGCTCTCTCCTGTCCTTTTCAACATATTCCTGGAGAAGATCATGCAGGAAACCCTCCACGACCACCATACTTCAATCTCTATTGGTGGCAGATCCCTGTGCAATCTTCGATTCGCAGACGACATTGACCTCATGGCAGGCAGCAATAGTGAGCTCCAAAACCTGACAGACAAACTTTCAACTAGCGCAGGGTCTTATGGCATGGAGATCAGTACGGATAAAAGCAAAGTGATGATCAACACCACAAGCGACAGCAGCAGCAACATTCACATGAACGGCCAGAAGCTAGAAGAGGTCAATAGCTTCAAGTACTTGGGAGCCACCCTGTCCAAAGACGGTAGTTGCATAGCAGAGATCCGTATCAGGATAGGTACAGCAACATCCGCAATGGCCAGGCTGGACAGGATATGGCGAAGTAACTCCATCAGCTTCACCATCAAGTACAGGCTTTACAAGTCCCTCGTAGTGTCTATTCTGCTCTACGGCTGTGAGACTTGGACACTGCTTGCAGACTCAGAAAAGAAAATCCAGGCCTTTGAGAACAAGTGCCTGAGGAAGTTGCTCCGCATCTCGTACCGCGAGCACAAGACCAACGAATATGTACGGAGCATCGTCACTTCCCTGGTGGGCCCACATGAACCCCTTCTGGCAACCGTGAAACGGCGCAAGCTTGCTTGGTTTGGCCACGTGACCCGACACAACACCTTGTCCAAGACTATCCTCCAAGGCACTCTCGAAGGAAGTCGTCGGCGAGGTCGTCAGAGAAAGAGTTGGGTCGCAAACATAAAAGAATGGACCGAACTCGAGATGCCAGACTTGCTTGCCACCGCCCAAAATAGAACTCAGTGGAGAGCACTGTCTGTTGCTGCTGCCTTTCAGTCCCCCCAACGCCCAGTTCGGGCAAGGGACTGATGATGATGATGACTTATACGCTCCAAAGACCACAGATTTTTGCATTTGACCCGTAAAACCCATGGAAACCCTGTCTCTCTTCTTCTTTTCCTTCTTTGGCTTGACTCCGCGAACGAAGATTCTATAGGGGTTGCCCACGACATCTGCAGGCATGCTCGTGGCTGCGGAGGCCAAAATCCGGGACAGGCAGGTTTGACCGCAGTGGCTGCAGGGGGGAGGTCTGGCCAGGGTTCTGAGTTGCGGCATCTCTGTTTTTTATCCTGAGCCGCTTGTCCCTAAGGCTAGCTCTGCGAGAGTCCTCAAAGGAGACGACTACCTTGTAAATGGTGGAGCGCCAGGTGTCGCGGTCCGCAGCAAGCGAAGACCACTGGCGGTGGTCGATTTGGCAGGCACTAAGTGACTTCTTGAGACAGTCTTTGTATCTCTTCTTTGGTTCCCCTCTGTCTCGGTGTCCAGTGGCGAGCTCGCCGAACAGGGTGATGTTCCACCATCTTGGAGACGTGCCCCGTCCAGCGGAGCTGTGTCCGCAGTAGCAAAGCCTCGATGCTCACAGTTTCTGCCTGTTCAAGGACCTCGACGTTGGTGACATAGTCACTCCAGTGAATGCCGAAGATGGTACGCAGGCAGCGCTGGTGGAAGCGTTCGAGGAGTCGTAGTTGGCTGCGGTAGAGGGCCCAGGACTCGGAACCATACAGCAGGGTGGTGAGGACGACAGCTCTGTACACGCTGATCTTGGTGCCTGTTTTCAGCTGTTGATTGTGCCACACCCGCTTGAATAGTCGCCCGAAAGCGCTGTTCGCTTTTGCCAGCCTGCTGTCCAGCTCCTTGTCCAGCTTGGCGTCTGACGTGATGATGCAGCCAAGGTAGGTAAACCGGTGCACTGACTTCAGTTCAGACTCCCCGATGGTGATGTGGGGAGGGCGATGCTCTTCCTTGGGTGCCGGCTGATGGAGGACCTCTGTCTTTTTCAGACTGACCTCGAGTCCAAAGAGCTGGGCAGCGTCTGCAAAGCAGGACGTGATGCGCTGCAGGGCTTTATGTGTGTATGCAACGAGGGCAGCGTCATCAGCAAAGAGCAGCTCACAAATCAGTCGGCTTAGGGTTTTGGTGTGGGCCTGCAGTCGTCTGAGGTTGAACAGGCTGCCATCGAGACGATACCTGATGTTCACTGCGTCGTCAACGTCGAGGTCTACTGTGGCTTGTTTCAACATCATGCTAAAAAAGATGGTGAAGAGGGTCGGTGGCAGCACGCAGCCCTGTTTCACACCATTGAGAATAGGGAATGGTTCTGAGAGGTCATTGTTGAGTCTGATCTGGCCTTGCTGGTCCTCGTGTAGCTGGACGATCATGCTGAGGAACTTTGGGGGACAGCCAAGTCGCTCCAGGATCTGCCACATGCCTTGCCTGCTCACAGTGTCGAACGCTTTTGTTAGGTCGACAAACGTTACGTACAGCCCTTTTGTTCTGCTCGCGGCACTTCTCCTGAAGCTGTCTCAGCACAAAGACCATGTCGGTGGTGCTCCTGTTGGCTCTGAAGCCACATTGCCCCTCTGGGAGGTGGTCTTCAGCAATGGCAGCTACCAGACTTGCGAGAATTTTCCCGGCAATGGACAGCAAGGTAATTCCACGAGAATAACACCAGTAACACCAAGAGAATAGATCATTTATACTTACACGCTCCAAAGACCACAGATTTTTGCATTTGACCCGTAAAGCCCATGGAAACCGTGTAGTGGACCGTTATAAGTCTATCTGCTGAGAGGAAGGAAACATCATCACGCTTCCTGCAGCCTGGCCCTCAGGTATTTGACGAAAACCTACACACTCAATACAAACGCAAACGCCGTTTTTCAGCTTAACCCTTTAAATCCGGATACACGTTAACGAGATAAATTTAACCATGATAGTTCAAGGTTGGTTCCAGAACAGCTTGTCGCCTCAGGCGCCAAGCTGTCCTGGAGCCACCCTTGAACTATCATGGAAATCTATCTCCTGAACTGAGATCTTATAGGAAAACTAAAAACTGATACGAAAAATTCATCCTCGTGATTTAATGGGTTAAGATATAAGTTCCCATGAAATAAGGTGCCGTGAACCAACATGGTCTAAGGGAAGGAGACCCCGACAGAAAACCCCTGGTCCTCCTAGTAAGGAGGTTGGGCGTGGGGGTAGCTTCCCCACCCTGCAAATAAGGAAATAGCTACAAAAACGCCGACGAAAAGACAAACAGCAATTCCTTTCCTGGAGGAGGAAGGTTCTTCTACCAGAAGATTTATGACATCCTGTGGTGAAAGCCGGAAGTCTTCGGAAGCCACAGGACCAAGCCGCCTCTCTCTATCCAGAGACACAACCATGGGCACATGGAATGTCAAGACCATGTACCAGAGCGGCAAGGCCGCCCAGATAGCAGCGGAAATGCAAAAGTACAACCTTTCCCTAATAGGTATCAGTGAAGCCAGATGGACGCAGTCTGGCCAGAAAAGGCTGTTAAGTGGGGAGATGATTCTGTATTCAGGTCATGAAAAGGAGAATGCCCCCCATACAGATGGAGTAGCATTCATGCTGTCACCAGTGGCACAGAGAGCGCTGATGGGCTGGGAACCTCTTGGGCCAAGAATTATAACAGCAGCCTTTAAAACCAAGAAAAAGATCAAGCTGAGCGTCATCCATTGTTATGCGCCCACTAATGACAGCGGCGAGGAAGAGAAACAGGAGTTCTACGACCGACTCCAGAGTGCTGTGGACAAATGTGCGGAGCGAGACATCACCATCATCATGGGCGATTTTAATGCCAAAATAGGGGATGACAACACCGGATACGAAGAGGTGATGGGAAGACAGGGACTAGGGGAGATGAGTGAGAACGGGGAGAGGTTTGTAGACTGTTGTGCTCTAAACAGACTTGTCATTGGAGGCAGCATCTTCCCACACAGAAGAAACACAAAGCAACTTGGGTCTCACCTGACTATACTACAGAGAACCAAATGGACCATATCTGCATTAGCAAGAAATTTAGAAGATCCCTTCAAGATGTTCGAGTGAGGAGGGGAGCAGATGTCGCCTCAGACCACCATCTGCTTACCTTAAGAATAAAGCTCAAGTTAAAGAAAAGCCGCACAGAGACAAAAAGAAGACAGCGCTATAATGTAGGCCTCCTGAGAGAGACTGGAGTGAGAGAAGAGTTCAAACTGGTGCTGCCCAACCGGTTTCAAGCACTACAGGAGCTAGTAAATGAAGAGGAGGCGGTCACCACAGAGCAGCAGTGGAAGGCAGTTAGAGAGGCGCTGAACTCAACCTGCAAAGACACTGTAGGGTTCAGGAAACATCATCACAAGGACTGGCTGTCGGCACAGACCTTGACTTGAAGAAGATAGTAGTGAGGAAGCAGAAGAAAGCAGTTGTCAACAACAGTCGCACGAGAGCAGCCAAAGCAAGGGCACAGGAGGAATACTCGGAAGCCAACCGCGAGGTGAAGAGGAGTATCAGGGCAGACAAGAGGGCCTACACAGACAGCCTGGCAGCAGAGGCAGAAAAGGCAGCAGGCAGCGGCAACATGAAACAGCTCTACGACATTACCAGAAGATTGTCGGGCAAGTATGGCCATACAGAAAGACCAGTAAAAGACAAAGAAGGCAAGCCTATTGCAGACAGAGCAGACCAACTCGACAGATGGGCCGAGTATTTTGAAGAGTTACTGAACAGACCCAGCCCACCCGACCCCCCCAGACATCCAGCCAGCAGAGACCGACCTACCCATCAGCTGTGACAGACCCAGCCGGGAAGAGATCAGAAGAGCAGTGGCATTTTTTAAGGATGTTTTTGCAATATTTATCAGGATGAAAAGTGTAAGCGGGAACATCACCACGAACAACAGATGATCAAGTTAAAAGGGTTCTGTTTTTATGATCGTTTCCGGCTTTTGAGTCTTTTTTTTTGTGTGTGTGGGGGCAGATGGTGACTTTTACTGTGACCTAACGTTCTTTTATCATAAGGCAAGAAGAACGTGCGCAATACATCAATGAGCTTGTATCAGTCGCAGGGTTGGACGTGAATATTAGGCCTATTTCCATATCTGTTGACGCCGGTTTGAGATAAATGTTAGATAGAGGTTTTGTTTAGCCGGAGTCGAATTTAGATTCTCGTTCGGAGTAAATTGTAAAGATCCAGGAACAGTCGCGCACGTGTGTACGTGTGTGTGTTACAGGTGTGTGTGTGTGTGTGTGTGTGTGTGTGTGTGTGTGTGTGTGTGTGTGTGAGTGTGTGTGTGTGTGTGTGTCCGACAGGGACAGAGAGAGAGGGGAGGGGCAAATAATTGTAAACGTGCAAGTAAAAGTTGAAAATCAGCCGTGTTTTTTTTTTTTTTTAAACATATTCATGGACATAAAGCGCTTTTTTTTCTTTTTTTTTATTAAACTGAAAAATTCAAACCCATTCGGAAAACATGGATTGAAAAAGGACCAGTCCTGCAATCCCAGAGATAAGAAAATCTTACTTTGCGTACTTTATGAAAGTAAAAGTGAACGTATATAATATGTTAAACTATGAGTGGTGGTGATTTGACACACAAGTTCTGGCACCGAGGCTCTGCCGACGAGCCAGAAACTTGTGTCAACAGCAAGTCGATGCTCGTAAATCATCACCGCTCAAGATTTAACGTATTTAGTACACTGTCCGTGGTTAACTTGAATAGGTGTCGTTCCTATTTCATGTCATGTCGGTTTGACGGCGGGGTTGACTCGATCGAGCCTACACAAAGCGTTTTTGTTTTTCTGATCGGCATAACCATGAAATGGACCTCTCTAACACGAAGTTCCACAGCTGTGACTGTTTTTTTTTTTTTTTATTAATCGAGTTCCAACGTAATGTCTATTTTTTTTATATAGTCCTTTTAGCCCCAAGGTCCAATTTCTCAAATTTTGGAGGTGTTGCCTAATGACTATGTACTAGTTGCAGGAGATGGACTGACCATGATAATTCAAGTGTAGTGCCAGATTAGCTTGGCGCCTCAGGTGCCAAGCTAATCTGGCACTACCCTTGAATTATCGTGATCAATTTATCTCCTGCTGTAGGGACTCGGGGCTAAATGGATGGTGGTTGATGATCTGTGCCTATGGCGTAGTATCAGACGGTGTGTGTATTACATACATCACACGAGTATGCAGTTGTCAGTCGCCGGCATAAACCTGAAGCGAATGGCGTATCGCAAGTGCAATCCGAGTCCAAATTCAGCCTACCAGTTTATTGCCATTCATACCACTAACCATCCATCATAGGCAGTGGCGGATCCAGAGGGGAAGGGGGGGGACGTAGGGGGCCCTGCCCCCCCCCCATCAGCCTTGGCAATTATTGTTGTTTTTTTTTTTTAAGGTGGTGGAGGGTTGGTTAATTTTTTTTATGGATTTTTTTAAATTTTTTTTTTATTTTTTAGTGGTGTTGGTTGGTGAGATTTCTTTTCATCATGGTACGCAGTCTTCTTAACCTTTCTTGTCCTCTCTTACGTACTGAATCAGCCTAATGAGTCGAGACTAGTCAAATAACCTCAGTTCGAAAAACAGAGTGTCAAGTGCCCCCGCAATCAAAGGGGCTCATGAAAAGTTGTGTCTCTCACTGTGCGATATCATCAGCATCGCATCCTCACTCCGAGTCAGCCATATGATGTAAGTCCTTGAATGTTGGTCCACCCCAATTGTGGGTAAAATAATAATAATAATAATACCGTTATTATATAGGCGCTTTTTCTCAATTTTGGGGCAAATCGACTCAAAGCGCCGCGAACTGAAACCCAACACGCACACTCACGTAACAGACACGGATTTACGCCATTTAAGACAAACACAGTCCAAGACAGACGAAGGGCCAGTTCAGCTACTGAAGTTACAAAGATTTTTGATCGTTTGTATTTGAAATTTGTAACGTGGCCTGAAACCAGTACCAAAGTGTGGGGGATGTGTGAGAATTCAGTCCCTGCTGATATACGGCTCCTCAGTAGAACCATAGAGTTTCATAAGTCCCTGTAGGCAAAGGGGCTCCTGAAAAGCTATACATCTTGATGTGCTATACACATGTACCATCCTCAGACTGAGGCAGTCATTTGAGGATATGCCTACGACTGATGACACGCCCGGCTGAGGCATTTGTCCAATTAAAAAGCGAGAGGTCGGCTTTATGGCTGCTGTTAGACCAGCTGGTGTCACCTGTTAATCGGATAATTGTCCCCGACTGCTGATACAGCGGAGTCTGGTTACGGATCATTGAACTTCACCGGCCGTCGTTGTCCGCAGTAACGGATGCCTTTCACAACAGTCTCACGTCGTTATGTCGATTCCGGTTTAAATTAGATTAGTCTTTTGATGCTAACGTGAATCTTCTCTAGCGCTGGCAATCACATTGTAACCGTATTACTGCAATTAATAGGCTCATAGGTAGCGACGATCGCTAAATCCGAAGAAATCAAACATCACAAAAAAGAGCTCTGTGCGAATTAGTAGTCCATCCATCGGGACATTTAATACTCTTCGAAGCACAGCGTCGAATAAATTTGCCTCTTACAAGCGCACGCCAGCGCACCCCCTAAGCGCACGCCAAATCTGTAGAGCAGGCGTGAGCTAAAACACTCAAAATTCCATTTCCCAATACTGCTTTCTGGACCTTTCCAGCTGTTATGTACTTCTTCTACTAAAGCTGAACTGGTTCCATTCACCCTCCTCTGAATATACATGAAAGGCACAGAGCTACATAGGGGACATTTAGCAAACTAAATACTAGGAACATTTAGTTCTCCATTCCCCAAGTATCACTCATCACCATCCCAGCCTGCAGGGACCTTGTTTTTGACCTCAGATCTCGCCTGTCAAGGTTTATAAACATCTCCCCACTCTGACACTGGCTTCGTGGGAAAAATACAAGAAATAGTATGAGAAAGGGGCTGTGTGGTACTGGGCGAATTTATTCGCCGGTGTGCGCTTATTAGAAGGCTATAAAATTCGACGGCGTGCACTTGAAGGTTGTGCGCCGTGCGCGGAAGTTAATGTAAACGCAACCGACATTGCTAGGGACTTTGTGATCAAGCAGCCTCGCAAGATTCTCCTCCCGTCCTTTTTGTTTGCGGAGGAAAAAAAGTAGATTAGCTTACTTCTTTGACTGGCAACAGACTGTGAGTCACCTGTTAATGCAGGTAAGCTATTATGGTTCCACTCAGAGTTCTAAGTCACAGGTCTAGAGACATGTCGACTGTGATAGTTCAAAGGTGATGTCGGAAGAGCTTAGCGCCTATGTGCGCCAAGCTATTCTTACACCGCCCTTAAACTGTCATGGTCAATACACATCTTGTCATAGCATGTCTGGCCTTTATGACTTAACAGGTGTTTTAGTGTTGTAGTCTCTTTCTATTATTTTGTCCCTTTGTGCATTTAAAAAAAAAAAACTTCCATGGTTGTAAAACGTGTGTGTGTGTGTGTGTGTGTGTGTGTGTGTGTGTGTGTGTGTGTGTGTGTGTGTGTGTGTGTGTGTACATAGCTTCGGTATATATAGTTTAATGACTTATTTTATAACAGTAAGGAGTTTGAATGACGTCCATCGTGTTGGGGTGGGTCGGCGACGGGAGGGGGGGGGGGGGGAGTGTCGGCGACGGAGGGAGGGAGATCGGCGGCAGCGAATTTGGGCCTCCCTGGATCCGCCCCTGATAGGTATAAAACCACGTCCGAGTCAATGGCACACAACCAACCTCCTCTACAAAACAATAGGAATGCCGGACGACCACCCGGCCAAATAAACCCTAAACACCAACCACACACCCAAATGGGAACCCACCCAACAACCCCAAATAAAAACAGTGGTACAGAAGCTAGAAGAATCCATAAATCTTAAACTACCAAATAAAGTACCTAACCCACCAATAGCAGAAAGAGCAGCCAACCTCCTCTACAAAACAATAGGAATGCCGGACGACCACCCGGCCAAACAAACCCTAAACACCAACTACACACCCAAATGGGAACCCACCCAACAACCCCAAATAAAAACAGTGGTACAGAAGCTAGAAGAATCCATAAGTGTTAAACTACCAAATAAAGTACCTAACCCACCAATAAGCGTACCACCATGGAAACTACCCCAAATATAAGTAGACCTGGACCTAACCAATCTCCAAAAATAAATAGACGGACCCAAAATGAGACTAGAGTTCGACGTAAAAAGAACAACCACGTACAATAACTACACCATCATCTACACAGATGGACCCCACGACCCACGCAACTGGACTAGGTATCCACGTTCCCCACAAATCGGACAGAGCCATCAAACTACCAGACCACACGGCGATCTTCACAGCCGAACTCACGGCAATCCTAGGAGCCATCAATGTAATAAAAGCAGACCTGAAGGCAGCCAAACAAATTCTCATAGCTTCTGATTCCCTATCAGCGATCCAGGCGATCCGAAACCTGGACTCCTTCCGAGAAGACCTAACATATCTTATTAGACTCAGAGTAGCGGAACTTACAGAATTAGGCCAGGAAATTAAGTTCATTTGGGTTCCCTCCCATGTAGGGATCCCAGGTAATGAGAAAGCAGATAAAATAGCGAAGAGAGGCCTCGACCAAGAATCGACCTTCTTCAACCTACCCCTGTCGGCAGCCGAAAGATCAAACGCCCTCCGGCCAGCCTTTCAAAATCTATGGGTAAAGGAATTCCATCACTCAAAATGAGGTAGACGTAAAGGCATCACGAGGGTCCTAAACAACGTACCCATCCTACTTTCAGGCAAAAGGAAAGACCAACCCCGACTAACAAGAATCAGATTAGGGGGCGAGAGATACCTGGTCCACCCCAACCCAGTCATATGTACATGCGGCCACACATTCACAACAGAACATGCACTCCTAGACTGCCCAACCATAAACCACGCCAGAGCTAGACTAGAAGACATATTAAACTCACCCCTGGAAGGTCTCATAAACCCCACCCCAGACACCTGGCACACCACCACAAACCACACAATACAACTACTTAACAAACACCCCCTGATCCAACACATCTAAACAAACGACTATCTATCTATCTATCTATATCCCGTAGTCTTGCCGACCGTTGGGGCACCACTGATGACTTGGCAACCAGCTCCCTCCATTCCTCTCTGTTCTCTGCCATTCTCAGGGTATCGCCCAGCTTCAGTCCTGTCCACTCTGAGATATTGTCCTCCCATCTTTTCCTCTGTCTTCCTCTCCTTCGTCCTCCTTGCACAGTGCCTTGCAAGGTTGTTTTGGCAAGCCCTGCTGAACGTGTGACATGCCCATACCACTTCAGTTTGCGTTTTCTCACAATGGCTAATAAGTCTTCATAGGGCCCGATGGCTTGCCTGATTCTGCTTCCCACTTCCTCGTTTGTGATGTGATCTCTGTATGAGATGCCAAGCAGCCTTCGAAAACATCTCATTTCAGTGGCTTGTATCCTCCTTTCAAGGTCTGCTGTGAGGGTCCATGACTCGCAGGCATACAAGAACACTGAGATGACTAAGGAGCGCATCAGTCTGATCTTGGAGCAGAGTGTGATGTTTCTGTCCTTCCATATGGTCTTCAATCTTGTCAGTGCTGTTGTTGTCTGCGCAATCCTGGACAGTATTTCTGGTTTTGATCCCTCATCTGTCACAATGGCTCCTAAGTATTTGAATTTCTTGTTTCCAGTTTTTGGCCTCCAACCATGATTTCAGTGCCAATGCCACTGGCCTTATTGGTCATCAGTTTGGTCTTCTCTGCACTGATTTCCATCCCATATGCAATGGCTGTACTATCCAGCTTTTCCACCAGCTGAGCTAGCTCCTTCTCTGTTCCTGCAAGGCCATCAATGTCGTCCGCAAAGCGCAAGTTCGTGATTGTTCTGCCTCCAATACTGACAGTTCCTTCATGATCTTTCAGAGCGTCCGTCATGATTCTTTCCAGGAAGATGTTGAAAAGAGTAGGTGAGAGCAAGCAGCCTTGTCTGACTCCAACTGTAGTCCTAAACGAGTTTCCTATTTTGCCGTTAAAGCAGACTGCGCTAGTGGCCTTGTTGTAAAGGTTTGCTATGACTTTGATCAGGATGGCATTGATGTTGTATAGCTTCATGGTGGACCAAAGGGCTGCATGCCACACCCTGTCAAACGCTTTCTTAAAATCCACAAAGACATGATAAAGGTCCTGCTGGTGCTGGAGGTATCTCTCACACAGAACTCTCAGGTTGAAGATCTGCTCAGTTGTGCTGCGCCCTGGTCTGAAGCCTGCCTGTTCCTCAGCTATGATTTCCTCTGCCTGTGGCTTCAGCCTGTTCAGTAGGATCTTTAACATGACTTTGCTTGGGTGGGATATAAGACTGATCGTGCGATAGTTCTGGCATTGATGTAAGTTGCCTTTTTTGGGGAGAGTTATTATAAGTGATTGGGTCCTTGGTGTGGGCCAATCCCCTGACTGCCAGATCTTATTGCAGATTGTTAGTAAGGCGTTTATCGTGTCTTCTCCCCCTTCTTGGACTAACTCTGCAGGGATGTTGTCTGCTCCGTCATGACAAAAACGAAGGAGACCCAACTCTCCACCCCCCCCCCCTCCCCCACGACTCGACCCCCCTAGGGTGCGGGCGGCCATGATACTAGATTATAAAACTAGCGATGCGCGGGCATCAGCGACGGGGGCCACGGACAGCGTAGCGTACGGATCTCCACGCTGCGCTCTTGGCTTGACTTCGCGAACGAAGATTCTATAGGGCTTGCCCACGTCGTCTGCAGGCATTTTCGTGGCTGCGGAGGCCAATCCGGGACAGGCAGGTTCGACCGCAGTGGCTGCAGGGGAAGGTCTGGTCAGGGTTCTGAGTTACGACAACTCTGTTTTTTCTTCTGAGCCACTTGTCCTTAAGGTTAGCTCTGCGAGAGTCCTCAAAGGAGACGGCTGCCTTGTGAATGGTGGAGCGCCAGGTGTCACGGTCCGCAGCAAGCGAAGACCACTGGCGGTGGTCGATTTGGTAGGCACTAAGTGACTTCTTGAGACCGTCTTTGTATCTCTTCTTTGGTGCCCCTCTGTCTCGGTGTCCAGTGGCGAGCTCGCCGAACAGAGTGATCTTGGGTAGGCGATGATCCTCCATCCTGGAGACGTGCCCCGCCCAGCGAAGCTGTGTCCGCAGCAGCAAAGCCTCGATGCTCACAGTTTCCGCCTGTTCAAGGACCTCGACGTTGGTGACATAGTCACTCCAGTAAATGCTGAGGATGGTGAAAGCGTTCGAGGAGTCGTAGTTGGCTGCGGTAGAGGGCCCAGGACTCGGAACCGTACAGCAGGGTGGCGAGGACGACAGCTTTGTACATGCTGATCTTGGTGCCTTTTTTCAGCTGTTGATTGTGCCACACCCGCTTGAATAGTCGCCCGAAAGCAATGTTCGCTTTTGCCAGCCTGTTGTCCAGCTCCTTGTCCAGCTTGGCGTCTGACGTGATGATGCAGCCAAGGTAGGTAAACTGGTGTACAGGCTTTCGGACTCGCCGATGGTGATGTGGGGAGGGCGATGCTCTTCCTTGGGTGCCGGCTGATGAAGGACCTCTGTCTTTTTCAAACTGACCTCAAGTCCAAAGAGCTGGGCGGCATCTGCGAAGCAGGACGTAATGCGCTGCAAGGCTCTCTCTGTGTGTGCAACGAGGGCAGCGTCATCAGCAAAGAGCAGCTCACGAATCAGTTGGTCTAGGGTTTTGGTGTGGGCCTGCAGTCGTCTGAGATTGAACAGGCTGCCATCGAGACGATACCTGATGTACACTGCGTCGTCATCGTCGAGGTCCACTGTGGCCTGCTTCAACATCATGCTGAAGAAGATGGTGAAGAGGGTCGGTGCCAGCACGCAGCCTTGCGTCACGCTGCGCTACTACCGAGCAAAACAAGCCACAGCATCCGAACGAGGCGGACGGTTCACCCGCGCTTCGCTCAAAAGAAAAGAGAGAACAAAGACAAGTCAAGTCAAGAAACCAGTCAAGCGAGATTAAGCAAGCTCTGCCCCAAGCCACGACAGAACAGATGGCCTCAAAAAGGAACAAAAGGTAGACAAGCAGACAACAGGTGGAGGAATACACCTCCAACCTCCCCCATGTGCCACGGCCGCAGCCAGCGGCAAATCGAGAGACAAGGAGCTACCGGCCCCCTCTGTCCCCACCGATACGGCCGCAAGTACAACCAGCGTGGGAATCCTCGCCCCCACAGCTAACGGCACAGCCAACACGGTCGGCCCACCCGCTGGCCACATTCGAGACTTATTCAGAGGAGGTTTTCCATCACCGCAGCATGTGAGGCGGTTCCTCCAAAGGCAAGTGGACCCACCTAGCCCGCAACAATTCCAAGTCGAAGAAGAAGAGACAGCCCCAGCCAGCCCCCGAGCACCGCCACCCCAAGATGAAGAACCCGAAGAATCGTCGGAGCCAGCGTCGGAGCCAAACTTCCCACCCTCCCCGCCGCCGGTCACCCTCCCCGAATCAATCACTCGGGAACGGCCGGCATCGCCTGCGGAGGAGGGGACCCGGCTCCGGGGTGTGGATTTCGACGACCTGGTCCTGCTACTCCAGGACGCGGTGCCGGTCATCAGAGCGGTCAACGGGGATGATTACCACCGAGCGCTGGTCGCCGCCCGGTGGCTGGTACACACCGGGGCCCTTAAAGATCTTCTCCCCCCAAAGACGGAAAGTACGGCCAGCCAAGCCACCACCAACACCACCTACAAGGACAGCGAGTGCCAGGTAGCACCCGACATAAAATCAACGGGAACAACAGCCGCCCCAACAACTGCAGCCAAAAAGATTGGCACTACGACCACCACCACCAAGAACAGAGGATGCGGTAACACCGCCCCGCCCACTCAAGAAGCAGGCACCGATGCAACCCCGGTCCCAACCAAAGAGACGAAGAGCACCTCTACAGACCCAGCACCACAAGCGACCAACACCAACCCGCGCCAACTAGCCAACAAACCAGCCACAGACCCCCGAAAACGTCACAGACCACCCAAGCGCTTCTGGAACCAGCGCCCGCCACTACTCCCCACACCGCCACCCCACCTTCGCCTGCCACCTCAACACCGCCACCCACCCCGCCCATTCCAGCGCCCAACCCCTCCCCCCCCCCCCCCTCCCGGCCCAGAATCCACTGGCCGCCACCACCGCCACCCAACCTCCCCAGGCCCTACTACAGCCAGCCCCGGTTCTACCGGCCACCACCACCTCCGCCATCACTTTTACAAGAGATGCTAGAGTGGCTGACATTTCAACACCCCCCAGCCTGGCGCTAAAGCAACGGTGCACCGGCCACACCACCCGCCTCCCCCACCACCAACCACCCGGCCCCGGCGATACCACCAGCCGCTGCGCGACGGAGCGACAGACAGTCAGCGAGACACCCCCTCCCCCCCCCCCCCCACCTCCTGGCCCACCCCCCCTCGGACGAAATCAGCGATAGCTAGAAGTCTTGGTCCATTCAAAATTGTACTTGCACTTGCATCAGCGACAGACAGCCAGAGCGAAACCCTCCCCCCCCCCCCCCAACCCCATGCCCCTCCCCAACCCCATGCCCCCCCCCCCCCCCCCCCGGACGAAATCAGCGCAAGCTGGCTCGGAAGTTCTTGTCCCTTCAATAATAGCATCTAACATCTAGCATCTAGGCACACAACCTTTAGGATCGGTACAAGACAATCTATCGCTGCCTTAAGCCTCTATGAATTCGGTGCCAACACACTGTGACCAACCAATTAATGGCAGTGTATAGCCGGTGGAATGTTGTACAATGTTACGGGAGCCACGATCAGACTAGTTGACGACCATGAGATTCTAGGACATCTTCAAGTTTCTTCAGCTTTATTATGCAACTTAAAACAATATGGATTGAACCATAACCCACAAAGTCCCTTCTATATGAGAGCTGTCCTCGCTTTCAAGGGTTTTGTCTTTGACCTGATTCTGATGTTGAAATATCTCCTATTGAAAAAGTCTCGCAGATCTGCCAATGCGTGAGTGAGCTCTGTAAGGGGCGCAGGACATACGCGTCATTGGTTTGTCAAACGTCATTTGTCATGACATATTTTTAGTTTGATATTTTACGTGATATGAGTTTCACTTTCGCTTCATAGGCTTGAGAAAACGGTGACAAAACTAGAATTTTACAGTACAATTTCAGTCTTGCTATAATTTGCGTGAAATCAGGTTGACTTTACCTAGCTACATGATATACTAAGTACATGGGTCACGTGCATGCTCTTCTGAAAGCGCGTCAATGTGTGTGTGCTGTTAGTGTGCGCGCGTGCGCGCTCAAAACATCTCCAAGACATCTCCATCTCCGGGCGCATGAGGATCTATGCCTCCTGGAGATGCGCGCATGTTTGTGTGAGAGAGCTCGGAGAGCGCGCGCGCGCGAGAGAGATTTGCGTCATTTTTAGAGTATTGTGTCAATTGTCTGCATGGTGACGGAGTTGCTTCCTTTACGTCACCGCCAAGGTCTTTCTCCAGAAGTCCATATTTTTTTTTACTGTTTAAATTTTTGTTTTTTTCTGAAAATAATTCATTTTTACTAAAGAAGTTGAAATGGTACAAAGATGGCTAACAACTCATCCAATGTCTTTCTCCAAACTAGCTATATCGGGTCACCTGCATGCTCTTCTGAAAGCGCGACGATGTTTGTGTGTGTTCGTGTTTGTGCGTGCGCGCGCGCTCCAAATATCTCCAGAAGACATAGATCCTCATGCGCCAGGAGGGCGCATGAGGATCTATGCCTCCTGGAGATGCGCACATGTCTGCGTGTGAGACAGAGAGAGAAAGCACGCTAGAGATTGATTGATTGATTGATTGATTGATTGTACATTGCTTAACGTCCCGAGAGCAACAAGGCTTTCTCAGGACGTGCCTGCACTGCTTGTGAAAAAAAAAAAAACTAAACAGAACATTGAATGTATGTCGCCAGCCGGTCAAATACATTAAATAAACCTAACACATGGGGCCTAAATAAAGCTAAGACCATTTAGCAACACACATCCAATATCAAGAGCTACAGGCAGTGCAGACAGTAGGGAGAGTTTTAAAAAGGCAAATACAGGTGAATGGACAAAGAGTAGACAGAAACACATGCCCCAGAATAGAGAGAAAAACCCACCCTGTGGGGCTGACCAGGGTGACCCTGGGAACTAAAAAATACCTAACCCCACCCAAGTCCCCCAGGGCAGACCCGGGGGGGGTCACGCTAGAGAGAATTACGTCATATTTAGAGTCAATGTCTACGTGGTGACGGAGTTGCCTCTTGTACGTCACCGCTACTGTCTGATTTTCTCTAGAAGTCAAGGTTTTTTACTGTTTTAATTTTTTTTCTGAAAAGAATTAATTTTTAGTGAAAGTTGAAAGGATATACAAATCTGGCTAACGAACACAACCAATGTCTTTCTCCAAACTAGCTATCTCCAAAATTTCAAGAAAATATGACAAAATTACGGTTGGTTGTACATTGCCTAATGTCCCGACAGCAACAAGACTTTCCCATGACGTGCCTACAATGCTTGTGAAGAAAAACTAAACAGAATATTAAACGTTTGTCGCCAGCTGGTCTAATACGCTAAATACACCTAAGACCATTTAGCAACACACATCCAATATCAAGAGCTACAAGAAGCGCAGACAGTAGGGAGAGTTTAACAAAGGAAAATACAGGTGAATGGACCAAGGGTAGACAGAAACACAAACCCCAGAACAGAGGGGAAAACCCACCCTGTGGGGCTGACCAGGGTGACCCTGGGAACTAATAAGTAGTTAACCCCAACCAAGTCCCCAAGGGCAGACCCGGGTGGGGGTGACAAAATTTCGGACTCTAATCTGGGTCAACCGACTTTCTGTAAACGGTTTTGTCTTCAACGAGACATTCAATTACAATATGCTCGGAGGCTGTCTTAGCCACCCCATTAATAAAGTATTTCGCCAATTTTCAAGCTTGCGTGTACAGAAATACCGCAGATTCTCTTGTTTACGCACACACACACACGCACGCACGCACACACGGTGCTTCGCGTCAAATGTACGTTCAGCAGCGAGGTAAGTAACTAGACATGTCATTTTTATCGTGTTACTTCAGTTGTCAGAGGTTTAGGCCTACCCGCTTTTGATATCATGGACATGCGATTAAATTCGCACCAGCGCGACCCATCCTAAAAAGTCGCCTCTATAAATAGAAGAGACTTTTTTTAAAAAAAGGATTACGGATAATGTTCGAAGCAGCGAATAAGCATTGTGAACAAGTAAAATGACTTAACCATGGACATAATTTGAGGTTGGTTGCTTATCATAAAAGCGTTAGTCATACGAGGAAAAAAAATATCTTAAAATGATTTGTAATCCCGGCTAAATTTTTGGTATTCAGAATTGCTTCTTATTGACAATCGAGACAGCTTTGGACGTCGCATTTTAAAGCAACATACAGAATGTAGGCTAAATATTTTAACATAGCTCTGAAAGTAATACAATTTTTTTAAACAGAAAATAAAGTTTCTTTTTTAGCATGATTGTCATTGGTCTCAGGAAGTAGACCAACTGTTTAGTGCTTTATTGCGCTGGATCTTTTACTGACTAGACCGTTCTTCTTCCATTTATCATAAAGGCCAAATGACTGGGGCTGGGTCTATCGTTGATACATATGTATAAGCCATTTAGTCGCGACGCACTACAGCAAGAGATAGATCGACCATGATAATTCAAGGATAGTGCCAGATTAGCTTGGCGCCTGAAGGCGCCAAGCTAATCTGGCACTACCCTTAAATTATCATGGTTGATCTATTTCCTCCTGCAACTCGGTTACGTAGTCGTTAGGCGACACCTCCAAAACTTGGGAAAATGCAGTCGTGTGGTTAAATGGTTTAAAGCCATCTTCGTGGGGCACATGAAGAGCGATACCGCTGGATATGTTGGGGTTGAAGAGGATCTTTCTCTCCAGCAGGTGGGTTGATTTCACTGCAGGAATAATGTAGGCCCGAGACCGCTACACTGAAAGACTTCGGATTGTACAAGACTTGAGAAGAAATCAGTTGGGTAGGGGAACACGAAAATGGAAAGTAGGTCTGTGTGTCCGTGGTAAAGAATGGGAACCCTTTTCACCACGAGTCTGCTTATAGACACCATGTAAGAACTTATTGAACAGTTCAGTCCCTAGGCCAGACCCTGTCTCACTACAAAAGGAACAGATTCTGAGTAGCCCCCGCAGCTGCAGGGGCCCGTCAGAATCTACGCCTTGTGCTCGACAGCCACATTTACATGTGAGAGACTGACGAAACTCACCGCTTTATTCTGTAAATGCGCATGAAAGGTTTTGAACTTTGCGCTCAGTTAGAGGAGTGGGTTCGCACGAACAGCTATCACATAATCCAAGCTTGTAAGGTTTTTGACATGATAAAGGAAATAGCTCAATAAACATTGAATACACCAAGGACGGAGAAAGTGCCACAATGTAGATAGAAGATATCAACCGACAGCTGTGGGGTTATGACTCCTGGGCTTGAAAAAAAGTAATCTGCAATTGAATAGATGAATGACGTCAGAAGTTTGGCTATAAAGCACGATGGCAGAGAGTCAAACGTCAAGCATATCAAGTCAAAATTATAATGATAATCCTATCCCAAGTTTTAGTTTGATTACCTGTGTAAAACTGGTATTCCTTTCCCCAGCCACACCCCTCTAGGCAATATTTCAAGGCACACACACACACACACACACACACACACACACACACGGAGACTGAACACAGGCATCGTAATTTCACAACACTGTATTAATTCTATAAATATCTATGTAACGCATAATTCATAGACACACTGCAACTGCATGCATGAATCTAGTTACTGATATGAGTTTGCAAGTATATTCTACCAGAATATTAACCTTTTGCTATCTTAAGTCGTACAACATGGGCAGAAATTATGCCATACAATCGATGTGGTGCTGTCTTACTTGTATGGTGCAATTTTTACCAACCATGTACTAATGTCAATATCAGCATTTCACTGCCTTTATCCTACACCGTGGTAGAAATTGCACCAAATCATGGATGTGGTGTAGTCTATATAAACTGTGTGGTGCAATTTCTACTCATGACAAGGGATGAAAATGTACATCTTTGTTATTGTAAAAAAAAATAAGTCTTAAAAAAACCAAAACAGGTTTGTACCTAATAATATGCTAGAGGTATTCTTATATGTTTCGGGGAAAAATGTACAAATAATAAAGTCAGTTACTAGTGAAAACAGAACAGACTGTGTAGATGGTGGGTAGAAATTTACCCTAAACATATAACTGTTTCCCATGTGAGGCTGCAGTTCTTTCCATTCTCCTGCCAGGAATCAATGCCATGTCTCTTTTCCCCAGTGGCAAAACATCTTTGGGCCCATGGCCTCAGAGGGCCTGTGCACAGCTGTGCGTGGGCACAGTGCGGCCTTTGTGGGCCCAACAACCTTTGGTTACTGGTAGGGAGACCTTTTCTACATTTCCCTTGTGGTGACTAGCATAGTGACACCTTTGGTAGGGCATCTGGCTAAATCCTGAGTACATGGCGTAGCCACCTCCATCTTCTCTTTTTCACCACTATGAAAAGCGGCTCTGTGTTTCTTGTCATGAGCATTTCTTCATTGCTTATTGTGTTTGTCCAAAGATTCTCCTGATGCATCACACCCTTTGTCCATTCACCTGTATTTGCCTTTTTAAAACTCTCCCTACTGTCTGCACTGCCTGTAGCTCTTGATATTGGATGTGTGCTGCTAAATGGTCTTAGCTTTATTTAGGCCCCATGTTGTAGGTTTATGTAACGTATTTGACCGGCTGGCGACATACATTCAATTTTCTGTTTATTTTTTTTTTTTTCACAAGCAGTGCAGGCACGTCCTGAGAAAGCCTTGTTGCTGTCGGGACGTTAAGCAATGTACAATCAATCAATCAATCCTGATGCATCACAGGCATTTAGTTTGGAATGTATCAAGTTTTCTGCATATATCGCTGTGGACATCTTCCAGCATTCTGAACCATAAAGCTGCACACTCAGGATGCTGGACTTCAACAGCCTTATTTTTGTATTCGCTTCCAGCTGCTTGCTTTTCTACACTGCAAAGGTTTGGATAGCTTTGGTCAGTTTTGCATCCAAATCTCTCTTAGTCTTACTGTCACGGTCTCTTGGACTTCTTTAAATGTCATATTATAAACCAGTGCTAATGTAATCTGATGAAACCTTTTAAAAGAAATATGGAAAAGCCCTTGTGGCTCACATGCATCACCATGATGCATGTTCCTTTTACCTGTGACCTTGATCTTTCCAAAAGGTCACTCAATTGAGCAAGTTTTGTGTCTTTGCATAATTATATAGTTGGTCATAGTACCTGAGAAATCCTGTTTTGTCAACAAATGTGTATTTTTCACACGTTTATTGACCTCTCTTGACTTTGACCTTCAACCAAATCAACATATGCATATGAAGGTTTTATCATCAACTATCTCTGTGCCAAGTTTGATTCAAAAGTTTGCAAACGTGCTGATAAAAAGCAACATTTAAAAAAGAGGCATTTTTCACACATTTGCTGACCTCTTCTGACCCCTGACATTTGACAGGGGTCACCCAAATTAGTACGCATAGGAAGGTCTTGTCTTCAAGTATCTCTGTACCAACTTACTTACTTACTTACTTACGCCTGTCACCCCTACCCGGGTATAGGCCGTCAACGAGAGACCTCCAGCAACTCCTGTCCTGTGCTTCTCCTTCGATTCTACTCCAGGTGGTTCCCAGTCTCTTGATGTCTGCTTGGAGGTCTCGACGCCAGGAGTTTCTCGGCCTACCTCTTTTCCTCTTTCCCTGGGGGTTCCATGACAATGCCTGCCTCGTGATACTGGAAGCTGGCTTTCTCAGACTGTGACCGATCCATCCCCATCTTCTTCGCCCAATTTCATTCTCTGCTGTTATCTGCTCTGTTCTCTCCCAGAGTCTGACGTTGCTGATCTTCTCTGGCCAGTGGATTTTCAAAATTCTTCTAAGGCAACTGTTCATGAAGATCTGTACTCTGTTGACTGTGGTTTTTGTCAATCTCCAAGTTTGAACCGCTGTCCCTGGCTTGGTTCACATATAGGAGAACTGCTTTTACATTGGAGTTGAAAATCCGGACTTTGGTGTGTTGTGACAGCTCTCTGGAACTCCACACTTTTTTCAACTGGAGAAAGGCTGCTCTGGCTTTACCGATTCGTGCTCTGACATCTGCATCAGTGCCGTCTTTTTTGTGTATGATGCTCCCGAGATAGGTGAAGGACTCCACCTCCTCCAACGGGGTGCCAGCAAGCAAGACTGGTTCCTCCCTGGTTGCGTTCAGCCTCATTGCCTTTGTTTTCTGTTTGTGAATGGTGAGGCCCACTTGGGACGAGATGTCGGCAAGCCTCATGGTCTTGTCCTGCATTTGTTGATGAGTGTGGGACAGTAATGCCAAGTCGTCTGCAAAATCGAGGTCGTCAAGCTGTGTCCACAGTGTCCACTGTATTCCACTTCGTCTGTGCTCTGTGGTCATCTTCATGACCCAGTCAATGGCCAGTATGAAGAGGAACGGAGACAGCAGACACCCCTGCCTGACACCAGTTCTGACCTGGAGCTCCCTGGTGAACTGCCCTTCGTGGATCACGCGACATGTCATGCCATCGTAGCTGCTCTTGAACAGGCGGACGAGCTTTGTGGGTACACCGTAGTGTCGTAGGAGTTTCCACAGAGTCTCTCGGTCCACACTGTCAAATGCTTTCTCATAATCCACAAAGTTGACGTACAGCGGGGAGCTCCACTCCAGAGACTGTTCCACGATGATGCGGAGAGTGGCGATCTGGTCTGTACATGATCGGTTCTTCCTGAATCCTGCTTGCTGGTCTCTCAGCTGGGGGTCAACGGAGCTCTTCATTCTCTCCAGGATGATCCTGTTGAAGACCTTTCCTGTCTCTGTACCAAGACTGACTTTAAAAATTTAAAATAGTATTTTAGAAAACACTATTTTGGTCAAAATAGTTCTGATTTCAAACTATTTACTGACCCTCTGTGACCTTGACCATCAAACTGGTGTGTTTAGAAAGGTCTTGCAACAAAATATCCTTGGGTCAAGTTTGAAGTCTGTGGTTGAATAGTCTCTCAGAAAACACAAAGCTTAAATCTACCACAGATGACGGATGGACTACGGTCGACATATGCACAGAGGTATTTTTGCTATCGCACACGAGCCAAAATCCATAAAACAACAAAACTGAAAAAATAACCCCAACAGAAACAATATTACAAAACACAATGAAGTTTTAAAAAAGATTGAACAGACACATATCAGGAAAGCAATGGACAAAACCACAACTTTACGCAACAGTCATACACTAAAACATGTCAAAAAGATCTTTGGGCTGCAATCAGCTGCACCTACACTTGGTAGATATGGTAGATGTCAGCTGGAGAACTGTATAGAATTGGCCAATGCAACAAACATTTATGGTCTCGTGATCTTCTTACTACAAGGTGATCACCCTGTAAGATGACCACTTTTTCATGCTACATTGTCTGGTATTGTGAACTTTTAAAATGGACGGAATGTAAACTTATATACTGTAAAGTCTGTTTTAGCTCATTCTGTTCTAACTCATTCATACTCATTCAATAATGACTTTTGCAACTTTTCAACTTCTTTAAAGACTGTGTACCAGTGGTAGGAGGTAGATCAGCCATGACAGTTAAGAGGTAGTACCTGATTAGATTTGTGCTTTGCAGGCACCAAGCTAATCTGGCACTATGCTTGAACTATCATGGTTGATCCATCTCCCGCTGTCTTTAAAGTGAATGTATTAAACTCTTCTGAAATCCTCAACCGTGCAATGCCCTGCCATTGACCCTGAGTTTATAAATGGCGACAAAGTGGTCATATCCAGAGTTGATGAGGAGGCGGAGACACTGAGCATGACGCTCTCCACAGTTGATTTCTTCCTGCTGTATTTGGTGATCGATTCTCTCTAGTGCTGTTTGGAGACACAATTAAGAAAAAAAGAAGAGTGAATACAAGAAAAAGAATAGCAAGAATGGCAAAGCCCTTATGGCTCACGTGCATAACCAATCTACACATAATCAGACCCTTGTGACCTTGACCTTTCCAACCGGTCACTGAAATGAGTAAGTGTTCAAGTGTTTTAAGGTAAGTAAAGGGTGCATCTTTTGTACCATGAAATCCATGTCTCCTAAAAAATCTAAGGGGTACATTACACATGAACCCTTGATTTGGAAAACGTCATTTGTCATGATGTAATTTTAGTTTTACATAACTGTCTATGAGTATCCGTTTGGCTTGTTGACTTGACAGCAAATGGATACAGAACTAGAATTTCACAGTACAATTTGGTGTACAATCAGGTTGACTTTGCCAGTGCAGTGTATACTGCCACACCCTATTCCCAGTCAGTGCGTCTGTTGTGTGTGCATGTGTGTGTGTGGGAGAGAGGGAGAAAGCGAGTGCACGATGATAAGTTTCTGCTTTTAGGTCACCATCACTGTCTGCGTTGGATTTTTTAGAAATTGAGGTTTCTTACCTCTTTGATATTTTTCTGTAATGAAAAAGTTGAAAATGTACAAAGCTTGCGAATAAACTCATCTAATGTTTTTTTTTAAAGCTAGCTAGTATATAAAACATTTTAAGCAAACATAACAAAAATTATGGACTCAAATGCAGATCAACCAACTTTCTCTAGATGGCTATTTTCTCTTCATCCAGCCATCCAATTGAAAATTAATTTTTCTCTAAAATGTATTTTTTCGAAAAATACTTACCAATGACATTACTTTATGGAAGTGTCTACTACTTACTCAATTTCAGCCTAAGAACCTGTTGTGTTCCTACACAACCTGGGAGGAACTCGGGGAAACCTGACCAGGGCCGAGAGTTGCCTCCCGCCCCTGCCCATCCGGTCACATGCCACGTGGTGTGACCCTTCGGTCGTGATACTTCGCTTACCAGCACACCAATACATTTTAGAGAAAAATTAATATGTTTCCTCAAAAACATTACCGATGACATTACTTTATGGAAGAAATGCAAAAAGGAGGAGGGTGCCGCGCCCAAGTTACCCCCTGAAAAGGGCTATAGACAGAGCCATCCACCCAGTCGCAAAAACTCCCGACAATTTTAGCTAAGTACGTACCACCGGCGCCTCCGGCAGGGAGTGTTGCGTTGCGGCGATGTCCCCCACCAGTGCGAGGTTGGCCCGTCAGATCCCTGAGGTAGAAGCAGGCGAAGGTTGATTCTGCCCACCAGCCCACTGCTGCCACGATGTCTCGAATGGCACAGTTGCGATCGAAGGTGACACTCGTGGCCATGGCTCGAACCTCATGTGCGCGTATCTTGAGCCTCTTCACTCCCTCTGGGGAAAGGTCCTGGTAGGCGGACAGTATGACCCAGCGTAGCCAGGAAGATATCGTCTGGGGCTGTTATGTCATTTTTGCCGGGGGCCAATGGCAGAAAGAAGGGTGACCGTCCTCTACGGACGGGCTTGGAACGGCATAGGTATACACGTAGGGCACGCCCTGGATCTTGCTGCCTGGTCTCCTGGGGAAAGTTCACATCTTTCAGCGGCCGTAAACTATGTTTATCACCTGGGGCGCAGTCAAGGTAGACCTGGTCTTAGCGAGGAAGGAAGGGTCTGTGAGTAGCTGCACAGAACCATCCGACCTGAACTGGAGGCAGGCAGGGCTTGCCGACAGCGCATATAGCTCGCTTACTCTGGCCGCCGTGGCAAGGGCCAACAGGAAGCAGGTCTTCCGTGTCACATCCGTGAACCAAGCCAGGGACAGCGGTTCAAACCTGTCAGAGTTAAGTCACGTTAGTACCCAGGTTAGGTCCCAGCGAGGAATCAGCGAGCGGGGGACCGGACACTGAAAGCGAAAGTGCATCATAAGGTCTGCGAGGTCTTTGCATTTGCCGGGGTCTGAGCGGCCGAGGTGACGGTAAGTGTCAGCAATCATGGACAGGTATCCTGGGATCGTGATGGGGGCTAGACCATGGTCTCCAAAGAGCCAGAGGAAGAAGTCAGCGAGCTGTGGAGTAGTCAAATCGGTGGGGGAGAGTTTTTGGTCAGAGCACCAGGACTGTAGTACTTGCCACTTTCCCTCATAATATACGCGTTTGGTCGAGGGTCTACGGGCTGTAGCGATAGCTTCCACTGCCGCACTCGAGAAGCCTCTAGCAGTGGGGGCTTGCCGCACAATCTCCAGGTGTGAAGGAGAAACCACTCTGGGCACGGGTGGAACAGCGGCTGGCGGGGTTGCTTAAGCATTGTCCTCAGGGTGGGCAGTTGAAGAGGGGGGCCCGTGCTGAAACTGAGGAAGTCAGTGGTCCAAGATCTGTTCCATGAGAATGGGGCGACCAGCAACACGACTGCCTTGCATCCTCTGAGCTTGAGTAGGACTTTGGGGACGAGAACCGTCGGGGGGTAAGCGTACGCAATGAGCCCGTCCCACGGAATGGAGAGCGCGTCGACTGCCCAGGCTAGGGGGTCTGGAATCGGAGAGATGAAGAGGGGAAGCTCCCAGTGAGCACAGATCATCTGAAAGATGTCTGGCCGTAGCGTCCATTCCGTGTGGAGTAGCTGGCTGCGTCGAGAGATGGAGTCGGACAAAACGTTCAGGTGTCCTGGAATGTGTCGAGCTCGGGGGGAGATGCCGCAGTCCTCACACCAGCGCATCAGTCGGTAGAGGAGAATGCACAGCTCGGGGGAGCGCGTTCTGCCCTGCGTCTGAATGTAGAAAACCACCACTGTGGCATTGTCCGAAAGGACGAGTAGCTCCTGGTGGTGAAGGAGCGCTTCCCACTCGATGAGGGCTTGCCAAACCGCTTGCAGCTCTAACCAGTTGATGTGTCTGTCTGCTAGTTCCAGAGGCCAGAGGCCGGACTTCGAGAGGAAGCTTGGTAGCAGGTGAGCACCTCACCCAGAGAGACTTGCATCCATGCATAGAGAGAGCTGAGGGGGCGGTGAGGCGAGAGGAAATCCCGAAGCGAGCCACGAGGTGTCTGTCAAGTGCTGCAGATGGGGGCGAAGAATCTGAGGCACAGGCACCAGGGCATCTAAGTCGCCGGAGGATGGATGCCAATGAAGCAGGAGGTGCAGCTGGAGCAGCCGGGAGTAAAGATGACCGAGGGGGAGTAGATCCGCCGCTGCATTCATCAAGCCGAGCAGTTGAAGCCAAACTCTGGGGGGGGACTGAATCCGCCTGTGCTACCTGGGCGGCTAAAGCGGCTAGCTTCTGGATTCGAGGCTCCGGCAATCTCACCCTGTTGAGGTCGGTTGCAAATTCCATGCCAAGGTGAATAAACCGGCGTGAGGGAGTGAGGTCCGACTTGCCTGCGTTGACCAGGAGCCCCAAACGCGACAACAACAGGAGTACGGCATCTCTGTCCGTCACCAGGGCGGCCTCTGACTGGTTCCTCAGGAGGAGGTTGTCTAGGTAGTTCGAGGTTGGACTCGCGATAAATCTGTTCAGCGCCGAGAGATCGATGACAGGACGCCACTTGCCGCCCGGCTTGGGAACCATGAAGAGGTGGCTGTAAAAGGCTGGGGAGTCGGGATGAGACACTACTTCCGTGGTGGCCTTCTGCAGAAGCGAGTTGACCTCTCCATGCAGGGCGATGGCCTTGAGCTCGTCTGTCAGAATCTCGGTCCACAAAGGGGAGCATCTCAATGGCAGTGGTGAACAAAAGGTTATCGAGAGTCCCTCGGTGATGGAGGAGAGAATCCTGGGGTCGTCCGGAAGCAGCAAACGCCACATGTCACTGCAGAGGGCGAGCCTCCCGCCGACAGGAGACCCCAGAGCGGTCGGCGGGGGCTGGAGCGTGGGTGAGTCAGGGGGCCCGCTCGCACCCAGGGCAGCGAGCAGGCCTGGGCCATCCGGGGGCAAGGGTCCTAATGGGTCTGGAGCGGCCAATGGCGGGGGCACGCTGGGGAGCCCTAGCGTGAGCGGGAGTGGAGGATGAAGAGAGTCTGGAGGGCCGCAGGGCGCGACCCACGGCCTTGCGGGCTGCTTGAAAGCGGGTGGGAGCCACTCTGCTAGGCCAGCGGTCCGAGTTCGCGTCCTTCACCTTCTGCCAGGAATCGCCGAAGAGCACGACAAAGCTGAGTCTTCAGATCGGGGGGCATTCCACGGCAGGCTTGTAGCACAGCATCCCGACACATCAGGTCACAACTGGAGGCGGCCACCAAGGCGTTGACCGAGGAGTGATATGCTGCCTGGTTGGCCGCTACTGCGAGGGCGAGGAGGTCTCTTAGGAGGGGCATATGCGAAGCGTGCCAGGCGTCCTCGATGCGACGGACGAAAGCTTGAGTGAAGAGCTCCATGAAACCCGAGCAAGCCAAAGCGTTCCGGGTTGGACGGGGGGCACGCCTCTGCAGGCAGAGCGGCCGCGATCAGAAGAGCTGCTTCGTCGATCCCAAGTAGCGTATCCACGCGCGACGCTGAAGGGGTCCTAGGTGACGCAGGATCATCCGGCGAAAGAGAGCGAGGCGAGGGGGAGTGGCTGTCCACGCCAAGCAGCGCCGAGACAGAATCCTCAGGCAGTAGGCTGAGGGTCTCGTCGTCATGAGGAGAGAGCGAAATCTGGCGGGAGGGTCGGGGGGAGGAGGTCACGTGAGCCACGTCTCGTCCATAGAAAGTAGCAGCAGGCGAGTGTCGTGTCCTCTGGTGAAGACGGGGTGAGGACGGAGGCAAGACACGCCGGGGCGAAGGGGAACTAGTGGGCGCCGAGCACCTGCCACGAGGGGAGCGACTGCGATGATGGGAGCGACTGCGAAGACGATACCTGTCGGGTGAACTCCTACTATGGCGCCTGGGAGGCGACGGTGATGGGCGACGTAGCCAATGAGGAGAGTCGTACCGAGACGGACGTGATGCGGGGCGCGGGAACGAAGCTCGCGAAGTGGTCGATCGCGACGAGGACGAGGAGGGTCGGGGGCTGCGTCGGCTGTCGCATAGGGCATCATGATCCTTTCTCCGTTCATCGCTGGATGCGCGACAGCATCTGGAGCTGCTGGCTGAGCGGGAGGTGTCAAGACTGTCAGTAGTCCTCGGACGAGTGGACACAGGTCTCTGCTGGCCTGCCTTCGTAAGGCGGGCGCTCTGCCGGCATATCAACTCTCCGTAAGAGTACACGGGCTTCTCCAGGCGAGACCTATCAGGGCTGTCAATGGACAACTGATGGCGCGAAGCACGTCTCTGCGGCCTGCCTCCGTAAGGCGGGCGCTCTGCCGGCATACAGACTCTCCGTAAGAGTCAGCGGGCTTTGTCTGGGCGGGAGTCACGGATGCCGCAGTCCTGTGGTAAGAGCTGGGCTCATGTGTCCGACGTGTCGTCCATTCCACAAGGTCGGAGCGGGCACGTCTGGAAACTGCTCCGGGCATGGAGGGTGGCGCCAAGATGGACGTTCGGTCACGTGTCGGTGTCGGGTGCTCACGCCGGTAAAAACTCCAAAGCTGCGACCAACGTTCTTCCGGCCAGGTGGCGCAGACATCGCAGGCGTGGTCGGAAGCGCAGCCAGCACAGGGAAGGCAGACCTTGTGGTTATCGCTTAGCCATATGAAGTCGCCGCACTGCGAGCAGGTGAGTACTTGGCAACTGCAACACATATCAGACATGAGAGGCGACCGGGTGTGGGCACCACGAGGCCCTGCCAAATGAAGTTGAGAGTTTGACGCGAAAAGATGTACGAGCGAAACGAATGCCTCCAGTTGAAGCCGGTGCCCAGCCTGGGGGCCAGCCGTAGTTGCGGGGACGGGGTAGGAACCTCCATACCACCCACAGAGCGCGTCGGCGGGAAGAAGTCCCTGGCGGGTCCGTGACTAGTAGCCCACACGCAACCACAAAACCACAATGGAGAGAAGCACCGGTAATCCAAACCACACAGCTCCCAAGAACCAAAAACCTAAAGTAATCCAGTAGCGCACAAGTAATCCCAAGAGCGCACAAAGTCCAAGGAACACAGCAATCCAAGGCGACCTGCCCTTTAAGAACTGGTTGCAACCAGTCAAGGTCCTATAGGCTACACACGTCTGAACAGCGTGAGCTAAGTAGAAAGACTGACTGGTCACACCACATGGCACGTGACCGGATGGGCAGGGGCGGGAGGCAACTCTCGGCCCTGGTCAGGGTTCCCCGAGTGCCTCCCGGGTTGTGTAGGAACACAACAGGTTCTTAGGCTGAAATTGAGTAAGTAGTAGACACTTCCATAAAGTAATGTCATCGGTAATGTTTTTGAGGAAACAATATGCTCAAAGGCTTTCTCAAATGCATCTTAAAGGAAGCACTTCTATATAATTTTCAAGCCTGTACATACACAAACACAGGAGGTATTCGTGTGTACCTACCTACATTGGGGTGTAGAGTGTTCATGGAGAAGTAGTACCTTTGACTTTTCAGCCAGCAGCGCCTCTTGGGGCAGGCGGGAGCACTGGTCTTCACATGGCACTCAACTCTCACAGCTGGCTCCAGGTCCTTTACCTAGCCACACCCCGGTAACCGCTTCTGCTGGCGGGCGAAACGTTGTGAGGGGCTGACGCGTCTTTCAGTCAGTTGAAATACTTGGAGAGGAGACGGGCGCCGCCAAGTTCGCCTAAGCCCATTGAAAGGACTGATGGACAAGCAACAGAATAAGAATAACATGCCGGATCGGTCGGGGCCCGGATCACCAACGACCGCACACCCCATTGGAGGTCTCCAGGGTGGGGGCGACAAGTGTGTTACTGGAACCAAACCCACCATCAAGCTGCCCACGCAAGGAATAACTATCGGAACTTGGAACGTTCGCACACTCTACCAGTGCGGCAAAGTGAAGGAACTCACCCACGAGTTGAAGCGCTATCGCTGGGACATTGTAGGACTTGCAGAAGTTCGATGGACAGGCTTCGGAGAAACAACAACAGATGAAGGCCATAAAATCTGGTTCAGCGGAAAAGAAACCAAGCACGAACATGGCGTAGCTTTTATCGTAAGGAAAGAGGTGGTTGGAACTGTCATCAGCTGCACCCCCGTGTCAAGCAGACTAATCTCCATCCGCATCTCCGCTCGACCGCACAACATCACTATCATACAAGTATACGCTCCAACAGCAGACCATGATGATGAAGAATTAGAAGAATTTTACGAACAACTGGACAACATCATCAAGAAAACACCTAAGAAAGACATTCTGACTGTCCAAGGTGACTGGAATGCAAAGATCGGCCCTGACGCCTACCAACAATGGGCAGGAACAGCTGGCAAGTTTGGCCTTGGAGAAACAAATGACAGAGGCCTGCGACTTTTAGAGTTCGCAGAGAGTCACCGTCTCACCGTTGCTAATACCCTCCATCCACACAAGAAGTCAAGAACAGTGACATGGCAATCGCCAGGAGGCCTGGTCCATAACCAGATTGACTTCATCTTGCTGCCTCGACGATTCAAATCCAGCGTTAACAAAGCACAAACGAGGTCCTTTCCTGGCGCTGATATTGGCAGCGACCACAACCTCGTCCTTACTAGCCTCAAGTTGAAGCTGGCATTGAAACGAGATAGCAAGAACCCTCGCATCAGATTCGACCTCCAGAAGCTAAAAGACCCGGAAGTAGAAGAGCTCTTCCAAGCCCAGGTGGGAGGCAGATTTGCAGCCTTGGCTACTTTGGACTGCGACGTAGACACCCTTGCTGGAAATATAAAAGAGGTGTTACTTTCTACAGCAGAAGAAGTGCTGGGGAAGCAGAGGAAGCGCAAACAGCCCTGGGTCACCGATGACATCCTCGATCTCTGTGATGAGAGGAGAGCCTGGAAGAAAAAGAGAGGCCAAGACCTCACATCAGCAAACAAGTACAGACTTGTCAACAAGAAGATCAGGAAGAGGATGAAAGAAGCCAAAGAAGATTGGATTGAAGACCAGTGTTGTAGCGTGGAAGAGGGCATGGCAAACGGCAACAGCAAGAAGGCTTATGAAACGCTAAGGACCCTCACCAAGACTCAACAGCGAACAGCCACAGTCATCGAAGACAGCAGCGGCCAACTCCTTACGGAAAACACTGCTGTACTAAACAGATGGACTGAGTACTGCCGAGACTTGTATAACTACAAGGCTGAGCCAGGCACCAGCATCCTCCAAAACAACCAGGCTGGGGCCAGGAAGGCTGAAGACCTGCCAGTGTTAGCTGAAGAGGTGGAAGCAGCCGTACGCGGCCTGAAGGGAGGAAAGTCTCCAGGTGTAGACAACGTACCTGCTGAACTGTTGAAACATGGAGGAGAAGTAACAACGAAGGTCCTCACTACACTCTGTCAAAAGATCTGGGAGCAAAAGAAATGGCCAGTAGAATGGACACAGTCTCTAGTGATCCCGCTCCCCAAGAAAGGAAACCTGAAACAGTGCCAGAACTACAGAACTATCAGTCTGATAAGTCACCCTAGCAAAGTAATGCTTAGAATCATTCTCAACCGCCTCAAAACTTTCGCCGAGGAACTGCTGGCAGAAGAACAGGCTGGCTTCAGAGTTGGAAGAAGCACTGTAGAGCAGATTTTCAACTGCCGCGTCCTGATCGAGAAACATCTGCAGCATCAGCGCGAACTCTACCACAACTTCATTGATTTCAGGAAAGCATTTGATCGCGTCTGGCACGACGGACTCTGGCAAGTCATGAGATCGTTCAACATAGAGGAGGGACTGATCCAAATGATAGAAGCGCTTTACAAGAACGCCTGCAGCGCGGTTCTACTTAACAATCAGTCAGGCGAGTTCTTCAGGACGACGATCGGTGTCCGTCAAGGATGCCTGCTCTCTCCTGTCCTTTTCAACATATTCCTGGAGAAGATCATGCAGGAAACCCTCCACGACCACCATACTTCAATCTCTATTGGTGGCAGATCCCTGTGCAATCTTCGATTCGCAGACGACATTGACCTCATGGCAGGCAGCAATAGTGAGCTCCAAAACCTGACAGACAAACTTTCAAGTAGCGCAGGGTCTTATGGCATGGAGATCAGTACTGATAAAAGCAAAGTGATGATCAACACCACAAGCGACAGCAGCAGCAACATTCACATGAATGGCCAAAAGCTAGAAGAGGTCAATAGCTTCAAGTACTTGGGAGCCACCCTGTCCAAAGACGGTAGTTGCATAGCAGAGATCCGTATCAGGATAGGTACAGCAACATCCGCAATGGCCAGGCTAGACAGGATATGGCGAAGTAACTCCATCAGCTTCACCATCAAGTACAGGCTTTACAAGTCCCTCATAGTGTCTATTCTACTCTACGGCTGTGAGACTTGGACACTGCTTGCAGACTCAGAAAAGAAAATCCAGGCCTTTGAGAACAAGTGCCTGAGGAAGTTGCTCCGCATCTCGTACCGCGAGCACAAGACCAACGAATATGTACGGAGCATCGTCACTTCCCTGGTGGGCCCACATGAACCCCTTCTGGCAACCGTGAAACGGCGCAAGCTTGCTTGGTTTGGCCACGTGACCCGACACAACACCTTGTCCAAGACTATCCTCCAAGGCACTCTCGAAGGAAGTCGTCGGCGAGGTCGTCAGAGAAAGAGTTGGGTCGCAAACATAAAAGAATGGACCGAACTTGAGATGTCAGACTTGCTTGCCACCGCCCAAAATAGAACTCAGTGGAGAGCACTGTCTGTTGCTGCTGCCTTTCAGTCCCCCCAACGCCCAGTTCGGGCAAGGGACTGATGATGATGATGATGATGACCTACATACATACATACATACGGCCCTGCAGCAAGGTTAGCATAGATAAACATGACATAATTATTCTTATTAGTTTAGTTGTAAAAGTTTGAGGCCTGCCCACCTATGATGTCATAATAATAATAATAATACATGGTATTTATATGGCACATTTTTCATATTTATAATAAAACTCAATGCGCAAGCGAAAACCACACACATACACACATAGAGTCTGCAGGGTGTGTGCACAGAAATACCGTAGAGATTACACGGAAGTCTGCGAGAAAAAGTAAGTTGTTTTTAAGAAAAAGTAATTTGTTTTTAAGTCCCTTCTATTTACAGAAGGGACTTTTTAGGATGGGTCATGCTGGAGCGAATTTAATAGCATGTCCATGATGTCAATGGCGGGCAAGTTAAACCTCTAACAATTGAAGTAACAAGATAAAAATTACATCATGTCTAGTTACGCTAACCTTGCTGCTGAACGTACATTTGGTGCGAGGCGCCGTATGTGCATATATATGTATGTATGTGCGTATGTATGTGTGTGTGTATGTATGTAAACAAGAGTCTCTGATATTTCTGTACACACAAGCTTGAAACTTGGCGAATACTGTCTCAAGTGGGTGGCTAAGAAAGCCTCCGAGCATATTTTGTCATTGAATGTCTCATTGAAGACATAAACAACCATTTATAGCAAGTCGGTTGACCCAGATTAGAGTCCATAATTTTTGTCATATTTACTTGAACTTTTGCACATAGCTAGTTTGGAGAAAGACATTGGATGAGTTCGTTAGCCAGCTTTGTATCCTTTCAACTTCTTTAGTAAAAATAATTCTTTTCAGAAAAGAATTAAAACACTAAAAGTAAAAAAACTTATCTTCTAGAGAAAGTCAGACAGTGGCGGTAACGTAAAAGAGGCAACTCCATCACCACGCAGACGCTGACATAATACTCGAAATATGACATCATTCTCTCTCACGCGCACAACTCTCTCTCTCTCACACAAACATGCACGCATCTCCAGGAGAAATAGATCCTTATGCGCCCTCCAGGCACATGAGGATCTATGCCTCTTGGAGATGTTTGAAGCGTGAGCGCACGCACGCACGCACTAACAAACACACACACATTGACACGCTTTCAGAAGAGCATGCAGGCAACCTGTGTACTTAGTATATCATGTAGCTAGGTAAATACCTGCTTTCACACAAATTATAGCAAGACTGAAATTTTACCGTGAAGTTCTAGTTTTGTCACCATTTTATCAAGCCTATAAAGCGAAAGTGAAACTCATCACGTAAAATGTATTTTTCTTTAAAATATTTGTTTTTTCCGAAAAATACTTATCGATAGAATTACTGTATGGAATATACCCCTTAACTTACCCGATTTCAGCCTAAGCACCCTTGTGTACAACTACCCAACAAGGGGCGTAAGAGAGAGAGAGTTGTAACCAAGTGACCGGGTAGTCTCCCCTCCCTCCATCCGGTCATGTGCCGTATATTCACGCCAGTTGTACACTTTGCGTAAAGGCGGCAAGCGGGGTAGGTGGGAGGGACCTCCGAGTAATGCCATCGGTAAGTATTTTTCGAAAAAATACATTTTAAAGAAAAATACATTTGTTTCCTTAAAATCCATTACCGATGGCATTACTGTATGGAAGAATGGCGAAAAGGAGGAGGGTGCCACCCCCAGAACCGTCACGGCTGTAAGCTTAGCATCAAGGGGCAACCTCCCGACGATTTCAGCTAAGGGTTACCTAAGGCACCAGCGGCGCACAGAGGGAGTGTTGCGCTGCCAAGAGATCTCCAACGAAAGCCAGGTTGTCCCGCTGGCCGGAGAGATCCTGGAGATAGAAGCAGGCGAAGGTGGACTCTGATCTCCAACCGACCGCCTTGACGATGTCTCTGACTGCGCAGTTGCGGTGGAACGCGACGCTGGCGGCGACCGCTCTAACTTCGTGAGCCCGTATCCGCATAGTCTTGGCCACCTGTGGGGACAGATCATTGTAAGCGGAAAGAATAGTGCAACGCAACCAAGATGAGATCATCTGGGCGGAAATATCGGCCCGGCCTGGGGCCAAGGGCAGGAAGAGGCGGGAGCGACCTCTTCTCCAGGGCTGCACCCTGCGCAGATAGACTTTTAGCGCTTGGACCGGGTCCTGCAGTCGTGATGTCTGGGACCGGTCGAAACCTGTAAGAGGCCAAAGACTTCACGCCTGGGGCGTGGCCGAGGGAAGTCTGTTCTTGGCCAAGAAAGAGGGGTTGGTCAGAAGCTGAACCGAACCGTCCGTCCTGCACTGCAAGCAGGCCGGGTCAACAGACAGGGCATGCAGTTCGCTGACTCTGGCAGCTGTGGCGAGGGCCAGAAGGAAGCAGGTCTTTTTAGTCACGTCTGCGAGGCTGGCACGACACAGAGGCTCGAAGCAACTAGAGTTCAGCCATGTCAGGACCCAAGGAAGATCCCAGCGCGGAACGAGGGAACGAGTTACTGGCTGTTGGAGGTCGAAATGGGACATCAAGTCTGAGAGGTCTTTACACGCTCCAGGGTCCGGACGGCCTAAGTGACGATGGGTGTCCGCCACCATGGCGAGATAACCGTGAATGATAATCGGCGCCAAGTTCTGTTCATGAAACAGCCACAAGAAGAACTCGGCGAGCTGCAGAGTAGTCAGTGCCGAGGGGTCCAGATGTCTGGGCTCACACCAGGCCCGTAGGACGCTCCATTTCCCTTCGTACATGCGGAGGGTGGACTGTCTGCGGGCTGAAGCAATCGCCTCCACTGCAGCATCCGAGAAACCTCGGGTTGCGAGGGCCTGCCTGACAACCGCCAGGCGTGAAGCAGCAGTCTCTCTGGACAGGGGTGGAAGAGGTTCTGTCGGGGCTCCTTCAGCATCGTCCAAGGCGTGGGAAGCCAAAGAGGAGGTTCGTTGGCGAGACTCAGAAGGTCTGTCGTCCACGTCCTGTTCCAATTGAACGGAGCGACGAGCAGTAGGACTGTGTTGCATCCCCAAAGCTTGAGTAGAATCTTGGGTACAAGTACTGAGGGAGGGTACGCATAAGCTACGAGGCCCTCCCAGCAAATCGACAACTCATCCACCACCCAGGCGAGAGGGTCTGGAATGGGGGAGACAAAGAGCGGGAGCTGCTTGTTCCATCTGGTCGCGAATAAGTCGATCATGGGGGTCTCCCAATGAGTGCAGATCATGCGGAAGATGTCCGGCCGCAGAGACCACTCGGTGTGGAGAAGTTGTCCCCGCTTCGAGAGGGAGTCTGCAAGAATGTTCAGGTGTCCCAGGATGTGATGCGCTCGGAGTGACATGCCGCGATCCATGCACCAGAGGAAGATCTGGTAGAGCAGCATGCAGAGGGTCGGCGACCGAGTGCCACCTTGCTTCTGGATGTAGGCCACGACCGTCGCGTTGTCGGACAAGATCAGGACCTCCTGGTCCCGAAGCCGCATTTCCCAATGGATGAGGGCTAACCACACCGCTTTCAACTCCAACCAGTTGATATGTCGTTCTCGAAGGTCCGCCATCCACAAGCCCGAAACAGTGCTGAATTCCAGCAGCAAATGGGCCCCCTAGCCCTGGCGGCTCGCATCCGTACAAATGGAGAACGTCGGGGTAGGGGTAGAGAAAGGGACTCCCGTCACCAACCAGGAACGGTTCCGACCACCGGAGTAGGTGAGGTCTGATCAGTAATGAGACCGGAACCGGGGCTGAGAGATCTCCCGAAGAAGGCCGCCAGTGGAGCAGGAGATGAAGCTGTAGCGGTCGTGCGTAAAGCGTGCCCAGTGGTAACAAGTCGCCGCACTGATGAAGCCTAGAAGCTGGAGCCAAGTCCGGGCCAGAAGCGTCTCCGCACTGTAAACTTGCTGCGCCATGGCCGACAGTTTTAACATTTGAGGCTATGGGAGACGAACTCTGTTGAGGTCGGTCAAGAACTCCATTCCCAAGTGGATGAAGTGACGCGAAGGGACCAGGTCCAACTTGCCATCGTTGAGGAAGAATCCGAGACATAGAAGTGTCGAGGTAGTTGGACGTCGGGCTCGAGGAATCCCACCCGGCCCTTGCGACGACTGCATCCATAATCCAAGTAAAAACCACGGGCTGAGGTTGAGACCAAAGGGGAGAGCCCGAAACTGGTAGACGATGCCGGCGAAGGCAAAGCGAAGGTAACAACGTGAAGCGGGGTGCATGGGAACATGTAGGTACACGTCGGAGAGGTTGAGGCTGATCGTGAAAGTCCAATGGCTGTACTGACGCCCGCAGGGCTCTTGTCCTTTCCATCCTGAAGGAGGGCGCGAGGATGAATTTGTTCAGGGCAAAGAGGTCGATGATCGGGCGCCACTTGCCCCCGGGCTTCGGGACGACGAAAAGCCATCTGTAGAACGCCGGTGAGTCATGGCGAGCCACCACTTCTGTGGCCGCCTTCCGAAGAAGGGTTGTGATTTCCGCTTGAAGCGCATCCACCTTGTCTCGATTGGATGGCACATCTGTCCACAGTGGCGAACGTCTCAACGGAGGGGGACTCACAAACGAAATCTGAAGCCCCACCGAGACCGTGGCAAGAATCCAAGGGTCCTCCGGCAACAGTGAACGCCACGCGTCACTGTGCAACAAAAGCCTCCCGCCGACCGGAGGCCCTGGAGGGGTCGGTGGGGGCAGCGTCAGAGAGAAGTCACTAGATCCTCCCACGCCCAGGCCTCCGGGAGGCCTGGGGCCAAGCGGGGGCCTCTGCCTGGGAGGGACGGGCTCTACCACCCGGAGCCCGTGGTCCAAAACAGAGAGGAAACCTGGTAACCAGGTGGGTGGAAGGTCTGAAGCTCCACAGTGCGCGCTCCCTGTCCCCGCGCTGAGCCGGGAGGCCGGGAGGTGTCCGATCTAGGGGCGCTGGGCCAAAGATCCTTAGTCAAATCCCGCACCTCTTGCCAAGTGGGACAAAGAGGAGGGAACCCCCAAGGGGGGCATGGCGCAACTGAGCCACGGAGGTCACAGGGATGCCCGGACAGCCCTTCAGCACGGCATCCCTTCTCATGAGGTCGCAATTTACCACGGCCACCAAGGAATTGGTCGCAACATGGTCTACTGCGCGATTCGCTGTGATGGCGATGGAGTGAACGTCGCGAAGACGAGACTCATCTGGCCGCTCCCAAAAATCCTCTATACTTCTCACCACTGCCTGAGTTTTTTTTGCCAAGTCCAGAGAACCCACACCCGCCAGAGAGTTACACACCATGGTAGCAGTGTGCTCCAGTCCGGGAGGAAAAAAACGATGGGCAGGAACCTTGCCTCCTGCCTGCAACTGAGCCTCCGGGTCCACTGCTGGAAGGGGGCAGGCAAAAGCTTGAGAATGTTCCGCGTACCACACCTGCCAAAACTTGATATCGACGCCGGAAGGCCACCGCGTGTCGGTGAAGAAACCTCTATCACGGAGATTGCCTAGGGTGAGGTATTCGTTAAACGCATCCATCAGATCCCTAATTCCCTGTGGCTGAGGCAGAGTCTTAAAACACTTCGCTTGTAGAGGAACGTTCATGAAAGCCGCGGCTTTCCTCTTGAGTGGGGGAGACGGAGGGCAGCTTTCCAAGTGAAGAATCTTCGCGATGAACCGCGCTGCCTCATCTAGAGTACGTGAAGTGTCTGTCGCGCCCGACGGCCCCCCCCCCCCCCCCCGGTGCATCTGAAGTCTGAAGCGCAGTGAGAAAATGGCGGAAGCAGAGTCCTCCGGTAATAAGCTGAGAACGTCATCGTCCCCGACCACAGGAGAGACTGCAACTGTGTCCCGATGTGGAGAACCATCGTCCGAGCTAAAGGAAGTTGAAAGGCTAGCAGAATGCGCGCTGTCGAGAACCGAGTCCTACTGTAGCGCTGACCGGGGCTCCTGCACGGTCGACACGTAAAGGAAGAAGCTCTAAAGTTAAGGCCCGAGGGGCAGCTTCAAACCGACACGCAGAGGGCCTATTCCTAGGGCTGGGCGAGCGGCTGAGACGAATGAAAGTCCGAGGGGCACGAGGAGACCGGCTACGGCCGGGAGCCCTGACAGCGCCGGGGGAAAGAGACCAACGTCGTGGGGACGGGCTCCTATTGAGGTGGTGCGGGAAAGAGCGCCAGTCCGAAGCCGGAAGCCTGCAAGGGAGGGCAGAGGCTGACGGATGGTGTCGACAGGAAGCTAGCGAAGGTGGGTGGGAGTCCTGCGTGCCCTGTCTCTCGGCCACCCCTTGCGGAGGACCATGCGACACTGGGATAGGTCTCTTGGCCACCCCTTGCGAAGGGCCATGCGAGACGGGTTGGACTCTATCAGCCATCACTGTAAGAGGGCGGTAAGGGATTGAGTCCATCAACCGCCGAGAAGAGGGCCCCACAATCTCCGAAGTCGCCCATCGGTGCGAAGATTTGAGGGGGGTGGGGGCTACCGGAATAACAATGCTACGCACTGACCTGTCTTGTTCCATCGGCGTGGTAGATTCTGTAGCCCCGGGGCGGTGACGCTGATAGAATTCCCAAAGTTGCGACCACTTACGCTCCTTCCACATCGCACAAACGGAACGGGCAGAGGAGCAGCCAGAGCAAGGAAGACACAGCTTATGGTCGTCCGTAGGCCACTGAAAGCCCTTGCAATGTTTGCATGTGCGAAGCTGTACGCTGCAATACAAAGCAGACGCCATTTTGAAACAACATGTGGGCCCGACACAAAAAGGCCCGTGAACAGTACTCACGACCGGTCGAGGGCTAAGCCCAAAAACGAACCGAAAAAATTCCAAGGGAGGTGCCGACAAGAAAGTAAACGGCCCGTTTACTCGTAGGCATAACCCGAGGCCTTACCTCGCCATCTATGAGCCACTAAGGGAGGCAGAGAAGTAAGAACCAATCCAAAAACGAGAGAGGCTGAAGCTGGTGACTGTCCACAGTGAAGCAAAGGGTACAACTGGCAGGAATATACAGTGCATGACCGGATGGAGGGAGGGGGGGACTACCCAGACACTTGGTTACAACTCTCTCTCTCTTACGCCCCTTTTTGGGTAGGTGTACACAAGGGTGCTTAGGCTGAAATCGGGTAAGTTAAGGGGTATATTCCATACAGTAATGCCATCGGTAATGGATTTTGAGGAAACAAATATAAAATTATGTAAAAACTAAAACCGAGTCATGACAAATGAGGTTTGACAAATCAATGACATGTATGTCCTGCACCCCTTATAGAACTCACCGACGCATTGGCAGATCTGCAAGACTTTTTCAATAGGAGATAATTCAACATCAGAATCAGGTCAAAGACAAAAGGTAGAGACCATTGACAGTGAGGACAGCTCTCATATAGAAGGGACTTTGTGGGTTATGGTTCATCCAATCTTGTTAACTTTGCTTTGAACTGCGTAAGGGTGGAGGAATTTCTCAGCTCAGTCGGTAAGGAATTCCATATTAAAAGAGCAGTGAACCTGAAAGAGCATTCACCGGCAGATTTGAGATGGAACTTTGAGAAGTTTCTCTCCCGATGAACGCAGTGAGTGGGAGCGCTGGTAAGTAATTAGACTGGAGGAAAGGTATGACGGAAGACTGCCATCAAAGTGGCGGTATGCAAGGGTTGATATCTTAAACTTTATGTGGGATTGGATTGGAAGACAGTGAAGGTCTTTCAGTATAGGGATTACGTGGTCACGTTTTCACCTGTGCTTCACAAGCCTTGAGGCATTATTTTGAACTTGCTGAAGGCAGTTAATCTACTCAGATGGAAGACCAGAAAGCAGAGAATTGCAATAGTCAAGACAGCTTGTGACTAACTTTGCAGTGGCAGATTCTGAAAGACTTGTTAGACAGAGGCGATGTGTCTCAGAAAGTATGAAGCACCACGACAGATTTCACCGACGTGATCCTGCATACTCAAAGTCTTATCGAGCTTGACACCAAGATATTTGACCGAAGACTAAAATGGAATATCAGTGTCATCTATGGTAAAGACTCAGTGTGAATTTGTTGAAGCCGGGATGCTGAGCCAAAGGGTAGTAACTGTTTTTTTCTGGGTTTAACATAAGTTTGTTACATTGTCGACACAAGACTTGATGCCAGTTTCAACAGACTGAAATTCCTCAGGTGGACTACTCTGAGAGATTTCAGTGTCATTGGCATACTTATGATAAGAAACACTGATGGCTGGAAATAACATCTGACAGCGGTTGTGAATACAACGTAAACAATACAGGGCCTAAGACAGAGCCCTGAGGCACTACAAACTCCAGAATGGAAGGTCTAGAGACACGGGTCTTTTACCCCTACAAACTGGGTCTGATTGGAAACGTAAGATTCAAACCAAGAGAGAACCGTTTCACGCAGGCCCTAGGTGATTTCAAGCCTTTTTAGGAGAATGGAATGGTCCAGCGTATCGAAAGCAGCGCCGAGATCCAACAGGGCCACAAAGGAAAGAGGGAGATCCAACAGGGCCACAAGGGAGACAATTCTCTCATCTGCTTTACAAAGCAAGTCATTTAGAACACTCAGCACTGCTGTCTCCACGCTGTGGCCTTTCCTATAGGCGAACTGATACACTTCCAACAAACCATTCGCCTCTATGTGTTCTAGGAGCTGTTGTAAGACAACTTTCTCCAGTACTTTAGAAATGAATGGTGTGTTGGATACAGACCTGCAGTTTTTGAGGGTATTTCTGTTCAAGCCTGTTTTTTGTTAGCAACGGGATAACAACTGCCTGTTTGAAAGATTTTGGAATAGTGCCGGCTGACAGAGACTTGTTTACAATAGCAGCAATCAATGGTACAAGATCACTGATGCACTGCTTTTGGAAACAAGTCGGAACAGGATCCAACATGAAACTTTTTGTTGGAGACTTTGCAATTATGGCGATTTTGCCTTCTGTAACAGGTTTGAACTTTGCAAAACATGGACCATCATAAACAGCAAAAACAGGTGGATCACACTGCTTAGCATCTAAGTTCTCACGCAGCAGTTTGATTTTGTCAATGAAAATCACAAAATGTCTGCGGCGGATCAGAAGAGGGGACATCAGCAGGAAGAGCTGCAGACTTGGGTTTTCCCAGCAGTTTATTTGACACTGAGAAGAACAGCTTCCTGGAAGAGGCAGGCACGTCACGCTTGTCCATGATGAAATGTCGTCTGGCAGCAGTGAGGCGCTGAGAGGCCGCATGTCTTTTACACGTGTATATCTGTCTATACACGGTCATATTGTGCTTTCTCCACCAGTGCATGTCATGGGCAAACTATTCAATGTGCTCCACTGCGAGCCCTGCGGTGAGATGGCATTGGCTGCCTGCTCAGCATTAAACCCTTATAATAACTGACTCCACAGAGACCTATTGCAAAAAGTCCCTTCTATAAAGACAAAGGAGTTAAAAATACACACCATAACGATGATTTACAGGTACATGGGAGGTAAGCTCTGAGGTCTGTTCTATAACAAAATTTGTGTCCTTTGACAAAAACAACCAGTCTGACAAACCATTAACACATGTGACAGAAAGATACTGATAAGTTAACCATACTCACTTTTTTCAGCAAGCGGTTGAAAAGAATCTGCATTTTCTGATTCACTTGTTTCCAACACCAAATCCTCAACTGCAAAACATTACAATTATTTACATGGCTCTGATAACTGTAAATGTGCGCACTTCACATTATGAAATGCGCTACTACCCCTGAAAAATGCTGATTGTGTAAACTTCACTCTCTATAACTATTAACTGTGTTTCTAATCACCATTTAAAAATCTGTCTCTCTGCTTGAAGGCTGCTGAGTTACTACTGCCTGCATGTGCATGCCGTTCTTAATGCACTGTATCCAATCGACAACTTGAGAAACGTGTGTCACATCGCCAGCTGTACCGAGACATGTATTTGGTCAATTCATAATCGTTTACATATACACACACATATATCAATATATATATATATTTGAAAACCCCAAAAGATATACCTTCATAACACAGATTTGGGTGAAAACACACTCTACAATCTTAAACTGGAGTTGAATCCACCCTTCGTAACAGAAATCGTTAAGATTGATTGATTGATTAATGCCGGGTTTAATGTCCACGGCACCAAAGTGATAATGGACGGCCCTGACGGGCGGGTTATGGGGGACAGGGAAATCTATTGCCTATGGAGTACGACCTGAACACTGATCAATTCAGGCGCGCTCCAACTGTGCCACTTTGATTCACCAGGACCTTTCAACGGACATTACTTACGCCTGTCACCCCTACCCGGGTATAGGCCGTCGACGAGAGACCTCCAGCAACTCCTGTCCTGTGCTTCTCCTTCGATTCTACTCCAGGTGGTTCCCAGTCTCTTGATGTCTGCTTGGAGGTCTCGACGCCAGGAGTTTCTCGGCCTACCTCTTTTCCTCTTTCCCTGGGGGTTCCATGACAATGCCTGCCTAGTGATACTGGAAGCTGGCTTTCTCAGACTGTGACTGATCCATCCAAATCTTCTTCGCCCAATTTCATTCTCTGCTGTTATCTGCTCTGTTCTCTCCCAGAGTCTGACGTTGCTGATCTTCTCTGGCCAGTGGATTTTCAAAATTCTTCTAAGGCAACTGTTCATGAAGGTCTGTACTCTGTTGACTGTGGTTTTTGTCAATCTCCAAGTCTCTGCTCCATATAGGAGAACTGCTTTTATTTACATTGGAGTTGAAAATCCGGACTTTGGTGTGTTGTGACAGCTCTCTGGAACTCCACACTTTTTTCAACTGGAGAAAGGCTGCTCTGGCTTTACCGATTCGTGCTCTGACATCTGCATCAGTGCCGCCTTTTTTGTCTATGATGCTCCCGAGATAGGTGAAGGACTCCACCTCCTCCAACGGGGTGCCAGCAAGCAAGACTGGTTCTTCCCTGGTTGCGTTCAGCCTCATTGTCTTTGTTTTCTGTTTGTGAATGGTGTGGCCCACTTGGGACGAGATGTCAGCAAGCCTCGTGGTCTTGTCCTGCATTTGTTGATGAGTGTGGGACAGTAATGCCAAGTCTGCAAAATCGAGGTCGTCAAGCTGTGTCCACAGTGTCCACTGTATTCCACTTCGTCTGTGCTCTGTGGTCCTCTTCATGACCCAGTCTATGGCCAGTAGGAAGAGGAACGGAGACAGCAGACACCCCTGCCTGACACCAGTTCTGACCTGGAGCTCCCTGGTGAACTGACCTTCGTGGATCACGCGACATGTCATGCCATCGTAGCTGCTCTTGATCAGGCGGACGAGCTTTGTGGGTACACCGTAGTGTCGTAGAAGTTTCCACAAAGTCTCTCGGTCCAGACTGTCAAATGCTTTCTCATAATCCACAAAGTTGACGTATAGCGGGGAGCACCACTCCAGAGACTGTTCCACGATGATGCGGAGAGTGGCGATCTGGTCTGTACATGATCGGTTCTTCCTGAATCCTGCTTGCTGGTCTCTCAGCTGGGGGTCAACGGAGCTCTTCATTCTCTCTAGGATGATCCTGTTGAAGACCTTTCAACGGACATGCTATTGAACAAATCCCCTGGATTGTGAGTCCAGCTACCGGGGCCGGGACGGGGATTCGAACCCACGACCCGGCGATTCCCTTTGCCCTCCTGCTCCGCCTGAGCTATTTCGGACTCGTTGGTAGAAATCGTTAAGAAAAAAAAAAAAAGGCATTTTATAGTAATGCAGCTCAGACACAAGAGAAACACTTACTGTTGTAGGATGAGAGTTGAATGCTGTTGATGCTCATGAGTGCCTGAAAACGGACGATAACTTCTTGTGGGTATAAACCAGTGGTTGTCCAGAATGTTTCATCGGATCTGATAACACATAAACAGCAAATACAGTCAACTTTGATTAACAAAATCATAGGTAATCCAAATCTGTTTGTTGTTACATGATGTATACCTGGAGTTTGTTATATGTAATACATAATTAATACAGGACAAAATGTGGTCAGGATCTCTAAAAAAAAATGTTCTGTTACTTTTGTTACATCCCAAATTGTTATATAAGTGAACTGTTATTAAGTATCTATCAAATGCAGTTGTTTACATTATGAATAATATTAATAACACAAGACATGATAACAATAATACAAACTAATTTTAACATAGTAATTCCATAATAAATATTACTATTAGGCATAGCAAACTGAGAAATTGTCATATATATGAGAATGTAATGAGTGAATAAATGACACCGAGACAAATTCATGTTTTACTGTTTTAATGATAGTAAGGCATCTATTCACACATCCATCTGTCATCATCATCATCATTATTGTGTGTATAATTATTTTAATGTAATTTTTTGTGTCTACATGTATTTGCGTCACTGAGTCTGTCGGACAACTTTAATTGCCCCTAGCGGGATAAATAAAGTTTATTGAATTGATCATCAGCTTTTACACAACTCCTCATCATTAGGTTAGCTGGCAAGTGTGAGTGGTAAAATATTTTCTAATAATTATGTTTAGAGCAAAATCCTTTTAAAAGTTGAGCTTTGATGGCACAAACCTGTCTATGTGTCCTGTGTCCGTTATACACACTGGCCATTATGTATAAAGAGTGGGGCGGGGGGGTGGGTGGGTGGGTGGGGGGTGGGGGGGCAGGTAGGTGGCAAGGGGTGGGGGGGGCAGGGGGGGGGGACAGGGGGTGTGGGACCGGGGGGAGTGGGCAGGGCGGGGGGAGGGGGGGGAGTGGGGGGGGGCAGTGGGGGGGGGGGGGGCAGGGAGAGGGGAGGGGAGAACTCTGATATCTTTTTAGATGGCTAATGGGGTTACTTTCAGTTTCTTACTCTCCTTCTTTTTGGACTGTCTTTATGACAAGTGCCATGGCCCTCACATAAAAAAATGAACACAATAACATACTGCGACCAACCACTGAACCACTAAAATACAGATTAAATTGTCTGCTCATATGCAACTGATGCAAGTCTGTTGATTGATTGTACATTGCTTGACGTCCCGACAGCAACAAGACTTTCTCAGGACGTGCCTGCACTGCTTGTGAAAAAAAACAAAACTAAACAGAACATTGAATGTATGTCGCCAGCCAGTCCAATACATTAAATAAACCTAACACATGGGGCCTAAATAAAGCCAATACCATTTAGCAACACACATCCAATATCAAGAGCTACAGGCAGTGCAGACAGTAGGGAGAGTTTTAAAAAGGCAAATACAGGTGAATGGACAAAGGGTAGACAGAAACACATGCCCCAGAATAGAGAAGAAAACCCACCCTGTGGGGCTGACCAGGGTGACCCTGGGAACTAAAAAGTACCTAACCCCACCCAAGTCCCCCAGGGCAGACCCGGGTGGGGTTGATGCAAGTCTGTGGCTGTCACATGAGAAACTGAACACGAAAATGTACATAATGTACTGTGACCAACCAATGAACAACAGACCCCCCCCCCCCCCCCCCCCCAAAAAAAAAAAAAAAAAAAAAAAAAACAGCTTGAATTTTCCAAAGTGCTTTCCGGCTTGAATGAGCATACTTGACTGACGCAAACACACCGGGACCTCAGGCAATGGACATTGGCTCAAAGTGGCTGCTATACAAAGGGTCAAGTGGTGGAAGTGGCAACAATTAGCCACAAGTGTTATACACAGGTGACAGTTGTATAAAATAGTACAAATGAATGGCAGTAAATTAAAGTAGTTGTTATGAGCAAGTGGCTACTAGATAAAGGTATTTATGCTGGTAGTGTGCACAGCTTGGGAGGTAGAGCGTTCCATTAATTAATTATGGGCTGAGAAAAAATATTTAGTCTTAATTGTCTGTAATGTGAAAAAGTTGTTTGGATTTATGTTATCCATATTACTAAGAATTCTAAAACCTGAATCAAGTCTCCTCTTCTATGCCTGTATGTAAACTTACACAGATTGAATGCTTTTAGTCTGTCAGCGTAAGACAGATTTGTCATACCAGGCACAAGTTTAGTTGCTCTGCGCTAACTGCTTCTCTATTCTATGTGCTTTCTTACACAGGGGTGCCAAATGATTTGCCCATATTCAAATATTGGCTATACTAATGTACAGTAATCATTTAAAAAAAACTTGTTGTCCATGTTGTCAAATGATTGTCTTATTATTCCACACTTGTTTGTCCATGTTGTTAAATGATCGTTTTATTATTCCACACATATCAGCTTTATTTGTAAGTAATGTAAGTGTCCAACTCGTCAAAATTCACCCTGATCTTTTTCTCGCAAACAGATGCTTCTAGTTCCTTGCGTTCATTGTTATCTTCCATGGTGTAGTTTATGGAAACATTTTCCCCAAATCCAAGACAATGCACTTAGACTGATTAAATCTTATCTGCCAAGTTTTCAAACATGTGACAGCCCAAAGAGTGCCCACTTTATTTGGTACAATGTGAGACAATTCCAACATTAGCAAGCAACCCACATTTTTGAGATGAAAGAAAATATGCGAGGTGGAATGGGAGGTGACTATTTGGGAGGTACTACTGCTGACTCTTCCAGAGAGAGAGAGAGAGAGAGAGAGAGAGAGAGAGAGAGAGAGAGAGAGAGAGAGAGAGAGAGAGAGAGAGAGATTTATTTTACAATTTACTTCGAGAAATGAAATGAAATGAAACTTTATTTTTCAAGGATAAATGATTAGGTACATTCAATGACCTTTTTTCAGTCATGTCCATGCTAAGCTATAGCATGCATGTAAACACACATACATATAATTTTATATATAAAAGTAAACATAATAGTGAAAAGTACAGGCAACAATAATTCCATTTCAAATAATAATAATAATAATAATTACGGTATTTATAATGCACTTATCTTAATAATTATAACTCTAAGCGCGCACTCACAACTCACGCACGCATGCGCACACTTTAGACAGTGACTCGCGAACCACAAATAGTGAAATACATTACGACATCAGCTTGGGGTGGGGGTGTGGTGATATAGTGCTAGAGCTGTTGAAAGAGGTGAGTTTTGAGGGCAGACTGGAAGGAAGAGAGAGAGTGTTTCTGACGGAGAGAGAGTGGGAGAGTGTTCCAGGTGGATGGTATACAGAGAAGGAGCGGGGGCCGAAAGTGCTGAGTTTGGTGCAGGGGATGTGGAGGCGGAGAGGGTCAGAGGCGGAGCGGAGGGAGCAGGGAGGAGTGTAGGGGTGAAGTAAGTTTGAGAGATAGGCAGGAGCGCAGTTGTTTAGGGATTTGTAGCAGAGAGACAGAATCTTGTATTGGATGCGTTGGGGGATGGGAAGCCAGTGAAGGAGTTTGAGCAGGGGAGTGATGTGGTCGGATTTTTCTTTCTGAGGACGAGGCGGGCAGCATTGTTTCTGGACGCGCTGGAGAGTGAAAGTGGTGGAGTGAGGGAGGCTGGAAAGGAGAGAGTTGCAGTAGTTGATGCGAGATAGGATGAGCAAGTTTGGTTGCAGGTTCGGTAGTGAGGTATTTTCTGATCTGACTGATGCGGCGGAGGTGGAAATAGCATGCCTGGGCCGTGGCGGAGACGAAGCTGGTCATGGAAAGAGAGGAATCGAGGATAACGCCGAGGTTTGTGGGTGAGTCAGAGAGGGAGATGGGGGTGCTGTCGAGTTGAAGGTGGAGAGAGGGAGGGAGCTGAAAAAGTTTCTGACGAGTGCCTACCAGCATGGCTTCCGTTTTGTCGTAGTTCAGTTTAAGCTTGTTTGCTGTCATCCAGTTTTCACATCTTCGTAGCAGTCAGCCGTGCGAGTTAGTAGTGACTGAGTGTTGTCGAGTTTGTCTTTGTCTAGTAGTTGTGAGTCGTCAGCGTAGAGGTGGTGGTGTATGTGGTGAGACTGGATGGGGGTTCTTTCTCCGGGTACTCCAGTTCTTCCATCCCCCCCCCCCCCCATACTTTGGTACCTGTTTCAGGCCACTTTACAAATTTCAAATACAAGCGATCACAAATCTCTGCAACTTCAGTAGCTGAACTGGCCCTTCGTCTGTCTTGTACTGTGTTTGTCTTACATGGCGTAAATCCGTGTCTGTTACGTGAGTGTGCGTGTTGGGTTTCAGTTCACTGTGCTTTGAGTAGATTTGCCCAAAAATTGAGAAAAGGCGCCTATATAATAACGGTATTATTATTATTATTTATTATTATTATTTTATATTTATTATTATTATTATTATTTTATTATTATTATTAAGTTGGACAGGGGAGAGGTGTAGAGTGTGAAAAGGACCGGGCCCAGGACGGACCCTTGTGGAACTCCACAGGAGAGCGTGACTGGGTTGGAGGAGACGCCGTCGATGGTGACAGACTGCTGTCTGTCGGGGAGGTAGGAGAGAAACCAGGAGTGAGCAGAGTCAGTGATGCCAAAGGAGTGGTGAAGGTGGTGGAGGAGGATAGAGTGGTCTATAGTGTCGAAGGCGGCAGAGAGGTTGAGTAGCGTAAGAAGGGAGATGTTGCCCGAGTCGGTCAAGAGAAGCAAGTCGTTTAAGATATGTAGAAGGGCTGTTTCAGTGCTGTGCTGTTTGCGATAGGCAGACTGGAAGGGACTGAGGAGGTTGTTGTCGGCGAGGTGGAGGTTGAGCTGGTTGAGAACAACCATCTCAAGAAGCTTGGACAGGAAAGAGAGATTGGAGACTGGGTGATAGTTTTTGAGTTCGTTTGGGTTGAGGTTGTGTTTTTTGAGGAGAGGACGGACGATGGCGGACTTGAAGATATCGGGGATGGAGCCGTCCTCTAGAGATGTGTTGATAATGTTGGTAATGAAGGGCAGAAGTTTTGGAAGGCTGTCCCGGTAGAGAGAAGCTGGGAGGGGGTCTAGTTCGCAGGTTTTGAGAGGCATGGACTTTATGGTCTTGAGGACTTCATCCTGAGAGATGGGGCGGAAGGACGAGAGGGGGTGCCGGAAAAGGGGGGGTCGGGAGGGAAAGGCGGAGAAGGCAGAGTGTTGAGTGTGTTGCGCAGAGTTTGAATTTTGTCGGAAAAATAGGTGGAAAAAGCGGATGGGAGTTCTTCTTTGCTGTGTGTGTTGGGGAGAGGAGAGTCTTTAGAAGTGCCTAGGAGTGTGTTCATGGTAGTGTAGAGGGTTTTGGAAGAAGTTGATTCCAGGATTTTGTTTTGAAGGTGTTTACGTTTGGAGTCAGAGATCATTCTGCAGACTTTGGATCTAGTTGTTTGGAAGATCTGTCTGTGAACGGTAAAGGTCGGATGAGCGCCAGAGGCGTTCCGCTTGTCGGCGCTCGCGCTTGACTTCAGCTATGTCGTCCGTGAGCCAGGGGGAGGGGGGTCAGTTGGGTATGGAGCAGGTGGTGACAGGGGCATGGGTGTCTAGAAGTTTTCGAAGGGAAGAGTCAAAATGGGATGAGAAGACCAGGAGAGCAGGCGGGGTCCAAGAGAAGGTCGACAGCTTCATCGAAGAGGCTCTCTCGGTTGACAGATTTTATATTGCGGCGAGAGACAAGGAGCTTGGCTTTTTTCAGGGGAAGTAGGTTGAGGGAGACGAGAATAGCAAGGTGGTCAGAAGGAAGCACAGAGGAGGTGTCAGAGTCGAGAAAGAGTTGATCGGAGGTGCGGGTGATGATCCAGTCGAGGGTGTGGCCCGAGTTGGTGGGTGGGTTTGGTGATGTGTTGTGTAAGGTTGTGGTTTGAAAGTGATGTGCAAAGGCATTGTGTGTCAGAGTGGTCGGGTTTGTCAAAGAGGAAGTTAAAGTCGCCAAGAAGTATGTGTTTTCCGGGTCGTGTGCTGTAGTGGTCGAGGAGGAGGTCAAACTCGGTGAGGAATATGGAGTTTGTGAGTTTGTTTTGAGAGCTTGGAGGGGGGCGATAGATACAGGAGAAGATGAGGGACTGGCCAAGGAGTGTTGCTATGGCCTCGACAGATTCAAAGGAGGGATGAGCAAAAGGGAGAGACTGAGAGAAGGAGAGATGAGGGAAAAGACAGTCCCTGTAGATGATGGTAATGCCACCCCCTCTGGAGGCACGCGGCAAGGAGGCCAGGTGGTAGCCACTCGGAGTGACGCTGGCGATGATGGGTTCATCACCAGCTGAGCGGAGCCACGTTTCAGTGATCACAACATCTAGGTCATTGTCTAGAATGAAATCTGAAATCACGTCGGCTTTGCCATCTTTGCAGACAGACTGTGCATTGAACAGACACAGTTCTAGGTTGGGTGAGACAGAAGAGGAAGAGGAAGAAGAAACGGGTGAAGAAGAGGACAAAGGAGGAGGAGGGTGGGGAGGGGGGAAAGAGGATGGAAGGGGGAAAGATGAGGGAGGGGGAGAGGGGGGAGGAGGAAAAGACAGGAAAGGAGAACCGGGCAAGAAAGATGAGAGAGGAGGGTGAGGGGGGGGGGGGAGGGAAGTGGGGGAGGAAGGAGAGTAGACAAAGATGAGGAAGAGGGAGGGGGAGGGTGAAAGGGAGGAGGAAGGGGGGGGGGACGAGGAGGAAAAAGCAGGCGAAAGAGGAGGGGATGAGGGGAGGGAGGGTGGGGGAGGAGGCGGCCGAGGAGAGCAGGGAGTGGTAGATGAGGAAGAGAGGAGAAGAAATGGGAGAAGAAGGAAGGGATGGGGTGAAGATGGGGAGGCGGGGGCGGCAGAAGGTTGATTGATTGATTGTACATTGCTTAACGTCCCGACAGCAACAAGGCTTTCTCAGGACGTGCCTGCACTGCTTGTGAAAAAAAAATAAACAGAACATTGAATGTATGTCGCCAGCGGTCAAATACATTAAATAAACCTAACACATGGGGCCTAAATAAAGCTAAGACCATTTAGCAACACACATCCAATATCAAGAGCTACAGGCAGCGCAGACAGTAGGGAGAGTTTTAAAAAGGCAAATACAGGTGAATGGACAAAGGGTAGACAGAAACACATGCCCCAGAATAGAGAGAAAAAACCACCCTGTGGGGCTGACCAGGGTGACCCTGGGAACTAAAAAATACCTAACCCCACCCAAGTCCCCCAGGGCAGACCCGGGTGGGGAGCGGCAGAAGGGGTGGAAGGACATAGGAAAAGGGGAAGAAGTGTGTGGGTGTGGTGGTGAGTCGTGCCTTCTGTGCCTTCTTCTAATTCCACCTCTGCGGCCTCTCTTTCGCGATCGGATGCCGCATAAGGCATCTGCAACACTGTCGGCGGCACCAGCCGCGCAGTAGGTGGCATGGCGACGTAGACAGAAGAGGAAGAATCAATGCTCACATTACACCACACACACACACACACGCACGCACGCGCGCGAGAGAGAGAGAGAGAGAGAGAGAGAGAGAGAGAGAGAGATAGAGAGAGAGAGAGAGAGAGAGAGAGAGAGAGAGAGAGAGAGAGAGATGATGATGATGGTGATGGTGAATTTTTTATTTCATGATAAGGCTATTAGGCAATACGGTGCCTGTTTTAAATTTTAATGCTTCCCTGTGTACATGTAACAAAACATGAAATGAAAACATGAGCATTTAACTTTTTATTTTAATAAAAAGTTAAATGCTCAAGAATGTGAAACACTGAACAATAGTAAGTTTGAAGAGAGCTTATGGTACTATTTTGTGAGTGCTTCTGGTGAAAAAATTCTTGTTGGTTGTGTGTATAGAAGCCCCAACTCCACAACTGAAAACACAGATTTACTATTACAACTTTTACGATCCGAGGAGATACAAGCATATGACAAAATTTGCATTTTCGGAGATTTTAATTTCCCTTGTGCAGGATGGGATGGCTCCTGGACAGGGGAAAAAAATAATCAAATTGTTGAGTGCATAAGAGACGCTTCCTGATTCAAATGGTGAAAAACCCAACAAGACATAGGCAAGGTCAGAGGTCGACATTAGATGACCTAATCTTAGTAAATGACGAGCTGCTAACGTCAGATATTCAACACTTGGATCCCATTGGCAAGAGTGACCATGATGTTTTACTCTTCCAGCTGTATGTACCTAAGGTTAAGGTGACGCAGAGTATTAAACACTCCCTTAACCTTGGGAAGGGAGACTATGATAGTCTGAGAGCATATATGGCAAATATTGACTTTACAACTACTAAACCTGAAAATTGCGGAGTGGAAAAATTCTGGGCATTAATTAAGTCCTCGATTCTGAAAGGTATGGAGTTGCACATCCCAAAAGTGAAGAGCAAATCACATAAAAGAACCACACCATCTTGGATGAATAAGGGTACTTTAAGAATAATTAAAAAGAAATACAAGTTATACAAAAGATATCTTCAAACTCAAGAAGGTAGAGATTACCAAAGATATAATTACCCTAAGAAATGACTGTAACAAATTAATAAAGCGTAACAAAAAATTGCATGAAAGAAATATTGCAGATAAATGTAAAATGAACCCCAAAGTGTTTTGGAAGTATGTACAGGAACAAACTAAATATAATTCTGGAATAAATGCACTTAAAAAAGAAGATGGCACACTTGCTGTAGGAGATAATGAAAAGGCAGCAACATTGAATAAATTCTTCTCAAGTGTATTTGTGGAAGAAAATTTGAGTAATGTTCCGTTGCTTGGTAGAGGCTCAAAATCGAATGGGTGCACCATAACAGATATAATAACTCCTGATATTGTCAAGAAAAAACTAAAGGAGTTGAATCCTTCCAAAGCTCAAGGTCCAGACTGCATCCCTCCCAGAGTTCTACAAGAGTTGTGTAATGAGTTGGCAGAGCCACTTTGCACATTGTTTACTTTTTCCCTTGAATCAGGTATTGTACCGCAAGACTGGCGAACCGCAGAGGTAAGTGCGATTTTTAAAAAAGGTTCTAGGTCAGATGCAGGAAACTACAGGCCAGTAAGCTTAACGTGTATAGTATGTAAAGTTTTAGAGTCTATAGTCCGAGATGAGATCGTTAATCATTTCACGGTGAATAATATGTACACTGAATGCCAACATGGTTTTACAAGAAAACGATCATGTGTTACTCAGCTACTACAGGTTATGGATGATATAACCTCCTTACTGGACAACAAAAAAACGGTTGACATCATATACTTAGACTTTAGAAAAGCATTCGACACTGTTCCTCATGAACGGCTTCTTCAGAAACTAGAGGCCTATGGTGTATGTGGAAACATTTCCAACTGGATAAGAAGTTTTTTACATGCAAGAGAACAAATGGTAAAGGTTGGAGAAGCAAAATCGGACAAAATAAAGGTACTGAGCGGCATACCTCAAGGTAGCATCTTAGGACCTATATTATTTACGATATTTATAAATGACTTGCCAGATTGTGTTAATAGCATGTGTAAAATTTTCGCAGATGATACTAAAATCTATAATGAATCGAGCAATAAAGACGTGTTGCAGCACGATTTGGATCACTTGCAAGAATTTGAAGAATGGTCCGACACATGGGACTTACATTTTAATGTAGAGAAATGCAAGGTCTTACATGCTGGAAGAAACAATCCTGAACACGATTACTTGATGAAAGTGAACAGCAAAATTAAAAAGGTGGTATCTTGTGAGGAGGAAAGAGATTTAGGTGTGGTCTTCGACAAAGTTCTATCTTTTGACCCCCATATTCAGAACTGCATCAATAAGGCCAACAAAATGGTTGGAGTAATTAAGAGAGCTTTTAATTATTTGGACAAGGAAATTTTTAGTAAACTGTATAAATCACTAGTCAGACCACATTTAGAATATGCAAACACTGTATGGTACCCAGGTTTAAAGAGACAATCAGCTGCACTCGAAAGGGTACAGAGACGAGCAACAAAGCTGGTCAAAGAATGTAGAAATATGACTTATTCAGACAGACTCAGATACTTTGGATTACACTCCTTACGCGGACGTAGAATACGTGGAGACTTAATCCAAGTTTTTAAAATTTATAATGGCATCGACGACCTAAAGTGGAACGACTTTTTTGCAACACCATTCTGTGACAGAACCCGAAATTCTGAAGGGAAAATCTTTGTACAGCACTGTAACACTAACCTGCGGAAGTTTTGTTTTACTAACAGAGTTGCCATTGTCTGGAATGACCTACCAGTTTCATTAAAAAAAGCATCTAATATAAATTCTTTTAAAAACCAGCTGGACGAATTACCAAAATTTAAAGAGATTTTTTATTCCTATGATGAATGATTTTATAGGAAAATTGCATGCATAGCAGACCCATAAAGAAATAAAGAAAGAAAGGACATTTATAAAGGCCTCATGGCCTATTTTGTCCTCACAATACTACTGCTACTACTACTACTACTAAAACAAACACATCATACACAGAAATGCAAGAAACAGAAAGTTAATCAACTCGATAGGTGGATACACAATTAACACTTAAACTGAGAGAGAGAGAGAGAGAGAGAGAGAGAGAGAGAGAGAGAGAGAGAGAGAGAGAGAGAGAGAGAGAGAGAGAGTGGAAGCTTAATTCCCGTATTGTTCACCGCACTAACCCGTCTATCATGTTTTCTGGTGGATGATTGTCATCGCTGGACGTAGAGAGGGCAATCTGTGCTCCTCCACTTGCAAGAGCCACGTCAAACATTTTCAGATTTCAGTAAACTGTTTACGGTAGCAATACCGTCTGCTATGGAACGCTGATTAACATATCGCGAGATCTCATACAAAGCATTCTAAAACCTACCGAATCTCACCCCTCCCAACAAATGGATCAGTCCTGTACAACAGCGATTGGCTGTTCCCTTCCACTCCCGCGAAGTTCAATGCGACAAAGATGGCTTCCACAGAAGACGTGTTCGTTCCACCTCGGGATCATTCTACCCCAAAACCATTTCAGAAAGTATTTGGGCATGAAAATGAGGTGAAAATTATGTAATTCGGGCACTGTTATACTCAGTGTGCTTATTTTTGTTTAAAATAATGTTGCATCCATGTTTGCAAACATGGCAATCAAATAAGGGCTTCAAGTTCAATGCCCGACATACAGAAGCAAAGTTACTCTATGTATGGAAAATATCTGTCGGTATAGCAAAATCAGTCAAGTTTGGTGTTCCTTGAAACCGTTCTGTGGTGTTATGTAAAATCTTGTGTGAAAATAGGTTGTTTTCTCACGAGCACATTCACTTACTACAGTACATAACATGTTCTCTCCACAGTACATATGTTTAGTTCTCTCCACAGTACATAATATGTTTAGTTCTCGCCACGCCGTGGGCTAGTTGCGGCAGCCGCAGTTACACGTAATGCGCATGATTGTCTTTGTGTCCGCACACCCTACTTATAACTCACCACAGTCAATTTTATTTATTTTGCAGGATCACCAGGAAAGAAAGTCTCTGCAAACTCTTCAGTGTTCTGCTCTTGATGACAATGCATTGGTGGGCATCGGCTGGCCTCATGTAAGTTCATTACCTATGAGTGTGTTCCTAGTTGAGACTGACTGTACCCGGTAGGCATGCAGCTGGGTTTTGGAAACGCCAGTGACAGTGGACTGTTGTTACAAAGCAGCACAACACTCTAGCAGACAATCAGTCACAAAACTAACAAGATGAGGATTTTATCCTAAAGCCTGCCATATATAGAGCATTTTCTAATTTAATTGCAGCCCCAGGCTGAAACATGATTCATGATTCATTTATTGACAGCATGGACAGAGTTCTCTGACATGACTTTATGATGACATAAATTGATGTGTTGCCTCGGTGTGTAAAATTTACTTTTGATTGACCATCGCATGCATGTTTACAATGACAATTAATGTTTTATGTCACTCAGTCTGTAAAACTTACTTTTTATTCAGTTATTCATACATTTGTATTCTAGAAGAAAGACTTCAGATGGGTTAGTTTTTCACTTAAATATTTAAAAAAAGATATGGTCAAGAGTATGACTGGGTGTCTAGTGGTAAAATCTACACCCTCCCTCACAAAACCTGCTACAAAATTATCAGAAGTGGTCAGATCAAACTAAAGCATGCATCATGTTATAGGGAAATGGATAAGGTTTCCAGTGATATATGATTTATGGGTGACCACAGAAGAATTTGGGATAAATTTTGTCAGCTGAAATCATACTACTATAACACATTTTGAAAAATGGTCAATTATTAAAACTTATGTGTTATTTTGTAGAGTAGAGTATGTACTTAATAATAATAATGAAAGGTTTGTGAAAAATCAAATCATTCAGTTTTGAAGATTAATACTCAGAATGTTGAGTTATGTTCAAACAGTTTAGGCACTCATTTATCTCTGATAATCTGTTGTTTTTACTGAAGATAACTGGTGTAGTAATTTTATCAAGGTTTTGAAGAGGATGCATGGGTGATAGATGAAAGAAACCCTTTACGAGGTTTACTACTACTACTAGCGTCCAAATTTTGGGTGTAAATTGTTCTGTTCATGCAGTCCAGCAAACTATATAGATATATTATTTTCTTTTCACGTATTCTGCAATAAAAACTATAGTAGGACTATACTTATTTAGACAAGACCTTGGTAGGCCCCAAAATACCTATTTTGTTCAGTTGAAATAATTTTATTGTATTTTTTTCTGCATGCTGGCTTGTAAATGTTATGTTCAAACCAGTGTGCACATTATTTTTGTTGAAGGGTATATTTTGTTGCAAATCATATCAGATGATGCCAGCACATAAAAATAGTTGATACTATTACTATACACAACACATTTGATACTCTTTTAAATTTTTCCTCATGAACATAACTTGACACTACTTTGTGGGATGGAAAGTTACGTTTAAACATTTATCACCTAAAATCACAAGAATCACTTTATATAAAAAACTACCAATAGCTGAAAAGATGCTGTTTAATTTTTTTTATAATAATAAAGCATGATACATTCTAGGATAAACATTTATTTGTTTTTTGTTAGTACATAACTTTGCACCATCAGTACATCATGTGCACTGTGTAAAGTTATGAACAAACACTAATTTTATTCTTTGGCCATCCTGCAATAAAGTAGGTAAGATTACCAGATAAATCTATAAAATATGAATTTCAAGACCTATAAAATTTTAGTGACTGCAAAACAAGATAATGTCACAGCTATTTCTCATTTATACATAACGCTACGTTGTGTCATGTTATGTTCATGCAACAATGATTACATTTCCCGTTGTGCATTGAAATTTATTTGTGCATGAACCTTTATGCATGCACTATCTTAATATTTATCATCACAAACAGCTTTCAGATCGCATTTCATAACTCTGCACCTTTACTTTTGTGCTTTAAAAAATGGTCCTGTGTCGTGATGTTATGTTCAAACACGCCATGTCATTATTTTTTACCTTTCTATTTCATGTTTTTGTCATGAAATCATGTTAGTGCAAACGTCGTTCTTCTTTTGTACACTATAGGCAATCAACAGATTTCTAAATAATTCTACTTGTCAAGTTACAAGGCAAATGTGTGAATGTGACCATGTAAAGTTATGTTCAAGCATCCTGTTTTCTGTCTATTTGCTACCCTTAATGTAATTATGATGGACTAACAAATGAAATTTTACCAGAAGAGTATGCACACTGCTTATAGGTGAAAGCAGGCTCAATGATAGTGACTTCGTTAGAGACTTTTCTTGAATAATCTTAAGAATTTTCCTGTGTCAGGTCAGAAGGTGTAAAATTATGTACAAACACTTGAAAAGTTGCAACAGCCCTTTTTGAAAATCACGTAAACATCACTAGTTCAATATAATGGCTGTGCTTGTTAGTGGGATTGGTATGAATACTTATTTTTTTCCCAAGAGTTTGTGATTTGCCCTTGTGAGACCAAAAATATTTTTTGTGAAGCAAGGTGTAAAGTTATGTTCAATCTTATGAGTGTAATTGAATTTGTGCCAAAACTTGGCTCAGTTTGTAAAAATTGGCTTATTTTCTGTTGGAATAGTTAACAGTGCTGTTAACAGCAGATAAAAATCATCTAGTGTAGTCATTTTCAGCTTACAGAAGCTGTATTTGATTGCGTGAGATAAAAAATGAGAATAACATTGCATTTGCAGTGAAGGTGTATTGAACACCTTTGTCAGTATTCAGAACTATGTAAACATTATTTTTTCAATTAGCTTTTGCACTTAAATTAAATTAGAGACATGTTTCTGTGCATTTAGCATAACAATTAACATTTTACAATTAATTCTCCAAGTAGAATTGAAAATTAGTGGCTTTTGGAATTATGGTGTAAAGTTACGTTCAAACAGTTTTTATGGCGTAAAACTAAGGATAGACATATTCTGGATGGGGAACATACGTTGAAACATACAAATGCAAAAAATTGCTTACAGCTTGTGCTTGTTGTGAATTGTTAAATGAGTGACATTGTATGTTATGTTCAAACTTTAAACTTCAAAGTTCAATAACAACCAAACTGCAAATAACATAACAATTTTACTTAGTGTCAGTGTTTATATTACTTACTTACTTACGCCTGTCACCCCTCCCAGGGTATAGGCCGTCGATGAGAGACCTCCAGTGACTCCTGTCCTGTGCTTCTCCTTCGATTTTACTCCAGGTGGTTCCCAGTCTCTTGATGTCTGCTTGGAGGTCTCGATGCCAGGTGTTTCTCGGCCTGCCTCTTTTCCTCTTTCCCTGGGTGTTCCATGACAATGCCTGCCTAGTGATACTGGAATCAGATTTATATGAAATATTAAAATTATTTTGCTTTTGAAAATGATCATTTGGACACTCAGTCGTACTCTTGACCTTATAATAATAATATACAGTAGAAATGTGGAATAGTTGAACATCAAATAGCGTTTAACTCTTTGCCTGCTAAGTAACTTTTCTGTATTATGACTGTACTCTGCCACTAAATAATTTTGTTATGAGTTCATTTCTGGATACAGTCCGCAGGCACTGCAATTGAACCTTGTCTGCGCAGATCTTGCCGTCAATACTGAATAGTGTTCTAGGGGAAAGTAATGTTGCAGTGGTTGACATCTGTAGAAAAAGAGTTAAAATCAGGTACATATATTTAATAGTACCATACGTTCCCCAGAATGAGGTTTGTAATACATGGCCTAGTTTGAAACTTTTAGTACACTAGTCATACCCTGAAAATCATCCTGTCACCCTTTCAAAATTCAGGAGCAAGCTGGAATACAAAGTGATGAGTTTGACTAAGATGTCAGTTGCACCGAATGATGACGCTGGCAAGCTTGGAAGGCATCTAAATAACAAAGCCCACATACCAGCTACAGGAGATGGATCAGGCAGGGGCCAAGATAATCAGGAACTCCCCATAACTCTTTCGAGACGTGCCGCATCCAGATTCGCGGCTTTACGCCGTGAATCCGGATGCGGCATGTCTCGAAAGAGTTAATCTTATTGCCAATCCATGTACTGTCATGTCCTAAGTGGGGCGGTCTGTGGCGCAGTGGTTAAGGCTCCTGCCACTAATGCTAAAGGTGCGAGGTTCGATTCCGGGTTCCGGGGTCGGACTTTTCTCCTCTAGTAAGTGTCACCGTTCATTCGGGGCGGACCGTCGGGGGTTCTTTCTCTGGTTTCTCCGGTTCTTCCTCCCCCTCCACTTTGGTGTCAGTTTCAGCCAACTTAATAAAAATTTCAAATACAAAACGATTTCCAAATACCGTCACTTCAGTAGCTCGCTTGAGCTTGCCCTTAGCACCATGTGAATGTTCTGTGTTTACGTACAGTGTGTGAGTGAATGCGCGTGATTCACGTGAGCGTGCTTGTTGGGTTCAGTTCGCGGCTACATTCTGCGCATTGAGTTATATTATAAATATGAGAAATGCGCCATATAAATACCATGTAATAATAATAAGTGTCAATGATGCATGACATAACAAATGCTAATGATATAATTAAAATAAACATAATATTGAATTAACCCCCTTGTTCATGAGGCGACCAGTGCTGTAAATATTTACAGTGGCTGTACGCACAAGGGAATCAGCATTACACCAGAAGTCACATTGCCTGTCACCATTTTGCACCTGTGTGCTTACATCATTGGAAGCAATGTGTACAGGACATGCATGTTCAAAGCATGTAGGTGGTGACGGAGGCTGTTTCAAAATACAGTCGAGCTATTCTGCAACGGTGACACTTATTGGAAAAGTCAGACCCACGAACCGGATATCAAACCTCACACCTTTAGCATTGGTGGCGGACACTATACACTACAGCTTTGCCACAGACTGCCCCGAAAAGTGTGAAAGTCCTCGCACCTTTAGCATCAATCAAGTTGTTGGCCGATGCTGTACTGCTAGGCCACAGACCGCCCCGGACAACAAAAGTGTTTACCTTTGTTCAAATAGAAAAGTGTGGTTACACTATGAAGAAACAGCCTGGTTACACTACAAATTTATTTTTTCCTTTTCCTTTAGTCTGGTTCAAGATGTGAGAAGAGTGGAGAGAAAACCAAGCACATCAGACCTGTGTCTGGCCCCTTGAAGGTTTACCAGGACAAAGGCAGTCCGCAGAAGAAGGAAAAGAAATCAGTGGAGAGTCGCGAGACGCAGACAGATGACAGCCTGCTGGATGATCTCATCCAGAAACGGCTTAAGCATGGCGCAAAAAGAAGTCACTCTTCAGTAGATACTGATGAGGAAGCTTATGAACTTATGACAAAAGGTGAGCATGCTGACAGCAATTAACCCTTATCATTCGGAATACACCAGTGTGTGAAATAAGTTTGACTAAAATAGTTCAAGGGCAGTGCCAGAATAGCTTGGCGCCTCTAGGCGCCAAGCTGTTCTGGCACCACCCTTGAACTCAAGCCATTTGTCTATATCCTTATCTGTAAGTACTATAATGTAACTTGCATTATGGCAGTGTACAAATTTGAATCTTTTAGCCTCAGTATGACTATGGGTTAAAGAAAGAAAGTTGAAATGGGACGGCTAAGTGCTTTCTATGATAGTTGTCCAGCAAGCATGGGGATGTTTAGCATTGAATTGACAAAAAATTTCAAAACAAAATTTGTTATTACTGGCAGTCAGGGGGTTAAATACAAGCTGTCAAGCTTGTATTTAACCACTTGACTGCCAGTAATAGCACTAGCAGATTTTGTTTTTAAAATCTTTGTTAATTCAATGCTGAACAAACATCCCCAGTTTTCCAAGGAACATAGATAGTGGTGCCATAAATCCTTATGAGCCCCCACAACTGCGCAGGTGTATGCTGAGCTATGTCTCTTGCAGTTGGATAGTGTTCAGTTTTTCTGGGGAGTGAAGAGGGGTTCATCGGCTGTCAGACTGCTGGCAGGAGCACTGCAAAAGCACGTGGCCAATTGTTAACTACCAGTGACCTTCTAGTTATTGGCCACGAGGCTGTGAAAAATGTCAGCTGACGTTCCTTGCAAAAATTGCAGACACAGTTCATGTACTGTTTCTTTAACCCCTCCCCTGCCACTAGTCGCAGATTGTGTTTCTGCAATCTTCGCTATTTTCAGTGCTTAAGAACCTCCTGAAGCCAGTCAAGAAACAGATACAAACATGTATAAAGTGTTAGTCAGCGAGAGGCGTAGGTCCACATAAGCCCCTGCAAAAGCCTTTTGCATTTTGTTATTGTTTGTTTTGTTCCAGCAGTGAAGGGGTTAAATGACAATTGACATTGATATTTGCTTTGGTGTTTACTTGACCTGCTGGTGCATGCTTCCACTTTGATAGTGGTACTGTTTGCAGTGCTGGGGGATGCCTGCAAAATAGGGTCCGAGGCATTCTCTCTAGTACATGTAATTAACCATTTTCATACTGATACACCCATTGCTTGAAATAAATTTGACTATGATAGTTCAAGGATGGTGCCAGAATAACTTGGCGCCTGAGGTGCCAAGCTATTCTGGCACCACCCTTAAACTAACATGGTTGATCTATCTCCTAATCTGTAATGTAGTGTTCATTGGACAATAAGCAAATTTTTAGTCTCAGGATGTAATGGGTTAATACTTTGCTAGATTATTGGTAGATCATTCTGTTCTGAATCCTTAATAGAACTGGTGTGCAGTTTGAGCTGTGTTGTATTTTTTTACATGTAAAATGCAGTATTTATCATGTCCTCAGACACTGTGCCGGAATTATACTGGGAAGAGATTGCGGAGCAGAGGCGAATAGCTCTTAACGACACATTGGATGAAAATAAATCTGTGAGCATATACTTTTGCTTATTTTGTCACTTTATTGAAAGACTGATCTTTTTTGCTTGCTGTGTACTGTAAGTATGAGTAACATGCAGCCAAAACTAATGACTTTGTTGATTCAGCCCTAGCACGCTACAAGATGATATTATTTGACCATGATTAATAATTCACTTCAAGTGTAGTGACAGAATGGCTTGGTGCCTGAGGTGCCAAGTTATTCTGGCGCCACACCTGAACTATCATTGACAGTAAAATTGGAACAGTAAAGTAGTGGTATCTTTGGGTAATTGTGCGTTCCTAGCTTTAGAATTCTGTCACTTTCTGTTCTCTGTCAGCTCCACCTAGAGATGGATTCCCTGCGAGAGGAGAATGAAAAACTGTCGCTGCTGGCCAATCAGGCAGAGTACCTCTCTTCGCTTTTACAGGTATGGGTTTCAGAAGCTTTCACTTGTTTTTTCTCATTGGAGTTAGACTATTGTCCACCTGAGATAGATTTTGTATGGTCAGCACTGCCCTTAAAGTTAAACTGTCAGTGTATAGACTTTAATGTTTGGGTGTACTTCTACAAATTCTAGTTCTGACCTTTTTTTTCACTCCTTTGCTAAGAACTACATACAAGAACAAGTTGCATGGATCTTAGTACGAGTCAGCCTCGGGATTACCTTCTTCAGTATATCATGGTATCAGATATGACACACACTGGTGGCTCTGGCTTTTACGCATTGAGCAAAAGATCCTTGGGCCCGCTCACAGCCATATGGGGGCCAGCTAAGGTCCACGGCAGCATGATGACCTTTTGTTTACCAAGTCGTGCAAATTCAGCACGAAGGGCGCTCGATACATATCTGGATATTCTTAACCCATTCAGCCCTGATGCACTACAGCAGGAGATGGGTCGACCTTGATAATTCAAGTGTAGTGCCAGATTAGCTTGGCGCCGACAAGATTAGCTTTGGCGCCTGTCGGCGCCAAGCTAATCTGGCACTGCCCTTGTATTATGGTCGATCCATCTCCTGCAACTAGTGCATAGTCATTAAATGACGCCTCCAACATATGGGAAATACGACCGTCCGGCTGACTGAGTTAATATGAAACAGTTGGGTCTTCAAATGCAATATTTTTTTTAATGATATCACGATTACATCACTAAACTGAGTACTGGGATATACTGAGTATGTATGTTCATTGAACCCATAATGTAATTCACAGACCAGCACACAAATCACTATGTACATGTATCTGGGTGACTTTGAAGATTTTAGCAGATTATTGAAAAATATGGGCCATAATTTGGCTGTTGGTAGCCCTACAGACATGAAAGGGCTGAAAAGAAAAACTTGGGCACTGATCTACAAGACTTGTGTTTTGTACTAAGCGATAGCAGATACAAGATAACTTTATTAATCCACCCAAAATCGGGAAATTACACTGTCTGCTCCATCAAATTAACAAGGAAAATAAAGGAATTTAAAGGGGCAGTCCTCACCTTTTTTAATGCTTCAGTTCGCAAAAAGGTTTACTGGGATTCAGTATACACACCCACTTAGACAATGACCACCCTATTGTCCCACCAAATGATTTCTTTCGTCCGTTCAAAACGAAAAGAGGTCGCAGGAATCTTGTGACTGGACCAAGTCAAAAGATTGCTTCTGATAGGTGATGGTAGCTGACGTCATAACTATTCTATACGACCTTACTTACTTACTTACGCCTGTCACCCCTACCCGGGTATAGGCCGTCGACGAGAGACCTCCAGCAACTCTTGTCCTGTGCTTCTCCTTCGATTCTACTCCAGGTGGTTCCCAGTCTCTTGATGTCTGCTTGGAGGTCTCGACGCCGGGAGTTTCTCGGCCTACCTCTTTTCCTCTTTACCTGGGGGTTCCATGACAATGCCTGCCTAGTGATACTGGAAGCTGGCTTTCTCAGACTGTGACCGATCCATCCCCATCTTCTTCGCCCAATTTCATTCTCTGCTGTTATCTGCTCTGTTCTCTCCCAGAGTCTGACGTTGCTGATCTTCTCTGGCCAGTGGATTTTCAAAATTCTTCTAAGGCAACTGTTCATGAAGGTCTGTACTCTGTTGACTGTGGTTTTTGTCAATCTCCAAGTCTCTGCTCCATATAGGAGAACTGCTTTTACATTGGAGTTGAAAATCCGGACTTTGGTGTGTTGTGACAGCTCTCTGGAACTCCACACTTTTTTCAACTGGAGAAAGGCTGCTCTGGCTTTACCGATTCGTGCTCTGACATCTGCATCAGTGCCGCCTTTTTTGTCTATGATGCTCCCGAGATAGGTGAAGGACTCCACCTCCTCCAACGGGGTGCCAGCAAGCAAGACTGGTTCTTCCCTGGTTGCGTTCAGCCTCATTGTCTTTGTTTTCTGTTTTTGAATGGTGAGGCCCACTTGGGACGAGATGTCAGCAAGCCTCGTGGTCTTGTCCTGCATTTGTTGATGAGTGTGGGACAGTAATGCCAAGTCGTCTGCAAAATCGAGGTCATCAAGCTGTGTCCACAGTGTCCACTGTATTCCACTTCGTCTGTGCTCTGTGGTCATCTTCATGACCCAGTCTATGGCCAGTAGGAAGAGGAACGGAGACAGCAGACACCCCTGCCTGACACCGGTTCTGACCTGGAGCTCCCTGGTGAACTGCCCTTCGTGGATCACGCGACATGTCATGCCATCGTAGCTGCTCTTGATCAGGCGGACGAGCTTTGTGGGTACACCGTAGTGTCATAGGAGTTTCCACAGAGTCTCTCGGTCCACACTGTCAAATGCTTTCTCATAATCCACAAAGTTGACGTACAGCGGGGAGCTCCACTCCAGAGACTGTTCCACGATGATGCGGAGAGTGGCGATCTGGTCTGTACATGATCGGTTCTTCCTGAATCCTGCTTGCTGGTCTCTCAGCTGGGGGTCAACGGAGCTCTTCATTCTCTCCAGGATGATCCTGTTGAAGACCTTTCCTGGTACTGACAGCAAGGTGATTCCTCTGTAGTTGGAACACTTGCTGAGGTCGCCTTTCTTGGGAAGCTTGATTAGGTACCCCTCCTTCCAGTCAGCCGGCATCACCTCCTCTTCCCAGATATTTCCAAACAGTGGGTACAGCATCTCCACTGTTGTCTCTAGGTCTGCTTTCAGAGACTCCGCTGGGATGCCATCTGGGCCTGCTGCTTTGCCGTTCTTCAAAAATGCCACTGCTCTTCTGATCTCTTCCCGGTTGGGTCTGTCACAGCTGATGGGTAGGTCGGTCTCTGCTGGCTGGATGTCTGGGGGGTCGGGTGGGCTAGGTCTGTTCAGTAACTCTTCAAAATACTCGGCCCATCTGTCGAGTTGGTCTGCTCTGTCTGCAATAGGCTTGCCTTCTTTGTCTTTTACTGGTCTTTCTGTATGGCCATACTTGCCTGACAATCTTCTGGTAATGTCGTAGAGCTGTTTCATGTTGCCGCTGCCTGCTGCCTCTGCTGCCAGGCTGTCTGTGTAGGCCCTCTTGTCTGCCCTGATACTCCTCTTCATCTCGAGGTTGGCTTCCCAGTATTCCCCCTGTGCCCTTACTTTGGCTGCTCTCGTGCGACTGTTGTTGACAACTGCTTTCTTCTGCTTCCTCGCTTCTATCTTCTTCAAGGTCTGTGCCGACAGCCAGTCCTTGTGATGTTGTTTCCTGAACCCTACAGTGTCTTTGCAGGTTGAGTTCAGCCCTCTCTAGCTGCCTTCCACTGCTGCTCTGTGGTGACCGCCTCCTCTTCATTTACTAGCTCCTGTAGCGCTTGAAACCGGTTGGACAGCACCAGTTTGAACTCTTCTCTAACTCCAGTCTCTCTCAGGAGGCCTACATTATAGCGCTGTCTTCTTGTTGTCTCTGTGCGGCTTTTCTTTAGCTTGAGCTTCATTCTTAAGGTAAGCAGATGGTGGTCTGAGGCGACATCTGCTCCCCTCCTCACTCGAACATCTTAAAGGGATCTTCTAAATTTCTTGCTAATGCAGATATGGTCTATTTGGTTCTCTGTTGTATGGTCAGGTGAGACCCAAGTTGCTTTGTGTATTCTTCTGTGTGGGAAGATGCTGCCTCCAATGACAAGTCTGTTTAGAGCACAAAAGTCTACAAACCTCTCCCCGTTCTCACTCATCTCCAAGCCTAGTCCCTGTCTCCCCATCACCTCTTCGTATCCGGTGTTGTCCTCCCCTATTTTGGCATTAAAATCGCCCATGACGATGGTGATGTCTCGCTCAGCACATTTGTCCAAGGCACTCTGGAGTCGGTCGTAGAACTCTTGTTTCTCTTCCTCGTCACTGTCATTAGTGGGCGCATAACACTGGATGACGTTCAGCTTGAGCTTTTTCTTGGTTCTAAAGGCTGCTGTGATAATTCTTGGCCCAAGAGGTTCCCAGCCCATCAGCGCTCTCTGTGCCACTGGTGACAGCATGAATGCTACACCTTCTGTATGGGGGGCATTCTCCTCTTCATGACCTGAATACAGAATCATCTCCCCACTTAACAGCCTTTTCTGGCCAGACTGCGTCCATCTGGCTTCACCGATACCTAGCAGGGAAAGGTTGTACTTTTGCATTTCCGCTGCTATCTGGGCGGCCTTGCCGCTCTGGTACATGGTCTTGACGTTCCATGTGCTCATGGTTGTATCCCTGGATAGAGAGAGGCGGCTCGGTCCTGTGGCTTCCGAAGACTTCCGGCTTTCACCACAGGACGTCATAAGTCTTCTGGTAGAAGAACCTTCCTCCTCCAGGAAAGGAATTACTGTTTGTCTTTTCGTCGGCGTTTTTGTAGCTATTTCCTTTGTTTCCTCAAAAACATTACCGATGACATTACTGTCTGGAAGTGTCAACTACTTACCCAATTTTAGCCTAAGAACTTGTTGTGTTCCTTCACAACCCGGGAGGCACTCGGGGAACCCTCATTAGGGCTGAGAGTAGCCTCCCGTCCCAATCCATCTGGGCACCCACTACGTGGCCCAATCACAAATCAGTCGTTTCTACTTAGCTCTAAAGTTCAGACGTGTTAGCCTATCGTTCCACAGACCGTTGCTAACGGTTTTTCACTGGACTACTTTTTGTGGATTACTGTGTTCCTTCAGTCTTGTGTGCTTGGATTTATGTGCCTGTGTGTGTTTTTCAAGGATTGTGCTTCGGGTGAACTATGTTTTTCTTCGTTCTGGTGAACACGGGGAAAAAAAAGAAAAAAAAAGAGAGATTCTTCTCAGTGGTGTTTACTGTTACTCCTATGGAGCTTCCTCCACCCGTCGCCACGTCACAGGAGAGGTAAGGTCTCGGCCCCTCCCTCAGACGGCCCCGGACCGGGTGCCTGTTTTGGTTGATTTGTTTCGTCGGATCGCACAGAGCCTTCGTTCTCGTTTTCGCAACCTCAGAGTGCTTGCGCCCGGTCGCCTACTATTTCTGTTTTTTTTTTTTTTTTAATGTTGCAGTACCCTTGTGCGTCCTGCCAAAAGTGTGGATCTTTCCAGTGGCCGTGTGATGACCATGATTTATGCCTTCCTTGTACGGGCTGCAACTCGGACCATTCTTGCACCGTCTGCGCCGCCTGGCCCGAGCAGCAATGGTCGCAGCTTTGGATTTTTTACGGGCGTGAGAGTCCACATACGCCTTGTGACAAGGCTTCCTTCCTGAAGCCCACATCAGTACTTGGCACTGTTCCCAGCTGGGTGCCGACGCGGACCGTGAGGATCCACTGAGCCGTCGGCCGCTTGAGCTTCACTCATCCTCCCTCACTTCTAATCGGACACCGCCTGCTGACTCTTACGGAGAGTCCGCCTTAGGGCGCAGCGTTTGCCTTACGGGGGCACGCATACCGCGACATACTTTGCGCAGTAAGTTGTCCAAACATAATCGAATTGGTGTTAACCGTGAGGATCGACTGAGCCGTCGGCCGCTTGAGATTTCCATTTCCTCCACAATTTCTAACCGGACACAGCCTGCTGACTCTTACGGGGAGTCCGCCTTAGGGCTTAGCGGTTGCCTTACGGGGGCACGCATGCCGAGACATACTTCGCGCAGTAAGTTGTCCGAAACTAGTCGAGTTAGCATGGACCGTGGGGATCAACTGAGCTGTCGGCCGCTTGAGATTGCTCATCCCCCAAGATTTCTAAACGGACACCGCCTGCTGACTCTTATGGGGAGTCCGCCTTAGGGCGTAGCGTTTGCCTTACGGGGGCACGCATACCGCGACATACTTCGCGCAGTAAATTGTCCGAAAATCATCATAAGAGATCTCATTTGCAAAAGCCTGCGTACTCTTACGGAGAGACGCTTATGCGGCAACGTGCCCGCCTTACGGAGGCAGGCGAGAGATCCAGGTCCTGGCGTCATCGGTTTGATGCAACTTTCTCACTCGACATCCATGTCCACTAGCGCCCCGGCTATTAACCGGTCACCGCGCATACACCGATCAGATACTTCTCCGCCTAAGCGTCGCTATAGATCGTCACTTCATGACACTTTACACGGCGCGGCTGATCTTGGCTGATCTTGGCTGATCTTGGTGCCTGTTTTCAGCTGTTGATTGTGTGTACAGAGCTGTGGTCCTCACCACCCTGCTGTATGGTTCCGAGTCCTGGGCCCTCTACCGCAGCCAACTACGACTCCTCGAACGCTTCCACCAGCGCTGCCTGCGTACCATCCTGGGCATTCACTGGAGTGACTATGTCACCAATGTCGAGGTCCTTGAACAGGCTGAAACCGTGAGCATCGAGGCTTTGCTGCTGCGGACACAGCTCCGCTGGGCGGGGCATGTCTCCAGGATGGAGGATCATCGCCTACCAAAAATCACCCTGTTCGGCGAGCTTGCTACTGGACACCGTGACAGAGGGGCACCAAAGAAGAGATACAAAGACTGTCTCAAGAAGTCACTTAGTGCCTGCCAAATCGACCACCACCAGTGGTCTTCGCTTGCTGTGGACCGTGACACCTGGCGCTCCACTATTTACAAGGCAGCTGTCTCCTTTGAGGACTCTCGCAGAGCTAGCCTTAAGGACAAGCGGCTCAGGAGAAAGAACAGAGATGCCGCAACTCAGAACTCTGGCCATACCTTCCCCTGCAGCCACTGCGGTCGAACCTGCCTGTCCCGGATTGGCCTCCGCAGCCACGAACAAGCCTGCAGACGTCGTGGGCAACTCCTATAAAATCTTCGTTCGCGAAGTCCAGCCAAGAGACACGGCGCGGCAAGGCTCCCAGTGTTCCCTAGCGCCCCGGTTTGTAACCGGTCACGGCGCAGCGCCCTGGCTCGTAGCCGGTCACCGCGCATATAACGTTCAGAAACTTTTCCGCCTAAGCGTCGCCTTCGCGCGTCACTTCATGACCCTTTGCTCGGCGCGGCGGGACTTGCGGTGTCCCATAGCGCCCCGGCGGGTAGCCGGTCACTGTGCATACGCCGTTCAGACACTCTTCCGCCTAAGCGTCTCCATAGCTCGTCACTTTTTGACCCTTTGCTCGGCGCGGCGGGTATTACGGTGTCCCCTAGCGCCCCGGCTAGTATCCGGTCACCGTGCGTACATCGTTCAGGCGAGCAGTCCTCTCGGTGCCGCTCTTGCCTCTCTAGTTTGCTGCATTCACCTTCCTCCCGGGATATTCAGCGTTCTCCTCTACAGGTCCCGGAGTCTATTGCCATCGACGTCCTCAGTCTCCACCCTGGTGTTTCGACCTCCACTTTTGCAGTTTGGGGTGACCATCCCGTGTCCCTGATTTCCCTCTCAGCGGACTCTCCTTGCGATGATTCAGACTCTTCCTCCCGCGTCGCTCCGGGTATCGCGACCAGGCGGTCGATTGAGGCGGCCTCGGAACTTATTCTCCGTTTTTCTTTTCCCCGGATGTTTGTCCTTCCGCTCCTTCACTCAAGCACAACGCTTCCGCTTCTGTGGATGCTCTCCTTCCCACCAAGCGAATTAGATCTCTCCCACAACCACCTGCTTTTTGCAATCTCTCCGACGCCTTTTCGGCCCAGTTATCTCTCGCCACTTCGAAGGAGTCGGTTTTCTTTTCTGATGCCAAGTGGCCGGCGGGCATCGATATACATTTTCGCCAGAGCTGGTATGCAGGCCACTCTCAGGCGTTTTAGTGCCCTTTGCTTTTGCTGGATACTGTTGCAGCTTTTCAGGCAGATGGGCGCCTTGCCGCCTTTGCTCGAGTTCCTTGAGGTGTTGATAGGACTGCTGTCCTCATTCGCAACCCCCGCCTCACCCGCACCAGTAGGCGCGACAATCGCCGACGACTACACATCCGCACCATCGGACACGACGCCCGCTGGCTGCTATCTTCCCTCGTCGGGACGTGGCTCGAACGATCTCCGCCAATGGCACACCTCACCAGTCTTCGCTCTCTACGCGGGTTGATGACACTCTTCGTCTTTTCCCGGAGGTTTCGGTTCCGGCCCTGCTTGGTGTGGACAGTCCCTCGTCTCGCTCTGCTGTGTTGGATGATATTGCATCGCCTAGGATGCGTCACGCGCGGACACGCTTCTCGACTTTGATGCCGCAGATTGGCTCATCGCGGCTGCACTACACAAGGACGCGTGTTCCCACCCCCCCCCCCCACCCCCCCACCCTCCCCCCCACCCCCGCTCCAGAGGAAGGTGTCCGCAGGTCTTTACCTCCGCTCCCGGGCTTTAAGGATCGGAGGGATTCCTTTTCATCTTTACTCCCGGCTGATTTCCCGGAGTATCCTTTCTTCGCGGATCGCTAGAGGCCAACTGACCTAGACTTCTCCTTCCGCCATTCCTGGTATGCGGGACATTCCCCGTCCTGTAGCTGTCAGCTTCCATCGTTGGACCCTCAATCGATTTCCCGGCTTGGTGGTCCCAATCAGCTGAACCATGGTTGGGAGACGACGGCGTCGCTTTTACGGAATACCTTGGCTTGCGCCCTGAGGACCTCCAGACCCGCTTCATCCTTCACTCCCGCTCCCGCCAAGGCTCCCCGGCGGGTCCCAGCCTTCGACCGCGCTAGACTCGTTAGGACCTCTGTCCCCGCCTGACCCATGTCTGCCCGTGACTGGCGGGCCCCCTGACTCGTTTCCCGTGGGACTCTCATTTTCTTTTCGTTCTCCCCCGCCGCTGAGAAGCTCACCCTATTGGACAGATATTCCGTCAGACGGTCTGAAAGCCTTCACACTGCGCGGAGAGGTCGTCTGGCTTCTACCGACGGCCGCCACAGAGGTAGTGTCTCATTCCGACTCACCAGCATTTTACAGCCGTCTGTTTATGTGGTTCCTAAGCCGGGCGACAGGTGGCGTCCCGTTATCGATCTACCAGACATCTCCCTATCTCGCCGGTTACTCATCTAGACATGAAATTTACGACCACCCTCAACAGAGTGAGTTTGCCGGAGCCTCGGATCCACAAATTCGCCTCCAGGGCCACCCAGGTAGCACAGGCGGTGTCAGTCCCCGCCAGAGTTTGGCTTCAGCTCCTCGGCTTGATGAATGCAGTGGCGGATCTCCTTCCCCTCGGTCGTCTTTACTCCCGGCCTCTTCAACTGCCCCTTCTGCTTCATTGGCGTCCGTCCTCCGGCGACTTAGATGCACCGGTACCTGTGACTCTATTACTTCGCTCATATCGACAGCGCTGGTCGGACACCTCACGGCTCGCATTAGGAGTTCCTCTAGACTCTCCGCCTCCTCATCTCTCCCGCTAGGCGTGGACACAAGTCTCCCCGGCTGGGGGGCACATCAGCTACTGAGTTTCCTCTTGACGTCCGGCCTTTGGTCTCCGGAAATAGTAGACAGACACATCAACTGGCGCGAGCTACCAGCGGTTTGGCAAGCCATCATCAAATGGGAATCGCACCTTCGCCACCAGGAGCTCCTAGTCATTTCGGACAACGCCACTGTGGTCTCAGATCACCTGAACGGGTTGGTGGACTCCTTATCGCGGGCTCCGAGGTTACCTGTCCATGATTGCTGACAATTACCGTCATATCGGCCACCCCGACCCTGGCACATGTAAAGCTCTCACAGACCTGATGGCACATTTTGGCCTGCATAGCCCAGTTCCCCACTGATTCCTCGCTGAGACCTTCCCTGGGTCCTGACGTAGCTTAATTTGGACTGGTTCGAACCCCTTGCCCTGTCTCATTTCGCTGATGTGTCGCGGAAGACATGCTTCCTTTTGGCCCTGGCCACGGCGGCCACAGTCGGCGAGCTCCACGCTCTGTCGGCGAGTTCTACCTGCCTCCAGTTCCGTGCGGATGGCTCTGTGCGATTGCTCACAGACCATGCCTTCCTAGCCACGAACAGGTCTTCCTTGACCGCACCCCCCGATCATCACTATTAGGCCGTTGAAACCCGCGAATTTTCTCGGGAGACCCGGCACCAAGATCCTGTGCGTGTCTTTCGCGTTTACATACGCAGATTCAAGCCCATCCGTCGCAGACAGTCGCGCCTCTTTCTGCCTTTGGCCCCCGGCAGCACTGACCTCACAGCTCAGACGATATCTTCCTGGCTACGTTGGGTCATACGGTTCGCCTACCAGGTCCTTTCCCAAATGGGTCGGAATTATGCCTAAATATCCGGCCTGTCATGGCGAACAATCTGAACTAAGTTTGGTTTGGGCTACGGTCATTATACGATGTGATTAATGATGCGCTCTGGGCAATCGAAATGCAAGCTCCACGTCCGCGGGAACCGGACATATAGAGCACGATGACTGGCCGTAAGTCCGCGGGTGATTGACTTCCCCGGGCTAACAAGGACAGAGTGTGGTCACTTTTTCAGAAAGATGGTGTGAAGAGGTTCAAAATCCGCGCACATGCAGTTCGCGCCATGGCCGCATGCGTCACCTTCGCTAGCAACTGTGCTGTTCGAGACGTCGTGGCAGCGGTGGGCTGGCGGGCCGAATCAACATTCGCCCGCTTCTACCTCAGGGATCTGTCGGGCCAACGAGACAATCTCGCTCTGGTGGGGGACATCGCCGCAGCGCAAAACTCCCTCCCGGCGCTGGAAGCACCGTAGTGTGCACTTAGCTAAAATTGTCGGGAGTTTGGCGAATTGGTGTGTGGCTCTGTCGTATGCCCTTTATGGTGGTAACTTGGGCGCGGCACCCTCCACCTTTTCGACATTCTTCCAGACAGTAATGTCATCGGTAATGTTTTTGAGGAAACAAATTAATTTGTTTTCTCAAAAGACATTACCGATGGTATTACATTGTGGAAAAGCCCTTAGCTAGCCTAATTTTAGCCAAAATTTGGTTGTGTCCGTATAAGGGAGTGTTGGCAGGAGTGGGGCGTCATAGACCAGGTCATGGCCCGAATAGCCTCCCCTTATTCCCACCCGGTACGAGAATACCCGTCATCCCTCAGTTTAGTTCTTAGCTAGCACTAGGAAGGTTGTGTCTGTTCGTGCTCTGCGTTTTTTGAACTTGGACCGGTCGGTTCTGACCTTGGTTACTGTGAGCTTGGAACTTTAGAACTTGGACCATTGTGAACTGTGAAGCTTGAGCGTTTGGGACTGCTTGTGCTCTCTGCTGTGCCGGTTCTATTTCGTCGACTTGGGGTTCACCTTGCCGACGGGGGTTTTGGCGGTTGGGATTTCGAGCTCACTCGACCTGCCGCTGTGACGAGACTTCGGAGCCTGCCCGGTCGTGCCTGGCTACGAGTTGCTACAACCGGCTGACAGTGGTTCCACTTCGGTGGAGACACGTGGGTTTGCTACCTTTTGCCTCTGTGGCCAGGTAATATCTCGGTGAATGCCCTCGACCGGCGCGCTAGGAGGGGAAGGAGCGCCGTGCGTAGGCACGCGCTGTACTCTTTCGAATTCGATGAGGATCGTTTTTTCATCGCGCGCGATTTTATTTTTGCGTGACCTCGGAGGCCACGCTCTCTCGTTCTTCATTGTACCGTCTTGTTACAGATACCAGATTCGTACTTGCACGTTGTGTGGCGACTTTCAGTGGTCATCGGACGTGCATGCAGTCTGCCTACCCTGTTCTGGTTCGACCCATACGTGTGTTGTGTGCGCCCCATGGCTGGAAGTAAGAGGGTCGCAGCTGTGGGGCCTTTACCGCCGAGAGCGACCGACTCCTGTCTGGGAACGACTGACAGACCCGGTGCGGAGTACCAAGACGGGAACCAAGCCGGGACCAGTGGCTAGGCGTCCCGACCAAGTAAAGCTGGCAAGTCGCATACTATCGCGGAGGGCCCTACTAAGGTTACCCTTACCGTGGCAACCAGGAGACCTGATCCTGAACCCTTGTCAGCGGAAGGGATTACAGTCTGTACGCCTCTGGAGGAGGCAGACAACAATGATCCTTCCCCCGGACTGGCGTCGGCAACCGAATCTACGACGCTACCAGTCCAGACGCACATGGCGGATCGCAGGCATAACAGGCGGGAACAACCACGTACAAGTAGTCACGCGGTGACCCACGAGACTCGTTACACAGGGACACGGCCTCGAGAGATAACCACTCTACCACCCTCCGACAGCCCAGAGTGAAGACACGACGGACGGACGAACCAGATGCCAGGGCTCGATCCTCGTTTGGATCACAGGTTAGTGGAGGCATTCCGATCTTTTCCACTGTAAGTTGGTTCAGTAGACCCAGCCCACTATCAAGACGCAACCCGGAGAGACGACGCATGACATGCAGAAGCGGCCACGTGCTGGGAGTCGCACGGTGAGCCACGAGACCCGTCCACTCCGGGACAATGACGTCACGGGCCAGTTAGCTACAGTCACATACTAACGCGGAGGGCCCTCCTAAGGTTCCCCTTACCGTGACGGAGAGGCACGCCCAGACCCACTGACGGCGGGTACTGCCCTAGTGACGACAGCTCGGCCTCAGGTCAGTGACGACTGTGTTGTGAGAGCATATTTTGCGCGGTAGCGTGCAAGATTGGGGTTCGTTTGTTGTCGGGTTATGGCACCTAGTGCCTTTATTTCAAGCTAGGCATTGTTTTTTAACCCTTTGCCACAGCTGTTATTATGTTGCATTCCCAGATGCGCAGCGGTTTCGCCAGGCAGCTGGGGCTCAACACCTCTTATCATTAAAAGGCTATAATCCTGGAACCACTGTTCCGATTACTTCAGTTTGAGAAGATGGAGTTGAGACACAGAGTGGTATTCTGACTCTCATAGTTCAATTTAATTCAAATAACTTGATTATCCCTGACAGGACAATTACAATCAAATAAAACTCTTTCAATGAGTATTGATTAATTAATTATTTTTATGATTATTTTGGGCGCCCTCGCCCGGGCTATACCTGCTTTGGCGCCATCTCCCGTCACGGGTTACACCGGCTCTGGCTTCGGCTTGCGGCTTCCGCAAGTGCTTCAAGACCGCTGCACTTCGCACGACAAGATCCCGGCTCAGTGATGTTGGGCCATGCCTCGCCCCGACCGTGCAGACGAGAGCCCGCTCTAGAGGCAGTGCAGAGAGACGACCTCACGATGGGATTCTGGTCCCGGCTATAGGTCACAATCTTTCAGTTCGCCTGACGTCGGAAGCTTGTGATCGCTACACAGAGGCCAGGGGTACGGGAGGAACAGGAGACGACGTCCCAGTTCCGTTGAGTCGCTACGCATTGGGAAGACAGGTGCTCAGAGTATCTTCGTCGCCGTTCGAGTTCATGGGACCGGCCCTCTGAGGCTAAACTGTTCCTTCCAAGTGCTGGGTCCACCTTCGTTGGATCGCCGCCGCCCGGGTTCCCCGGACTTCGGAGCAGTTAGACATCCCTTCCCCTGCTTGCGGGACAGACGACTTTTCCGCTTGATTCCAGAGGACGTCGTTCGCCATGGCTGAGCAATGATAGCTACTCCACGTCGCTACGCTCGCAGTTCCGAGAGATCTTGGATTCGCCGACTTCTGCATGGAGATAGAGGAGGGAGTCTCCTCGGGCTTGGACTCCACTGCGTCCAAGCTTTTCAAGTCCCTTCCTCATCCGTTCGGGTGCTGGATTCTTGTCGCGGGCTTCTTTCTCCGCCTCAGGGCGCCAGGGGAGGCACTGGGGGCTTCAACTTGTGATCCTACCTTCCGCTGCCAACGCTTCGCTGCGGCTACGGACTTCGATCTGATGATTCGTGATACCGTCCTGCACGCTTCTCGCGTCCGACCGAGTTGAAGAGTCGGCCACGCAGGGCACCGCGCGATGGAGAACTTCCTTGGCCCCCCTGGAGCACCGACAAGGAGGATAACAAGGACTCTGGCACAGCCGAGGCACGCGGCTCACACCGCTAGATGTAGCAGTCTTCCGGGAACGCTGATGCAGGACAGGCGCGCGGTCATAGCAGACCGTCAGACGGTTTTGACAGGGACCACTCTTCCGCGGAGGCGCAGTTCTCCTGCTGCACCGGATTTTGTGGCCTACATCCGAGGGATGGAGGCGACGTTGTGACGCCGACGGCACAGTCCCGGGAACGTCTGTGGCAACATACTCCAGGCCCGCGATGGATGACTACCAAGCAGCACTCTACCTTCTTAGAGGGCAGCGCGGGTTGAGGACTGGCCCTTCCGACCTCACTGCAGGGGCCGACTTCGGTCTACATCGGGGGTAACGCACAGTTCAGATTAAGCTCCTGCTGAGACGAGTTCTCGGCTCGTCGCATCCTTCTCCCGACGGGGTGCTACCCTCCACTTCGCTTTGGCCTGGCCGTGTTCAGCGGCGACCAAGCACTACGGTCTTCTTCTTCTAAGATGACAGCTTCGGGACCTAGCGGAAGCGTTCGTTAGCCTAGGTGGAGACCTCTTGGAGTTCTGGCATGCGGCGGCGCCTGACCGGAGCGGATGGCCTTGGACTTGCCTGCGATAGCTCCTTGTGAAGTTACCCGCTCGGCGCTGGGGATCCTGCGGCCGGGGGCGCAAGTTCCGGGAGTTAGACGTGACGACAGCATGGCAGGAACTTAGTTTCCCGAGACGTGGTTGAGCTCAGTTCCGCGGCAGTTGGTCGACTCTTCTGGTACACTAGCTGGTGAATATGGCGCACGATCTTCGTCCTATCGACTCGACACAAGTGCCTCGACAGCTTGGCAGATGCTAGACACAGACCTGAGAGCAGCGGTGCGTCTCCAGGACTTTGGGACAACTCGAGGTTCGAAGTCGTGACCAGTTGGCAAGCCGGGCGGTAGGCCCACTTCGCCGTCGACTAGGCTGCCTACGCTACGGGACAGGTACTACGTGTTTCTTCACACGGATCCCGTCGCGGATGGAGTGCGTGGTCGTCCTGTTCGAGTGAGACTCGCAGTAGGACGGGAACAGGGCAGACTAGGAGCGACTCAGTACCTTCTTCAGTTCGCTTAGGACTGATGACATGCTAGGGGATCGCCGTCCCGCCTGACGCCTCTTCTGCTTGGAGAAGGAGGGCGTAATTATGGGAGATGCTAGTGCGCTTGAGGCCGGCGGCGCGGGGAGGCGTCGCTGTGGCCAGAGCTTTAACTTCACTGCTCACCATCGAGATGGAATGCTGAGTTATACGCTTGGTTGTCCGACATTCCCTTTGTTGCAGGTTTGCGGAGGTAGGGGGGCGTTTTCCTGGCTCGGGGTGCTTGTCTCTTCACCAGTCAGGGTCAGTTCGGCACCACATGCCCCCCTCTGCAGCTCTCCACTACTCGCACGATGCTCTAGCAACCAGAACAGCCGCCATAACAGCCGGGCCCTGAACTCCTCCGACACACCCGGAGATTGTGCAGCAAGCCCTCTACCACAGAGGCTTCCCTAGGGCGGCCGTGGATGCTACCGAGACAACACGCAGACCCTCAACTAGACCAGTTGCGAGGGAAGATGACGAGCGCTGTGTGACGGGACTGACGACAGCCTTCTTTCCCTCCGGACTTGACGAAGCCCCAGCTGACGGAGTGCTTCCTCTGGCTATTCAACGCCCAGGGACGGTCTCCTTTTACCGTTCGGGACTATCTAACCATGATCGCCGACACCTACAGGCGATTACGCTCATCAGACCCGGGTAGCTGCAAGTCCTTGCTTTCGGAGGCTCTCTTCGGTGCGGAATGCCCAGCACTGCTTCGCGTGGGCCAAGAGTGATCTACCATGGGGGCTTATGTGGTCTCAACCCCGCCCGTTGGAACCCTGCATGACGCGATTGACGGATGTATCTAGGAAGAAGTGCTTCCTGGCGGACCTTGACTCAACCTCCAGGGTCAGTAAACTACGCGCGCTGCCCACACACCCAGATCGCTTGCAGTGCCAGACAACCGGCTTCATGCTATTGCTACCTGACACATCTTCCTGGACAAGACGCGGCCTCCCTGACGACGACAGATGTTTCGCCCTGCGCGTGTACGGACTCCGCCCGGGAGAACAGACTTAAGAACCCGGTGAGAACCTTACGTGTGGCCTAGCCACCTCTTCCAGGGTCAGTGAACGTACGCGCTGTTGTCACACACAGATTGCTGTCAGTTACGGACGGAAGGCGCAGTGCAACTGCTAACGTTACCAGACTTCAGGGCCAAGTCGTGGTCGCCTTGGCTGTCTTACAGCTGATGACTTTCCGCCCTTACGTGTGTCAAACTCCACTCGGTAGACCAGACAATAGGAACCGGTGAGAGCCTTACGTGTGTGCCTGCGCCGGACCAAGCTTGCGCAGAGGACGCACACACCTGTTTCTCCCTTTGTCCCCAGGTAGACGGGACATCTCAGCCCAGACCTGCTCCTCCTGGTTCCGGGGAGTGATCCGCCCGGCCTTCCAGGACCTCGACCTGATGCCGCAGCCACGTGTTGAACATCGAGGCGCACGAGGTCGGAAGCATGGCCGCAAGTCCCGCCTCGCCAGCACCGGTGCAGTCAAGGACTTTGTGGCGGCTGTGAGATGGCGAGCGGAGACCACTTTCGCCCGCTTCTACCTGAGGGACCTCTCCACCCAGCGGCAGAACCTCTCGCTGGTGGGAGACATCACTACAGAGCAACACTCCCTCCCGGCGCCCTAGGCGCCGCAGGTATCTTAACTAAAATTATCGGGAGTTTGCTCCGGGAGGGCGGGTCTGAGGGTTGGTCTGTTGGCAGTAGGGGCGTTATAACGGCACCCACCTCCTCTTCGGAATTCCACAATGTAATACCATCAGTAATGTCTTTTGAGAAAACAAATGAATTTTTCTTTAAAATGAATTTTTTTGAAAAATACTTACCGATGGTATTACTCGAAGGACCCTCCCACCTACCCCGCTTGCCTCAAGTGCGCTAAGGAACTAAACTGAGGGATGACGGGTATTCTCGTACCGGGTGGGAATAAGGGGAGGCTATTCGGGCCATGACCTGGTCTATGACGCCCCACTCCTGCCAACACTCCCTTATACGGACACAACCAAATTTTGGCTAAAATTAGGCTAGCTAAGGGCTTTTCCACAATGTAATACCATCGGTAAGTATTTTTCAAAAAAATTCATTTTAAAGAAAAATTCATTTTTCTCTAAAATATATTTTTTCGAAAAATACTTACCGATGACATTACTCGAAGGACCCTCCCACCTGCCCCGCTTGCCGCTGGTAAGCTAAGTATCACGACTGATTTGTGATTGGGCCACGTAGTGGGTGCCCAGATGGACTGGGACGGGAGGCTACTCTCAGCCCTAATGAGGGTTCCCCGAGTGCCTCCCGGGTTGTGAAGGAACACAACAAGTTTTTAGGCTAAAATTGGGTAAGTAGTTGACACGTCCAGACAGTAATGTCATCGGTAAGTATTTTTCGAAAAAATATATTTTAGAGAAAAATTAATTTTTTGCAGGGTGGGGAAGCTACCCCCACGCCCAACCCCCTTACTAGGAAGACCAGGGGTTTTCTGTCGGGGTCACCTTCCCTTAGACCATGTTGGTTCACGGCACCTTATTTTATTCGGTGCACCCCTCTCACGAGGGACCCCCTATCCACCACCCAGGGGATGCGCCTCAACGCCATATGGTCCCAGCGCGAGGTATACGACCTTAGGTCATCTGCATAATTATAACCAATCAGAGACAAGATGGCGGATGAACCAGCGAAAAAAAAAAGAAAGTATCAGTTGACTCAAGCCGGCCGATAATGACAGACTCGGAATTGAAGAGAAGAAAGAGAAAGAGAGACAAGATACCCCTAAGTAGAATTGACATCGGACAAGGGAATATAGAGCTTGGCTTGACCACCCATCCGGAATTTGTCGCTTTCTTGATATGTGAATCAGTAAGTAATCCGGCTACGGTCTTTGTTGATCTTCCTATAGTTCCGCGAGCGCTAGTCAGTGATTTTCAGAATTCATGATCTTCAGTAGATTTTATCTCTTACTGATTTTGCAAATCAGTCGTGATACTTAGCCCTCCACGAGTCGCCTGCTGCCTTGCAGGCCTGGCCGCTTGGCTGCGGAAAGGCTAAGGGANCTACAGTCAGTGTGTGTCAAAATTGCGGCACTGACATCGCTGGTCGTGACATGTTTTTGTCTGTGCGGGCCGCTCTCATTCACTCGATTCACAGAGGTAGTGTTTCTGCTGCAATGGTGCATTTGTCGTTTCCAGAGATGCTTTCAGTTACGTAGACTTCGATGTGTGAGATGTAAAATTGCAGTGCAGAAAGTGGGTATAAATACCACTGTTCTGTTTCGTGACGCTGGCTCAGTCGCTTGGCGCGGAGACCGGGTCGAACAAGCCACGCCCCCAGCACGATCGTTACTCAGGGTAGCAGGTCAAGCGGAACCCGCATTGATTTTGACAGCATAGCGATTATGGAAGGTTTATTTTACATTCTCGTGGAAAATTATGTCAAAGAGATGCCGGAGAACATCAGTGCATGTTTACACTGACACGTGTGTACCCACACCGATGATCTCGTCTGCAGTATTGACCGGGTTCTGCCTTGTGACGTAGGCTAGTAAATATGCACAAATTCAAAACGAGGCCGATGCAGACAATAATTTGCGCTCTCGGGTACAAAAACAACACGCCCACCAAACGAATTTCGACATTTGGCATTGTATTTTTATACATCATAAAGCTCTAAGTTAGTACACAAAGGACCCATACATAATACTGTCAGCAGTATCTGTCGCAGTCAGTTTTCTGACTGTGCTGAGATGCTTGATCCTTTACTTTAAGAAAATTAAAAGTTTATAAATACAAGACACACATACACCTGTGCACGTCAACTCACGTGTCTCTAGTAATAGGGTCATTGTATAGGTTGACAGCCTTGAGGATGAACGATTTTCTGTACCTTTTGGTACGCATTATGGGCAGTCTCAGTCTACCGCTCCTGTCAGTCCGTCTGCTGTCAAACTCCTCTCGCAATGGATGAGTGTTGTCAGTCAGTATGGTTGTTTTGTCTGTCAGTCGTCGGTGGTAGACCAAGTCAAAATGTTCGTTCTCCCTGCCCGTCACTCCCTCTGCCTTACTGATGATTTTGTCCACCCTTCCCTTGTCTTGTGCTGTAATGTTCCCTCCCCAGCAGGTTGCCCTAAAAGTCAACATGCTAGTCTACTGACAGTGCTACAGTAAAACATCCGTAAAATGGTAGGACTTGCATTAAACGACCTTAACTTCCTTAACTCATTCTACCCCAACACCGAAATCCCCAAATGTTGCCGTTGTCCTCTGAAGACTGCATTGCAGTGCAGGACACGGATCGACCATGATAGTTCAAGGGTGATGCCAGAATAGCTTGGCGCCCATAGGTGCCAAGCTATTCTGGCATCACCCTTGAACTATCATGGTCGATCCATATCTTGCTGTGGTGTGTCTGGGGTAGAATGAGTTAAACAGTACATTCGTGGCTGGACTTTGTTAAGAATGACATTTGAATTTTCCTGCCAGAATGTTTGGAAAAATGTGAGCTTTGGCTAGGGCAAGAGAAAAGGGACATAGACGCATGCTTATACACCGCACTACTGTATGTAAATTAGTGTACAATGTCCTAATTTATCTCTTTGCAGTCTGTTGTGTCTGACGAAGAAGACAATGAAAATGACACAGAGGATGCAGGGAAGGAAAAGGATGACGACATAAATGAGAAGGAGACCACATCGGCATCAGATATTCACTCAGACAATGCAGTTGTCACCAGCAAAGAGGACAAACCACACAGTGCAGACAGTGAAATACAGAAAGGACAGGAACATCAGTTAAAAACAGAGCAGACAGAGGCAACTCTGAAGGATTCTATTTCTACAGAAGAGGAGCCAGGAGGCGGTCCAGAATTACACAAAGTCTCCAAGTCCGATGATGCTGATGTGGCCAGTAGTGATGGACCAGTCAGTGAATACAAAGACTGATAACCCATTTAGCCGCCACGCCCGACACCAGGTGATGGATTGACCATGATAATTCAAGGGTAGTGCCAGATTAGCATGGCGCCTTCACACGCCAAGCAAATCTGGCACTACCCTTGAGTTATCATGGTCGATCGGTCCCCAGCAACTGGTACATAGTTGTTTCGTAATGCCTCCAAAATTTGAAAATGCGTCCGTGGGGTTTTACGGGTTAATGAACTTGGAAGGTGTTCGTGGAAGGGTTACAGCAAGGGGTGTGGGGACCAGATGTCTTGGGGTCACAGTAGCGTTACGGGGTACCAGTATCAGTCAAAAAAAGTTCTTCGGTGAACACTGTTTTTTTTACCTTTGTGCAACTTATAAGTCTGGTTTCTGAATTTCTGGCAGTACATTTGCCCACCCTGGGTGCCTTCGGCTGTTGCTTGTGCTTTTTATATGTCAGGTTGATACCTGCAGGAATCGCCCTGACAAAAAAAGCTACCGACAGCCAAAGGTGAACTTGTAGTTAAACCATGTCACAGCAAATACTGGTGCAGGAATCATCTAAACAGAAATGTTAATGACTGCGAAAGGGCTAAAACCGCTTTACCTGTAAGATCCCATGGCTGGAGATGGATCATTCAACTATTTTGGGCTCACGTGCGAAGCAAAAGTGAGTATGTTTTGGGCCAATGGTCGTCCGCCCATCGTCGGTGGAAACTTTAACGTTGGCATTTTCTTGGAGACTATTCAAGCCACATTCTTCAAACTTGGTCCAAGGATACTTTGTGGTAAGACCTTTCTAAACATACCTATTCGAATGACCTCTCACAAAGGTCAAGGTCACAAGGGATCAGGAAATAGGTAAACAAATAGCTATATTTTGACATAATTTATTTTTTCTCAAATACTATTCACAACTTCAAACCCAAACTTGGTACAAAGATACCTGATGGTTAAGACCTTTCTATATGTACTAATTTGGCTGATCCCTCGGAAAGGTCAAGGGCCACGAGCTCAGGAACTAGGTGAAAAATAGCCATATTTTGACAAAAGATGTTTTTTCTCAAATACTATTTACAACTACAAACCCAAATTTAATGCAGAGATACCTGATGGTAAGACCTATCTATGCGTACTAATATGGATGACCCCCTTGAAAAGGTCAAGGTCACAAGAGGCTGGCAAATGTGTAAAATGTTGATTTTTGATAAAATTGTAAATGTTCCTAAATTTTTCAACCACATTTGGTACAAAGATAGCTGATGCATACTAATTTAGTGGACTCATCACAAAGGTCAAGGGTCAGGGGGGGGGGGGGGGTTGACAGATGTGTGCAAAATGCTTACATTTTCAGAAAACATGGATTTTGCTGCTGCAGAAGCCAGCCCTTGTCACAAAGGTCACACGTAGGTAAATCCGTCATACATGTGAGCCATAAAGGCTTTGCCTTTCTTGTCAAGGTTGGAGTTAGGCTAGCTTGTTGCATGGAAGACACCTGGCCAATCTAGCATAATGGTACTCTTGACCTATCGTGGCCAATCCATCACCCATTGCTGGCACACCATGTTCTTTCTAGACACTTTCGTAAGTTGGAAGGTCACAAATTAGGGGAATGAGGAAAAACTACTTTGAACTTGATTTGAAGGACTCTTGAGTGCACATTTTAATTTTTAAGTTGTGTTTGTAGCTCATTTGCCAGCAGCACCTATTGCTGGGTTGGGAAATGGGTTGACCATGACAGCCAAAGGGTAGTGCTAGATCAGTTTCATTTCCTGAGGCATCAGGCTAATCAAGAAATAGCATTTAGTCCCTTTCCAGCCACTGGCGGCATATTTTATTTCCATCTTATCTGTTGACTTTTACGACCTAAATCAAACCTGTCCAAGGAACGGGATACAAATTGGTATCAGCAAGAGGCAATTATTCTCATAAATGATCCAACTGCAAAAGGCACAGATCCAAATGAGCCCCTGCAACTGTGGGGTCTCATGAGGATATGTGCTTCTTGCAGTTTGATCACTTTGCTTTTCTCAGCAGTGAATGGGTTGGCTATCAGGATTGTTTCTTGGAAGTTAAAGGACAACAGCAGTTTCTGACTGAATGTCTTTGTGGTACACTGTTTTGATCCAATGTCATAATTTGTCTTCTGCTGTCAGACAAAAGTGGTATGAAACGAGGTATTCTGTTAGTAGTGCTTCTTGTTGAGGTTATTTCTGCAGAAATCACCTTTATAAGTGCTGGCAACAGGCAAATGGTTAATATGCAGTTGAACCATGTCTCAGGGAGTAACGATAGTTTTAGTGCTTTGGTGAACTTTGTTTACAGTCATGCAATGCCTTTGTAAGTTCACAGTTCGTTCTCAGGAAACAATTGCGTGAGTCTGCTGCTGTTTTATACAAAATCCAGATCTGTGCGTCTCTTGTTTTTTAAAAAAATTGTTTGATGCATAGTAAGACTTCACAATTGTGCGTCTAAGTCGGTCCACATAGGGACATTGTGTGTGTTTATTTTATTTATGAGATATCTTGACATTTCCACCATAAGTACTGTGGAAAGAGATTGTCGGTAGCTGTGTCAGTAACATGATTGTATGAATGAATGGTTGTCGTTTTTACTTCAAATAAAATGCTGACAAGATTCTACTTGAACCGTCATGAAAAACAACCCAGCAAATCTTTTTGTCTTTCATGCTGATTTCATGACAGTTGTACACCTAACCCGTATGATATCCCTCAGTCTGAGAATGCATATGTGGCTGTTTTCTGCCTGCAAGAAGTATAGATTCTCATGAACCCCTGCAAGGTGATGGGCCTCGTGAAATCTTGCAGATGGATCGGGGTGGATAAACAGTTACAAGGAGCTACATACTCGTTCTCACAATCACTCCCCATGGGTGACCACCGTCAGTTCTGGAGTTCAGCTTTTCAAGACCCCAGAGAGATGAATTTCAGATATCGTTCAGTCCTTCAGCCAGTTATTTCCGTTTGCAAGAGGCATAAATTTTCATGAGCCCCTGCACCTGACGGGGCTCATGAGGATGTATGCCTCTTGCTGGCATGAATTCGGCACCTTCATGGTTAACTTTACCACTAAATAAGGAACTTTTTTGTTTTTTGAGACACAAGTATGAACTGTTAATTGTCCCTGTGCCATAGTGGGACGTAGGTTGCAGACTTTTCAGTCACTTTAATTTTTCAGACGTTCACCCATGAGTCGCAGAGCAATACCAGTACCAAGAGCTGTCTCCAGTTCGTTTTATTATATTTTTCATTACAACTGGAATCTGTACACTGTGCAATAATAAATACCAGCTAATGCATGTGCTTATATACGTACACACATTCCTTAACAATTCACTCCTGCTATGAATGCTATCAACAAGTGGCACAGATGCTCATGAGCCCCCTGCAAGTTGCAGGGCTCATGAGGATCCATGCCTCTTGCCGACACGTTGCTTCATGTTTCTCTGACAGGGAAGGTCAATGGGTGATACGCTACGATGGAAATAATACAGGAGTGATTTGTACACCAAGTGCAACCCACATGAAATGCACACCATAACAACCACATATTTAAATTTAGAACACAATAACAGATTTACATTGGACGTCAAGAGTGAGGTGTAATAGATGTCATAGAAACAAACCATCAAGCTTCTTGCACTCACTGCCACATTACCCCAAAGTCAGACACACCACACTAACCTTCAAACAATGCAGAATATAATGTACAGGCAAAAGAAATAATTATATTAATACTCCATTTACAGTGTACAATTGTAGAACGAAGGAGTTCAAAAGAAAATCATTTTAAAAACAGGTTCCATGTTATTCCATAATTATAATGTTTACAATTGAACTTTGAAGAATGAAGGAATATATAAAATTCTTGAACAAATTATACTTGTGCCTACATTAGTACGTTTTATTTGAAAATCTTCTGTTACTTTTTTCAAGTTTCTTTTCCAATCAATCATCTGACAAATCCATATTATCTTAGTGGACTGTTCAAGTTTTGATATCATATATTCACAAACAGAATGCTGGGGGGTTGGCGAGTACATGAAATTTTGAACTTCTTTTGCATTCTTGCTGCCCCTCGTATACAACCACTCTTCCTTCTCCCGCTCACAAACACAGACAAAGAACATATCTAGAAAGCATATATGCAGCAGTATGAGATCTACAGTAAGCAAATAAAGCACTAATTCTTTCACCTCCTGCACCATATGCAAAGACGTGTGTCTATATATATATAAGCATGACATGAACGTGTTATACTTTTCTTTTAAAGCATGTTTTTTTCCTCCAGGGAATTTCCTTGCTTATTGTGCACTTGGCAGTCACTTTTTTGGTCTAGATTACATAAATATATACAGTAGCAAGCATGCAGGCAGTTCCCTGTTTTTACAAACCACTTGACAAGAATTCAACGTCATCTTGCAGAAACTCAAAGGGCTGGAGAGTTGCATCCAGCCAAGTTTACAGTTACTGTGAGGTAACGGACAACTTCAATTCTTGTACAGACCAAATATACCAGCTGACCAGCCTCTGCAGGTTCAAACTAATTAAATACCCAATCAAAATCTCAAGTAAACGATAGTTCAAATGTGGTGCCAAGATAGCTTGGCGTCCATAGACGCCAAGGTATTCTGGCACCACCCTTGATCTCAAGCAAATGACGCAAAAGTGAAAATGTTCAATGAGTGATGAGGCACTATAGGCAGCTTGTTAGAAACAGGGAGGTAACGGGACTACAGGGTGTACACAACCAAGAGCAAGAAAGCCATATGAAGTGTATTCCTTACATCAAAAGTTTTGCATTGAAAGTCGCAGCTGGTCACTGCACAAATGCAACATTCACACACACTGCAGTAATTATATGAGTATATTTATGTTGCCAGTACTACCAGACACACTGTGCTAACTCATTCAGCCCGGCGCACATATTTCCCAAATTTTGGAGGCGTGACCCAACGACTATGTGCCTGTTGCAAGAGATGGATTGACCGTGATAATTCAAGGGCAGTGCCAGATTAGCTTGGCGCCAAGCTAATCTGGCACTACCCTTGAATTATCACGGTCGATCCATCTCCTGCTGTAGTGCGTCAGGGCTGAATGGGTTAGTTGCCTTGTGCCCCGAAAAAATTGAATACCATCCATCTGCAAGAGGCATAAGTACCAATGAGCCCCTGCAGTTAGCGGTGGGGGGAATCGTGAGGATCCATCCCACTTGCTGATACAACTTTGTATCCATGTTTTTTTGTGTCCACTGGCGGTAAAGGGGTTAACAGTACTCCCTTGTAGAATGACTTAACGGTGTTGTCAGTGGCATCTTTTCCACCAGACGATACCATCAGTAGCAGAGTGTTACAGACTGCTTCCTTATAATTATGTGCTGCTCTGTGGGTCCGGCCCACAATTGTCTAGTTTTGTGAAAAGCTACATGTTCATTGCATTGCTCTGAAAATCTTGCTTTTCACAAGAATAGACTGACTGTGGCTTGCATTCACAGGGCAGCGCAGCGTAGACCAGTACATGCAAAAGGGGTTCAGATTTTTAAAGAGAAGAATTTTAAAAAGCTGTCAAGTTCAACAAATGGTGCTAAAGGTTTCATGAGATAGTTGTAGATCATATTGAGTTGACCCATTCAGCCCCGATGCCCCACAGCAGGAGATGGGTCGACCATGATAATTCAACCGTTGAATTATCATGGCCGACCCATCTCCTGCAACTTGTGCAAGGTCGTTAGATGACGCCTCCAAAATTTTGGGAACGAGTTAAAAATAACACTATTAGCAACTTGCCAGCTGGTGGACAAGTTACATTTTGACCACCCCCAGAGACAGACCATCAAGGTGCAACTCTCAGTAATACCACAACAAACCGTTTCAGCCAGGAGCACACAAAGCTGTGTCACATGCTAATGCCTTTTCATGCACGTTTTTTTTTTTTACGTTTTTTTAATTTTTATTCAACCCCTTCTCTGCTGGCAAATCGTTGAAAATCACCCAAAAGCCAGAAGAAAATCACGCAAAAGCCAGAGGCAAAGAACAACATGAGCCCCTGCAGATGCGGCAGCGCATGAGGTTCTTTGTCTCTGCGGAACGATGGGATGATTTGGTGTTGAATTTGCTCTGCTTTCAAGGACATGAGCTCGAGTCCATTGACAGTGAAGGGGTTGACAAAAATTATTTGTCTCACGCACCAGAAGATCATCAAACTCTGCTGTGAAAGGAAACAGGTTGTCTGTTGACCCAATTATACGCAAGACAAGGCCCACTAGGAAAAAGAAGAAGAAATCCAAGCTGACACTTTCAATTCAAAGTTCCCCACTTCATGGCATGACCAGTCCAGGGGCTGTCACAAAATAGTGCATCTGGGTGTCCAGTGGTGCATCTGGGTGTCCAGTGCATCTAGGTGTCCAGTGCATCTGGGTGTCCCAGTGACAATTTTGCCGTTACGTTACGCTCACATTTGTTCAGAATTTTTTTAAAGTGCAGATCACTTTTAAGCCACACAAATGTCTACGTCACCTAGGTAAATACTTTACATACACACACACACATGCACACAACACTGCATCCAATGAATTGGAAATGAAAGTCTGATGCACTCTCCACCACTTCATACAATAAACATACTGTGAGCTGATACATCCAATTTATCTCAGGACAAACGACAAAAACTGCTTGGTTATTCATAAATTATACTTTAGACGTGAACCTGGAATCACTTCTCTTGCACTTTTAGTGCCGACTGCAGGAGATGGATAAACTGTGAGCCACTATGGAAGTGAGAGGGTTACTAGAATGTTGTGCTTATAACCAGCAGAACTTAAACAGTTTAAACTGTTTAAGTTCTGCTGGTTATAAGCACAACAGGGTTAACAAAACACATCTGACTTTGCGAGATTTACAGTCTTCCCCATACTGGTGACAATACATTTATTATCAAATCCATTTCAAACCTTTGGCTGTCGATAACACTTTTTGTAGCTATTGCTATGACTGCACGAATCATAGCTACAAAAGTGCTGTCTACACTCAAAGGGTTAATTTGTATCCAATATAACCAAAATATATGATTAATACTGCTATATGTGTGTTTGTGGGCATGAAACTATGCGGTAGTATTGTATGTAACATAACATAAAACCAAAGGAGTGACGAACACAGACAAATCCTGTACCAGTGCCTGCTGCAAAATTGATGAAACAACTCAGAAAGTTTAATCACCATCTATAATTATCATATCCCAAACTATTACTGCTTGACACGAAAGAACCACTCATCTACAATTATATTTTCAAACTTGAAATACTCAGTGAAAACACTTGCACACATCTTTAACTCATACAATCCATTTACAAGAAACTTAGCTATCTGTGTGGGATCCACTGCGGGTTGCTGAAGGAAACCCCAGACAGAGGGATCAAACAGGTTATAGTTCATGATGCTTCAACACTCAAATATTAGATAGCTATACAGGAAAAGAATCCACTGGAGAGTAAAATGGATTTTGTTTGTTCAACAGGGAATGTTCAAGACACATAAAAGACAAGGGAGTTTCCATTTTAAATGCATTTTAACACTTTCGAGATGTGTCGCATCCAGATTCGCAGCTTTAGGTCGCGAATCCGGATGTGACACGTCTCGAAAGAGTTAATCTTTTGGCTGTTGGTGGCACTTTCCTCTGAGGCGATTCCTGCTGGAATCACCTTGACAAAAAATGAAACCGACAGCTAAAACAAACAGCTAACCGACAGCTAAAATAAAACAGACGCTATCACGTTTGCATATGACACAAGAACATACATGCACACAATGTTTTCACACTCATGGTTGCAAACTAGAATGGCCATCTTAGAAAAATACTTTAAGTGCAAATTTGCAACAGTGCAACTTGCAGCATCTTTTCTTTTGCATGATGGCAAAGCAGAAAGCACATTTACACTTGATATTATCATTAAATGTTCTTAAAAAGACTTGCATTCCAAAATGTCATTAAACATATTTGCCTTTAACTTTAACATGCAAAGACCGTATTCAATTAATTATCTCGTCTAACAGTTTGGTTTTGTACACTGATGCCATACACTCACAGCCATACTCAGAAAGAATCACAGAAGAAGTAAGGTTCCAAAATACAACACTATACATGTTCTATACTATTGCTCTCTTTTTGTCCTAAACAGCCACAAAAACATTACACCTCAATGTTCAAATTCACAAGTTTAAACACCAGTCAATCCATCCGAGCACATGATCACTCGGCCCTTTTCTTGTTTGCCAACATGGCTCGTCATGTGCAACAGGCACAGATCTACATGAGCCCCTGCAGGCTGTGGGGACTCATGTAGATCTGTGCCTCATGCACATGGGTATCGAGCTCCATAAGAGTAAGCTTTTTGCTGGCATCATTGGCATCTATGTGCCTCAGGCACAAGTGATGACTGGACGTACCAAGCTCTTGCTGGGTTCTGTAGGAATAGTTCTCTATTCTGGAACACACTTCAACAGCCAAAAGCCAACAGTCCATCTCAAGATAAAATGGCCACAGATAAGTGCTGCTATGTTTTCCCAGTGATACCGAACGCAGGCCCAACGCGGGAGAAGAATTTTTTTAGGATGGATCGCATCTCCAGCTTCAGATCGAACATCATGGTCTCACACAGAAGAGGGTAGTACACAGCTGCGTGCACGCGGAACTAGAAAACAAACAAAAAGAGACAAAGAGTGAGATGACTTAGTCAATCCAGATGAAAAAGGTGACTGCCAAAAGTGTAAACTGCAACAAAACAAAACAAAACAAAAGTCAAAAGAAACACACTTAGAAAGGACAAGAACTACACAATTTAACCCATATCATACTGAGGCTAAAAGCTTCAAATTTGTACACTACCCTTGAACTATTTTAGTCAAAACTTCTTTCACACACGTATTCCGAATGATAAGGGTTAAACATTTTTGGGACCCACAAATTTTATGAATTGTATTGTACGTGTCCTGTCCATGCTATTTTCTTGTTTGGGATCTTCTTGACATGACAGAAATGTGCAATTGTTGCGTTCCTGGGCTCAACTCTCCAAAGAAGTACCCAACGGAGAAAGAAACACGCTTAGAAAAAACGGTACAACACAATTTATTAATATTTCGGGTAAATACCCTTTGTCAAAATAGACAAACAAACAGAGACATTAGCCGCTACCGTTTTTTCTAAGCGTGTTTCTTTCTCCGTTGGGTACTTCTTTGCATTTCACACGCTTGGCAGTCACCTTTTTGGTCTGGATTTATTCAACTCTCCAAGGATCATCCTGCATGTGTGGCTGCTTTTAATTACCCCATTCCGACTTCAGAGGACAGAAATGTGCTATGAACACATCTTTAACAGGTCAAAACTCATAGCTTGTAAACTACTTTCTCCATTAGTTGTTAGAGTTTTAATGCCGAACTGAGCCATGAAAAAGGAAAATAAAAAACTTTCTTTACAAAATCTTATGACAAACTGATGACCATGACATATTTTTGTAACACCCTAGGTACTTCCAATACACCTACAGATTGTGGAAAAAGAACATGGAAAAAGAGAAACATGGAAAATGAAGATTCTGCAGATGAAAAATGAATTTTTCAATTAAAATGCATTTTTTTGAAAAATACTTACCGATGGTATTACACTTAGGAAATGGCTCTTAGCTGGCCTAATTTTAGCCAAATTTTGGTTGTGTCCGTATAAGGGGGTGTTGGCAGGAGTGGGGCGCCATAGACCATGCCAAACCCGAATAGCCTCCCCTTACTCACATCCGGTACAAGGTTACCCAGCATACCCCAGTTTAGTTCTTAGCGAACTGCGGCAAGCGGGGCCGGAGGGAGGGACCTTCGAGTAATACCATCGGTAAGTATTTTTCAAAAAAATGCATTTTAATTGAAAAATTCATTTGTTTTCTCAAAACACATTACCGATGGTATTACACTTAGGAAGAATCACAAAGAGGAGGTGGGTGCCGCTATAGCGCCCCTACTGCCAACCACATTGCCCACAAACTCGCCCTCCTGCAGCACACTCCCGATAATTTTAGCTAAGATACCTGCGGCGCCTAGGGCGCCGGGAGGGAGTGTTGCGCTGCTGCGGTGTCTCCCACCAGCGAGAGGATCTGTCGCTAGGAGGAGAAGTCCCTCAGGTAGCAGCGGGCGAAGGTGGACTCCGCTCGCCATCTCATAGCCGCCACAAGACTTTGACTGCACCGGTGCTGTCGCAGCGGAACTTGCGGCCCTGGTTCTGACCTCGTGCGCCGCGTTGTGCAACATGTGGCCTCAACAGGTCAACGTCCTGGCAGGCCGGGCGGATAACTCCCCGGAACCAGGAGGAGCAGGTCTGGCTGAGATACCACGTCTACCTGTGGACAGAGGGAGAAAACAGGTGTGTGCATCCCCCTGCGCCAGCTTGGTCCGGCGCAGGTACACACGGAAGACTCTCACCGGTTCCTATTGTCTGGGCTACTGAGTGGAATCTGACACTCGTACGGGCAGACAGACATAGACTGTAGGGCAGCCAAGGCGACCTCGACTTGGCCCTGAAGGCTGGTACCGTAGTAGTTGCACGGCGCCGTCCGTCCGTACCAGCCAGCCATCTGTGTGTGTGTGACGACAGCGCGTACGGATACTGACCCTGGAAGAGGTAAGGCTGTCACCGGGTTTTGAAGTCTGTTCTCCCGGGTGGCACCCAACACGCGCAGGGCGAAACAACTGTCGCCGTCATGTAGGCCGCGTCTAGTCCAGGCAGATGTGTCAGGTAGCTGAACCGGTCGACTGGCACTGCCAGCCACCCGGGTGTGTGGACAGCGTGCATAGTACTGAGCCTGGAGGTTGAGTCAAGGACTGCCCTGAAGCTCTCCTCCTTGAAACATCCGTCAGGCGCGTCATGTGCCGGGTTCCAACAGACGAGGTTGAGATCCCGTAAGCCCCCAAGGTAGAACTTGGTCCCTGCGCAGCACAGCGGGGCATTCCAAGCGAAGGGAGCCTCTGAAGTGAGGTTTTGCCGCTACCCGGGTCTGATGAGTGAAATCGCCTGTAGGAGTCGGCGATCATGGTGAGATAGTCCTGAACGGTGAAAGGGGCCGTCCTTAGGAGATGAAAACCCCCGAGGAAGCACCCTGCCAGCTGGGGCTTCGTCCAGTTCGGAAGGAAGAAGGTTGTCATTCCCGTCACACAGCGCTCGTCATCTACCCTCGCAACTCGACTGGTTGATGGTCTGCGGGTTGTCTCGGTAGCACCTATGGCCGCCGTAGGAAGCCTCTGTGGAAGAGGGCTTGCTGCCCAATCTGCGGGTGCGCACCTACATCCACCAAGCTGCAACACAAATAATGGCGGACACTTCGGCATGCAATCTCGATGGCGAGCAGTGGAGCTGGAAGATCTGGCCACAGCGACGCCTCCCAGCGCGGCAGGCCTCCAGCGCACTAGCCACTCCCAATTACGCCCTCCTTCTCCAAGCAGAGGAGGTGGCAGGTTGAACGGTGATCCCCTATTAAGTCATCCGTCCTAAGAGAGCTGAAGAAGGGACTGAGAGTCCCTCCTACACTGCCCTGCTCCCGTCTACTGGGAGTCCCACTCGAACAGGACGACCACGCACTCCATCCTCGACGGAATCCCGGCGAAGAAAACACGTAGTACCTGTCCCGTAGCGTCGGCCCTCTAGTCGACGGCGAAGTGGGCATGATCCCAGCCTATCGCCCGGCTTGCCAACTGGTTACGACTTCGAAACTCGAGTTGTCCCAGGTCCTGGAGACGCACCGCTGCTCTCAGGTCTTTGTCTGGTATCTGCCGAGATGACGAGGCACTTGTGTCGAGTCGAAGGACGAAGATCGTGCTCCAATCTACCGTCTAGCGGAAGAGCTGCGTCGACCCTACTGCCACAGGCCCGAGCGCAACGACCTCTCAGGAACTAATTCCTGCCAAGTTGTCCCGTCTAACTCCCTGTACTTGCGCCCCCGGCCGCAGGATCCACAGCGCCGAATGGGTAACTCCCTGAAGGCGCTACCGAGGGTAAGTCCATCCGCTCCGGTCCGGCGCTGCAGCCTGCCGAAACTCCAAGTTGCCGCCACCCAGGGACGCGAACGCTTCCGCTAGGTCCCGACGCTGTCGTCTAAGGAGGCGACAAGCGTGCCTGGTCACCGCTGACTACGGCCAGGCCCAAGCGAAGAGTAGCATCCCGTCGGGGAAATGAAGCGACTAGCCGCAAGTCAACTCAGGCGGAACTAATCTGAACTGTGCGCATACCCCCGAAGAAGACGTCGTCCGCAGTGAAGTCTGTCGGACCAGTCCGCCACCCGCGCTGACCTCTATCCCTCGCGCGCCTGGAGTATGCTGTCCCTGACGTTCACAGGAGAGTGCCGTTGGCGTCCCGTCGCCGCCTCCGTCTCTCGTATGTAAGTCGCCCAATCCGGTGCATCGGACGAACCGCGCCTCCGCGGAAGAGTGGTCCCTGCCAATCCTGTCTGACGGTCCACAGTGTTTTAAGAAGGCTGCTACATCCGGCGGCGCCCGCAGCGTGAATCAGCTGAGTGACAGGCCTTGCAAGCCTCCTTGTCGGTCTGCCCAGGGGGCCAAGAAGTTCTCCACTGCGCGGTGCCCTGTGTGGCCGACTCTCCACTCAGCCGCGCGTAATCGATCAGGACGGACGCAGCAACCGTTGGCAGCGGAAGAAGTAGGATCCAGCTGAAGCCACCAGCGCCTCCCCCGGCGCCCTGAAGCGGAGACAGAAGCCGACCAGAAGGGGCAGGGACTTGAATGCTTGGACGCGATGAGGGGACCTGCGTAGTCCCCGGCTCGAGTAGACTCTCCTGTAAATCTTCGCAGTAGACGGCAAACGCAAGACCTCTCGGAACCGCGAGCGTAGCGACGTAGAGAAGCTAACCTCGTCCAGCCACGGCGAATGACGTCCTCTGGCGTCCAGCGGGAACCGTATGCTCCGCCCGCAGGCGAAGGGATGTCCAACCCCTCCGAAGTCCGGGGAACTCCGGCCGGCGGCGATCCAACGAAGGCGGACCCCGCACTTGGAAGGAACAACGTAGTCTCAGGGGGCCGCTCCCCCGAACGGTGGCGAAAACTCGGAGAGCCTGTCTTTCCCTTGCGTAGCGAGCCATGGAACTGGGACGGCGTCTCCTGTTCCTCTCGTACCCCTGGCTTGTGTGAGGCGAGTCCCTGCTTCCGAAGGGGAACTGAAGATCATGAGCGAACGCCGGAACCCGGATCCCATCGTGAGGTCGTCTCTTCTGCACTGCATCTAGAGCGGCTCTCGTCTGCATGGTCGGCGCGAGGCGTGGTCCAACATCACCGAGCCGGGATCCTGCAGTGCGAAGTGCAGTGGTCCTGTAGCCCTTGCGGTCGCCACAAGCCATAAAAAACTGGTGAGCAGCCCGGGCGAGGGCGCCCAACCTAATAATAAGAAAAATTAAATTAATCAATGCTTAATGCATGAGCACAATTTGATTGTAATAGCCCTTAAGGGATAATCAAGTTATTGAATTAGATTAAAATATGGGAGACAGAATACCCCTCTGTTTTTTCATCTCTATTGCCCAAAGCAAAGAAAGCGGATTAGAGGTTCCAGAAACCTAACCGTGGAAGGATAAGCGGTGTCGCGCCCCAGCGAACCGCTGAGCCGCTGGGAAGCAACCTTTTAACCCCTGTGTCGCGCACCACGATAACCGTACATACTCATACGTGTTTGCTACCGCGCCCACATGCTCTCACAGACACTAGACACTGTCCAGCGCCTGAGAAGCCGAGCAGTCGCTTCTGCATGTCCGTTTATGACTTGTCGTCTGGCCCGGGACTGGAAGCATCGTCGGTACGGTAGCCGACGCCAGCCCTCCGCAGTCAGTGACTACCAGCTTACTGGGCCGGGGCGCCTAGGTCACTGCCGTTGACATGGGCCCCACCTGGATGCTCAGTCCACCTGCTGTTTGTCCACTCTGGCCTGCGGAAGGACAGTGGAGCGGTTCACTCTTGAGGCCGGGTCCCGGGCCGGTGGAAGAATCATTGGTTTAGCCATGCAAGTAGAGGTTGTCAGCTACCTCTCCTGCTGACCAGAGCCCAGAACAAGGTATCTTGTGCTTTACAGGTCCGGGACCACCTTGGGTCCCACCCTAAAACACCTGGGCGTCTCTGTCCGGCGATCTCTGACAGACGACATCCTCTCTCTGTGGGACAGCAAGGTACTGCTTCTGATTGGGGTCCCCTTTGTACTCTTGGGCGTCTCTGACAGGCGAGCTCTGAAAGACGCCGACCGCTCTCTGAGTAACCACTTGCCGACCTGGTGACCCCCTGGGTGCAGTCAGTGTACTTCCAACTGACTAAAGTGTACTTTGGACTCACATGTGTATTATTCACAAGCCAGTGAGTTGTCAGTTTCTCCAAAATGTGTATTTGTGTAAAACGTGCACATGTATGTGTACCCCAAGCAAAATAGTGTACTTCAATACGCCGAATGTGTATGGTAAACCGGTCTGGGCAACCAAGCCACTAAGGTAGCAACGCAATTTAGTAATATTTAGGTAATTACCCCTTGTCAATAGACAAACAGAGAATCAGCCACGACTTATAACTTTCATATGAGGGAAGAGGCAACCAAGCCACTGCTTCCGTGGCCACGATCTCCGATAGGCGTAGCACGCTCTCTGTGGGACAGCAAGGCCACTGCTTGTGCCCTGGGTCCGACCTTGTGGCTGTCAGGCGTCTCTGCCCGGTATCTGATAGGCGAGGTACGCTCTCTGTGGGGAAACAAAGCCACCGCTCTGACTTGGGTCCCCGCTTGTCCCTGCCAGGTGTCACTGCCCGGCGATCTGATAGGCGTGGTACGCTCTCTGTGGGACCACGCAGTCCCTGCTTCGGACTAGGGTTTCGCCTTGTTACACTCTGATATCAGTGTCCGGCGATCTCTGATAGGCAACGTACGCTCTCTGCGGGACAACGAAGTCCCTGCCTCTGACTTGGGACCCACCTTGTTCATCTCGGACATCAATGCCCGGCGGTCTCTGATAGGCGTCGTACGCTCTCTGCGGGACAACGAAGTCCCTGCTGCTGACTTGGGTCGCACCTTGTAAACTCGGACATCAATGCCCGGCGATCTCGGATAGGCGTCGTACGCTCTCTGCGGGACAACGAAGTCCCTATCTCTGTGCGGGACAACGAAGCCCCTGTTCCTGACCTGAGGCGGCGTACGCTCTTTGCGGGACAACTAAGTCCCTATCTCTGTGCGTGACCACGAAGTCCCTGTTCCGGCCTTGAGGCGGCGTACGCTCTCTGCGGGACAACGAAGTCCCTATCTCTGTGCGGGTCAACGAAGTCCCTGTTTCTGACTTGAGGCGTCGTACGTTCTCTGCGGGACAACGAAGTCCCTGTTCCTGCCTTGAGGCGGCGTACGTTCTCTGCGGGACAACGAAGTCCCTGTTCCTGCCTTGAGGCGGCGTACGTTCTCTGTGGGACAACGAAGTCCCTGTTCCTGCCTTGAGGCGGCGTACGTTCTCTGCGGGACAATGAAGTCCCTATCTCTATCAACAAAGTCTCTGTTCCTGACGTGGGTCCCTCCTTGTTAGCTTGGACATCACTGTCGGCCGACCTCTGATAGAGTAGGACGCCAACGGAGGTAAGCGTTAACCATCGCTCTTCCAGTCATGAGGCGGACACCTCACCAGTGCGGGTCGACTCGCCTCTTGCTCAGGGAAGGCCCTCCGCATGCTCGTCCGAGGGGCCCTGAAAGTCGCCACACATAGTGCAGATCCGAACCTAGTTACTGCAACAAGAGGGTACAAGATGAAAGAGCGAGCGTGGCCTCTAAGGTCACGCAATAACGACGCGCGCGCTGGCGAATCGGACATAATTGAATATGTAGTCGAATCAAACGAGTGTACAGCGCGTGCCGACGCTCGGCGCTCCTTCCCACCCAAGGGCGCCGGTCGAAGGCATTCACCGAGATATTACCTGGCCATGGCGGAAAAAAGGAGCAAACCCACGTATCACCATAACGTAACAGCACGCCACACCGCGCGACCGGTTCGGAGCGCAGGCCGAAGCAGCGTCCGGAAGCCGCCAGTCACAGTCTCCATGGCACAAGCCGTAGGTCCGTAGAACACACAGGTCGACGAGGCGGCACAGCGTGAGCACTACCACCCCCAGTCACGCCACCATCTTCACAGTTCAAGTCCCAACGAACAGTCAAGGTCGAACGACCGGCCAAGAACCAAAGCGGAGCTCGAACAGACACAACCTACTTCTGCCAGCTAAGAACTAAAACTGGGGTATGCTGGGTAACCTTGTACCGGATGTGAGTAAGGGGAGGCTATTCGGGTTTGGCATGGTCTATGGCGCCCCACTCCTGCCAACACCCCCTTATACGGACACAACCAAAATTTGGCTAAAATTAGGCCAGCTAAGAGCCATTTCCTAAGTGTAATACCATCGGTAATGTGTTTTGAGAAAACAATATGAATTTATCTTTAAAATGAATTTTTTCGAAAAATACTTACCGATGGTATTACTGTAAGGAAACGTTACATAGCTAGCCTAATTTTAGCCAAAATTTGGTTGTGTACCTATATGGGAGTGTTGGCAGGTGAGGGGCGCCATAGTCTACGCAGTAACCCGAGCAGCCTCCCTTCCACCCCATCCGGGTACGAGCTCACTCGATACTCATCAGTTGGTTTCTTAGTGAACTGGCGGCAAGCGGGGCAGGTGGGAGGGACCTTCGAGTAATACCATTGGTAAGTATTTTTCGAAAAAATTTATTTTTAAGAAAAATTCATTTGTTTCCTCAAAACACATTACTGATGGTATTACTGTAAGGAAGAATCCCGAAGAGGAGGTGGGTGCCGCTATAGCGCCCCTAAACCCAAAAGGACACTGGCCCTCAGACCCGCCCTCCCTAAGCAAACTCCCGATAATTTTAGCTAAGATACTTACGGCGCCTATGGCGCTGGGAGGAAGTGTTGCGCCACTGCGATGTCTCCCACCAGCGAAAGGTTCTGCCGCTGGGCGGAGAGGTCCCTCAGGTGGAAACGGGTGAAGGTAGTCTCAGCTCGCCATCCCACGGCCGCCACATGTCTGACAGCGCATGTTGCGGTCAAAGGCGAGACTTGCGGCCATGGCTCTGACCTCGTGCGCCCTGATGTTCATGCGTTTGGCTGCATCGGGAGTGAGGTCCTGGTAGGCAGAGCGAATCACCTGTCGGAGCCAGGAGGAAATGGTCTGGGCTGAGATGTGACGTCTACCTGGGGACAGAGGGAGAAACAGGCGGGTGCGTCCCCTGCGCAGAGGCTTGGTCCGGTGCAGGTATACACGTAAGGCTCTCACCAGGTCCTGTTGTCTGTTCTCCTGGGTGTAGTCCATCACTCGTAAAGGGCGAACAGTCACCATCTGTGGGGCAGCCAAAGGCGACCGCGTCTTGGCCAGGAAGGTCGGTTCAGGTAGCAGTTGGACGGAGCCGTCCGTCCGGAACTGCAAACAAGCTGGGCGTGTAGACAGCGCGTGAAGCTCACTGACCCTGGAAGCAGTGGCTAGGGCCAACAGAAAGCACGTCTTCCGAGTCACGTCCGGCAAGAGCGCCAACTGAAGAGGTTCAAAACGGTCCGAGTTGAGCCACGTAAGCACCCATGGTAGATCCCATCTCGGCAAAAGCGATCGCAGGGCCGGGCATTGAAGACCGAAGTGGGCCATCAGATCGGCGAGATCTTTGCAGCTACCAGGGTCGGGCCGGCCCAAGTGCTGGTAAGTGTCGGCGATCATGGCTAGGTAGCCCCGAATGGTAATTGGCGCCAGCCCCTGGTCGTTGAATAGCCAGAGGAAGAACTCCGCCAGCTAGGGCATCGTCAAGTCTGTGGGGAAGAGGAGGTTGTCACCACACCAGTCACACAGCACTTGCCACTTTCCCTCGTAAACTCGTCCGGTCGAGGGTCTGCGGGCTGCAGCGATAGCATCCACTGCTGCACTTGAGAAGCCTCTGCTGGTGAGGGCTTGCCACACAATCTCCAGGCATGGAAGAGGAGACGTTCTGGGCACGGATGGTACAGCGGCTCTCACAGTTGCTTGAGCATCGTGTGTGGAGTGGGGAGCTGCAGAGGAGGGCACGTGGCGAGGTTCAAGAGGTCTGTGGTCCACGACTTGGTCCAGCAGAAGGGTGCCATCAGGAACAGGACCATGTTGCAGCCGCGGAGCTTGTGGAGGACTTTGGGAACCAGCACCGTCAGAGGATAAGCGTAGGCGACGAGTCCGTCCCAGGGGATGGATAGTGTATCGACTGCCCAAGCTAGCGGGTCTGGAACCGGCGAGACAAACAGCTGTAGCTGGCGGTTCCACCTCATCACGAAGAGGTCGATCATGGGAGCCTCCCACCTGGTCCCAATCATCCTGAAGATGTCCGGACGGAGCGTCCATGCGGCGCAATAGGGAGTCGGCTAGCACATTCAGATGTCCCAGGATGTGTCTCGCGCGAAGAGCGATGCCCCAATCCTCGCACCAGTGGAGCACCTGGTACAGAAGGATGCACAGCGAGGGAGAGCGTGTCCTGCCCTGTTTCTGCATGTAGGCGACGACGGTGGAGTTGTCAGACAAGACGAGGAGCTCCTGGCACCGTAGTTGAGACTCCCACATCATAAGGGTCTGCCAGACCGCCTTCAGCTCTAACCAGTTGATGTGTCGGGACCGAAGATCTGGGGGCCAAAGACTGGAGGCTGTGGAGAACATCGGCAGTAGGTGAGCACCCCAACTGGCGAGGCTTGCGTCGACACAGATGGACAACCGGGGAGGCGGCGAGTAAAGTGGGACCCCCACAGCGAGCTTGGCGGGTCCCCCCAGCGCAGGACTTGAGGACGTAGCATCTGGGGGACTGGGATCAGGGAATCGATGTCGTCCTTCGAGGGTCGTCAGTGTAGGAGCAGATGCAGCTGCAGCGGGCGGTAGTAGAGACGTCCTAGGGGAAGAAGATCCGCTGCGGTGCTCATCAGGCCCAGGAGTTGCAGCCACACCCGGGCGGTGACAGTGTCCTCTTGAGCTACTTGCCGCGCCAGATTCCCCAACTTCTGGATACGCGCCTCCGGGAGCCGCACTTCGTTGAGGTCGGTTCGAAACTCCATCCCCAGGTGTACGAAGCGTCGCGACGGCATGAGGTCAGACTTGCCCGCGTTGACAAGGAACCCGAGTCTGTCGATGAGGGCAGCAGTTTGTGTAAGTCCCGGAGAGGAATCATGTCGTCGAAGAGTGCCAGCACAGGACAGCGCCGGAGGATCCACCGCTGGAAGTGGGCAGGCGAAGCTCTGTGAATGTCCCGCGTACCACCTCTGACGGAAGGCAATGGTCAGGTCTGCCGGCCACCTGGCATCAGAGAAGCCGCCGGTGTCGCCCAGGCGCCCTGTAGGAGGTGGGTGGAGTAGGCGTCGCGCAGGTGCTGGAAACCAGGAGGATGAGGAAGAGACTTGAAGCGTCCATGAAGAGACTTGAAGCGTCCATGAAGGCCGAAGCTCTCTTCTTGGCAGGGGGAGAAGGAGGGCAGTCTTCCGCGGGTAGACACGACGCGATGAGGCGAGCAGCTTCGTCCAAGGCCCGAAGAGTCTCCATCTTATGGCTCAGCGTAGCTGGCGGCGAATCCATCTCATCTCGGGAACGCGAGCGTCGGGAAGGGGAGGCGCCGTCATCGCCAAACAAGGCCGAAATGGAGTCCTCTGGCGCCAAGCTGATGGAGTCGTCCGTCATGCACGCGGGAGGGTCAGGGGCGTCCAACTCATGCGAACGACTGGTGAGCGCAGAAGCAGCGACGGCCCTAATAGCAGAGGAAGCAGCGCTGGAAGGGGGGCGTCTTCCGCTGTGGCGAAGCCTCGAGTGGTGGAGCGCCGGGGAATCCCGCGGGGTCCTGTGTGAAGAGGCCGAACTGCTAAGAGCAGACCGACGGTCACGCGGGGAGCGGCTGCGACGTGGAGAACGGGAAGGTCTCGAGTGGGAGTCTTGGTGCATACTGCGTCTAGTCATTACAGCAAGCGTCGTGGTGGTAGAGCGTACCTTGTCTCCAGTCTTCCGCGAAGAAGACCTAGGGCGACGGCTGTCCTGCGAAGACCGGGAGGAAGAGCGCAGTCTCGGCGGCCAGTCCTGCGAACTCGAGCGGCGACGAGGAGCAGTAGTCGAGCCGGTCCTCCCATCGCGTAGCGTCCCATCGGTACTGGTAGGTCGCCGAGTGCTCCTCTCGTGTCTCTTGTCTCTGTGCAGCGAGCGAGTGCTTCTAAAGTCAGGTGAACTGTCCGAGCGTGGCGGAACCTGACGTCGGGAAGGCCAAAGGACGCGTCGTGGGCGGGGCTCGGGGTCCCGTTGTGGGGTCAGCTCTCGCCTCTCAGCACTGTGCCTGGAGCGTGCTCTCGTCATCACAATCGGAGTGTGTGGTCGTGGCACATCATCACCGACCTTGGATCGTGACGTGAAATGTACAGCAGTCTTGTAAGGCTTGCGGTCCCTGGATGCAGCCGGCTCGTGTCGGTTTATCCTGTGTAGCGAGCTGGCGCCAATCCGTGTAGGCAGCTTGTCTGGCCGTGGAAGCTCATCACTGACCTGCGCTCAGGAAGCCGAGCGTTCGTAGTCTCCAGGGGTGGGATCGCGTCGCACGTGCGCCTCGTGCCTCTCTTTCCGAAGCACCGAGCGTGCCACCTTCTTCCTTTCAATACTGCGTTCCGCCGTCTGGTCCGGGGATAAGACCATCGGAAGTGCGTGTGCCGGAGTCTGCCCGGTAGTAGTTGGACTGGTCCGATTCGTCACGGTCATGGGGAACTTAAGAGACCCATCTGTGGTATTCTGCGCTGTAGTAGTTTTACTGGACCGAAACATCACGGTCATGGGAAATTTACTGGGCCCATCTGTGGTATTCTGAGCGGGAGCCGCTGGCCGCTCTCGGGTAGGTGTCGGGCGTTCACGGCGGTAGAATCCCCACAGCTGAGACCATCTCTCTTCCAGCCAGGGGGCGCATACGGCACAGGGATGCGTTGACTCACAGCCAGAACAGGGCAGGCAGACTGCATGCTCATCACAGGGCCACTGAAAATCGCCACATTGCGTGCAGGTAGTAACCTGGTAACTGCAACACTGAGGCCACAACGAAGAACGAACGAGCGTGGCTTCCGAGGCCGCGCACCAATAAATACGCACGCGAGGGTGAGAACGAACTCAACAAGTGCACAGAACGTGCCACCGCCTGGCGCTCTTCCCTTCCCCTGAGCGCAGGTCGAGGGCATTAACCGAGATTTTACCTGGTCATAAGGGTGCGAGAAGCAAACCCACGCCGGTCGAAGCGACGTCCTGCGGCGCCAAGGGACTCTCAGTCACCACCCCGGGTTGAGGCTGTCCACAGGCAAGCTAAGTCCAAGTCACGCCGCACAGCCCAAAGTTCGAAACAGCTCAAGGCACAATCCAAGTGAGCTCCACTCTCCAAGCTAGTACAACCCGCACAGCCAAGTCCCAACACAGTCCAAAAACTGTTCAAGTCAAGTCACAAGACGACCGGTCACATCCACACAGTAAGATCTGAAGAGCAATGTATGCACACAACCGTCTACAGGCTAGCTAAGAAACTAACTGATGAGTAACGGGTGAGCTCGTACCTGTTTGGGGCGGAAGGGAGGTTACTCGGGTTACTGCCTAGACTATGGCTCCCCTCACCTGCCAACACTCCCATATACGTACACAACCAAATTTTGGCTAAAATTAGGCTAGCTAGGTAACGTTTCCTTACAGTAATACCATCGGTAATGTGTTTTGAGGAAACAAAAGTCAGTCTCACCCTTTCGTCGGACATTTTGAGCATGCGAGTAATGATGAGAAGCAGCAGACTGCACCAGGCTTCACGGTGGCTGTCTGACTGTAAGGATAAGAAGTACTCCAGGGCTTCCCGGCACACACTGTCACAAAGAAAAAAACACAACATATCGGACTGTCATAGTTCCAAGTCTCACATACCATAACTATTTCACTAACAGTTTGAGCTCTATGGTCAAAAGGGCACAACACAAAACAAATTTAGATACATTACTCAGATAACTATTGAAATAAACACATTTATCCCTAGTCTACATTTTGCAGCTGTCCTCTAAAGACTGCATTACAGTTCATGAGACAGATCGACCATAATAGTTCATGGGTGGTGCCAGAATAGCTTGGTGCGTGGGTCTCAAATGACCATGGCCACTGCGGTCTCTTAAGACTATCAGTAAGAGTGAATACATTAACCCTTTGGCTGTCGGTAGCAGTTATTGTCACAATGACTCCTGTACGAATCATCGTGACAAAAAGCGTTACTGCCAGCCAGAGGGTTAACTCAATGAATAAATCTTTGATTGTGAGTGAAAGTATGGAGAAAAGAGCTTCAGAATCAGCCACGATTGACCAAAGGTAGCGAAAGATTAGCTTGGCACCTGGGTGCTAACTAAACCTACAAACACTTAGGTGCAAGTTAACACATTCAAGAGGTGCTGCATCTGGATACGCGGATTTATGCCATGTATTCAGATGTGGCACGTCTTGAATGAGTCAAAAGGATAAAAGATTGGTTGGTTGGTTGTACATTGCTTAACGTCATGACAGCAACAAGACTTTCTCAGGACGTGCCTGAAATGCTTGTGAAAAAAACACCTAAACAGAATACTGAATGTATGTCGCCAGCCGGTCTAATACGCTAAATAAACCTAAGACCATTTAGCAACACACATCCAATATCAAGAGCTACAGGAGGTGCAGGCAGTAGGGACAGTTTAAACAAGGAAAATACAGGTGAATGGACCAAGGGTAGACAGAAACACATGCCTCAGAATAGAGGGGAAAACCCACCCTGTGGGGCTGACCAGGATCACCCTGGGCAAAAGGATAAAAGAACGACCAGCAGTGCATGAGTGGACAAATGAAAAGGATGATGAGAGGCTTACTCTAGCAGCTTCCTCTCGACCTGCGGCCAGGCGTCGGTGCGCGTCTCATCATTGTACATGCGGAAGAGGATGCGAAACAGACAGGCCAGGCTCTGGGTCTCTTGTTTCAGCAGGTTGGGCTTGGCCTTCCCCTTAAACCCTGCGTGACAACACACAGACACCATGTGTAGGCACTTGTAAAGCTGAACAGACATGTAGGAAGATTTCGAAACAGGTACGCCGTCGGATAGTTTTCAAACTGGAGATCTCAGGTGTTTAACCCCCTTCACTGCTGGAAAAACATGAACACCATCAAGTTGCACGAGGCAAAGAGCTGCCTGAGCCCCCGCAGACGCGGGCGCTCAGGAAGCTCTTTGCCTCTTGCTCACCAAATTTAAATCTGTGTTCTCCGCATGGATGGGTTCCTTGGCGTTTTGAATATGCCAGGGTCTAAAGACATCATTTTGCGTCCACTGGCAGGTAAGGGCTTAACTCATTCAGCCCAGCGCACTTATTTCCCAAATTTTGGAGGCGTCATCCAACGACTATGCACCTGTTGCAGGAGATGGATCGACCATGATAATTCAAGGGCACTGCCCTTGAATTATCATGGTCGACCCATCTCCTGCTGTAGTGCTTTAGGGCTGAAAGGGTTAAGCTGGAGACTACAAAGGTGCTGGCCAGCCACAGCAGGCTTTCTATACAGCAAGTAAGACTCGCGTTCCTGTCATCAATCGATGTCAATCACCCCACTGGACAACAGTACTTCCCAGCATTAGAGTTGTTTTCTATACATCATGTGCAAGTCAGGTTTCTTCCCTGTAATTGATGCCATTTTATCAAATCTCTTGACCTTTCTGAGTATAGGTAGTGAACCAAATTAGTATGCATAGAAAGGTCTTATCATCAGCTACCTTTCTGCCAAATTTGGTTGAACAGTTTTGCAAAAATCCCAATAAAAACTAAAATTTTACCAAAAATAGACATTTTTCACATAATTTGTTGATCTCTTGTGACCCTTGACCTTTCCAAGAGGTCATCCAAGTTAGCCTGCATAGAAAGGTCTTATGATCTGGTATTACCATGTTTGGGTTTGAAGTTGTGAACAGTATTTGAGAAAAAACATCCTTTGTCAAAATGGCTATTTTTTTTTTTACCTATTTCCTGAGCTGTTGTGACCCTGGACAAGAGGTATTTGAGAAAAAAAAAAATTGGTGTCAGAAAATGGCTAGTTGTTACCTATTTCCAGATCTCTTGTGAGATCTCTTAAGGGAGGTCATTCAAATTGGTATGTTTAGAAAGGTCTTGTTACAAAGTATCTGTGGGCCAAGTTTGAAGACTGTGACTTGAATAGTCTCCGAGAAAATGCCAACGTTAACCCATATCCATCGGTATACGCCCGCGTGCGTACACACCCATTTCCATCGGAATACTCCGCCACGCGTAGGTCCCCCTTTCCGACGGTATACTCGCCGACGCGTAGTTTAGGTGGTTCCCCTGTGTCCCTCTGTGTACACATAAACCCCTACTTCCCATGACATCACAGGTTAGTGCTCTAAACGTCATCGAAATATGTGCACTTTTCCCAGTTCCGACCGAGAATTTGCCGGAAGTTGTAAGCCTTTTTTACGCTAATTTTCGCCGCGTGTTAAAGTGAATACATCGAGCATGATGGCCGAGCCAGGTGAGAGAGAGGATGTGAGCGATACAAGCGGCGATTTTGAATTAGATCCTGACAACATATTAGGGGAAGATGAAGAGTTGGTGGAGATTCAAGATTTACAAGTTTACGATGAGTTGAGTGATTTAGTTTGTCAAATTTTCGGCGATAGTGAGGAAGACAATGATGATTTTCCTGGGTTTCAAGATGGCTGGCAACGTGACAATTTTATTCCTTGCGTCAATAGAAAATCCTCGCGCTGGGACCATATGGCATGGAGGCGCGTCCCCTGGGTGGTGGATAGGGGGTCCCTCATGAGAGGGGTGCACCGAATGAAATAAGGTGCCGTGAACCAACATGGTCTAAGGGAAGGTGACCCCGACAGAAAACCCCTGGTCCTCCTAGTAAGGGGGTTGGGCGTGGGGGTAGCTTCCCCACCCTGCAAAAAAGGAAATAGCTACAAAAACGCCGACGAAAAGACTAACAGTAATTCCTTTCCTGGAGGAGGAAGGTTCTTCTACCAGAAGACTTATGACGTCCTGTGGTGAAAGCCGGAAGTCTTCGGAAGCCACAGGACCGAGCCGCCTCTCTCTATCCAGGGACACAACCATGGGCACATGGAACGTCAAGACCATGTACCAGAGCGGCAAGGCCGCCCAGATAGCAGCGGAAATGCAAAAGTACAACCTTTCCCTGCTAGGTATCAGTGAAGCCAGATGGACGCAGTCTGGCCAGAAAAGGCTGTTAAGTGGGGAGATGATTCTGTATTCAGGTCATGAAGAGGAGAATGCCCCCCATACAGAAGGAGTAGCATTCATGCTGTCCCCAGTGGCTCAGAGAGCGCTGATGGGCTGGGAACCTCTTGGGCCAAGAATTATCACAGCAGCCTTTAGAACCAAGAAAAAGCTCAAGCTGAACGTCATCCAGTGTTATGCACCCACCAATGACAGTGACGAGGAAGAGAAACAAGAGTTCTACGACCGACTCCAGAGTGCCGTGGACAAATGTGCGGAGCGAGACATCACCATCGTCATGGGCGATTTTAATGCCAAAATAGGGGAGGACAACACCAGATACGAAGAGGTGATGGGGAGACAGGGACTAGGCTCGGAGATGAGTGAGAACGGGGAGAGGTTTGTAGACTTTTGTGCTCTAAACCGACTTGTCATTGGAGGCAGCATCTTCCCACACAGAAGAATACACAAAGCAACTTGGGTCTCACCTGACCATACAACAGAAAACCAAATAGACCATATCTGCATTAGCAAGAAATTTAGAAGATCCCTTCAAGATGTTCGAGTGAGGAGGGGAGCAGATGTCGCCTCAGACCACCATCTGCTTACCTTAAGAATGAAGCTCAAGCTAAAGAAAAGCCGCACAGAGACAACAAGAAGACAGCGCTATAATGTAGGCCTCCTGAGAGAAACTGGAGTTAGAGAAGAGTTCAAACTGGTGCTGTCCAACCGGTTTCAAGCACTACAGGAGCTAGTAAATGAAGAGGAGGCGGTCACCACAGAGCAGCAGTGGAAGGCAGTTAGAGAGGCGCTGAACTCAACCTGCAAAGACACTGTAGGGTTCAGGAAACACCATCACAAGGACTGGCTGTCGGCACAGAGCTTGAAGAAGATAGAAGTGAGGAAGCAGAAGAAAGCAGCGGTCAACAACAGTCGCACGAGAGCAGCCAAAGCAAGGGCACAGGAGGAATACTCGGAAGCCAACCGCGAGGTGAAGAGGAGTATCAGGGCAGACAAGAGGGCCTACACAGACAGCCTGGCAGCAGAGGCAGAAAAGGCAGCAGGCAGCAGCAACATAAAACAGCTCTACGACATTACCAGAAGATTGTCGGGTAAGTATGGCCATACAGAAAGACCAGTAAAAGACAAAGAAGGCAAGCCTATTGCAGACAGAGCAGACCAACTCGACAGATGGGCTGAGTATTTTGAAGAGTTACTGAACAGACCTAGCCCACCCGACCCCCCCGACATCCAGCCGGCAGAGACCGACCTACCCATCAGCTGTGACAGACCCAGCCGGGAAGAGATCAGAAGAGCAGTCGCATTTTTGAAGAATGGCAAAGCAGCAGGGCCAGATGGCATCCCAGCAGAGTCTCTGAAAGCAGACCTAGAGACAACAGTGGAGATGCTGTACCCACTGTTTGGAAAGATCTGGGAAGAGGAGGTGATGCCAGCTGACTGGAAGGAGGGGTACCTAATCAAGCTTCCCAAGAAAGGCGACCTAAGCAAATGTTCCAACTACAGAGGAATCACCTTGCTGTCAGTACCAGGAAAGGTCTTCAACAGGATCATCCTAGAGAGAATGAAGAGCTCCGTTGACCCCCAGCTGAGAGACCAGCAAGCAGGATTCAGGAAGAACCGATCATGTACAGACCAGATCGCCACTCTCCGCATCATCGTGGAACAGTCTCTGGAGTGGAGCTCCCCGCTGTACGTCAACTTTGTGGATTATGAGAAAGCATTTGACAGCGTGGACCGAGAGACTCTGTGGAAACTCCTACGACACTACGGTGTACCCACAAAGCTCGTCCGCCTGATCAAGAGCAGCTACGATGGCATGACATGTCGCGTGATCCACGAAGGGCAGTTCACCAGGGAGCTCCAGGTCAGAACTGGTGTCAGGCAGGGTTGTCTGCTGTCTCCGTTCCTCTTCCTACTGGCCATAGACTGGGTCATGAAGATGACCACAGAGCACAGACGAAGTGGAATACAGTGGACACTGTGGACACAGCTTGACAACCTCGATTTTGCAGACGACTTGGCATTACTGTCCCACACTCATCAGCAAATGCAGGACAAGACCATGAGGCTTGCTGACATCTCGTCCCAAGTGGGCCTCACCATTCACAAACAGAAAACAAAGACAATGAGGCTGAACACAACCAGGGAAGAACCAGTCTTGCTTGCTGGCACCCCGTTGGAGGAGGTGGAGTCCTTCACCTATCTCGGGAGCATCATAGACAAAAAAGGCGGCACTGATGCAGATGTCAGAGCACGAATCGGTAAAGCCAGAACAGCCTTTCTCCAGTTAAAAAAAGTGTGGAGTTCCAGAGAGCTGTCACAACACACCAAAGTCCGAATTTTCAACTCCAATGTAAAAGCAGTTCTCCTATATGGAGCAGAGACTTGGAGATTGATAAAAACCACAGTCAACAGAGTACAAACCTTCATGAACAGTTGCCTTAGAAGAATTTTGAAAATCCACTGGCCAGAAAAGATCAGCAACGTCAGACTCTGGGAGAGAACAGAGCAGATAACAGCAGAGAATGAAATTGGGCGAAGAAGATGGGGATGGATCGGTCACAGCCTGAGAAAGCCAGCTTCCAGTATCACTAGGCAGGCATTGTCATGGAACCCCCAGGGAAAGAGGATAAGAGGTAGGCCGAGAAACTCCTGGCGTCGAGACCTCCAAGCAGACATCAAGAGACTGGGAACCACCTGGAGTAGAATCGAAGGAGAAGCACAGGACAGGAGTTGCTGGAGGTCTCTCGTCGACGGCCTATACCCGGGTAGGGGTGACAGGCGTAAGTAAGTAAGTAAGTCAATAGAAAATGTGTAGTTTTCAAACCACTTGATGGATTTCATTCATTCTTTTTTTATTAGGCAGAAAATAGAAGTGTGTATATTTTACAGGCATATATGCTGCAGTGATTTTGGATCCTTCTATTGAAATAATGTATTTGAACACAAGATATGTGAACATTTTTGCAATAAACTCACTTTTACACTAAAATAATTTTTTTCTGTTGTCTTTTTCTCAGTTTATTTTTACATGGATAGCTAGTATATTCAATGCTGAATCTGCTGATATGCAACACGTAATGTTTTAGGGTGGGTTTGAGACTGTTTTAAGCCTTTTATACAACTACCATTCGTGCACTAAAATTTCCTAAAAAACGGTCAGCTCTGAGCAGGCACTCTCTGTAAGGCCTCTTAGCTCACAGAGTGCCTGACTGGAAGTGTCTTCCAGATGGATATGGGTTAAAGTTTACCATAGACTGCGGACAGACGGACGACCACTGGCCCAGAACATACTCTCTTTTGCCTTGCACATGAGCCAAAAACATCAGACACAGCAAACTGAACACTGACCTGCTTTCCACAAGACGTTGCGCTGTTCGTGGTTGGAGTTGAATTGCTTGGCAAAGTGGTGCGACTCCAGCAGGCAGTCTGTGTACATGAGAAGCTGCGGGGAGCTGAGGAATTGATACATGCCTTGATCTTCGTGTTGTGCCTCATGACTCGGGTCCCACAGGTGGGATTCATCTACGCTGCCCTGTAAGGAAAATAGGAAAGTATGACTTCACCCTTTCGCTGTCGGTAGCACTTTTTGTCCAGGTGATCCCTGCTGTAATCACCTGGACAAAAATCTCTACAGAGAGCCAAAGTGTTAAAACAGTAATGCAGTCCCTTCAGCTTGCCATGTCAGATACAACAAATGCTTTTGACAAAAAAAAAAGCTTTTGTTCCAAGTCCCAGACCACACTACATGTATATGTGAAATTACCCCCCATATAACAAACTTATATACATCACCACAGACATTTGGTCCACAGGCAATGTTTATATTATAAATTCTCTGTATAAATTCAGGTAATTTTTCCACAAAAAAAAAAGGATTTCCTCAGAAAGACTGTTTTTCTTTTGAGTTTAAGACAGGCATTAACATTAATCCATTTAAGCCCATGGCCACATATCCCAAATTCTGGAGGTGGCACCAAACAGCCATGTACCAGTTGCAGGAGATGGAATGACATGATAATTCAAGGGTAGTGCCAGATTAGCTTGGCGCCATCAGGCGCCAAGCTAATCTGGCACTACCCTTGAATTATAATGGCTGCTCCATCTCCCGCTGTAGTGTCCAAGCTAAATGGGTTATGTGATCACTGTCGATCCACCTTCAACTGCTTTTGCAGTCATGGTACTTGGCATAACCCTTACAAACTGTTGCTTTCATTGTCAGAAATAAAGGAGACAACACTGCCACCTACATCCCCACAACTGACCTGAGCCACAGCAAGGTTCTCGGCGTCTTCCTTTTTGCTGGTGGCGGGGAAGAAGACGATGTTGTCGATGGTCTGAATCAGCTCCAGCTGCACCACGCAGCGAATCAACAACCCTTGGAACAGCTGCTGATCTGAGGCTTGCACTTCTGCACACGCAGGTGAACAACAAAGATGAACACCTCTGAACACAGGTTTTAAAAAAAAAGAAAAAAAGAAAAAAAAAGCAATTGTCGAAGCGAGGCGAGAGTGATGTGAGCAGTAACGTGTGTGCTGGTCCGTGATTTGGACCTTACCACTCAAGATATAAAGTCCAAATTCACAGGTCAGCTGACAAGTGATCTTCCCCCTTACACTCTGTACACACTGGTTAACAGACACCACTCAGCTAACAGCAAGAATGACCTGAAAATAATGCGGGCAGTACATTTTGTGCTGGTCTGTGATTTTGGCCGTAAGGTCCAAAATCACAGACCAGCACACAAATTCCCCCCCCCCCCCCCCCCCCCCCCATCTCCCTATTTCCAGCTGTACAGACCGCAGATGAACAAAAACACACAAGATGAACACAAAATAAAGTTATCTTTAACTCATTCAGCCCGACGGCCATATTTCCCAAATTTGGGAGGTGTCATCTAAAGACTATGGATCAGTTGCAGGAGATGGATCAACCGTGATAATTCAAGGGCGGTGCCAGATTAGCTTGGCGCCTGTTGGCACCAAGCTAATCTGGCACTGCCCTTGAATTATCATGGTCCTGCTCCCACCTCCCATGGTCCCATCTCCTGCTGTAGTGCGTTAGGGCTGAGTGGGTTAAATCAGATGTACCAGGCAGGTCACACAAGAGACAAATTATCTCCCTTTGGCTGTTGGTAGCAATTTTTGTCAAGGTGTCAACACTACCCACAGTCGGACACAGCGTGTGATCCGCTTACACTGTAAACTTTGCTCCCTGAACATGCAAGATATTTCCACATAAAGTGACAACACTTATAAACATCAGACATGCTATGAACTAACCACAGCAGACTAATCGTAAGAGAGCAGAGTAGGCTTGCTCACTTGATCTGGGGATCTTGTGGTCACGAGACTCCTGCGATACTGTACTGGCCACGCTGTGTACACTGTCTGCTCGCTGTAACCTTTGGTTCTCCTGCACAATGATAATCAGGATTTCATGGTTTAATCCCTTTACTGCCAGTGGTAGATAGCGCGTGTTGAAATCTTTGTTAATTTAACACCAGAGAGCCCTAGCTGTTTAAAGAACGTGGACATAATTTGGTGTCAGCCAGAGGCCCAGGTCCCCATGAGGCCCCCCCCCAACTGCAGGGTCTTATAAGGATATATGTTTTCATCCCTACTTCACACGACAAATCTCTTTAGCGCAAACTGTACCACATGACCGAGCTACAAAAACACTTGTAGCGACAAATGGCAGACTTCTTGTAGCCCTCTTTGTGACGCGTCTTGGATGCGAGTTTTGTTCTATAAAAGATCAGCAAAACGTTCTAAAGTAAAAAGTTACTTAGTTACTTAGAAACAACAAGCACACTATTAGAGACGGCAACGTCGTGAAATATTTTAAATTACGTCATAAGTATGTTATGTGTAAATGTATATTCCTTTGACATCAGTGATGTCTGGCGTGATCCAGGTCGGAAGATTTCTCCTTGATTTCTTTTACGAAAATTGTGGAGGAATGAAAACAAATATGTTATTGGTAGCAGGGGCTTGCTGCACAGACCCTTGTAGGCCTTCGGGAGGTCAAAGGAACCATTGCACCCCTCAGGCTCAAGACCTGAGGGGTACAATGGCTCCTTTGACCTCCTGAAGGTCAAAGCATGTCAAAAAAACCATTGCACCCTGAGGCCTTTTGACCTGAGGGGTACAATGGTTCCTTTGACCTTCCTCAGGCCTACAAGGGTCCGTGTAGCAAACCCCTGCTACCAATACCTCATAATGTCTCTTGCAGTTGGATCATTTCACTTTTTCTCAGCAGGAGAAGGGTTAACTCTTACCAGTTCGCTCTATTTGAGGCCAGTGAACAAAATGACTTTTACCCTCACACATGACCAAGCAAAAATGCTGCTGAAAGCTCTTCTAGTGGTCAACAGTTGGCTTATTATACATCATATTAAAGTGCATTGAGTCAGCTTTCAGTCAGGATAAGTAAAAAGTCTGTACTTAACGTAGTTTAGAAGTTGTTGTTTATTTAGCAACGAAGAAAAAATGGTGTCCGGTTTCCAAAAACAGTTTTCACGAAAGTCACTAAGAAGAAAAAGTTTTTGTTTCTTGCCCCTTTGTTTAAAATGTGAATCCAGTGTGTGGACAAATCATTTCTACACATGTTTGTGAAGTTTCAAGAAAATGTGTTTGAATTTCTAAGAGTTACGCAACATAATCTACACCGGTCAAGGGCAGGAAAAAGTGGGCGTGTCAACACCTGGCATGACTGAGACAACAAACATGTGCTTCTCTGAAAATCTCTGACTTGCTGAAAATATCACTGAGGCAATACACAGCAAGTAATAAAACTTGTTTATGTACTTCATAAAGTTTCACGATTCTGAACCAGACAATAGGTAAACAAAGACTCACATGGATAGCACATGGTCAAACCAAAATAGAAAGTGTCACAATGACCTGCGATGGTTTTCTTTCGTTTTTTTCCACATCGCTGGTGCTGGAATCATGTTCAGTGGCCTGGTTGCTGGAAGATTCCCCTTCAGTGAGATACTCTTCACTTTCGGACTCAGATGAACTCATTTTGACGGAATATTCTCAGAGAGAAATCGCAAGCAGTGAAAATAACGCAGTAGGGAAAGCAAGATGGTGGACGTAGTGACTCGATCGATAACAAAGGTCATGAACAAACTCAAAATTAATATTTTTTTCATTCTATCATATGAAAGTGACTTTCTAATGTCAATAAGTTATTACAATAATACTGAGAGTAAAAATTAATTGGTTTTAATTCAGTAAACACGATGGAATTTTCCATGGGCGTGGCTTCGTATGTATACATACGATGGCCAAGGGAGCGAACTGGTAAGAGTTAAAGTTATCTCACTTTCAGTCTTTAAACAAAACCTCAAAACAGATCTGTATTGCAGCGCTTTTTTGCCTGATTACTGACTGACAATAGCTTAACCCCCTGTGCATGTGACCACTTGTACCGACAGTACCAGTGACTGCATGAATAGGAGGGTTAACCCATATCATTCAGAATATACCAGTGTGTGAAATAAGTTTGACTAAAATAGTTCAAGGATAGTGCCAGAATAGCTATTCTGGCACCACCCTTGAACTAAAGCCATTGGTCTATATCCTTATAATGTAGCTTGCGTCTGGCAGTGTACAAATTTGAAGCTTTTAGCCTCAGTATGAAATGGGTTAACTGCCAGAGCAGTATGAAGGATTGTTTTTCCCAATACTCTGCACAGTGTATGTGTGTTACCTGCATTGCATAAGCGTGGTAGTGTTTATAGATTGTCAGAACATCAGCACACGCATAAGGTTTTCTTATCTGTTTTATTTTTGTGTTATTGTATATGTTTTTTTCCAGTGTTGTGCTTTGAGCCTTTTGTAAGGGATTTGTTTCCTCAAAACACATTACCGATGACATGACTGTCAGGAAATAGTCTACTAGCTTACCAATTTTAGCCTAAGACCCAAAGGGTCCCCCCAGGAGGCTCTCGGGGATCCCTAACAGGGACGAGAGTAGCCTCCCCTGCCTATCCGGTCACGTGCCCGGTGGTGTCTCCTTTAGCCAGTTGTCTACTTCGCTGCTAGCGTTCGCACGCGTTGCCACAGCCTCTGACCCTTTGTAGACTTGTACGCTTCGACCGGCCGTTCGCTCTGCCTTCGCCTAGCTTCTCGCCTTCCTCTTCTAGCGTGGCCTTCCTTTCTACCAGCCCTCGTCTGCGCCTCGTGCTGTTGCCGGGCCTGGGGCCTTACTGCGTCTTCTTGTCGCTCACGGTGGTTTGCGCTTCGGCACCACCATGGAAAGGTAACGTCTCGGCCGTGTCCTTCGTCTCGCCCGGCTGGGCTGGACGGCGGTCTTGTCTCGACCTGTTTTGTTTCTTCCCGCGTTTCGGCGTGTGCTTCACTCGTTACTCTCGTTGGAGAAAGTAATTGGCGGGTTAGTTTCCCGCCACCGGTCGCCTCTCACCTTTTGGTTTGTGTTGCAGTGATCTTGTGCGCACCTGTCCCCTGTGCGGCGACTTTCAGTGGCCGAGTGACCGGCATAAGTTCTGTCTCCCGTGCTCCGGCTGCTCCTCGGACCTCCCCTGCTCTGTCTGCTCTTCGTGGTCGGAGGTTCGTTGGTCGGAGCTTTGGAGGTTCTACCGGCGCGACCGACCTGTCACAGCTCGCCGGGACCCAGTCCAGCTCCCCCCCTCGGACGTGGAGATACGCACGCCTCGTCTTCTCGGTAAGACCATTGCTGCTACGGTGTCCGCACCGCCCTTGCCCGCTGACTCCCCAGGCGAGTCGCCCAGCCGGCTTAGTGCCCCCCTCCATGAGAATGGTGCCCCGCTCCTTGAGATAGAGCCCCGTGCACCTCGACCGCTGCCGCCTGTGAGTACTCACGTTGGTCCTTTGGCCTCTCCGTCTACGGGTGCCCCGCTCCTTGAGAAGGAGTTCCGTGCACTGCTTCCGCTGTCGCCTGTGAGGTCAAGCGTTGGCCGTTCGGCCCCTTCGTCTTTTCGTGCCCCGCTCCTCGTGAAGGAGCCCCGTGCACCTCGACCGCTGTCGCCTGTGAGTACACACTTGGATCCTTTGGCCTCTCCCTCCACTCGTGCCCCGCTCCGTGTGAAGGAGCCCCGTGCACGGCGTCCGCTGTCGCCTGTGAGTACAAGCGCGGCCCCTTCGACTATTCGTGCCCCGCTCCTCGAGAAGGAGCCCCGAGCACCGCGACCGCTGTCACCTCTTCGCAGACGCATCGGCCTTTCGGACTCTCTGTCTAGTCGTGCCCCGCTCCTTGTGAAGGAGCCCCGTGCACTGCGACCCCTGTCGCCGGTTCCTAGACGTGTGGGCCTTATGGCCCCCCCTTCTAAAGCCGCAGACTTCTACGGCCAGTCGCATAGCCCGTTACGTGCTCCCCTTGAGCCCCGGGCGCCGCGACACTCGTCTCCTCGTCCGCCTGCGCGTGACAGGACAGACTGCTCCCGTTCTTCCACGCGCCGCTCTAGGGATCGCCGGCTTAGCCCCCGTCGCGTCGATAGGATTCGTAGCCCCCGGCATCCTTCGTCGTCACGCTCGGCTTCTTCCTATACTTCCCGTCGGCGCAGTCGTTCACCACACCGCTGGTCCTCTCGGCGCCGCTCCCCGCGCTCCCCTCGTAGGAGTCATAGAGACGTCAGGGCGCCACCTCGTTCTAGGCGTAGTCGCTCCCATCGGGACCGGCGCTCGCTTCGCTCTTCGCACCCTTCGCCTTCCTCTTTCTCTCGGCGTCGGCAGCCTAGCCGTTCGGCTCTCCCTCCGCCCCCTGTGCCGCTCTGCCCCCTGTGCTTCGGGCGCCCCCCCAGCCTCCTCCTGCCAGCGATGGAGAGACATTAAGCCTGCTGCCGGAGGACTCCGTTTCGGCCTTCCTGGGGTCTGGCAGTCCTTCCCCCTCGCTCGTGGAGGACCCGGCGTCTCCAGCTACCCTGGCCTCCCCTCGTGGCGAGACTCTCCGTGCCTTGGACGACGCCGCCCGGCTCATAGCGGCCTGCCTGCCCGCGGATGCGTGCCCTCCTTCCCCGCCACTGAAGAGGAAAGCGGCCGCCTTTGTGGACGCTGCGCGTCAGGTGAAGAAATTCAAGTCGCTTCCCCAGCCGCCTTCCTTCCGCGACCTGTCAGACGCCCTTTCTGCGCATCTCCAGCGAGACGCTGCGCCGGCCTCGGACTTCTTCACCGACCGTCGCTGGCCTACTGGTGTTGACATCGCCTTTCGGCAGGCCTGGTACGCCGGCCACTCGCAGTCCTTCTCATGCCCTCTGCCTCCCGTGGATCCGCCGGCCCTAGTGCTCGCCGGTGGCGTTTCCCAGCTCAAGCGCGTTCTGCCTCGAGGATTGGAGCGTACTGCCTGCCTCGTCCGCAACACTCTCGCTTGTTCCGGGTTCCTGGAGCTGCTTACGCAAGCCTTCATCAACCGTATCGAAGCGGCCTGGCTTCCTTCCGCTCCTCCACTGCTGTCGGACCTGCACTCCTTGGCAGTTGCAGCCAATCGAGCGGCCTACCACTCTTCCGTCAACGCCATGACAGCCGCCGCCAACTGCGATCTGATGCGGCGTGATGCGGTGCTCCAGTCCTGCCCGGGTCTTCCCCCGGATGTGAGATCGCAGCTCCGCCGGGCTCCAGTCGGCGCTCCTCTCCTCTTCGGCCCTTCCTGGCAGGCCCTGAAGGAAACCAACAAGGACCGTTGGCCCAGCGCTCCCTCGTCTCGCTTTCTGCCAGCCCGCAAGGCCTTGGGTCGAGCCCTGCGGTTCGCCAGACCCTCCTCTACGGCCCCAGCCTCCGCCTCGGCCTCCCGTTCTCGTCCCTCCCTTCGTGCGCCCGGTCCTGGCCGCACCCGCCCCGCCCGTCCTGCCCGCCCAGCTGTCCCGGCCTGGCCCAAGCCCGCCCGCCGCCCTGGGCGTGGGAGGGCCCCCTGACTACTGCCCGCCGCCGCCCCCGCCGTCCGCTTCAGGGTCCCCTGTCGGCGGGAGGCTCGCCCTGCACGGAGACGTCTGGCGCTCCCTGTTCCCGGACGGCCCGTGGATCCTCTCCATTGTCTCAGACGGTCTTCTCATCTCCTTCCGTTCCCCGCCCCCGCTTCGGCGCTCTCCCCTGTGGACAGAGATCCCTGCAGATCCGCCCAAGGCCGTCGCCCTTCGCGGAGAAGTCGCTGCTCTTCTGCAGAAAGCCGCGACGGACGTCGTCGCCTGCCACGACTCCCCCGCCTTCTACAGCCTACTTTTCGTAGTCCCCAAGCCTGGAGGCAAGTGGAGGCCGATCATCGATCTCTCCGCCCTGAATCGGTTCATCGCCGCCCCGTCCTTCCGGATGGAGACAGCCAGGTCCCTTCGTGCTGCCGTCCAACCCATGGACTTCGCCGTCAGCCTGGACCTGTCCGATGCCTACCTGCACGTCCCAATCCATCCTGCCTCCCGCCGGTACCTCCGCTTTGCCATCGACGGGACCGTTTTCCAGTTTCGGGCCCTCCCCTTCGGCCTCAACCTCAGTCCGTGGGTGTTTACGCGGATCATGAACGCCGTGGTAGCCCGAGCCCGTCGTTCTTCTTCCAGCCCGATCTCCAATTACTTGGACAACCTTCTTCTGCGGAACCAGTCGGTGGCCTCTCTTCTCCTGGACAGGGATGCGCTTCTCCTCCTGTTATCTCGCCTCGGCTTCCTGGTCAACGCTGGCAAGTCCGACCTCACTCCCTCTCGCCACTTCGTGCACCTGGGGATGGAGTTCGTGACCGACCGCAACCTAGTGCGTCTTCCCGAGCCTCGGATCCAGAAACTCGCCGATCTCGCCCGTTTGGTAGCTCAGGAAGCGGCTGTCCCCGCCAGGGTGTGGCTCCAGCTCCTCGGCCTGATGAGTGCTGCGGCAGATCTCCTTCCCCTCGGTCGTCTATACTCTCGTCCTCTTCAATTGCATCTTCTCCTCCACTGGAGACCGTCCTCCGGCGATCTCTCCACCCTGGTGCCGATACCTCCTATGCTGCGGCCCCATCTGCTTCGCTGGACGGACGTTTCTTGGCTCGGCTCCGGGATTCCCCTGACCTCACCTCTGCCCCGTCTCTCTCTCTGCGTCGATGCCAGCCTCGTCGGGTGGGGCGCTCACCTTCTCCCGAGTTTTCGCTATGCAGCCGGCCGCTGGAACGAGGACCTAGCTTCGCGGCACATCAACTGGCTGGAGCTGAATGCAGTTTGGCAGGCCCTCCGCGCTTGGGAACCCGAACTTCGGACACAGGACCTCCTTGTCCTCTCCGACAACTCCACGGTCGTCTCTTATATACAGAAGCAGGGAGGGACCCGCTCGCCTGACCTCTGCATCCTCCTCTACCGACTCCTTCGCTGGTGCGAGGACCGCGGCATTTCCCTCCGAGCCCGTCACATTCCAGGTCACCTGAACGTTCTGGCAGACTCCCTCTCACGGCGGGGCCAGCTTCTTCACACAGAATGGACCCTGCGCCGGGACATCTTTCGCCTGATCTGCGAGCGTTGGGAGACTCCCCTTGTCGACCTCTTCGCCACCAGGTGGAACCACCAGCTTCCCCTCTTCGTCTCCCCGATTCCCGACCCGCTGGCCTGGGCGGTCGATGCGCTCTCGATCCCTTGGGACGGACTAGTTGCCTACGCCTACCCTCCGACGGTCCTGGTCCCCAAAGTCCTGCTCAAGCTCCGAGGGTGCAACGCAGTCCTTCTCCTGGTGGCCCCGTTCTCCTGGGACAGATCGTGGACCACCGACCTGCTCAGCCTCACCACGGAACCACCCCTCCTACTTCCCACCCCTCGCACGATGCTCAAGCAACCCCGCCAGCCGCTCTTCCACCCCTGCCCCGAGCGTCTTCTCCTACACGCCTGGCGATTGTGCGGCACGCCCTCTCCGCTAGAGGCTTCTCGAGTGCGGCAGTGGACGCTATCGCTTCAGCCCGCAGACCTTCCACCAGACGTGTCTACGAGGGAAAGTGGCGAGTGCTTCGTGCCTGGTGCTCGGACCGTCGTCTCTCCCCCGCCGACCTGACGACCCCTCAGCTCGCGGACTTCTTCCTCTGGCTCTTCCAAGACCAAGGTTTGGCTCCCATCACGATCCGTGGCTATCTCTCCATGATTGCCGACACCTACCGTCACCTCGGCCGTCCCGACCCGGGGACCTGCAAGGACCTGGCCGACCTTATGGCGCATTTCGGCTTGCAGCGTCCGGTTTCCCGCTCCCTCGTTCCACGCTGGGACCTCCCCTGGGTCCTCACCTGGCTGAATTCGGACCGTTTTGAACTGCTCCATCTGGCCAGCTTCGCGGACGTCACTCGGAAGACCTGCTTCTTGGTGGCCCTCGCCACGGCAGCCCGCGTCAGTGAGCTCCACGCGCTCTCGTCTCGCCCTTCCTGCCTGCAGTTCCGAGTGGATGGCTCCGTTCAGCTTCTCCCGGATCCTTCCTTTCTCGCTAAGACTAGATCTCCCTTGACGGCGCCTCAGGTCATCGCTATTCGGCCGCTTAAAGGGCCCGACCTTCCTCGGGAGACTCGGCAGCAAGATCCGGTGCGTGCACTCCGTATCTACCTGCGTCGCTCCAAGTCCGTTCGGAGGGGACGGACTCGTCTCTTTTTGCCTCTGACCGCCGGCAGAACTGACATCTCTGCCCAGACGATCTCCTCCTGGCTCCGCTGGGTAATACGGTCCGCCTACAGCGACCTCTCCCCACAGGGAGCCGAGGCCCTCAGGATACGCGCCCACGAAGTTCGCGCTATGGCCGCAAGTCTCGCCTTTGACCGCAACTGCACGGTTAAGGACATTGTGGCTGCAGTGGGGTGGCGGGCCGAAACCACCTTTGCCCGCTTCTACCTCCGCGACCTGACAGTCCAGCGCGACAACCTCTCACTGGTGGGCGACATCTCTGCGGCACAGCACTCCCTCCAGGCGCCCCCGGCGCCTTAGGTATGCACTTCGCTAAAATTGTCGGGAGTGTGTGATCAGGAGTGACGGGCCGTCTTCGTCCCTAATGAGGTTTCTGAAAGGGATTGTGCGGCACCCTCCTCCTTTTTGGCATTCTTCCTGACAGTCATGTCATCGGTAATGTGTTTTGAGGAAACAAATTAATTTTTCTCTAAAATGTATTTTTTCGAAAAATACTTACCGATGACATGACTGTCAGGAAATAGTCTACTAGCTTACCAATTTTAGCCTAAGACCCAAAGGGTCCCCCCAGGAGGCTCTCGGGGATCCCTAACAGGGACGAGAGTAGCCTCCCCTGCCTATCCGGTCACGTGCCCGGTGGTGTCTCCTTTAGCCAGTTGTCTACGGAGTTACCAGCGGCAAGCGGGGAGGAGGGAGGGACCTCCGAGTCATGTCATCGGTAAGTATTTTTCGAAAAAATACATTTTAGAGAAAAATTAATATTGCACAGTATAACAGAGACTTATTATTATGTTTAAAATATAATGAAGCAGGCACTTTCCATCCATAAATTTTTGTGTGATCTTTTTTTCTTAAACATCACATCCTTCAGTTGCAACTTTCCTTCTTGGCTGACAAGATAAGTAGCAACTGAATTCTATACTTGTCTGTTTGTCTATTTTGAAAAATAGACAAACAAACAAGTATCCAAAATATTATTAACTCAATCAGCCTGACGGCCATCTAATGATTATGCACCAGTTGCAGAAGATGGATCGACCATAATTCAAGGGCAGTTCCAGATTAGCTTGGCGCCGACAGGCATCAAGCTAATCTGGCACTACCCTTGAATTATCATGGTCGACCCATTTCCTGCTGTAGTGTGTCAGGGCTGAATGGGTTAAATTGTGTTGTAACTGTCTTTTCTAGGCGTGTTTCTCTCTCCGTTGGGTTCTTCTCTGCATTTTACATGCTTGGCAGTCACCTTTTTGGTCTGGATTTTATCACTCACAAACCAAATAGGTGAGGCTAGCGCTGGCAGAATTGTATACAGACCAAGGGGAATTACTCAGCACTGGACAGACAAACAGTTAGATCCCCTGCCCCCGCCTATCAGGCACCCAATCACCAGCCCACAGAGAAATACACAAGTATAGAGCAAGACGATCATCTACATCCTCTGGCATAGCAATTCTATGGATTTTATCACATTTCTAGTTGTGCTATTTGTGTAAGAAAGGGTTTGATTTTGAAAATATATAGAAATTTACATATGGAAGACTGAATGCAATAGGTCTTTTTATCTGCCAACATTCTCCAATGTGATTTTAGTCGCTATCAAATACAAACCCAAATATGGTCAAAAAGGCTTATGCCAGATAATCTGAAACTACCCTTGAACTAGCAGCTATTTGGACCAACATCTAAGTGAAATCCAGGGGGTGCCAGTATACATTCTCAAATGCAGACTATAACAGATAAGCAAGCATCACTCACGTGTAAATCTGGGGGACTGTCAGGGTTAGTGGTAGGAGACGGAGGCTCTCCCTCCATTCCCTCGGGTCTCCAATTGAGCAGTGCGTGGGGGATGGTCGACTTGAAGATGTCCAACATGCAGGCACAGGTGTTGTCCCAGACGGCTGGCGAAAACTTGTTCCCATTGGATATGACCAGGTTCTCCAGGCAGTTAGTACCGGACCTTGCTAGCTGCTCATTGTCTGAGACGCATACAGATCTACCATTAACCCTTTTCATTTTGAGACACTACTGCTTGAAATTAATTTGATTATGATAGTTCAAGTGTGGTGCCAGAATAGCTCGGTGCCTGAGGCGCCGAGCTATTTTGGCACCACACCTTAACTTAAATGGTTGATCTATCTCCAAATTTGTAATGTATCCTTCATAGGACAATAAGCAAATTAAATAAAAAATCATACTCAGGATGTAATGGATTAACCCCCTTTTTCATGTAGGTCTTGGTACTGTAAACTGGTTCCATTCACCCTTGAATGAAAATACATGAAAGGAACAGAGTTACATAGGGGATATTTAGCATACTAAATACAACAAACATTTAGTTCTCCATTCCCCAAGTATCACCTATCAGGACCCACAACAGCAGTGACAGTGTCCGCCTAAACCAGTTACCCCCAATTTATCACACCTGACACGGTTTATAAATTATAAACAACTACACACTCTAACACTGGTACCATGAGAAAGATACAGAAATAGTATGAGATTGAGAAGGGGGCTGTGTGGTACTGGACAAGTTGTCCTGCCTGCGTGTGCGCATTATTAGTCATGAAAACATTAATTTTCTCTAAAATATATATTTTCGAAAAATTAATTTTTCTCTAAAATGTATTTTTTCGAAAAATACTTACCGATGACATGACTAACTGGAAATAGTCTACTTGCTTACCAATTTTAGCCTAAGACCCAAAGGGTCCCCCCCAGGAGGCTCTCGGGGATCCCTGACAGGGACGAGAGAGCTTTCGGGGATCCCTAACAGGGACGAGAGTAGCCTCCCCTGCCCATCCGGTCAGGCGCCAGGTGGTGTCTCCTTTAGCCAGTTGTCTACGGAGTTACCAGCGGCAAGCGGGGAGGAGGGAGGGACCTCCGAGTCATGTCATCGGTAAGTATTTTTCGAAAAAATACATTTTAGAGAAAAATTAATTTGTTTCCTCAAAACACATTACCCATGACATGACTAACTGGAAGAATGGCAAAGAGGAGGAGGGTGCCGCACAATCCCCCTTTAGAAACCTCTTCAGGGACGAAGACGGCCCGTCACTCCTGATCACCCACTCCCGACAATTTTAGCGAAGTGCCGCCTAAGCGCCGAGGGCGCCTGGAGGGAGTGTCGCGCCGCAGAAGTTGCCCACCAGCGTAAGGTTGTCGCGCTGGACTGTAAGGGCGCAGAGCAGAAGCGGCAATGGTAGATTCCCGCCACCCCACCGCCGCCACAGTGTCCTTAACCACACCGGCGCGGCGAAGGCGAGACGTGCGGCCCTAGCGTGCATTGCATGGGCGCGGAGATCCTCAGTGCCTCGGCTCCCTGTGGGGAGAGGTCGCAATAGGGGGACCAGAATACCCAGCGGAGCGAAGAGGAGAACGTTTGGGCTGAGAAGCCGGTTCTGCCAGCGGTCGGCGGCAAGGGACGAGACCGTCCCCTCCGCACGGACTTGGAGTGCCGCAGGTAGATACGAAGTGCCTGCCCCGGATCTTGCTGCGGAGTGCCCCGAGGAACCGGGTCGTGTAAGCGGCCGAGCGGCGAGGACCGGAGGCGCTGTCAAGGGAGACCTAGGCTGAGCGAGAAGGAAGGATCCGGGAGTAGCTGAACGGAGCCATCCACTCGGAACTGCAGGCCGGCGGGGCGAGACGAGAGCGTGGAGCTCGGTGACGCGGGGCGCCGTGGCGAGGGTCATCAGGAAGCAGGCCTCCGAGTCACGTCAGCAAAGCGGGCCAGAAGGAGCGGCTCAACGGTCCGAAGTCAGTCAGGGGAGGACCAGGGAGGTCCCAGCGCGGGCCAAGTGGGCGGGAGACCGGACGCTGCACGCCGAAACGCGCCATAAGGTCGGGCAGGTCCTTGCAGGCGCTGGGTCAGGACGGCCGAGGTGACGGTAGGCGTCGGCGATCAAGAGACCCCTCAAGAGCTGCTGCACCAGAGGGGAGCCAACCTAGATCTTGGACGAGCCAGAGAAGAAGTCCGTGAGCTGAGGAGTCGTCAGGCCGACAGTGGAGAGGCGGCGGTCAGAGCACCAGGCACGAAGCACGCCACTTTCCCTCGTAGACACGTCTGGTAGGTCTGCGGGCAGAAGCGATAGCATCCGCTGTTGCACTCGAGAAGCCTCCAGCAGAGAGAGCTTGCCACACAATCGCCAGGCGTGCAGGAGAAGTCGCTCGGGGCAGGGGTGGAAGAGCGGCTATCGGCGCTGTAAGAGCATCGGCGGGAGGTGGGAAAAGGGAGGGTGAACCTGTGGCGAGACTGAGAAGGTCGGAAGTCCGCGAACCGGTCCGGGCGACCGGCCACCAGGAGAAGGACTGCGTTGCATCCCCGGAGGCTGAGCAGGACTTGAGGACCAGGACCGCCGGAGGGTAGGTGTAAACGACCAGTCCGCCCCAAGGGATCGAAGGGCATCGACTGACCAGGCCAGAGGTCGGGAACAGGGAGATGAAGCGGGGAAGCCGGAGGCTCCACTTCGTGGCGAAGAGAACAAGGGGGGAGTCTCCCGACGGGCGCAGAACCAGCGAAGGATGTCCCAGCGAAGGGCGCAATCCGTGTGAAGAAGCTGCCACCGTCGCAAGAGGTAGACTGTCAGGACGAACAGGCGACGTGGACTGTGGCGGGCTGGGAGGGAGAAGACGCTGTCCTCGCACCAGCGAAGGGGGCGATAGAGGAGGAAGCAGAGGTCGGGAGAGCGGGTTCCTCCTGCGTCTGAAGGCAAGCCACGAAGAGGGGTTGTCGGAAGGACGAGGAGGTCCTGTGTCCGAAGATCGTATCGCAAAGCGCAGAGGGCCTGCCAACTGCAACCAGTCCCAGCGGGATGACGTGCCGCGAAGTCCGGTTCGCGGGCCAGCGGCCGGCGGACGAGCGGAATTCGGGAGAAGGAGAGCGCCCCAACGGTCGAGACCGGCAACGACGCAGAGAGAGACGGGCAGCGGCGAGGTCAGGGGGAATCCGGGAGCCGAGCCAAGAATGTCCGTCCAGCGAAGCCGACGTGGCGCAGCACAGGAGAGATCGGCACCAGGGTAGAGAGATCACCGGAGGATGGCCTCCAGAGGCGGAGTACAGAAGACCGAGGGAAGGAGATCAGCCGCCGCACTCACCAGGAGGAGGAGCTGGAGCCGCAGTTAGGTGGGGAGCGCCGCGTCCGCAGCTACCCTCGGGCTAGAACGGCAAGGACTGGATCCGAGGCTCATGAAGATGCACCAAGTCGCGGTCGGTCACCGAATCCACACCCAGGTGAACGAGTGGCGAGAGGTCGGACTGTAGGCGCTGACCAGGGCGCCCAGGCGAGCAACCGGAGGAGGAGAACATCGCTGCCCTACGAAGTGGGACCGCTGACTGATACCGCAGACGCAGGTCGACCCAGGAGGAGAACGGCTGACGGAAGAACAAGGTCTCGGGCAACCAAGGCATCCACGATCCACGCAAGGACCCAGGGCTGAGGGAGAGACCACACCGGAGGCCGGGCTGGAAACGGACCCGTCGACGGCAAGCGAAGACAACAGCGGGGGCGGGAGGCATGGGGACGCGTGGAAGCGAGGGGCAGATCCCGGCTGGCAGCGACGACCAAGGGCCGAAGGCGCAGCGAAGGGTCCGAGGCGGGGGGAGCCGCGCCGAGCGACGAGCACCAACGCAACATCTCAAGGCAGAGCGGAGACCTGCGCGCGAAGGGCGAGGGCCTTGGTCGGAGCGGGCGGGAACTCAACCACACGGGTGGCGCTGGGCCCCCAGGCCTAGAAGGGGTCCTAAGGAGACTACCAGGCAGGGCCGAAGAGCGTGGGAAGCCACAGGAGCACGGTACAGCTGCGACGTCGCATCAGGGGAGATGGTCAGGGAAGGAGCCATGCACTAGAGCTGGGAGGTGTAACCGCAAGGACGGGCGCCGGCAGAACCACCAGAGGCAGCGCGCACGAAGAGGAGCAAGTGGCCAGCGAACCGGGGAGCTGAAGGCTAAAACGCCAGCAGGCCAGCGGCGAACGCAGGACGCCGAGTCATCCACCGAAGAGGGTCGGGGAGACGCTGGAGGCGAACGGTGCAGAGAGAGGGGAAGAGGGTGTCCCGCGGAGAATGACAGGGCCGAGCAGAAGGCGAAGGTCGGCAGGGACACAGGAGGGCGTCAAGCGGGCGGGCGACGAACGTCGGGCGCCGCAACTATCTAGGCGACGAGGGCGAAGACGTCGATCCCCACTTGCACTGGGTGTACCCAAGGGGCACCCATCCACGCGAACCGAGCGCGAAGTAGCTTCACTTCGGCGAACAGACGAGAATCGGTGAACACGTGGAAAGGCCGTAGGCGCCAGGGGAAAACGGCCCGAAGTCCCGAGGTATATGAAAGACGATCCAGACGCAGTGCCCGAGGCTCAAGGAGGGGGCACCGTAGCTGGCTGGGAGACTCGACGAAGGAGTCAGAGGGTAGGAAGGAAGGCCATAGGGCCGACTAGGGCACCAACCGGCGATAAGGGTCGCGGTGCCCGGGGCTCAAGGAGGGGGCACAAGCAGATAGGCGACTCGCCAAAGGAGTCAGCGGGCCCAGGACCGAGGCCAAAGTAAGAACAAGGCGACAAGGTCGCGGTGCCCGGCTCAAGGAGGGGGGCACATAGTCGGGTAAACGACTCGCCGTAGGAGTCAGCGGACTTAAGCTGGGGCCGAAGGCCAAGCGTGAACTAATTGGCGACAAGGCCGCGGTGCCCAGGGTTCAAGGCGGGGGCACAGCGGCTCGCCGGAGGAGTCCGCAGGCGTAGGAGGCCAACGCGTCCACAATAGGCGACAAGGTTGCAGTGCCCAGGGCTCAAGGAGGGGGGCATGTAGCCGGCTTGGCGACTCGCCGGAGGAGTCAGCGGGCTGAGCAGGACCGAAGGCCGACGCGTAGACTAGTTAGCGACAAGGTCGCGGTGCCCGGGGCTCAAGGAGGGGGGCACGTAGCCGGCTAGGCGACTCGCCGGAGGAGTCAGCGGGCTTAGGAGGGCCGAAGGCCGGTGCTTAACCAATTAGCGACAAGGACGCGGTGCCCGGGGCTCAAGGAGGGGGGCACGTAGCCGGCTTGGCGACTCGCCGGAGGAGTCAGCGGGCTTAGGCTGAGGCCGAGCGTCAACTTCTTCTTTTTTTTTTTTTTTTTTGCATGTAACAGGCGACAAGGTCGCCGTGCCCGGGGCTCAAAGAGGGGGGCACATAGCCGGCTGGGCGACTCGCCGGAGGAGTCAGCAGGCTTAGAAGAAGGGCCGAAGGCCGACGCTTAATTAGCGACCAAGGTCGCGGTGCCCGGGGCTCAAGGAGGGGGGCACGTAGCCGGCTTGGCGACTCGCCGGAGGAGTCAGCGGGCTTGAGGTTTGGCCGAGGGCCGACGCGTGAACTAAGGCGACGTGGTCGCGGTGCCCGGGGCTCCTTTTTACGGGAGGGGGGCACGTAGCCAGCTTGGCGACTCGCCGGGGGAGTCAGCGGGCTTAACGCGTCTACGAAAGAGCTACAAACTTACCAGGGACGATAGGAGTGGCTATCCCATGTCGGAAGGCCGCTTGAACAATCCCACCGTGCCGCGGAAGGTCCCAAGGAAGGCGGAAGTCGCGGGTCGCTCGGCGGTGGAACACCGGAGCAGAGACCAAGAACCTCCAGTCAAGCAGGGCAGCCAGCGCAGCCGATGACAGAGGAGCAGGTGGCACCCAGTCTACAGTGTGGCGGACACCAGGCCACTGGAAGCCGCCGTCCTGGGCAGAAACGCACTTGGTACTGCAACACATACCCATACATGAAAGGTGATGGGCGGCGGGCAACTAAGGCCGCCAGGTAAAGCTCCGAAGTAAGTAATGAGCGAAACTCACCGTGAAATGCGGAGAGAACACAAACAGAAGTCCGAGCCAAGCACGACGTCCGGCCCCGCCGGGGGAGACGTAGGCAGTGGCCAAGACTTTACCTTTTCCTGGCGGAATTGCAGCGTGACGCAGCACAAAGCACCGGACACTAGGTCACTGGAAGTCGCCGAACTGGGGAGAGGCGCACTTGGTAACTGCAACCCAAACCCAAACATGAAAGGCGACCGGCGGCGGGTAACCAACCCCGCCATTTAAAGCTTTGAAAATTAAGAGACACGCGAAACTGACAGTAAATGCAAAGACAAACAACAGTAGCTCGAGCGAAACCCGACGTCCGGCCCAGCCAGGCGAGACGTAGGAAGCGGCCGAGACTCCACCTTCCATGGCGGAACGGCAGAGTGACGAAGCACAAAGTACCGGACAATAGGTCACGGGAGGTCGGCGTACTGGGGAGAGGCGCACTAGGTAACTGCAGCCCATACCCAAACATGAAGGCGACCGGGGGCGGGTAACGAACCCCGCCATTTAAAGCTTCGAAATCAAGAAACACTCGAAACTCACCGTGAAATGCGGAGAGAAAACAACAGTAGCTCGAGCGAAGCCCGACGTCCGACCCAGCCAGGCGAGACGTTGGAAACGGCCGAGACTTTACCTGTCCATGGCGGAACGGCAGGGAGACGAAGCACAACCACCGCGCGACGGGAGCCTAGAAGGTTCCAGGGCCAGCCAAGAGCACGAGGCACAGACGAGGGCTAGCAGAGAAGACGGAGGCCACGCCAGAAGCAGAAGCCGAGAGGCTAGGCGAAGGCAGGCCGGTAAGGGACGGTCGAACCGTACACAGTCTTTCCAAGGGTCAGAGGCTCAGGTAAAAGCGTCCGAACGCTAGCAGCGAAGTAGACAACTGGCTAAAGGAGACACCACCTGGCGCCTGACCGGATGGGCAGGGGAGGCTACTCTCGTCCCTGTTAGGGATCCCCGAAAGCTCTCTCGTCCCTGTCAGGGATCCCCGAGAGCCTCCTGGGGGGGACCCTTTGGGTCTTAGGCTAAAATTGGTAAGCAAGTAGACTATTTCCAGTTAGTCATGTCATCGGTAATGTGTTTTGAGGAAACAAATACTTACCGATGACATTACTAATAGGAAGGTATGCTAGCTCACCGATTTCAGCCTAAGTCCGTTGTGTGAATCAGCACAACCAGGGAGGCGACTCCGGGGAGTCGTTTACCAAACGCAGCCCCAGGTAGCCTCCCCTTCCTTCCCATAAGGCCCTATGGGCTGACCCACCAGACTCACACTAAGCGAACTGGGGGCCAGCGGGAGGGCCCTTCAAGTAAAGCCACTGGTATTTTTCGAAAAAATATATTTTAGAAAAAAATTAATTTGTTTCCTCAAAACCCTTGCCGATGGCATTACTAAGCAAGGGAGAATAAGGAAAAGGTGGAGGGTGCCGCCCACCATACCCCGTGACAGTAACATGCTTAGTAAGGCGCCCTGGGCACACTCCCGATGATTTCAACTATGCGTTATCTATGGCGCGTCCAGGGCCGAGAGGGAGTGCTGCGCCGCCGAGACATTGCCCACGAGCGCCAGGTTCTCTCGCTGTCCCGAGGGGTCTCATAGGTAGAAGCGGGCGAAGATGGAGCTTGATCGCCACCCCACTGCCGCCACGATGTCTCTCACCGCACAGTTGCGGTCCAATGCAACGCTCTGACCTCATGCACCCAGATCTGCAACCTCTTAGCCCCCTCAGAGGAGAGGTCTTCATACGCAGACCGGATGACCCAGAGGAGCCAAGAGGATATTGTTTGAGCCGAAATGTCGTTCCTGCCACGCCGCAGAGACAGGAAGAGGCATGTCCGGCCTCGCCGGTGGGGTCATGTCCTGCGCAGGTAGATCCTTAAGATGCGTACAGGGTCTTGCTGCGGCGATTCCTGTGACCGGTCTAACCCCTTGAGGGGTTGGAGCATGATTACTTGTGCTCCGACCGCAGGCGTCCGGTTCTTTGCCAGGCAGGCAGGGTTTGTCAGGAGCTGCACCGACCCATTCACTCTCCACTGCAGACTGGTCGGGTCCACAGACAAGGCGGAGTTCGCTGACTCTGGCAGCCGAAGCGTGAGTGAGGAGGAAGCACGTCTTCCTGGTTACATCCGCCAAGGCGGCCAGGGGCAGAGGTTCGAACCGGCGCGAGTTAAGCCATGTGAGCACCCATGCAAGGTCCCAGCATGGAATCAGGGAACACTGGACCGGGTGCTGCAACTTGAAGTGGGCCATGAGGTCCGCCAGGTCTTTGCACGCTCCTGGATCCGGCCGGCCCAAATGCCGGTACGTGTCGGCGATCATGGAGAGATATCCCTGGATGGTGATGGGGGCCAGCTCCTGATCTATAAATAGCCAGAGGAAGAACTCGGCCAGCTGGGGCGCTAAAAGAGGGGGACAGGTCTCTGGCACAACCTCCAAGCGTGTAGTTGGAGCCTCTCTGGGCACGGGTGGAACAGGTTCTGCCGCGGCTGCTTCAACATTGTGCACGGTGATGGTAGCTGCAGTGGGGGGTCCGTGGCCAGGCTCCTCAGGTCTGTCGTCCAGTTTCGGTTCCAAATGAAGGGGGCCACCAGGAAGACGACCGTGTTGGAGCTTCTGAGCTTCTGCAGAACCTTGGGTACCAACACCGCTGGGAGGGGGGGGGGGGGGTACGCGTAGGCCACGAGGCCTTCCCAAGGGACTGAAAGCTCGTCCACTGCCCAAGCGAGCGCGTCCGGAACGGGTGAGACAAAGAGGGGAAGCTGGGTGTTCCACCGTGTCCCGAACAGGTCGACCATTGGCATCTCCCAATGTGTGCCGATCATCCGGAAGAGCTCCGGCTTGAGCGTCCACTCAGTGTGCAGGAGCTGCCCTCAACAAGAGAGGGAGTCCGCGAGCACGTTTAGGCCCTGAGCGAGATGTCGCAGTCTCTGCACCAAAGCAGTAACTGGGTACAGGAGCATGCAAAGGGATGGCGAGTGGGTGCCCCTTTGTTTCTGAATGTAGGACACCACCGTCGAGTTGTCTGAGAGAATCAGAACCCCCTGGTGCCTGAGGCGAGGTTCCCAGTGTTCCAACACCCGGCCCACCGCCTCCAGTTCTAACCAGTTGCTGTGCCTGTTCCGTAAGGCCAGAGGCCACTGGCCCAAAGTCTCGTTGAACTCGGGGAGGAGATGCGTCCCCCAGCCCGACCAGCTTACGTCCGTACACAGCGAGAGCCGGGTGGGGGTGGGGGGGGGGGGAGGCAAGGGGTACTCCTGACCCGAGCCAGGCGGTGTCCATCCATCTTCGGAGGTGTGGTCAAACCAGCGAGTCCACCAGAACTGGGGCTACCAGGTCGCCCAAAGATGGGCGCCAGTGGTAGAGGGGATGTAGCTGGATCAGCCGTGAATAGAGCCTGCCGAGGGGAAGCAGGTCTGCCTCTGCGCTGATTGCTGGGCACGTTTCCACGATGCACACCTGACGTGCTACCTGCGCCAGCTTCTATATGCGCACTTCTGTCAGTCTCACCCTGTTCTGCTCGGTCAGGAACTCCATTCCCAAATGGACGAAGGTGCGGGAGGGCGAGAGATCCGATTTCCCGTGGTTGACCAGGAAGCCCAGTCACTGTAAGAGTGACAGAAGACTGTCCCGGTCCGTCTCTAGAGTAGAGGCCACCTGGTTCCGCATGAGCAGGTCATCCAAGTAATTGGATGTAGGCCTGGAGAGGGCCACTACCGCATCCATGATCCTGGTGAAGACCCAGGCGACGGTGCACTGGCCTTGGTCAAGGTACAACTCAGACAAGCCCCCCTGGGGGAGCCCTTTTCTTTGGCCCGACCTGGCAGTCAGTTAAGGAGGTGTCCAAGGACCTTTGGCCATGGGCGACCTCCGCGGAGCTCTCCTGCTTTCCAACCGCCAGCAACGGCCGCGGGTCGTCCCTTGCGGAACTATAGACCCGCCTCTCGACCTGCTCCTCGGGACAATCGCGGCATGGACCCCCCTCACATCTTCTTCCGGGGATGCGGCTCTCAGAACCTCCCCGCCTCTGGCCCCCGCAGAGCCTGACGCTGCAGGCATGGGAGGACTCGGTGACTCGCTTCCCCCTCGACCCCTGCCGACCATTCCGGAGCCCCCGGTCGGCGGGAGGTTAGCCCTCTTCAGAGACAAATGGCGGTCCTTGCTTCCAGACGACTCCTGGGTACTCACCACCGCCTCGGAGGGGCTCCAGATTTCGTTCCGACAACTGCCCCCTCTCCGACGCTCGCCACTCTGAACCCGGTCCCCTGCCGATCCCGGGAAAGCAGATGCCCTGGCAGGCGAGGTCACCTCCCTACTTCGGAAAGCCGCTACGGAAGTCGTCACCTGCCCCGACTCACCGGCCTTCTACAGCTGCCTCTTCCTGGTTCCCAAGCCAGGCAGCAGGTGGCGACCAGTCATCGACTTGTCTGCTCTGAACAAGTTCATCACAGCCCCCTCCTTTCGGATGGAGACAGCACGGGCGGTAAGAGTGGCCGTGCGTCCCATGGACTTTGCGATCAACCTAGATCTACCTACACATCCTGATACATCCCGCTTCCTGATGCAACTTGCGCTTCGCCTTTTGCAGAATAGTTTACCAGTTCCGAGCGCTCCCTTTCGGTCTCAACCTCAGCTAGAAGGGGCGAGTCAGCACGGCGAGTGTCCCTCCGCCCGCGCTGCACCAACCGGGAGCAGTGTGAGTCGGGGCGACAGGTCCTGAACTGTGGATCAGGGCTCCTAGAGCACTGTCGGATGGCCCTCCTTACTTACTTACTTACTTACGCCTGTCACACCTACCCGGGTATAGGCCGTCGACGAGAGACCTCCAGCAACTCCTGTCCTGTGCTTCTCCTTCGATTCTACTCCAGGTGGTTCCCAGTCTCTTGATGTCTGCTTGGAGGTCTCGACGCCAGGAGTTTCTCGGCCTACTTCTTTTCCTCTTTCCCTGGGGGTTCCATGACAATGCCTGCCTAGTGATACTGGAAGCTGGCTTTCTCAGACTGTGACCGATCCATCCCCATCTTCTTCGCCCAATTTCATTCTCTGCTGTTATCTGCTCTGTTCTCTCCCAGAGTCTGATGTTGCTGATCTTCTCTGGCCAGTGGATTTTCAAAATTCTTCTAAGGCAACTGTTCATGAAGGTCTGTACTCTGTTGACTGTGGTTTTTGTCAATCTCCAAGTCTCTGCTCCATATAGGAGAACTGCTTTTACATTGGAGTTGAAAATCCGGACTTTGGTGTGTTGTGACAGCTCTCTGGAACTCCACACTTTTTTCAACTGGAGAAAGGCTGCTCTGGCTTTACCGATTCGTGCTCTGACATCTGCATCAGTGCCGCCTTTTTTGTCTATGATGCGGATGGCCCTCCGCCCAGGACTAACTTGGGGTGACGGTGATCATCCATGACGCGTGTGTCCGTCCATCTGCTGGTGCTGTGGCGGTCTGCGATCTGAGCCCTGTGCCGCTGGGTGGATAGGCGCCGTATGGGCGGGGCTCAAGTGGGAGCAGGGCAACGCTCATGAGGCAACGCTCATGTGAGGCCACAGGCGGGAGCGCATCGGGCCTGTGAATGCCTCTCTTGTGTGCTTCTCTTATCGTCTTGATTTGGCTTAGTCCAGCTGAGAGGGGCCGTCCCTGCATCCGTAGGTCCCGATCCCCTGCAGGGTGGGCGCGGACGGTCAGGGGGCGAGCACACTGGTCAGTAGCGGTCAGCCTTCGCGCAGACAGCCCCACAATGTCCGATTACAGGGTCTCGGGGGGCTAGTAGGCACAGCAGCGGCAGTTGCGGTAGCAGAGGGGCGAGGAGCCGGCAGCTGCATTCTGCGGTCCCGGGCGGCCAAGGGTCAGTCCCGTCTATAGAAGTCCCAGAGGCGGGACCAGTGCTGCTCCTTCCACGAGTCGCAAACCATGCACGGTCGGGACGAGGAGCAGCCAGAGCAGGGTAGGCAGTGGTCATGGTTGTCACTAGGCCACTGGAACCCCAAGCATACAGGGCACGAGCACAGCTGGGGACTCATTGAAGTCCCTGCAGGAAGCGTGAGGGCTCGGGAGAGAAAATGAAATCCATCAGGCACAGCCACCACACACAAACCAGTCTCTCGTAAGAATCCAACACAGGCGCAGTGAAAGTCCAGAGCACAACATGAGGTAATTCACATAAGGCAAACCGGTGCAACCTTCCGGAAGGCAGCTAAGCGTGAAACTGGTGGGTCAGCCCATAGGGCCTTATGGGAAGGGAGGGGAGGCCACCTGGGGGTGCGTTTGGTGAACGACTCCCCGGAGTTGCCTCCCCGGTTGTGCTGATTCACACAATGGACTTAGGCTGAAATCGGTGAGCTAGTGTACCTTCCTATTAGTAATGCCATCGGTAAGAGTTTTGAGGAAACAATTGACTGTGTGCACTTGGAGGTTGGCTGCCATGCGTGGAAGAGTTAAGTGAGTGAGTATAGATTGCTTTACGTCCCGCAAGCGACAAAGGCCTTCTCAGGACGTGCCTGCGCTAAATGAAGAAAACTGCAAGAAGCGCAGACAGGAGGGAGAATTTCAAAAGAAAAATACAGATGAATGGACCAGAAAGACAGAAATACAAACCCCCAAAAGAGTAGAACCCACCTTGCAGGGGTTAGACAAGGTGACCCTAGGAAACTAAAAAGTAGACAACCCCACCAAGGTCCCCTAGGGCAGACCCAGTGGGGGAAGGAAGAGTTAAGGCCTAAGGTTGACATTCCCGAACTCAAGAGTTGTGCTATAAAGACTACACATGGGGATGAAATGAACCTGGTAGTTCAAGGGTCCAGCCAGAAAAGTTTGGTGCCTGGAGGCACCACTCTTCTGACACCACCCTTGTACTATCATAGTTGATCCACATTTTTGTGTGGGTGTGTCAGGGATGAATGGATCAATTCTCTTCACAGTCTGCAGCACAGATGCATGAGGTCATTAGTGATTTGAACATTATTATTGTAAGAGAAACTGCACATCATTATGTAATTTGTTAATATTATTATAATTATACTGAGCTGACCCTCCGCAACACCTGAATGTCCTGTATTTGTCTATTACTGTGTTTGTCTTCGAAGAAAATGCGTGTGTTTCATGTGAGTGTGTGCATTATTTAAGTTTGTAGCGTGTTGAAATGATTCCTACAATTAGGTAAAGTGCCTATAGAATGACCGGTATTAATAATAAGCAACAACAATAAGGCCTCTGTCAGTCTGAATCGACCACAGATAATGCCTCCTAGTTGTTCTGCTCTGATTGCCTGCTCAGCTGGATTTGAAGCAGCATCTTTTGTGACTGTAGAGGCCAATGCAGGAGTGGCAGTCCCTGCTGCAAGGTTCACAAATGTACGTGGTCGCTGGTCTGGTGGAGTTGTTGCACTCCTTTCTGCATGGCCGCTTGTCTGCTGCTGCTTTTGACATCTTCTCTTCTCCTGACTTGAGGTGTTGGTGGAGGGTACTTCTCCACTTTGCATGGTCATCCGCAAGGCGTTCCCAAGACCCAGTGTCAATGTCCAGTGCTCTCATGTCCCTCTAGCAGACATCTACAAATCATAGCTTGGGGCGACCAGTGTTTTTTCTCCAAGCTGCCAGTTCTCCATAGAATATGTCTTTGGGATGTGGCCATCCTCCAATGCAGTCTGCGTTGTCTGAGCAGGGTGTACATGCTGGAAAGGCCAGCATGGGACAGAACTTCGGTGTTGGTCACTCTATCTTGCCAAAATATGCCCAAGATACGGCGGAAGCTTTTCAGGTGGAAGGTGTGGAGTCTCTTCTGTCTGGCATATGTGGTCTATGTCTCACTGCCATACAGCAGTGTGCTGATGACGCAGGCGTTGTACACAGCCACCTTTGTTTACACAGTCAGCTTGGGATTTATCCACACTCGAGTTGTGAGGTGTGCAAGGGTTGCAGCAGCCTTCCCGATCCTCTTGTGATTGTGGACCCAAGGTACGTGAACTGGTGGATGACGTTGAGCTCGTAGTTGTCAATGGTGATGCATGGCGATGTCTCTGTGTACTGTCCCAGGACGTTAGTCTTCTTTAGACTGATAGTCGGTCTGAAGTCCTTGCAAGCCTGGGAGAATCAGTCCATCAATGGTATCAATCAGTCCATCAGACCGGTATTATCATTACTACTATTATCATAATTATTATCATTAGCATTAGCAAGGCACCAACCTTGTTGGACACACCACTTGAGCATCTGATACAAGTCACCCAGCAGGATAGAGTGAAGAGTCTCATAGTATTGGGTGAACACGTCGATGATAGCGTACAGAGCATGGTTACACGTTGTCGTCATCCATTCGGCTTTCTGCAACACCAAACATATTATGGAAATTGGCAACAGTTGTGGCGACCAGACATTCTCACATGATACAAACTAACTGTGCCTTTTCACTACGTGCTTCATGTCGCAGGGTGTGAAATTACAGACAAGCACCCATTTCCACTTGCTAGCTCCCAGCTGATCTGGCACCATCCTTGAGCTACCATGCCCAGTCTATCTCCCATCCTTGGTACACAGCCAGTAATAAATAAATACCACTTTAACCCCTGTCTGCATGCAGCCACTGGCACTGTTTGCAACACAGCTGCATGCACAAGGGGTTAACCCTTTCATTGCCAGTGGATGCAAGATGTCATTGAAAGCAGGGCATATTGAACACAAAATAATCTCATCAATCCTAGGGACAGATATGAAGAGGGTCAGCAAGAGGCAAAGAACCTCATGAGCCCCCACATCTGCGGGGGCTCATGAGGTTCTTTGCCTCTTGCAGATGGGTGGTGCTCACATTTTTCCAGCAGTGGAAGGGTGAAAGTGAGGAGCAGAAGGCCAGAAGAAACCAAAGCTACCACCCCTGCAACACTGCATGCACTCATACCTCACTGAGCTGTTCAGGAAGCTTCATATTATCAAAGATCCTGAAAATGATGCGGAAGAGGTCTCTCCACCAGTGCGGCTGGAAGGACTCTCCGTATGTCTTCATGATCTCAAACATCACAGTCAGGCCTCTGTTGGCAACAGAGAGTGAGAGAGAGAGAGAGAGACAGCTGATGATTACTGTAAATAATAAATCACTACATGCCACAATTGTGGCCTCAAGTAATTATAAACTTTCAAGTAATTTTCAAGATAACTGTACACATACATTGTCAGAACTTGAACCGGAAACTTCCACATTTTTTGTTTGTTTGCAGTTTTGCTGGGTAAAATGTATGTTTTCAAGAAAAAGAGAGAGGACACATCTCATGTCTGCAAAAACATCTCTCAGTCCTCTGGCTATCAGCAGCACTGTCTGTTGAGGTGGTTTCTTCAGGAATCACCTCTACATAAAGTGCTAATGACAGCAAAAGTGTATTTTATGTTTTCCTTCCAAATAACATCTTTGTAAACTTGCATGGCAACCTCATAATAAATAACACAGATGTCATAATACAAAGGATGCTTCTGCTGGGCTGTTATTTTTAACCTTGTGGCTTTGACCTTAACCCTTTGCTGTTAGTAGCACTTTTTGTCAACAAAATGTGCTACTGACAGCCAAAGGGTTAATCCCAAAGACCTGAAGGTCCAAACTCACAGACCAGTACAAATGGTTAAATGATATATGCTGCATGAAAAGAAACAGGCAACACTGACCTCGTGCGTACGTCCAGTTTACATCTGTTGATGACGCAGGACAACTCAAAAAGGACGGGGAACCAGCCTCGCACCCATACCCGATCGTCTTCTGGAACATTCATCTCCTCTCCAGCATGCTCACGGAACATCTGATACAGAAAACACATGTCTTCAGTTGCCTCTCCACCTCCTGGGCATGAAATGAGCAAGAAAGAAAGAAAAAACAACAGTTTGAAATGACAACACAGTGAATTGCCAAGATAAAATGCAATCAAATAACCAACACATATAGAAGCACACTTTGTTTCGATTCACTGCTAACAGTAACAGCCAAATGTACAGGAACACAGCAGCCATACCCGGCACACCATACTGGTACAGTGTCATTACTTACTTACGCCTGTCACCCCTCCCAGGGTATAGGCCGTCGACGAGAGACCTCCAGCGACTCCTGTCCTGTGCTTCTCCTTCGACTTACTCCAGGTGGTTCCCAGTCTCTCGACGTCTGCTTGGAGGTCTCGACGCCAGGTGTTTCTCGGCCTGCCTCTTTTTCTCTTTCCCTGGGGGTTCCATGACAATGCCTGCCTAGTAATACTGGAAACTGGCTTTCTCAGACTGAAAAATCCATCCCCATCTTCTTCACCCAATTTCATTTATTCGACGGCGTTTCTGTAGCTATTTCCTTATTTGCAGGGTGGGGAAGCTACCCCCATGCTCAACCCCTTTACTAGGAGGACCAGGGGTTTTCTGTCGGGGTCTCCTTCCCTTAAACCATGTTGGTTCATGGCACCTTATTTCATTCGGTGCACCCCTCTCGCGAGGGACCCCATATCCACCACCCAGGGGACGTACCTCAACACCATATGGTCCCAGCGCGAGGTACAGTGTCATACTGTGTTTTTTCTTCTTCTGGTGTACCAATAATATCATGCAACTCTAGTAGATACGCATCTTTTTCATTGAACAGTATTGTCCGTAGCATGAGCAGTCAAGGGGTTAAACCTCACAGCATGGAGTATTACTTATCTTTTTACCCTTTTAGTGCCATGGGCACATTTCCTGAATTTTGGAAGTGTTACTTAACGATTATGTATCACTTGCAGGAGGTGTATTGACCATGATAATTCAAGGGCCTTCAGGCGCCAAGCTAATCTGGCACTACCCTTGAATTATCATGGTCAATCAATCTCCTGCTGTAGGGTGTTGGCACTAAAAGGGTTAACAAGTCAGTCATGTCACATGTAAATCACTTCTAAAAACAGAAGAAGTGAAGGGCACAGTTCACTCACATGGGGTTTCTCAGCGACGTACTTGGCACAGTTGCGAATAAGCCTGATAGCTTCCATACTGGTGTCAGGGAATGCAGCATTACAGGCAAACTCGGACAGACATTTCACTGCATCTTGGAACGAGTCGATGATGGAAGCAAAGTGCTTCTCAAACACACTCACTGCACATGAAAAATACAAACACTGGCATAAGTATCATCTACTTGGCAGAACATATTATTTGTCTAAAACAAGATGTCACAGATCTGACGCGTGAAAACAAGCAGCCCCTTCACTGCCATTTGGGAAATCATTGTAAATTTATCATCAAAAATCACCAGACGTCAAAGGAACAGGGATACAAAGTGGTTTCAGCAAGAGACACAGATCCTCATGAGCCCCTGCAAGAACAGGGGCTCATGAGGATCCATACCTCCTGCAGTTGAGTGATATTAAAATTTTCTTGGCATGGTGCATTATCAAGACAAGCCACTTCTGCATTATCAAACGCATGTAGTAAAACACAAAAGCAGCATAAGAAAGGACTCACACAAAAATCTAAACTAAATATGGAGACTACATGACAGTTCAGGAGACAGATCGACCATGACAGTTCATGGGTGGTAACAGAATATAGATAGCGGGGAACTGTTTTGGCACTGCCCCTGAACCATCGTGTTTGTTCCTTATTCCTAGTATGCTATATTTCATACAAGCATACACAGACAGACATACAAGCAAAAACTAATTTAAAAAATCACACAGGAAAAAAACTCAAGTCTTGACCAACTCACAGATAATTTTCCCTGTGGTCTGGAAAGCCAATTCTACGATGCCCTCATCATGATCCGAGGCGGCCAGATGAAAGACAGAGAAAATATTTTTCCAGCCGGATTTGATGCTGGCTGCCTGGGAGTTCACCATCTGCGCCACACATCTCACAACCATGTCTCGGATTGTTGGTGACCTATCAGAGAAAAATGCACAGATACACACATGAACATAACAATCCTTTCACCCCCAACACTCCAGAAACAACAATGAAATATTGTACATCAGATATGTGCTGACAGCTCATTTCAGAATTAACAGAAACAAGAATGGCAAAGCCCTTATGGCTCATGCGCATGACCAGTCCACATAATTAATCTGACCTTTGTGACCTTTATCTTTCTGACAGGCTACTGAAATGAGCAAGTGTCCAGAGGCTTTTGTACTAGTGAAATAAATCCATTTGTTTTCCTCCCTACGACCAGTCTCTTTAGCGCAAACTGTACCATGTGACTGTGATACAAAAACCCTTGTAGCGAAAAATGGCGCACTTCTTGTAGCCCTCTTTGTGATGCATCTTGAATGTGAGTTTTGTTCTATAAAAGATGTCCAAAACGTTCTAAAGTAAAAAGTTACTTAGTGTTGTTCGAAACAACAAGCACACTCAGTACTTGAGACGACGTCACGAAATATTTTAAATTATGTCACAAGTCTATTATGTATAAATGTATATTCCTTTGACGTCAGTCATGTCTGGCATGATCCAGGTTGGAAGATGTCTTCTTGCTTTCTTTTACAAAAATTGTGGAGGAATGAAAACAAATACGTTATTGGTAGCAGGGGCTTGCTGCACGGACCCTTGTAGTCCTTCGGGAGGTCAAAGGAACAATTGTACCCCTCAGGCTTTCGGTCCTCAGGGTACAATGGTTCCTTTGATCTCCCTCAGGCCTACAAGGGTCCGTGTAGCGAACCCCTGCGACCAATAACTTATATTGTCTGAACATTTCTGCATTTTCACACATTTGTCGACCCTGTGACCCTTGACCTTTGCGAGAGTTCAACTGAATTAGTAGTATGAATTAGTATTAGCCAAATTTGACTGAAAAGTTTGCAAAAACGTTTATGAAACTAAAATTTTTACCAAATATTGACATTTTTCACACATTGCCTGCCTCTTGTGACCCTTTATCTTTCTGACAGATCATAAAAATTAGTATACACAGAAAGGTTCTACCATCAAGTTGAAAATAGTATTTGAGAATTTAAAACTATTTTTGTCAAAATATGGCCATTTTTTGTAACCTATTTTGGGACCTCCTGTGACCTTGACCTTTGAGAGGTCACTGAGAAAGGTCCTGCCATAAAGTATTCTTGGGTCACGTTTGACAACTGTGACATGATAAGCCTCTGAGAAAATACCACAGTTAAAGAAAACTTCAGAATAACAGAATGCCAGCAGACTCAGTCTTATCATTATTTTTTAGGTTTGTTGAAAGTGAAGTAGTTTTAAAGAAAAAGTGTGGTCAAAACCTGTGAAAAATCTTTGTTATATGCAACTTCTCCACCTTGTTATTAGCGTGGTCTACTGTATACAGAAATGGTTGACTGCCAAACCATTTACAAATCTTCTTACCTGTTACGCTTCATGATGTGTTCAAAAGGTCGCAGGAAGTCTTTCTGGAAGCGGAAGTTGGCAAACTCGCCTTTCTCAATGAACTTCATAGATAGTTGACGAAGAGAGTCGACTGCAAAAAACGCCACATCCTCCATAGGACTACAGCCCACCTGCAATACACCACAGGCTGATAGATGCTTCCAGTCAGCAAAAAAGGTTCTCGGGTCAATGTTGGCCATCATTGGACTGCACACAACTAAAAGATTCTCAAGTCGACGTTGGCCATAATTAACTTGCGCAAGGAAAGGGTCCTTGGGCTGTTGTCCTGCACACATCTGTGTGCAGGCCAACAACAGATGGCTTCAGCCTGAAGAATGTTTCGCTTGCTGAAATCATACTTCCAGTTAACACAATGCTGCATCTTCCTGTACAAAACGCATGACATCACTCAAGCTTTTAGGTTTTATGTACACTGGTTTGAGATTTTGCATCTTATGCTGCAAACTGCAAGGTCCAAAATCACAGACCAGCACACATACTTTCAGTGACTACCAGAGGTCATGTCATAACAGATCTGCACGAACATATTCTTATTTTTAAGCCACTTCCCCTGAAACACCAACCACAGAATTGATTAAGTAGTTGTAGACGTAAACTTAATAATAATAATAATAATGGCTACTTATATAGCGCTTATCCTTAAATAAGCACTAAGCGCTTTACAAATAAAGAGTGGGAGTGGAGAGGGTCATAAAACCAGAGAAACAACGGATTCTGCAATACACACGCGCACACACACACAGGTACATAATGACAAAGATCTGAGCTACATTGGGGCATCGAACAGGTGGGTCTTTAGGGCAGATTTAAAGGCAGTGAATGAGGAAGAATGTCTAATGTCTATAGGTAGTGAGTTCCAGACAACAGGTCCAACGTGCGCAAAACAACCGTCACCTCTGGTTTTGTATTTGAAGAGCGGGACTCTGAGAAGGTGCGTGTCACTACTTGAACGGAGGGAGCGGGAGGGAGAGTATAGTTGAAGAAGATCAGCGAGATAGGCAGGGGTAGAGTAGTTAATAGCTTTGTAGCACAGACAGGCGATTTTGTACGAGACTCGTTGTTTGACTGGCAGCCAATGAAGTTGTCTCAGAATAGGAGTGATGGGCTGATGCTGTGAGGCGCGGACGATGAGACGTGCAGCACAATTCTGAACTCGCTGCAATTTCTGAATGAGAAACTGAGGGAGGCCAGCTAAGAGGGCATTGCAGTAATCAATGCGGGACAAGACTAAAGAGATGACCAGTTTGGTCATAGCTTCAGTAGTGAGATAATGACAGATAGAACTGATACGTCTTAATTCCAGAAAAGCATGTTTGCAAACATGATTTACATGCTCCTTCATTTGAAGATCTTTATCAAGAAAAACGCCAAGATTGCGAACAGAATCAGAAAACGGAATAGGTGCGTCACAAATGCGCATTGAGTCAGGAGAATTGGGCAGAAGTCGAGAGGCACCGACAAGAAGAGCTTCTGTCTTGCCCTCATTTAACTGAAGTTTATTTTCACACATCCAGGACTTAACATCTGAGATACAGTTCTGAACATCTGAAATAGCCTGACTGGAGCTGTTTGGAGGTGCAGATTTCCGAGTTGTGTATCATCCGCATACATGTGATGATCGGTTGAATGCGATGCGATAATCTGAGACAGAGGCTGAGTGTACAGCGTAAATAGAATGGGGCCCAGGACAGAACCCTGGGGGACCCCAAACTCTAGCGCAGCAGCTTCAGAAAGAACGTTCTTGACAGAGACGTTGATCTGACGGGAAGACAGATAAGAGTGAAACCAGGTGAGAGCTTTACCAGAAATACCAAAGTAGTTTTCTAGATGTTGGAGCAAGATAGAGTGGTCAATGGTGTCAAACGCAGCTGACAGGTCTAACAGGGCAAGAACTGAGATCAGTCTGGGGATAATAATAATAATAACATTTATATAGCGCTGTAACTCAGCATTTGTCACGCTGGCTCCAAGCGCTTAACTCTTTCCCATCGTAACTTTCTCAGCGAGTCAGTTCCCTGCAGACATAGCAGGAAAAGGATGTGTGTTCCCTGGAGACGTACATTTTTGGGGTAGATTGAATTAATTTTCACAGCCTCCCAAGCTAACAACCATAGATAATTGGGTATCGTTGGAAAGAGCATTAAAAGTACTTTTCAAAACTGCGTGTGTTTGTGCATCAGTTTAGTGGGAAGTCGAACCAATTATGATTATTATGCAACAGAACAAACATGGCGGAGCAAAAAATTGATTTTTCTCTAAAATGTATTTTTTTGAAAAACACTTACCGATGGCATTACTACTAGGAATGGTTCACTTAGCATACCAATGTTAGCCCCAAAAACTCATTGTGTACACCGCAACTGGGGAGGTGACTCTTGGGAGTTGTTACCATGAGACCCTGAGTAGCCTCCCCTACCTCCCTATCTGGTGGCATGCTCACCGTTTTCCGCCAGTCTCCGAGCCTTAGCTCCACTGTGGCAAGCGGGGTAGGAGAAAGGGACCTCTGAGTAATGCCATCGGTAAGTATTTTTCGAAAAAATACATTTTAGAGAAAAATCTATTTATTTTCTCAAAATCTTTACCGATGGCATTACTACTAGGAAGAATGGCAAATAGGAGGTGGGTGCCGCATTTCTCAGTACACCTTTTTCACGCCCGAGATGCACCCACTCCCGACAATTTTAGCTAGGCATTACCTATGGCGCCTGAGGTACCGGGACGGAGTGCTGCGCCACTGAGATGTCATCCACTAGGGCCAGGTTGTCGCGCTGGCCGGATAGGTCTCGTAGGTAGAAGCGGGCGAAGGTAGACTCGGCCCCCCAACCCACAGCCGCCACAATGTCCCTCACTGCGCAGTTGCGGTCAAAGGCGATGCTCGCAGCCACTGCTCTGACTTTGTGTGCCTGGATGCGCATCGCCCTGGCCTGCACTAGGGAGAGCTCTTTGTACGCCGACCGGATGACCCTGCGTAGCCAGGAAGAGATCGTCTGCGCCAAGATGTCTCGTCTGCGAGGAGCAAAGGGCAGGAATAGGCGTGAGCGCCCTTGTCTTAGTGGCTTAGTTCTGCGCAGGTATACTTTAAGCGCCCTTACAAGGTCCTGAAGACGGGACTCTCGGGACTGGTCCGTCGCCCTGAGCGGATGATCAATACTTGTGGCGTGTACGCTGGAAGGTGGTTCTTGGCCAGAAATGTAGGGTCGGTGAGGAGCTGCACCGAACCATCGGACCTGAGTTGGAGACAGGAGGGTCGCACCGTGAAGGCGTGTATCTCGCTAACCTGAGAGGCTGTGGCAAGGGCGAGCAGGAAGCAGGTCTTCCTGGTTAGGTCTCCAAGCCGCGCAAGTGGTAGGGGCTCGAATCGTTCCGAGTTGACAAGTCCCAGCGAGGAATCAACGAGCATGAAGCCGGCCGTTGCAGATCGAAGTGCGCCATCAGATCCGAGAGGTCCTTGCAGGCACCCAGGTCCGGCCATCCCAGGTGTCGATAAGTGTCCGCCACCATTGCCAGGTAACCTCAGATGGTGATGGGGGCCAGGTTCTGCTTGGAGAATAATCACAGAAAGAACTCGGCCAACTGGAGGTTAGTCAGGCCCGTGGGGGCGAGTCGCTCCGCTGCGCACCAGGCCTGGAGTACTCGCCACTTTCCTTCGCAGACGTTATGGGCAGAGACCCTCCGAGCCGCTGTGATCGCTTCCACTGCTGCACCCGAGAAGCCTCTTGCTGCGAGGGCCTGCCTGACAATCTCCAAGCGTGTAGCAGCAGTCGTTCTGGGCACGGATGAAACAGTTGCTGCCGGAGCTGCTTGAGCATCGTACGCAGTGTGGGGAGCTTCAGCGGGGGGTCCGTAGCGAGGCTCAGGAGGTCTGTGGTCCAGCTCCTGGTCCAGCTGAAAGAGGCTATGAGGATCAGGATCGTATTGTCGCCCCTGAGCTTCTGAAGCACCTTTTGTACCGGCACTGTGGGAGGGAACGCGTACGCAAGGAGTCCATCCCACGGAATGGAGAGCGCGTCTATGGCCCAGGCTTGAGGATCTGGTATGGGGGAGACGAAAAGAGGCGGTTTCTTGTTCCACCTCATGGCAAAGAAGTCGATCATCGACGACTCCCAACACGTGCAGAGTAGCTGGAAGATATCCGGGCGTAGCGACCACTCTGTGTGAAGCAGCTGGCTCCGTCATAAGAGTGAGTCCACGAGTACGTTGAGAAGGCCTGGGATGTGCCACGCCCGCAGAGTGATGCCCCGATCCCTGCACTACAGGAGGACTTGGTACACGAGGATGCAAAGGGAGGGTGCGCGAATTCCCCCCTGATTCTGAATGTAGGCCATGAACGTCGAGTTGTCAGAGAGTACCAGTACCTCCTGTTGCGCAAGTCGTTCCTCCCACCCAACGTGCGCCAGCCACACCGCATTCATCTTCAGCCAGTTGATATGTCTGCCTGCATGTTCCCTCGTCCAGCGGCCCGAGGTTGAGACAAACTCCGGTAGCAGTGTGCTCCCCAGCCTGAGAGGCTCGCGTCCGTGCAGATGGAGAGCTGAGGTGGAGGGGAGAAGAGGGGTACCCCCGACGCTAGCCAGGCACTGTCCGTCCACCGCTGGAGATGAGACTTGACCAACGTCGACACCGGTACCAGGGTTGCCAGGTCGCCCAAGGTGGGGCACCAGTGCAAGAGCAGATGCAGCTGTATCGATCGAGAGTAGAGTCTGCCTAGGGGTAGGAGATCCGCTGCAGCACTTAGTAGGCCCAGAAGCTGGAGCCAGGCCCTGGCCGGGAGAGCTTTCGCGCGAGACACTCGGAGTGCCGCCTCCACTATCTTCTGTATCCACCCTTCGGGCAGTCGTACCCAGTTGATGTTGGTCAGGAACTCCATGTCTAGGTGGATAAACCTGCGTGACGGTATCAGGTCGGACTTGCCTCCGTTGACCACGAATCTGAGTCGGCGGAGCAGAGTCAGCAAGGAATCTGTCCTCCTCCAATGCTTTCGCCATCTGGTTCCGGAGGAGCAGGTCGTCCAGGTAGTTGGAGGCTGGACTGGAGGCCGCTTGTCGAAACTTTGAGACAACTCCGTCTATAATCCTGGTGAAGACCCACGGGCTGAGGTTTAGTCCAAACGGTAGGGCCCGAAACTGATATATCACCCCATGGAAGGCAAAGCGCAGGTAACGCCGCGACGCCGGATGGATGGGTACGTGAAGATATGCGTCCGCTAGGTCGAGGCTCACGGCGAAATCCTGGGGCCACACCGCCGCCCTCAGTGCTTCCATCCTGAAGCGCGGGGCCAAAATGTAATTGTTTAGTGCCAAAAGGTCGATTACTGGGCGCCACTTGCCTCCGGGTTTGGGGACGAGGAAGAGTCAACTGTAGAAGGCCGGGGAGTCGGGGTGCGAGACCACCTCCGTTGCCTCTTTCTGGAGTAGGGCTCTCACTTTGCCGTGCAGTGCTGTCGCCTTGTCCTGATCCCCCAGTACTCGCGTCCACAGGGGAGAGTGTCGCAAGGGGGGGGGGGGGGGGGGAGGGGCGACTGGAAGGAGATCCTCAGGCCCTCTTTGACAGTCGAAAGAATCCATGCGTCATCCTGAAATATCTGCTGCCACGTACTGCTTTGGAGAGCTAGCCTCCCACCGACCGGAGACCCTACAGGAATCGGCAGGATGACGTGAGTCAAGTCAGGGAGCCCGGCCACGCTCTCGCTTCCGGGCGCATCTGGACCAGGCAGTGGAGGGTGCGGGGAAAGTGCGCGAGCGCGTAGGTAGGGGGAGGGTTCCCCCGCGGCCTCAGGGAGGGCGGGAGGATGGGGTCTGACGAACCGCAGGGCACGACCCACGGCTCTGCGGGCTGAATGAAAGCGGGCAGAGACAGATCCTGCTGTGGCGGGCCAGAGTTCCTTCGTTGTCTCCTTTGCTGTCTGCCAAGTCGGTCCGAATAGTAGCTGTGACTTCACCGAAGCTGGGAGGGAGAGGCAGCATCCAAGCAACTCATTCCGTCACGTCAGGTCGCAGTTGGCGGCCGCCGCCATGGAGTTGGCCGAGGTGTGGTACGCCGCCCTATTCGCCGCCACCAACACCATGTGTATCCTGCGCAGAGGAGCCGAAGCCGAGAGGTCCCAGATGTTCTCCAGACACTTGACCCCGGACTGTGTCGCCATCTCGAGGAATCCCACGCACGCTAGGGAGTTGCGGACCAAGGTAGCCATCTTGTCCAAACCTCGCGTCAGTGTCCGTTGGTTGCGGGGTGCCCCTGCCTGCAACAGCACATCCTTTTCCACCGCCGGTAGGGCACAGGAAAATGCCTTGGAGTGGCCTGCATACCACTGCTGGCAGAAGGCGATATCCCTCCCCTCTAGCCATCGCGAGTCTGAGAAGAAGCCCTGGTCTCCGAAGCTGTCCTGTCGCAGGTGAGCCGAGAACGCCTCCGCTAGGTCCCGAAAGCCTGCTGGTTGAGGGAGCGACGTGACGCGCTTGGGCTGCCGCGGTGCATCGACCATCGCCGAGGCCTTCCTCTTCAGGGGCGGAGACGGAGGGCAGTACTCCGGAGGGAGGAATGACGCGATGGGCCGGAACGCCTCATCCAAGGAGCAGCAAGTATGTGATGCAGGGGCTGCGTCGACCAGGGTGGTGGAGAGTGACGATTGCCCGCCAGGTGATGCCAGTTGCACGTCGTCTACGCCCAACGCTGACACCGAGTCCTCCAGGTGTAGACTGAGCGCCTCCTTGTCGTCCCATGCGGCCCGTGCTGAGGGAGACGCTGTAGGTCTGTGCGCCAACCGAAGAGTCGCCACCAGGGAGAGTCTGTTCCCATGAACCGTCGCGGACTGCTGGCGAGAGCTGGGCCGGTGCCGAAGGGAGGCTGAATCCATCCTGCGACTGCTATCCAAGTGGTCCCGGTGCTGATGTCGAGGTCGCATCCTCGAGGTAGAACGGTCCCTGAAGGTCTGGCCCGAAGATCGGCTGCTCCTGGAGGGTGCCTCTGAGATCCGGTGTTGCAAAGAGGTCCGCCGCTACGACATGCCTGAACTTGTCCGCCAGTCTGACGAGGAGGAGCGGGAAGTGGAGATGTTCCCTCGCGCGAGGTATCTGTAGCACCCTGTCTCCAACTGCTGCGGTTGCTCTTTCAATCGCGGGGACCGAGGCTGCTGGGAGTCCCTCTCTATGCTCCTAGGGTTGGGGGGGGGGGGTGGTGCTTCGGGGTCCCGCACTCAACGAGGAACCACATCTCGTCGGCTATAAGTACTGACCGAGCTTGTTTCCTCTCCGTGGCGGCCTTTGGTCTGGGTGGATCACCCGTGGCTCCACACTCTGTCTTGGGACCCCGAAGTCTGTGTTCATGGCCTGCTCTGAGAGGTGCACCTTGGGTGCGGCCCGGTCTAGGCGCTGGTCCGGCCTAAGGCTGGCGGGCACTGTCGTCTCAGAAGGGTGGTCCCCCGCTTCTGCTGCCTGGGCTCTCCATTTTCCTGGTGGGCGTGTGAGAGGCCCAACTTTCTCCTTGCGGGGGAACCGAGCTCCTAATGCCTGCATATCCTTAGGGAACGAATCCCATCGTGACATATCCCAGGCTGAAAGGCGGGGTGGAGCTCTTGGTGCTTGACAGGTGGGCAAGTCCCGTCAGCTGCTGTTAGGCTCTTTATACTGCTTTAGGTGGAGCAGCTCTGTCCGAGGCACCGGCGGGGGCAGCAGGTCCCTTTTTCGCGCCGACAAACCCACGATGTCTGAGGTGGCCCTCCTCTGCAGTACTTTCAAGGCTGCGGTCGCTGGGAGGTTGCGTGCTGGTCTCTCCCTCCAGTAGAACGCCCAAAGCTGCGACCATCATTCCTCCTCCCACGTCGCGCATTGAATGCATGTCCGACTGGAGGAGCAGCCCGAGCAGGGTAGGCAAACATCGTGTGCATCGCTAGGCCACTGGAACTCACCACACCCGGTGCAGGTCCTCACCTGAGCACTGCAACATAAGACAGACAAAGGCCGGTGCGAGTGCGCGGAGCCTCCTTGCGAGGGTCCGAGCTCCCGGTCGGTCGCGTACATAGTATCCGGTCAATGCCGCCGCCTGGTAATCGCCGGCTGAGGCTGTAACCGAAGCTTTACCTTGTCATGTCCCGAGTCCCAGTAATCCACAGAGACCAAACCACCAAGTAAATTCTAAGAACCCGAAGGTAATCCAAGGCACCCCACACCACACAGGTAGTAACACACGTCCAAGGAATAACCAACGTAAATCCACAGAAGTCGAGTTCACAAAGGTAATCCCACCATAGACAGCCGGAACACGAGAGATGCACACGACCGGTTAGGTGAAGCTAAGTGAAGAGACTGGCGGGAAACAGTGAGTGCGCCACCCGATAGGGAGGTAGGGGTGGCAACTCAGGGTCTCTTGGTAATGACTCCCTAGAGTCACCTCCCCGGTTGCGGTGTACACGAGTTTTTGGGGCTAAAATTGGTATGCTAAGTGAGTAGTAATGCCATCGGTGAAGATTTTGAGAAAATAAATGAGGAACGTGGTTTTGGTAGCAAAAGTGTAAGCACATCCAACATGGCAGAAAAATGTATTCCACAAGCAAAGAAATCACACAAGAGATCTGTCCCTTCTTGAATCACAATTTTACGAGCTAAAAATCACTGTTGAAACCGCGCTCATGAGGATTGAACAAGCTCATCGTCGGAGACGATCCAAGGCACATTGTCAGCTACTTTGGCCTTGTTTCGACACCATCCGACAAGGGCATTCACTTTCAGATATTTTAGAAATGGTTGGTGAAACATATTTTAGTGGTTGCTTCCCTTAGACCGATAGAGGTGCTTCATGCGATTTTTTTTAACAACGCAACCCTAGAATACTAGTGACTCATCGATAGACGGCACGAGCATAACGCTATAACGTAAGCGTTTCGATGGCTAAGGGTTTGTTTGGGCTAACACTAAACCGGAAGTGTTCGTATGGGAAAGAGTTAAAAATGAATTTTTCTCTAAAAAGTATTTTTTTCGAAAAATACTTACCGATGACATTACTATTAGGAAAACGTGCACTTAGCTTACCATTTCAGCCCAAAATTCCGTTGTGTACCTACACGACAAGGGAGGCGACCCAAGGGCGCCGTAGCCAGGTATCCTGAGTAGCCTCCCTTACCTCCCCATCTGGTGGCGTGAGCGGTGGTGTCACACCAGTCTGAAGCTTCGCTTAGGAGTGGCAAGGGGGGCAGGCGGGAGGGTCCTCCGAGTAATGTCATTGGTAAGTATTTTTTGAAAAAATACATTTTAGAGAAAAATTCATTTGTTTCCTCAAAAACATTACCGATGACATTACTTTTAGGAAGAATAGCGAATAAGAGGTGGGTGCCGCCTAGACTCACATTCCCTGTAAGGGGCCCACCAGAGCCGCCCACCCCGGCCACACTCCCGACCATTTCAGCTAAGCTAACACAAGGCACCTAGGCGCCAGGAGGGAGTGTGGTGCTGCGGCGAAGGCCCCAGTCCAGGCACAGTTCGCCCGCCTGCCCTAAGGTCACTGTGGTAGCATCGGGCGAAGGTAGATCATGCCCACCAACCCACGACCGTCCCAAGCCTGACGGTGCAGCTGTGGGTAAAGGAGACGCTCGTGGCCAGGGCTAGCACCTCGTGTGCCATGATCTCCAGCCTCTGAGCGTTTTCAGGGGAGAGGTCTAAGTAGGAGGACCGGATAACCCTCATGGAGACAGGGAGATACCGCCTGTCCGCAATGTCTGCCAGGCGGAGACACGTGTCCGCAATCAAGGCAAGGTAGCTCCCGCAGGTGATCGGTGCCAAGGTCTGCTCGACGCAAGCCAGAGGAGTAGGCGGCACTGTCGACGCCCCAGTACCGCAGGTCTTCCCACTGTCCCTCAAGGACGTGCCTGGTCGAAGGACTGTGAGCTGTAGTGATGACCTCCATCGGCGCCCTTGAGAACCTCTAGCAGCGAGCTTGAGCGGGACCTGGGACTAGCACACGGCAGTTTACCCTTCTGGAAATCGCTCTCTTTAGTTTGGCTCTGACCCGGCCGTGACCCATTTCACTGATAAGTGCGCGCGAGTCACTGCAGGCTCAGCCGAGCTGCAGGCGGGAAGCGTAGCGCTCTTTGTTTCCTGTTGAAGGCTGTCAGGCATGTGACCAGTTTAGCCTGTTAATAACTTATTATTACCGTGGCTAAAAAGTTTCAATTGTAAATATCACTATGTAATACTATGCTTGAAAATGTCCTCTTCAAGCTCATGTAAGTTTCTTTTGTAATCAGCTTTGACTTCTGTGGTTATTACGTGATTAAAATGTGTGTAGTTCGAGGAACTTTCCTTCCGCGGTAGACAGTGCGAGTGTGTAAAAAAAACTGGGTTTCAGTGCCGGATGTATCACTATGTGTACGTGCCTTTATCTGATGCATTTATGTCAGTAAAGTATTGCGTGTTAAAGCCATGGAGAATGAACATTCCTTTCCAAGACATTTGGAGGCTGTGAATTCTTTGTATAGACTTTGTGGTAGAAGACCGTTACACGTCCCAAAAATGACACTGATCGGCCTATCAAGTTTAGACGCAGGATCATAGTGACCCTGTAGACACACTCATTTTAAGCCATTTCAATGACATTTAGCCGGAACTGAATCTCTGAACAGCAAATAGTTGAACCTCTGCTTTGTGTATTGTTTTCAAACTGTGTTAAAATTGTGATATTGTTAAAAACATTTGACTGAATCGGTAAAATTCGCATACTTCATGTCGGCGTGCTCTGAATGGATTACCGTTTTCACTTGGCCCACCAAACCGTCTGTAGCAGGACTCAGGTATGTTGATTGAAGTTTTTAGCATGGGATATGCCAGTTAAGACATCTGTTGACATCACTGACTTTATCTGAACTTTCAAAAAACTTTTGTTTATGAGCAGTGATGTGATAAAAAGTTTGATAAACTAATGGAAGGCTGCATCTAATCCGTCTCCTAGTGATACTTTGAGCCAGTGCATGACACACATCCACGCAGATTACTCCAGCATGTTTGGTGTCCAAAGATAGTACAATTTCTCCTCTAAAAGACGATGTATGTTCAAATAATCACTCACAACTGCAGGTGAATTAATTCCGGTTTACAGACAACATCTGTAATTTACAGCTTATTCGCCGATGTATGCAGCAGAGGTTAAGAGATAATCGGGGTCAAGCGCAGTAGTACTGTAAACAAAGACGGCTGCTGCGCTATTCGCATCCCCAGCGGAAGCGATGTGATGGTATTTAGCGCGCTGATAGTAAGGGGAAGGAGGCTGCCTCGCTATCTCAGTGCTCCCGCGAAGACGATCTCTAAGTGTGCGGGCGCGCGCCGGCGGGCAGCCAGCTGAAAACTAAAGAGCATAGGCTAAACTGCCGTGAGCAGCGTAGGCGGGAAAGCATCCACGAAGAGGGCCACCCCAGAGATGGAGAGCGCGGCGACCGCTGCGAGGGGGAGCAGGCAAATCCACTGTGTCGGGAAGGGGTCAAACATGGCCATCTTGCACTGTGCACAGCTCCTCTGAAGATACCCGGGCGGAGTGCCCACTCGGTGTCGAGAAGCCGGCCACGCTGCGAGCGGGAGTCGGCAAAACCATCAGGTGGCCGGGTGGCGTCGTGCTCAGAGAGGGATGTCACAATCTTCGCACCACCGGAGGATCTGTGACAGGAGTCCGCCGAGGGGGCGGAGAGGAACCAGACCCGCCGTCGCAAGTAGGAGCCCTCAGTGTCGGTGTCGGAGAGGACGAGAAGCTCCTGGTGGCGGAGGTGTGTCTCCCACGGATGAAAGTTCGCCCAATCGCCGCCAGCTCCAACCCGTAGGGGTGTCTGTCCACGCGGCCTGGAGGTCAGCGGCAGGAAGCGGTGAGTAACGTCGGTAGAAGGAGCGCGTCCCATCCGGGGAGGCTCGCATTCGCGTCGAGGGGTGCGCCTGACAGGAACCGTCCAGCAGGGGAGACGGGGGCGAGGCATCAGGAAGACCGGCACCAGGGTCACAAAGTCACCAGGGGATGGATGGCAGGAGGAAAGCCAGAGCAGCCGTTGCGAACGGGAGGAAGCCAGTCGAGGGGAACGACATCCGCCGCCACGGTCCTCAGGCCCAGGGGATGAAGTCCAACTCTGGAGAGAACTGCGTCTGCTAGAAGCATCTGCCGGACGAAGGTTGCCAGTGTCCAGAACCGAGGCTCCCGAAGTCCCACCAAGTTGCGGTCGGCCCGAAGCATGTCCAAGCGCACCACCGGCGGGAAGGCGCGGAGTCCGACTTGCCGAAGCTGCCCGGGAGGCTGGTCCGAATGGGTAGATCGTGCCCAAAACGATGGCAGAAAGCGACGAGCAGGTCCCGGCTGACGATAAGGTCCAAGGAGTGTACCACCGTCCACAAGCTCCTGGTGACGAGGCAGGCGAAGAAGGTAGGCAAGCGACTCCCTCCAGGCGTGAAGGAGCGTAGGCTCCGCGCCAAACTGTTGGGACATCGGTCCAGCAGGGAGAGCGCCGCATCGACGGAGGAGACCCGAGGAGATACAAGAAGGTGAGGAGGCCCTCAGGGCTGGCTGGAGCGGGCCCAAGGGTCGTCTGGGAGCAGCAAGCGTCACAAGAGGCGGTGGAGAGCAGATGGGTCAGGGGTCCTTGTCGAGTCCATCCCCTCCTGCAGGCTAGGACCGAAGAGGCGAGCGACCACGCCGGGTCTGCGTAGAAGCGTCTTCCCTCGGCAAGGAGGTCACGGCAGGAACAGGGGACAGCATCACTACGCAGTGGATCTGTTGTAGACGCGCCTTCTCTTTGGCGAGGAGGTCGGGGCAGGAACGGCGGACAGCATGCCGAGGCATCGAGTCCCAGTAGGTGGCGGAGGCCAAGGTGTCATCGGAGGCGTAGGTCGCAGACCAAACACCGGTCTGCCGTCTGCGGGAACAGCTCCGAACTCCCACAGGTCAGGGCGCAGCGGAAGAAGGTCGCGGTCCCGTCCAAGCCCCGGGGGGAAGCGTCGCAGCGAAGCTGAAGAGCCGTGTGCTGTCACTGCTGGGGTAACCACTGCAGGTGGAGATCCGTCCGGGAGCCTGTACCAGGGAAGGCCGACGGCGCGGTCCAAGACCGCCCGGGCCGGGGGAGTAAGCCAGCGTAGCTGAGGAGCTCTGCTGCCAGAGTGCGGAATGCCTCGATGAGGTCAGGGGAAACAGGGGCCTCCAGTGAAGAGGTCGACTGTCATCCCACGGAGAACCATGACGGAGCCACTTGGCCAACAGCTGGGGCTCGTCAGCATCGGGAGACTCGGGCGGAAGACGCATGCCGGGGCGAGTGCAGGGTCGGCCGGGCTCTCGAGGAACGCGAAGTAGCCAGGGGCAAGGAAGAGGAGGCTCCAGGCCGGAAATGCATCAGCCGACAGTGGAGAACTGGGTCCTGTGGGCAGGGCCGCAAGGTGGGGCAAACCAGATTGCTGTGGGCCAGGTTGGGGAGAGCGGGTGCACAAAGTCCAGGCACGTCGTCGGGCTGGAGGCGCTTGACACACACCTTGGCGCGGGCCGAACGCAGGTGCTGCCAGACTGGATCCGAGTAGAGGCAGGAACGCTTCCGAGTATCTGTGATAGAGCACGAGGACTCAGGCCGCAAGGGCGGGGTGAACAAGCTCGCTGTGGCCAGTCTTGAGAGGGCGGCACACAAGGGTCCAGTAGCTTCGTCCGGCTGTGGGCGCCTGTCACTCACCGAGGGGCGGGGCGGACTGGTACCGGGTAGCGGCGGGGCTGCGTACACGTTCCGTAAGGCGGGGCGAACAAGTTCACTGTGGGCCCCACTCGAGAGGGCGTGCGCGCACACGGATCCAGAAGCTTCATCCGGCTGGGTGCGCTTGTCACTCAACGTGGAGCGGGACGGACAACATTGCTACTGGGCAGGTACCGCATAGGGGTGGGGCTGCGTACGAGTTCCGCCTTACTAGCTCCCGTATGGCGGGGCAAAGAAGGCTGCTGTGGGTTGTGCTCGAGAGAGTGGGCACACAGGGGTCCAGTAGCCGTGCGGCTGGGAGTGCTTGTCACTCATCGTGGAGTGGGGCGAACGACGTGGCTGCTGGACTGGACTCGGATAGCGGTGGTTCTCTTTCCTCACTCTTTGCCGCCTCTAGTTTCCACAAAGCGGGGCGAGCTTGCGGGGTGAGCAAGCTCGCTGTGGGCCAGGCTCAGGAGAGCGGGCGCGCAAGGGGGTCTCATCCGTAGAGTCCGAAGTCCCCCCAACATCCAGTAGCCTTGTCCGGCTGAGGCCGCTGCCACTCACCGTGGAGTGGGGCAAACAACGTGGCGCTGGACTGGATGTCAATGGCGGCAGTTCTCCTTATCTGATTTGGCTGCTGTCTAGTTTCCGCAGAGCGGGGCGAGCATGCTCGCTGCGGAACAGGCTCGAGAGAGTGGGCGCGCAAGGGGGGGTCTCGTCCGGCAAGTCGTCAGTCCCCCAGTGTACAGTGGCCTCACCCGGCTGACTTTATCCTTCCTTTTAGCTTCCTAGGTTCCGCAGAGCAGGGCGAGCATGCTCGCTGCGGGCCAGGCTCGAGAGAGTGGGCGCGCAAGAGGTGTCTCGTCCGGCAAGTCGTCAGTCCCCCAGTAAGGGCAAGCAATGAGGCCTTCCCTTGCCATGGCGAGTGAGACCGGGGGCCACTGCTTTACGAAGAAGCTGTAGCCCGTTCCGCAAGGTGGAAGTAGAAGGTCCCTCGTGCACAGTGGAGAAGGGCCCAACACCTCCCAACCCGATGAAGTCCCCGCCAAAGCAAAACGGCACCCAGTATGGCTTCCATTTGTCGTTGTGTAGTCTAAACTGTCGCTGTCATCCAGTCCCCAAAACTTCGTAGCAGACAAGTTTCACGTTCTTTGGGTATTTCTAGCTGGCATGTGTCTGGTCATCACAAATGCACTTGCACTTAGGCAGACAAAGAGTATTTGAAAAATTCAAATGTCTCCATGAACGGGAACTCTCTAAGCTGAAACTGTGAAAGTGTCAGCCGTCAGCCGTGCGAGTCAGAAGAGACTGAGCACTGCCGAGTTAGCCTTGTCCAAAAGGAACCACCAGCGCCCACATGGCCAATCCTTAGCACTGAACACTTGAGAGAACGAAGTTAATCCAAGGCAGGCACGGCCAAGCACGGGCAAAGTCAATCACCGGTACGACCGATCGCAACCGTACACAGCCGAAGATCCAGTAGGCTGAACATGTCCGTTCGTGGTAAGCTAAGCGAACAGACTGGTGTGACACCTCCCTTACCTCACGCCACCGGATGGGGAGGTAAGGGAGGCTACTCAGGGTACCTGGCTATGGCTACGGCGCCCTTGGGTCACCTTCCTTGTCGTGTAGGTACACAACAGAATTTTGGGCTGAAATGGTAAGCTAAGTGCACGTTTTCCTAATAGTAATGTCATCGCTAATGTTTTTGAGGAAACAAATGTAGAGACACAAAAATGAGACGCCAAAACATAACTGAGAGGGCTAAGGGGGAGCTTAATGACAGTCAGTGATGATGAAGAACGATTAAAGACTGCCAGTTTTGAAAGATAGAGGGCTAGACAGATGCATGAGGTTTGGGGAAAAGGTACATTTTCAGATTGCTTCTGAATGCCGGGAGAGATGGATACAAATAGCGCTGATGTGCCAGCAAGAGGCACAGATTCTCATGAGCCTTGCACAAGCAGGGGCTCAAAGAATCTATGCCTCTTGCAGATGGATGGAGACAGGAGATAAAGAACAAGGACGAGAGGTCACATGAAGTGAGAATGCGGCTTAACATGATGAGCCCTCAAGCGGGAATTCTCAATTCTGGGAGCTATTTTCTGTTTTTAAGTTATTCTGGCACCAACCTTGACCTATCACTGTTGATGCATATGTCACTGTACTGTATGGAAGATGAGTGCGATACTATACCTTGTTGAAGTGGTCTCCGATGTGATGCCAGATGCGAGACCACTGAAGCCTGATGCGCCCCATGTTGTAGTATGAGATCTCCACGATCTTCTGCAGGCTGAACATGCGAGGGTGTGTGGTGCTAGCTAGCTCATCAAGCGAGACTTGACACAGGGCTTTTGTGAACTCCACTGCAATAAATGCAAAGAAATAACAGAAGCCCCACTTATACAAATATTGGATAAATTAATTTTTCTCTAAAATATATTTTTTTCGAAAAATACTTACCGATGACATTACTGTCTGCAAGTGTCAACTACTTACCCAATTTTAGCCTAAGAACTTGTTGTGTTCCTTCACAACCCGGGAGGCACTCGGGGAACCCTCATTAGGCTGAGTGTAGCCTCCCGTCCCAGTCTATCTGGGCACCCACTACGTGGCCCAATCACAAATCAGTTGTGATACTTAGCTTACCAGCGGCAAGCGGGGCAGGTGGGAGGGTCCTTCGAGTAATGTCATCGGTAAGTATTTTTCGAAAAAATATATTTTAGAGAAAAATTAATTTGTTTCCTCAAAAACATTACCGATGACATTACTGTCTGGAAGAATGGTGAAAAGGTGGAGGGTGCCGCACCCAAATACCATCATAAAGGGCATACGACAGAGCCCCACACCCATTTGCCAAACTCCCGACAATTTTAGCTAAGTGCATACCTACGGCGCTTCCGGCGCCGCGAGGGAGTGTTGCGCTGCGGCGATGTCCCCCACTAGTGCGAGATTCTCTCACTGGCCCGACAGATCCCTGAGATAGAAGCGGGCGAATGTTGATTCTGCCTGCCAGCCGACTGCTGCCACGATGTCTCGAACAGCACAATTGCGATCGAAGGCAACACTCGTGGCCATGGCCCGAACCTCGTGTGCGCGTATCTTGAGCCGCTTCGCCCCGTCATGGGAAAGATCCTGATAGGCGGACCGAATGACCCAACGTAGCCAGGAAGATATTGTCTGAGCTGTTATGTCATTTCTGTTGGGGTTCAAAGGCAGAAAGAGGCGTGATCGTCCTCGGCAGACGGGCTTGGATCTGCGGAAGTAAACGCGTAAGGCGCGCACGGGATCTTGTTGTCGCGTTTCCTTAGAAAAGGTCGCATGTTTCAAAGGCCGAATATTTATGACCTGGGGAGCAGTCAAAGGAGACTGGGTCTTGGCGAGGAAGGCAGGGTCTGTGAGTAATTGTACCGAACCATTCGCTCGGAATTGGAGGCAGGTAGAACTCGCTGACAGAGCGTGTAGTTCGCTTACCCTGGCCGCCGTAGCTAGGGCCAAAAGGAAGCATGTCTTCCGTGTCACATCAGCGAAGCGAGCCAGGGAAAGAGGTTCAAATCTGTCCGAATTAAGCCAAGACAAGACCCAGGGTAGGTCCCAGCGAGGAATCAGGGAGCGGGGAACCGGACGCTGCAGGCCAAAATGTGCCATCAGGTCTGCGAGATCTTTACATGTGGCCAGGGTCCGGGTGGCCTAGATGACAGTAAGTGTCAGCAATCATGGACAGGTATCCTCGGATCGTGATGGGGGCGAGGCCGAGGTCTCCAAAGAGCCAGAGGAAGAAGTTTGCGAACTGTGGAGTAGTTAATTCGAGGGGAGAGAGATGTTGGTCCGAGCACCATGACTGGAACACTCGCCACTTGCCCTCGTAAACGCGTCGAGTCGAAGGTCGACGGGCTGAAGCGATCGCTTCCACTGCAGCACCCGAGAAACCTCTTGCGGTGAGGGCTTGCCAGACAATCTCCAGGCGTGAAGAAGGAGCCTCTCCGGGCACGGGTGGAACAGCGGCTGGCGAGGTTGCTTGAGCATAGTCCTCGACGTGGGGAGACGAAGAGGGGGACCCGTGGCGAGACAGAGAAGGTCGGTGGTCCAAGACCTGTTCCAAGAGAACGGGGCGATCAAGAACAGTATCGCGTCGCAACCTCTGAGCTTGAGTAGGACTTTGGGAACTAGAACCGTTGGGGGATAGGCATACGCAATCAGTCCGTCCCACGGAATGGATAGCGCATCGACCGCCCATGCCAGAGGGTCTGGAATTGGGGAGACGAAGAGGGGAAGTTGATGATTCCACCTCGTGGCAAATAAGTCGATCATGGGAGTTTCCCAGTGAGCGCAGATCATCTGAAAGATGTCCGGGTGAAGTGTCCATTCCGTGTGGAGTAGTTGGTTGCGTCGAGAGAGGGAGTCGGCCAATACGTTCAAGTGTCCGGGGATTTGTCGAGCTCGGAGAGAGATGCCGCGGTCCTCGCACCAGCACATCAGGCGGTAGAGGAGAATGCACAGATCGGGAGGGTGTGTACCTCCCTGCTTCTGAAGGTATGAGACGACCGTAGTGTTGTCCGACAGGACAAGAAGCGTCTGGTTGCGAAGGTGGACTTCCCACACCATGAGCGCTTGCCACACTGCTTGTAGCTCGAGCCAGTTGATGTGTCTGCCTGCCAAGTCCGGTGTCCAGAGGCCAGATGTCGAAAGGAAACTCGGAAGCAGGTGTGCACCCCATCCAGCGAGACTCACATCCACGCAGAGCGAGAGCTGAGGGGGCGGTGAGGCGAGAGGAACTCCCGAGGCTAGCCAAGATGTGTCCATCCAACGCTGTAGGTGTGGGTGAAGGATTGGAGACACCGGCACCAGGGCATCGAGGTCGCTGGAGGACGGCCTCCAATGAAGCAGGAGATGTAACTGAAGCGGGTGGGAGTGAAGACAACCCAGGGGTAGGAGATCTGCCGCTGCATTCATCAGGCCGAGGAGTTGCAGCCAGACTCTGGCGGGAACGGATTCCGACCGGGCAACCCGAGCGGTGAGGGAGGTTAACTTCTGGATCTGAGGTTCCGGTAAACACACACGGTTGAGGTCGGTCGCAAATTCCATCCCAAGATGAATAAACCGGCGAGATGGAAAGAGGTCCGACTTGCCCGCATGAATCAGAAACCCCAAGCGGGACAATAACAGGAGTAGAGCGTCCCTGTCCATCCGCAGCACCGACTCCGACGTATTCCTCAGGAGAAGGTCGTCTAAGTAGTTGGAGATCGGACTGGATGACGACTGTCGAGCCTTGGCGACGACTGCATCCATGATGCGAGTGAAAACCCACGGGCCGAGGTTGAGACCGAAGGGAAGGGCGCGAAACTGGTAGATCACGCCTTCGAAAGCGAAGCGGAGATACCGTCTGGAGGCCGGATGTATGGGGACATGGAGATACGCATCGGAAAGATCCAGGCTGACTGCAAAATCCATGGGCTGCACTGCGGCCCGGAGTGTCCGGGTGGTCTCCATGCGAAAAGTCAGAGCCAGTATAAACTTGTTCAGTGCGGAGAGATTGATGACAGGACGCCACTTTCCGTCCAGCTTCGGAACCACAAAGATGCGACTGTAAAATGCCGGGGAGTCGAGACGAGACACTATCTCCGTGGCAGCCTTCTGTAGAAGCGAGTCGACCTCTCCGCGCAAGGCGATGGCTTTTAACTCGTCGGATGGAACGTCTGTCCACAATGGAGATCGTCTCAACGGCGGAGGTGAACGGAACGAAATCGAGAGACCCTCGGAGATGGTAGTAAGGACCCAAGGGTCGTCCGGTAGCAGTGCCCTCCATACGTCGCTGCAAAGGGCCAGTCTCCCGCCGACCGGAGACCCCTGAGGGGCCGGCGGGAACTGGGACGGAAGTTAGTCATTGAAACCGCCCGCGCCCTCGACCAGGGCGGCGGGCAGGCTTGGGCCAGGAGGGGATAGAGGTCTTAACGGGTTTAGCGCGGCCGAAAGCGGGAGCCCTCCGGGGCGCGTTGGAATGATTGGGAATGAAGGTCGAAGAGGGTCTGGAGGTCCGCAGGGTGCACCCACGGCCTTGTGGGCGGCGTGAAAGCGAGAAGTGGTAATGCGGTTGGGCCAGCGGTCTAAATTTCCGTCCTTCACCTTCTGCCAAGTCTCACCAAATAGAAGATGTCCACCAAGAGGAGCCCCACGCAGTTGTGACTTCAGATCAGGGGGCAATCCACGACAGGCGTGTAGAACGGCATCCCGACGCATGAGGTCACAGTTAGCAGCAGCCGCCATTGCGTTGACGGAAGAGTGATAAGCTGCCCGGTTAGCCGTGACCGCTAGAGCGAGGAGATCACTAAGGAGGGGCAAAGTTTCTCGTGAGTCTTCAATGCGACGTATAAAAGCTTACTCACAAACCAGATAGGTGAGGCTAGCGCTGACAGAATTGTATGCAAACCAAGGGGAATCACAGCGCTGGACAGACAACAGTTAGATCCCCTGCCCCCGCCTATCAGGCACCCAATCGCCAGCCCACAGAGAAATACGCAGGTATAGAATAAGACGATCATTTCCATCCTCAAAATGAATGGATCAGGTCTCTTATATAACCCATGTCTTTCTCCGGAACTTAGGAAGTGGGCAGGAGAAACATACATACACAAACATGAAGGTGCGCTACTATACTATACATTCGTTTTGAGGATGGAAATGATCGTCTTATTCTATACCTGCGTATTTCTCTGTGGGCTGGCGATTGGGTGCCTGATAGGCGGGGGCAGGGGATCTAACTGTTGTCTGTCCAGCGCTGTGATTCCCCTTGGTTTGCATACAATTCTGTCAGCGCTAGCCTCACCTATCTGGTTTGTGAGTATCTATAACTCGAGGCAAATTTGTATCGTTACATTGTTGTGTAATGTTCTGTGCATCTACTGTGGGAAATCAGGGTATTTACCCGACCACATATAGTAGCGCACCTTCATGTTTGTGTATGTATGTTTCTCCTGCCCACTTCCTAAGTTCCGGAGAAAGACATGGGTTATATAAGAGACCTGATCCATTCGTTTTGAGGATGGAAATGATCGTCTTATTCTATACCTGCGTATTTCTCTGTGGGCTGGCGATTGGGTGCCTGATAGGCGGGGGCAGGGGATCTAACTGTTGTCTGTCCAGCGCTGTGATTCCCCTTGGTTTGCGTATAAAAGCTTGCATGAGAAGCTCCAGAAAACCCCCACAGGCCAACGTGTTCCGCACTAGGGACGCCGTCTTATCCAAACCACGCGGGAAAGTGTAACGTAGCTTAGAGTTGCCGCCAAGCTGCGCCACAGCCGGAGGGTCCAACGTGGGAAGAGTACACTGAAAAGACTGTGAATGGCCCGCATACCAAGATTGGCGGAACGCGATGTCAAGGTCAGCCGGCCACTTACTTACTTACTTACGCCTGTCACCCCTACCCGGGTATAGGCCGTCGACGAGAGACCTCCAGCAACTCCTGTCCTGTGCTTCTCCTTCGATTCTACTCCAGGTGGTTCCCAGTCTCTTGATGTCTGCTTGGAGGTCTCGACGCCAGGAGTTTCTCGGCCTACCTCTTTTCCTCTTTCCCTGGGGGTTCCATGACAATGCCTGCCTAGTGATACTGGAAGCTGGCTTTCTCAGACTGTGACCGATCCATCCCCATCTTCTTCGCCCAATTTCATTCTCTGCTGTTATCTGCTCTGTTCTCTCCCAGAGTCTGACGTTGCTGATCTTCTCTGGCCAGTGGATTTTCAAAATTCTTCTAAGGCAACTGTTCATGAAGGTCTGTACTCTGTTGACTGTGGTTTTTGTCAATCTCCATGTCTCTGCTCCATATAGGAGAACTGCTTTTACATTGGAGTTGAAAATCCGGACTTTGGTGTGTTGTGACAGCTCTCTGGAACTCCACACTTTTTTCAACTGGAGAAAGGCTGCTCTGGCTTTACCGATTCGTGCTCTGACATCTGCATCAGTGCCGCCTTTTTTGTCTATGATGCTCCCGAGATAGGTGAAGGACTCCACCTCCTCCAACGGGGTGCCAGCAAGCAAGACTGGTTCTTCCCTGGTTGCGTTCAGCCTCATTGTCTTTGTTTTCTGTTTGTGAATGGTGAGGCCCACTTGGGACGAGATGTCAGCAAGCCTCGTGGTCTTGTCCTGCATTTGTTGATGAGTGTGGGACAGTAATGCCAAGTCGTCTGCAAAATCGAGGTCGTCAAGCTGTGTCCACAGTGTCCACTGTATTCCACTTCGTCTGCTCTGTGGTCATCTTCATGACCCAGTCTATGGCCAGTAGGAAGAGGAACGGAGACAGCAGACACCCCTGCCTGACACCAGTTCTGACCTGGAGCTCTCTGGTGAACTGCCCTTCGTGGATCACGCGACATGTCATGCCATCATAGCTGCTCTTGATCAGGCGGACGAGCTTTGTGGGTACACCGTAGTGTCGTAGGAGTTTCCACAGAGTCTCTCGGTCCACGCTGTCAAATGCTTTCTCATAATCCACAAAGTTGACGTACAGCGGGGAGCTCCACTCCAGAGACTGTTCCACGATGATGCGGAGAGTGGCGATCTGGTCTGTACATGATCGGTTCTTCCTGAATCCTGCTTGCTGGTCTCTCAGCTGGGGGTCAACGGAGCTCTTCATTCTCTCTAGGATGATCCTGTTGAAGACCTTTCCTGGTACTGACAGCAAGGTGATTCCTCTGTAGTTGGAACACTTGCTGAGGTCGCCTTTCTTGGGAAGCTTGATTAGGTACCCCTCCTTCCAGTCAGCTGGCATCACCTCCTCTTCCCAGATCTTTCCAAACAGTGGGTACAGCATCTCAACTGTTGTCTCTAGGTCTGCTCTCAGAGACTCCGCTGGGATGCCATCTGGCCCTGCTGCTTTGCCATTCTTCAAAAATGCCACTGCTTTTCTGATCTCTTCCCGGCTGGGTCTGTCACAGCTGATGGGTAGGTCGGTCTCTGCCGGCTGGATGTCGGGGGGGTCGGGTGGGCTAGGTCTGTTCAGTAACTCTTCAAAATACTCGGCCCATCTGTCGAGTTGGTCTGCTCTGTCTGCAATAGGCTTGCCTTCTTTGTCTTTTACTGGTCTTTCTGTATGGCCATACTTACCCGACAATCTTCTGGTAATGTCGTAGAGCTGTTTCATGTTGCCGCTGCCTGCTGCCTTTTCTGCCTCTGCTGCCAGGCTGTCTGTGTAGGCCCTCTTGTCTGCCCTGATACTCCTCTTCACCTCGCGGTTGGCTTCCGAGTATTCCCCCTGTGCCCTTACTTTGGCTGCTCTCGTGCGACTGTTGTTGACCGCTGCTTTCTTCTGCTTCCTCGCTTCTATCTTCTTCAAGGTCTGTGCCGACAGCCAGTCCTTGTGGTGGTGTTTCCTGAACCCTACAGTGTCTTTGCAGGTTGAGTTCAGCGCCTCTCTAACTGCCTTCCACTGCTGCTCTGTGGTGACCGCCTCCTCTTCATTTACTAGCTCCTGTAGCGCTTGAAACCGGTTGGACAGCACCAGTTTGAACTCTTCTCTAACTCCAGTTTCTCTCAGGAGGCCTACATTATAGCGCTGTCTTCTTGTTGTCTCTGTGCGGCTTTTCTTTAGCTTGAGCTTCATTCTTAAGGTAAGCAGATGGTGGTCTGAGGCGACATCTGCTCCCCTCCTCACTCGAACATCTTGAAGGGATCTTCTAAATTTCTTGCTAATGCAGATATGGTCTATTTGGTTCTCTGTTGTATGGTCAGGTGAGACCCAAGTTGCTTTGTGTATTCTTCTGTGTGGGAAGATGCTGCCTCCAATGACAAGTCGGTTTAGAGCACAAAAGTCTGCAAACCTCTCCCCGTTCTCACTCATCTCTGAGCCTAGTCCCTGTCTCCCCATCACCTCTTCGTATCCGGTGTTGTCCTCCCCTATTTTGGCATTAAAATCGCCCATGACGATGGTGATGTCTCGCTCCGCACATTTGTCCACGGCACTCTGGAGTCGGTCATAGAACTCTTGTTTCTCTTCCTCGTCACTGTCATTGGTGGGCGCATAACACTGGATGACGTTCAGCTTGAGCTTTTTCTTGGTTCTAAAGGCTGCTGTTATAATTCTTGGCCCAAGAGGTTCCCAGCCCATCAGCGCTCTCTGTGCCACTGGTGACAGCATGAGTGCTACTCCTTCTGTATGGGGGGCATTCTCCTCTTCATGACCTGAATACAGAACCATCTCCCCACTTAACAGCCTTTTCTGGCCAGACTGCGTCCATCTGGCTTCACTGATGCCTAGCAGGGAAAGGTTGTACTTTTGCATTTCCGCTGCTATCTGGGCGGCCTTGCCGCTCTGGTACATGGTCTTGACGTTCCATGTGCCCATGGTTGTATCCCTGGATAGAGAGAGGCGGCTCGGTCCTGTGGCTTCCGAAGACTTCCGGCTTTCACCACAGGACGTCATAAGTCTTCTAGTAGAAGAACCTTCCTCCTCCAGGAAAGGAATTGCTGTTAGTCTTTTCGTCGGCGTTTTTGTAGCTATTTCCTTTTTTGCAGGGTGGGAAAGCTACCCCCACGCCCAACCCCCTTACTAGGAGGACAGGGGTTTTCTGTCGGGGTCACCTTCCCTTAGACCATGTTGGTTCACGGCACCTTATTTCATTCGGTGCACCCCTCTCACGAGGGACCCCCTATCCACCACCCAGGGGACGCGCCTCAACGCCGTATGGTCCCAGCGCGAGGAGCCGGCCACTTGCGGTCCGCAAAAAAGGAGTATTCTTGTGAATCCGTGTGTAGATGAGCTGAGAAGGAATCTCGCAGATCTTGAAATCCAGGAGGTTGAGGCAGCGACCTGAATCTCTTCTGTTGCCGGTCCGAATCAACAAAGGCGGACACCTTCCATTTGAGCGGGGGGGGGGACGGAGGGCACGCATCCATCGGGAGGGCGGCCACGATAATACGAGCTGCTTCGTTAATGCAAAGAAGTGTTTCCGTGCGCGACGACGAAGGGAGCGGCCGCCAAAGGTGAGTAGATCAGATACCGAATCCTCAGGAAGGAGACTAAGCGTGTCCTCCTCGCTTGTAGGGAGGGAGATCCGGTGGAGGGTTCGTGAGGGAGAAACGGTGCGGAGCCCGTCCGGACGAGAAATTGTAGCCACCGGCGATCGTCATGCCCCTTGAAGATGGCGAAGCGGGTGTAAGGGAAAGGTATGAACGGGAGGGGGGGACCTAGAGGGAACCATGCGCCGTGTACGGGGAGAACGACTGCGATGACGGGAGTGGCGGTCACAGTGAACGTTACCAGCGGAGGTCTGAATACGGGGCCGAGGAGGGGACGGGGACGGGCGACAGAACGGAAGGGGAGGAGCATACCGAGACAAGCTGGAAGCCGAACGGGGGACCGAAGCGGGAGAAGTAGATGAAAGGGAAGATGCTGATGGATGCCGAGGACTGCGGTGATCGGAACGGACAGTAGAACGATGATCCGGACGGTAGTCACGCGACGCGTGAGAGTGTGGAGGAATGGAGGTCAAGTGAGAAAGTTTAACACGGTCATCAAACCGATGACGCCTGGACCTTGATCTCTCGTCTGCCTCCGTAAGGCGGGCACATTGTCGCATAAGCGTCTCTCCGTAAGAATATGCAGGCTTTTTCAAATGAGATCTCTTATGATGATTTTCGGACAATTTACTGCGCGAAGTATGTTGCGGTATGCGTGCCCCCGTAAGGCAAACGCTACGCCCTAAGGCGGACTCCCCATAAGAGTCAGCAGGCGGTGTCCGTTTAGAAATGTTGGGGGATGAGCAAATCTCAAGCGGCCGACAGCTCAGTTGATCCACACGGTCCATGCTAACTCGACTATTTTCGGACAACTTACTGCGCGAAGTATGTCGCGGTATGCGTGCCCCCGTAAGCCAAATGCTGCGCCCTAAGGCGGACTCCCCGTAAGAGTCAGCAGGCGGTGTCCGATTAGAAGTGAGGGAGGATGAGTGAAGCTCAAGCGGCCGACGGCTCAGTGGATCCTCACGGTCCACGCCCACTCGGTTAGTAACAGTGCCAAGTACTGATGTGGGCTCCAGGAAGGACTTGTCACTAGGCGTATGTGGACGCTCGCGCCTGTAAAAACTCCAAAGCTGTGACCATTGCTGCTCGGGCCAGGCGGCGCAGACGGTGCAAGTATGGTCCGAGTTGCAGCCCGTACAAGGAAGGCATAAATCATGGTTATCACACGGCCACTGGAAAGATCCACACTTTTGGCAGGACGCACAAGGGTAATGCAACATTAAACAGAAATAGTAGGCGACCGGGCGCAAGCACTCGGAGGTCGCAAAAACGAGAACGAAGGCTCTGCGTGATCCGACGAAACAAACCAACCAAAACAGGCACCCGGGCCGGGGCCGTCTGAGGGAGGGGCCGAGACCTTACCTCTCCTGTGACGTGGCGACGGGTGGAGGAAGCTCCATAGTCGGAACAGTGAACACCACCGAGAGGAATCTCTTTTTTTTTTTTTTTTTTTTTTTCCCGTTTTCACCAGAACGAAGAAAAACACAGTTCACGCGAAGCACAAGCCTTGAAAAACACACACAGGCACATAAATCCAAGCACACAAGTCTGAAGGAACACAGTAATCCACAAAAATAAGTCCAGTGAAAAACCGTTAGCATCGGTCTGTGGAGCGATAGGCTAACACGTCTGAACTTTGGATCTAAGTAGAAACGACTGATTTGTGATTGGGCCACGTAGTGGGTGCCCAGATAGACTGGTACGGGAGGCTACTCTCAGCCCTAATGAGGGTTCCCCGAGTGCCTCCCGGGTTGTGAAGGAACACAACAAGTTCTTAGGCTAAAATTGGGTAAGTAGTCGACACTTCCAGACAGTAATGTCATCGGTAATGTTTTTGAGGAAACAAAACATTTTTCATAACTCTGCTATGCTCCTGACAGCATGCTTGGATTACAAAAAGGACCCTCTGCAATGATCCTGAGAGGCAGACTAATAAATTTACTTGTTCCGTAGTATTGCAAAAACAATGGCAAACATACCGATAGCATCCCCATCCAGGCGAACAGAGCCGGTGAAGATTCTGTCCACAGCCACAACCACACTCTGGGAACTTGTCTCTCCAACCGTCTCATGGAAGTTAGCCAGTCGCTGTCGGTCCATTCCACTAAGCCCACCTCGAGCTATCACTGCAACCACAAAAATTGACTGTGGCTGTCAGTAGCGTTTTTTTTCATTGAGATGATTCTTGCAGTAATCACCCTGACAAAAAGCACAACTAACAGCCAGCTGACGTACACCATTTTTCTGCACGAGGATCTATGCCTTGTGCAGTTGGGTGGTATTCAAATTTTCTCGGCAATAAACTAGTTAAGGTATAGAAGCATCTGTTCCCCAGAACCTCTCCAAACAAACAACTCAGGCTCCTAATGGCATACCACACTGTGTTGCACCAAACTTGTTATAAACAAACTCACCTTCAGGGTCAAAGGCCTCTATGGGGTGGACAGCGTGCTGGTCCTTGCCAGATATTTGTTTGGGTTTCACCCCTGTCCCTATTAACTGAGCCAGCTCCAACTGAGAGATACACCTCAAGATCTGCACAGAGAATGGGAAACTCATTCAGTCTGATACATCTGCAATGAGCCACATATTCTCATAAACTTACCTCCACTGGCAAGAGCTATAGATTCTCATGCGCCAGACTGCAGGGGCTCATGAGAATCTATAGCTCTTGCCAGCAGAGGTAAGTTCGCCCTGTAGACTGCAGGGGCTCATGAGAATCTATAGCTCTTGCCAGCAGAGGTAAGTTCGCCCTGTAGACTGCAGGGACTCATGAGAATCTATAGCTCTGGCCAGCAGAGGTAAGTTCGCCCTGCAGACTGCAGGTGTTCATGAGAATCTATGGCTCTTGCCAGCGGAGGTAAGTTCCATCTGCATCATGCTATTCTGGCATCACTCTCTTGTTCGATGCATCTCTTGAAATTTGATAATCTATCCTTGCCTCTTTGAATTCTAAGCAAGAATCATTGAAGCTTCAAGTAATGCTTAAGTCATGTCACTTGGTGTATGCTGTTCTGACATAAAATTTACAGACCAGCTCACACACCTCAACCCTTCAGCTGTTTTAGTGCTTCTTATCAACATGATTCCTGCAAAAATCACCTTGACAAAAACACTGTCAACAGTCAAAGGGTAGACAAGCACATATGTGACTGGGCTGTAAGATCCCAAATCACAGACTAGAGCACAATCATCCACCAATTAGTGTGTGACTTACCTCCAACCAAGATCCACCCAGGTAGTTTCCATCTGTATGAGCGACTGAAATGAGTGTCTTGATGGTGTCAATGTTCTTCAGCTTCATCTCTGTGATGGGCGTTGCGCAGGTCAACAGCGTGAATCGTGCCAGGGCCTGCACGTACGCATCTCTCTCCAGCTGCACACCAAAGGATATGTATAATAGTAAGGTGTGCAGAGGTACACTTGAGGGAGATTTTCAGGTGCAAAAAAATCTGTAGAAAATTATGTTAAAATTGTAGAATTTGACAGGTCTCCATTAGGTAATATAAGTTACTGGTAGCAAGGGTTTGCTACACAGACCCTTGTAGGCCGTAGGCTTGAGGGGTACAATGTTTCCTTTGACCTCCCGACGGCCTGCAAGTGTCCATGCTGCAAGCCCCTGCTACCAAGAACATATTTGTTTCCATTTCTCCGCTATTTTCATAAAAGAAATCAAGAAGAAATCTTCCAATCTGGATCACGCCAGATATGACTGACGTCAAAGGAATATACATTTATACATAATAGATATAACATAAAAATTTACATGACATTGCCGTCCCCAGGAGTCTGCCTGTTGTTTCAAACAACACTAAGAGGGCGACAAAAAGTCCGCCATTAGTCGCTACAAGGGTTTTTGTAGCTCGGTCATGTGGTACAGTCTGCACTAAAGGGACTGGTCATGTGACGTAGGGATGAAAACAATATAATTTATACCATCTTAACCTGTTTAGTGCTGAGAAAATTTAAACATCACACAACTGCAAGAGGTACAGATCCTCATGAGCCCCCCCACAGTTGTGGGGGCTCAGGAGAATCTACGCATCTTGCTGACACCACTATGAATCCATGTTCACATGACGGCTTTACCGCGCCAGTCTGGCCGTTGCCATACATTTCAGGTATTTTTGACGTTTTGGGCTCTGATATGCTGACTGTTGGCCATGTTCAGCAGGTGGCCGTCAAATCAAGGTGTTTTACAGAGTAAACATTGTCCGTGCAACGCGAATGTGACCTTAAATGCCAGGCGACTGTAAAACTCAGTGACCATTCAAAGGAGGTTCTACTGCACTTACTTCCAAGAGGAAATGTTAAAAATGCAATCATTAAATCCAACCCAATTCAGTCAAAACCCACCTCCATATGGAAGATACAAGCAATGCGAATGGCACAGCGGATTCCATCCAGACACAAGGCAGCAATATCCTGGTCATCACAGTCTTGCAGTCCCACACTGAACGCAGCCAGAAAGGGCGTCCATGCCATCTGAACACATGAGCAAAATGCCACAAAAATGGTGATTTTAACAACTTAACCCATTTAGCCATGATGCCTACAGCTGGAGAAGGATTGCCCATGATAATTCAAGGGTAACACCAGATTAGCTTGCCAAGCTAATCTAGCACTACCCTTGAATTATTATGGTCAATCCATCTCCTGAAATTGGTACAGTTGCTAGGTAACACATCCAAAATGTGGGAAATGCGACCATAGGGCTAAATGGGTTAAATTTATTGACATAGAATTTTAATGTTAATCCAGGACAATAAGTGGTTCGTTCCTACAGTTTGATGCCTGAAGGTGCAATGCTGATCAGGCATGATCCCTTTGAAATATGGTGGAGCCAGATTGCTATCAAATGGTAGTTGGAAGGGACGCCTCTACAAATTTTACTCCATATTCGATGCATCAAAATACAATAACAGAATCACATTGTTGTTTTACATCAAAACAAATCACTGACATTCTGTGTCAAAACAAAGTACAGTATTGATTGCACAGCATGTTCTTTCCTCTCAAACTTCACAATAACATAAAGCATAAGGGTGTACTTCTTACTGACAAATGACACTTTTCACTCACCTTGAACATTGGTCGCACATGCTCAAGGTGTGTGGCGGAGGTAAAGTAGGAACGAACGTGGGAAACGGACTCCATGAGGACTTTGGCCGTCTGAGCCATGGTTTCCATCTCCACGTTGTACAGCAAACGTCGCTGTTTGTTGCTGGTGATGTCCTCTGGAACACACAGCAAACCATCAACGGACATTGCTATACAACTGTTGCCACATGCGGTGGTGTGGTGTTATCTGTGGACTGGCAACAGCGGAACATTTATTCAATTCTGCCCTGATACTACAATAATACATGGATAGAGCATGATAGTACCCAGGTAAGCCCTGACACACTACAGCTGGAAGTGGACTGTGCGTGATAGTTTAAGGGTGATGCCAGAATAGCTTGGACAACACCCTTGAACAATCATGGTCATCATCATCATCATCATCAGTCCCTTGCACGATATGGGCGTTGGGGGGACTGAAAGGCAGCAGCAACAGACAGTGCTCTCCACCGAGTTCTATTTTGGACGGTGGCAAGCAAGTCTGACATCTCGAGTTCGGTCCATTCTTTTATGTTTGCGACCCAACTCTTTCTCTGACGACCTTGCCGGCGACTTCCTTCGAGAGTGCCTTGGAGGATAGTCTTGGACAGGGTGTTGTGTCGGGTCACGTGGCCAAACCAAGCAAGCTTGCGCCATTTCACGGTTGCCAGAAGGGGTTCATGTGGGCCCACCAGGGAAGTGACGATGCTCCGTACATATTCGTTGGTCTTGTGCTCGCGGTACGAGATGCGGAGCAACTTCCTCAGGCACCTGTTCTCAAAGGCCTGGATTTTCTTTTCTGAGTCTGCAAGCAGTGTCCAAGTCTCACAGCCGTAGAGTAGAATAGACACTACGAGGGACTTGTAAAGCCTGTACTTGATGGTGAAGCTGATGGAGTTACTTCGCCAGATCCTGTCCAGCCTGGCCATTGCGGATGTTGCTGTACCTATCCTGATACGGATCTCTGCTATGCAACTACCGTCTTTGGACAAGGTGGCTCCCAAGTACTTGAAGCTATTGACCTCTTCTAGCTTCTGGCAGTTCATGTGGATGTTGCTGCTGCTGTCGCTTGTGGTGTTGATCATCACTTTGCTTTTATGCGTACTGATCTCCATGCCATAAGATCCTGCGCTACTTGAAAGTTCGTCAGGTTTTGAAGCTCACTATTGCTGCCTGCCATGAGGTCAATGTCGTCTGCGAATCGAAGATTGCACAGGGATCTGCCACCAATAGAGATTGAAGTATGGTGGTCGTGGAGGGTTTCCTGCATGATCTTCTCCAGGAATATGTTGAAAAGGACAGGAGAGAGCAGGCATCCTTGACGGACACCAATCGTCGTCCTGAAGAACTCGCCTGACTGATTGTTAAGTAGAACCACGCTGCAGGCGTTCTTGTAAAGGGCTTCTATCATTTGGATCAGTCCCTCCTCTATGTTGAACAATCTCATGACTTGCCAGAGTCCGTCGTGCCAGACGCGATCAAATGCTTTCCTGAAATCAATGAAGTTGTGGTAGAGTTCGCGCTGATGCTGCAGATGTTTCTCGATCAGGACGCGGCAGTTGAAAATCTGCTCTACAGTGCTTCTTCCAACTCTGAAGCCAGCCTGTTCTTCTGCCAGCAGTTCCTCGGCGAAAGTTTTGAGGCGGTTGAGAATGATTTTAAGCATTACTTTGCTAGAGTGACTTATCAGACTGATAGTTCTGTAGTTCTGGCGCTGTTTCAGGTTTCCTTTCTTGGGGAGCGGGATCACTAGAGACTGTGTCCATTCTACTGGCCATTTTTTTTGCTCCCAGATCTTTTGACAGAGTATAGTGAGGACCTTCGTTGTTACTTCTCCTCCATGTTTCAACAGTTCAGCAGGTGCGTTGTCTACACCTAGAGACTTTCCTCCCTTCAGGCTGCGTACGGCTGCTTCCACCTCTTCAGCTAACACTGGCAGGTCTTCAGCCTTCCTGGCCCCAGCCTGGTTGTTTTGGAGGATGCTGGTGTCTGGCTCAGCCAAGTCTTGGCAGTACTCAGTCCATCTGTTTAGTACAGCAGTGTTTTCCGTAAGGAGTTGGCCGCTGCCGTCTTCGATGACTGGCTGTTCGCTGTTGAGTCTTGGTGAGGGTCCTTAGCGTTTCATAAGCCTTCTTGCTGTTGCCATTTGCCATGCCCTCTTCCATGCTACGACACTGGTCTTCAATCCAATCTTCTTTGGCTTCTTTCATCCTCTTCCTGATCTTCTTGTTGACAAGTCTGTACTTGTTTGCTGATGTGAGGTCTTGGCCCCTCTTTTTCTTCCAGGCTCTCCTCTCATCACAGAGATCGACGATGTCATCGGTGACCCAATCATGGTCAGTCTGTCCTGAATGAGGCGCCAAGCTATTCTGGCACCCCACTGTGAGATGGCCTTAGTTGCTTGCTTGGCATTAAGCCCAAATAACCAATCAGTTAACTATTCTGGCCCCATGCTTAAAACTATCATGGTCGATGTGTCCTGAAATATAATGTAGTCTCCAGAGGACAACTCCCAAAACCTGTGACTTTTGAACCTTGGAACTCAGTGTGTTATGCAGGTATATCTCAATTCTTACTTATGCCACTGAGGCCTGACAACAGGCTGCTTTGACGCATTGCCGCACAAATAGGCTTAAGAAATTTGAAAGATGCAGGGGAAAATGAACTTGAAAGACAAGAAAGGCAAAGCCCTTATGGCTCACGTGTATGACCGATCTACACGTGTCTGACAATAAGTAAAAGGATGGCTTCTGCACTAACAAAATCTGTTTTCTCAAAATTTAATTAGTTTTCACACATCTGTGAAACCCCCGTACCCCTTGACCTTTGCGATGAATGGACTAAATTAGGATACATAGGAAGGTCTTACTTTTGTGCCAAATTTGATTGAAAAGTTTGCAAAAATGTTGATAATAACTACAATTATTGGCATTTTATACACATTTGTCGACCTCTTGTGACCCTTGACTTTTTCCGAGGGGTCATCCAAATTAGTATGCATAGATAGGTCTTACCATCAGGTATCTCTGTAGCAAGTTTGGGTTTGAAGTTGCGAATAGTAATTGAGAAAAAAATGAATTTTTCTCTAAAATGAATTTTTTAAAATGCATTTAAAAAAAAACAACTTACCGATGGCATTACTATATGGAACACACTCTATAGCCTATTGATTTCAGCCTAAGCAAAGTTGTGTCCCCTGCACAACTGGGGAGGAGCCACCGAGGATCCATGCCTAGGAGCCCCGGGTGGCCTCCCCTTACCACCCTATCCGGTCACATGTTGGGCGAAAGCCCACCAGTTTCACACTTAGCCAAAAGTGGCAAGCGGGGCAGGATAGAGGGCTCTCCGAGTAATGCCATCGGTAAGTATTTTTCCAAAAAATACATTTTAGAGAAAAAATTCATTTGTTTTCTCAAAATACATTACCGATGGCATTACTGTGATTATGGAAGAATAGCGAAGATGAGGCGGGTGCCGCCCTGTACCCCCCTGCAAACCCCCCCCCCCCCCCGTGCAGGCCACCAACAAAGCACTCCCGACGATTTTAGCTAAGAAGTACCTATGGCGCCTGAGGCGCGCAGAGGGAGTGCTGGGCCGCGGAGATGTCGCCCACCAGGGCCAGGGAGTCACACTGGCTGGATAGGTCGCGGAGGTAGAAGCGGGCGAAGGTGGAGTTGGCACGCCAGCCTACCGCCGCCACAATGTCCTTAACGGAACAGTTGCGGTCAAAGGCCACGCTGTTGGCTACTGCTTGCACTTCATGCGCCCGGATATGCAGCCGTCTATCCCCGTCCGGGGAGAGGTCTTGGTAGGCCGACCGAATCACCCCCTGCAGCCAGGACGAAACCGTCTGGGCTGAGATATCAGGCCTGCCTGGTGAAAGTGGTAGGAAAAGGCGGGAGCACCCCCTGGCGGTGCGGCTTTGAGCGATGCAGGTAAATCTTCAGCGCCCGGACCGGGTCCTGGTGTCACGACCCACGGGATTGATCCGTCCCCCCTGAGCGGATGTACGGTCAACATCTGGGGCGCAGCCGAGGGAGGCCGGTTCTTGGCCAGAAAGGCTGGGTCGGTCAGCAGCTGAGCCAACCCATCAGATCGAAACTGCAAACAAGCGGGGCGTACTGAGAGCGCATGTAGCTCACTCACGCGGGACGCCGTGGCGAGGGCCAGGAGGAAACACGTTTTCCGGGTCAAGTCGGCGAACCGCGCCAAGTGCAGGGGTTTGAAGCAGTCCGAGTTTAGCCATGTCAGTACCCAGGCGAGATCCCACCGAGGGATGAGCGAACAGGAAACTGGACGACAGAGCTCAAAATGAGCCAGCAGGTCTGAAAGATCTTTGCAAGCGCCCGGATCAGGGCGGCCCAGGTGGCGGTAAGTGTCCGCAATCATGGCACGGTAACCCTTGATGGTAATTGGCGCTAAGCTCTGATCGTCGAAGAGCCACAGGAAGAATTCCGCCAGTTGGTGGGTAATCAGATCCATGGGGGGGAGCCGCTGGGCAGCGCACCAGGACTGGAAGACCCTCCACTTGCCTTCGTAGACCTTCCTGGTAGACAGTCTGCGGGCTGCCGCAATCGCCACCACTGCCGCACCCGAGAAACCTCTATCGGTGAGGGCTTGCCGGACAACCTCCAAGCGTGTAGGAGGCGGCGCTCTGGGCACGGGTGGAAGTGTCAGGGCTGCTTGAGCATCGAGGGCGGGGTGGGGAGCTCCAGGGGCAGGTCCGTCACTAGCGCGAGGAGGTCCGTGGTCCAGCTCTTGGTCCAACTGAAGGGGGCCACCAGCAGGAGAACCGCGGAGCATCCCTGAAGTTTCCGCAGGATCTTTGGCACCAGTACGGATGGGGGGTAGGCGTAAGCAATCAACCCGTCCCAAGGAATGGAGAGCGCGTCTACCGTCCAGGCGAGTGGGTCTGGAACGGGCGAGACAAAAAGTGGCAGCTGGTTGTTTAACCCGGTGGCAAAAAGGTCGACTAGCAGCGTCTCCCATCACGAGCAGATCAGGCGAAAGATGTCTGGGCGCAGGGACCACTTCGTGTGGAGAAGCTGGCCGCGATGGGACAGGGCGTCTGCGAGTACATTCAGGTGGCCTGGGATGTGGCGGGCCTGAAGAGCAATGTCCCGGTCCCTGCACCAGAGCAGGAGATGGTAAAGGAGGATGCACAGCGAAGACAAGCGAGTGCCCCCTTGGTTCTGTATGTAGGCCACCACTGTCGTGTTGTCCGAGAGTACAAGGACCTCCTGGTGAGTCAGCGTCTCTTGCCAGGTGTCGAGGGCCAACCACACCATCTTCAATTTCAGCCAGTTGATGTGTTTGTCCACAAGTTCCCAGGGCCAAAGGCCCAAGGCCGAGACAAAGTCCGTTAACAGGTGAGCGCCCCACCCCGACTGGCTCGCATCGGTGCAGATGGACCATAAGGGCGGAGGGGAGTGCAGGGGCACGCCCGTCGCCAGCCACAAAAGGTCCGCCCACCTCTAGAGGTGGGGACGGACCAGCGGAAGAACGGGAGAACCGGATCCGTCAGAGCGCCAGAGGAGGGGCGCCAGTGTAGGAGAAGGTGAAGCTGTAGCGGGTGGGCATAGAGCCTGCCGAGGGGTAACAGATCCGCTGCCGCGCTGAGCAGTCCCAGAAGCTGAAGCCAGACCCTGGCCGGGAAGGAGACCCCTAACTCCATCTGACGAGCAAGCTCGGCGATCTTCTGCCATCGCGCCACCAGAAGGCGGACCAGGTTGAGGTCGGTCAGGAATTCATTCCCAAGTGTTTGAACCGGCGCGAAGCGGTGACATCCGACTTGCCCAGATTGACTATAAACCCGAGCTGGCAAAGGAGAGAGAGAAGCTCGTCTCTGTCCTCTTCCAGGGCCGTGAAGATCTGGGTGCGCAGCAGCAGGTCGTCCAGATAATTGGAGGCCGGACTCACGGATCGCTGTCGGAAGCTGGCCATCACTGCGTCAAGGAGCCTTGTGAAAACACAGGGACTGATGTTGAGGCCGAAGGGGAGGGCTCGGAACTGGTACATGACCCCGCGAAAGGCAAAGCGTAGATAACGGCAGCAGGACGGGTGAATGGGCACATGCAGATAAGCGTCCGACAGGTCGAGGCAGATAGCGAAGTCCATCCACCGGACAGCTGCGCGAAGAACCCTGGCCGTCTCCATCCGAAAGTGAGGCGCAGAAATGTACTTGTTTAGCGCCGACAGGTCGATGACCGGGCACCACTTGCCGCCTGGCTTGGGGGACGACGAAGAGATGGCTGTAAAATGCCGGAGAGTCGTGGCGGGAGACTACCTCTGTCGCCGCCTTGCTGAGCAAGGCACCCACCTCTCCGCGAAGAGCGTCTGCCTTGACCAGGTCGTCCGGAGACCGGGTCCAAATGGGGGACCTGCGCAGTGGCGGAGGGAACTGGAAAGATAACTGCAGGCCTGTGGAAACGGTCGAGAGGATCCATGGGTCGTCCGGGAACAGCGAGCGCCAGGTGTCGCTTTGGAGGGCCAGCCGCCCACTGACTGGGGACCCGAGGACTGTCGGCTGGAGCAGAGGGGAGGGCAAGTCAGCAGGCCCGACCGCACCCCAACTTGCGGGCGCCACAGGACCAGGAGGGGAGAGCGGTAGGGAAGGACTGCTGTGGACCCCGAGTAGGGCAAGCTCTACCGCATGAGCCACCGGTGGGATGAGTGAAGGGCCTGGAAGCAGGGTTGATAGTCATTACTTTTTTTCTTTAATGAAATAACTTTTCTTTAATTCTGGTAAAAGGTTAAAGAAATAAATTTTCTTTACTTTTTTTTTTAAATTAAAGAAATAAATTTTCTTTAATTTTTCTTTTTAATGAAATAAATTTGCGTTAAATACATGAATGATCATTTATTGCTCAGCTCAGACAAAAAAAGTGGCATGCAGTTGAAAAGTGACACGCCACCAGATTTCCTCCTCTACCCACTATCTAAAACACTATCTGGCCAGATACATGCAGTAGTTATGAGAAGGGGGAAGAAAGAAAAAAAACTCGGAAAACTGCACAGCGCAAGAAAAAGTCATGCGGCTAAAAATGGAACAATTCAGGCTTGTTTGATCTTATTTCGCGCTGCTGACAAATCCACTCATCTGCAAGAGCCATAGATCCTCAAGAACCCCAGCAGTCTTGGTGGGTTAATGACGATCTATGCCTACTACAATTAAAAATGTATGCATGCACCCGTTCAGGTTTTCACCTGTGCTGTCCAATCGTTGCTGTACCATCTGCCTTCTCACTCCTGAAACGAAAACCACCCAAATGCAAGAGGCATAGATCCTCATGAGCCCCCGCAACTGCGGGGGCTCATGAGGATCTATGCCTCTCGCTAGGATAATCTGCGCTCATGTTTCGCTCAAGCAAAGTGGATCTCTTAAGTTTTTCACCTGTCCAATCGTTGCTGTACCATCTGACTTTTTACTCCTGAAACGCAAACCACCAAACTGAAAGAGGCATAGATCCTCATGAGCTTCCGCAACTGCGGGGGCTTGTGAGGATCAATGCCTCTTGCTGGGATAATCTACGCTCGTGATTTTCTCAAGCAACGGGGCTCCGTTAAGTTTTTCAACTGTCCAATCTTTGCTGTACGAGTGCCATCTGCCTTCTCACTCCTGAAACGAAAACCACCCAACTGAAAGAGGCATAGATCCTCATGAGCCCCCGCAACTGCAGGGGGCTCATGAGGATCTATGCCTCTTCCTGGGTTAATCTACGCTCATGATTTTCTCAAGCAAAGGGGATCCGTTAAGTTTTTCACCCAGAGGCATAGATCCTCCAAACCGCCTCAAACCGGCTGCAACTGGGTCAAACCGGCTTTGTGCATAGGCACCTGTTTATTCGTGGCGGAAAAACGAACTGCAGTAACAAAATTTTTAACGAAAAAAAATCGATAATCGTTACTTTTATTTTTTAATTCGTTGAATTTTCTTTAACTTTTTAAAAACATTAACGCGTTAAATTTTCTTTAACCAAAAATTTAATTTGTTAAATCGTTACATCGTTAAATCTTCCGACCCTGCCTGGAAGACCGCAGGGTGCGAACCACTGCCACGCGGGAAGCACGAAAGCGGGACAAGGAGGGGGCGGCGTCTGGTCGGGGCCACAGATCCTTGGACGCCTCCTTGACAGACTGCCAAGTATCCCCAAAAGCTGAGAACCTCCGAGTGGGGCTTGACGGAGCTGAGACTTCACGGCTTTGGGAAGATCCGAGCAGAGGCGTAGGAGGGAGTCCCGATGCCAGAGGTCAAAGTTGGCGGCCGCCGCCATGGAGTTAGTGGACGAGTGGTAGGCGGCCCGGTTAGCAGCCACAAGAATGGAATGGAAGTCACGGAGCGGGGACGAAGCCGCCAGGTCCCAAGTGTCCTCCAAACCACACAGCACCGCTTGCGTTGCCAGCTCCAAGAAACCGGAACAGGCCAGGGAATTCCGGACTAGTGTCGCAATCTTGTCCAGAGGGCGAGGCCAAGCGGTCTGGATCGTCCTGCGACCCCCCGCCTGAGGGACGGCTGCCGAATCCAGGGTGGGAAGAGGAAGGGAGAAGGCTTGGGAGTGTCCTGTGTACCAACCCTGGCGAAAGCTCATGTTGATACCGGCGGGCCACCGAGAGTCCATGAAGAAGCTGTTGTCGCTGAAGCTGTCCTGGCGAAGCTACGTAGAAAAAGCTTCCGCAAGATACCGGAAGCCGGCCGGCTGAGTGAGTGACTTGTGACGCTTGGAAGGTCTCTGCGCATCCACCATGGTGGAAGCTTGCCTCTTCACGGGGGTGACGGCAGGCAGAAGTCAGGCGGGAGGAAGGTTGAGATAAGGCAGGCCGCCTCTTTGAGGGAACGGACAGTCTGAGAGCCAAGCGTAAGCCCGTCAGCCAGGGAGGAAACTGAAGAAGCCGCCAAAGGGGGGAGGGGTGGGGGGCGGAACTGGAGGGAGAGTCCCGAAGGAAAACAGCTGAAGCGGAGTCCCCTGGATGCAAGCCGAGGGTGTCGGGGGTCGAGGTTCATAGATCGCCTGTCGTGCGGTGCCAAAAGGAGGGGCGACCGACTCCGCGAGCGCGGGCCAGCTGAAAGCGACGGGCTGCGATGCGAGCGAGGGACAGGCGGAGCTGCATGCACAGCCTGCAAAGAAGGGCGTCACGGGGAATGAAGGACCGAGGTAGAATGATGGCCGGAGGCAAGGAAGAGCTCCGGAAGCTCCCTAGGGGGGCTAACTGGGTTGTCTACGACGCGTGGTCGATGAGGGGATCACGGGCGCAGGGGACCGTGCTCCGACCGAACGAAGGGAGGCGGCAGCAGATCCCCGGCTCGCCGACCCCGCTCTGGAGACCCTGAGCGGGGGGCGGGGAGAGCTTAGCAAAATCCCGTCGGATCCGATCCTGAGAAGTCAAAACTAAGTCCCGCCGGGCCCGCCCGGAAGAACCGGAATGGGGGAGGGACGTAAGAGTGGCTCGCCGGGCCCGCTCGGGAGATTCAAAGTGGGGGGGGCATAGAAGGTGCTCGTGGGCCACGCTCAGACGGATCGGAGCATGGGGGGAGTGTAACTAAGTCTCGCGGGGCCCGCCCAGAAGAACCGGAGCAGGGGGGGGGACATAAGTGGGGCTCGCCGGGCCCGCTCGGAAGCAGCGGAGCGCGGGGTGGGGGGGGGGGGGGGAGCAAAACTGGGGCTCACGGGCCACGCTCAGACGAATCAGAGCGTGGGGGGAGCGTGCAAGAGTTCCGCCGGGCCCACCGAGAAGAACCAGAGCGGGGAGGGGGGGGGGGGGGGACTTACGTTATGCTCGCGAGGCCCGCTCGGATGGATTGAACAGGGAGGGCAGCAAGTCTACAGCTGTGGTCAGATGGGACGGAGGTCCACAGGGGTGGAGGGGAACGGAAGGAGATCAGGAGCCCCTCGGAGATGGTGGAGAGGATCCACGGGTCATCAGGAAGCAGCGACCGCCATACGTCACTGTGGAAAGCAAGCCTCCCACCGACAGGAGACCCGGGAGCGGTCCGGCGGGGGCGGAGAGGGGACGTAGTCAGCGGGCCCCGCCCCGCCCGGCCCCGCCCAGGGCGTCGGGCGGGCTTGGGCCAGGCGGGGGCGGGGTTGGGGAGCGGGCGCGAGGGGGCAGACGGCCGCGCCTGGTGAGTGGGCGAGAGGCGGGTCTGACGATCCGCAGAGCGCGACCCACGGCCTTGTGGGCTGCATGTTTCAAGGACACACGGTAACTCCACTCAAAGTCCAAGGGCGGCACAACCGGCCGAACCACACAGTCAGTAAATCCAGATGAGAAAATAATCCAAGGCACAACCAGAGCACCACCAAACACAGCCGGATACAACGGCTAGAACGAATCCAAAGTACGAATCCAAAGTACAAATCAAAGTACGAATCCAAGGTACAACCGGCACACAACCATACACAGCCGTGAACACCAGTAGGCTAGAACACAACCATACTCTGTAAGCTAAGAGAACAGACTGGCAGGAAAGGGCCCACTGGGCACGTGACCGGATGGGGAGGGACGGAAGGCTACTCAGGGTACTGGGTTACGGCACCCTTAGGTTGCCTCCCCTGTCGTGTAGTACACAACATATTTTGGGGCTGAAATTATTTAAGCTAAGAGGATATTCCTATTAGTAATGTCATCGGTAATGTTTTTGAGAAAACAAACATCGTTTGTCAAAATGGCGCTTTTGGACCTATTTCTTGAGCTCTTGTGACCCTTGACCTTCAAAGGGATCAACCAAATTAGTATGCATAGAAAGGTCTTACCATCAGGTATTTTTGTACCAAGTTTGGGTTTGAACATGTGAATAGGATTTGAGAAAAAACATCTTTTGTAAAAATATGTCTATTTTGGACCAATTTCCTGAGCTCTTGTGATCCTTGACCTTTCCAAGGGATCAACCAAATTAGTGTGCATATAAAGGTCTTACCATCTGGTATCTTTGTACCAAGTTTGGGTTTGAACTTGAAGTTGTGAGTAGTATTTGAGAAAAAATAAATTATGTCCCAAAATAGCTATTTTTGATATATTTCCTGATCCCTGTGACCTTGACCTTTGTTAGAGATCAATGAAATTGGTATGTTTAGAAAGGTCTTGCTGCAAAGTATCTTTGGCCCAAGTTTGAAGACTGTAGCTTGAATAGTCTCCGAGAAAATGCCAACGTTAAAGTTTACCACGGACGACGGCGGACGGACGACCACTGGCCCAGAACATACTCACTTTTGCTTCGCACGAGAGCCAAAAATGATCCCTACTTCGGATTGAAATTACAGTATTGTGTGTGATAACTTGCATTCATTCTGTCAGGTTTTTCAAGTGCATAACTGTACAGTATCTGTGGCTGCATCATGCACCAGGGAGTAAACCCCTTTATTGCCGAGGTAGGCCGATTCTGTTTCTGAACATTCAACACACATGAGTCCCCACTGTGCAAGGAACATGGATACAACGAGGTGTCTGCTACAGGCATAGATCTTCATGAGCTGCAGCTGTGCAAGGGATATGGATACAAATAAGGTGTCAGCGAGATGCATAGATCCTCATGAATTGCAGGGGCTCAGGAGGATCTATGTCTCTTGCTGCTGGATTTAACTGGATTCAGCCCGAAGAACGTATTTCCCAAATTTTGGAGGCGTCATCCAACGAGTATGCACCTGTTGCAGGAGATGGATTGACCATGATAATTCAAGGGCAGTGCCAGATTAGCTTGGCGCCAACAGGCGCCAAGCTAATCTGGCACTACCCTTGAATTATCATGGTTGACCCATCTCCTGCTGAAGTGCGTCAGGGCTGAATGGGTTAAAAGTGAGCAGGTTGACGTACTTGCTGAAGTGTTGGGCTTGTTGTGCCAAGAGCCAGGTTTCATCTTGATCTCATTGCCGGCAATCTCGTCATAGATGGCTGACAAATATTCCACCGGTAAGTCCTTGCTGTCGTTGATCCCTCGGTTCATGCGAATGTACTGCTCTTTCGTCATCTTGGAACCTTGTTTCACCTGAATAGACACATGGCAGCACGTTTGTTAACCCCTTTGGGCATGCAGCAGGTGGTGCTGTATACAGTACAGGTGGCCATGTACGCAAGGGAGTAACTCTCACCATTTCTGTCTCGATGAAATTGGGACGGGGTTCTCTAAGACTTAATAATTGAGGATGAACAATGACAGTATAAAGATAGTGCCGGACTAGATTTGTGCCAGCAAAGATGCCAAGCTTATCAGGCACCACCTTAAAACTATGATGGTCTGACAGCCAACTCTAGTTGTTGTATTTTCTGTGTGCTGGTCCATGATTTGTATCCTATGTCTTTAAGCCGTAAGCTAAAAAAAATCAAACAACATCTCACATAAATGCTTGTCTGTTGCAGAAAATTGGAATAAATATTCCAATACAAATAAACATATACTGTAGATACACTGAGTTTAAGGTTTTTAAAACACATAACCTGTTAAAAGTATTTAAAAAACCCACAAAAAACAATTAATAACACAGAGAGGGAGATAGAGAAAAAGAGAGACAAACACATTACCTGTGGACTGTGCAGATCTGTAGTCAACATAATGATGGAGAAAGCCAAAACATAGGCTGTGTCTGCACTGGCATAGAGCTCCGTGCTGGGGGAAAAAAAAAGATTAATTAATAAGCATACAATAACTTAAAAAAGGAAAACCACACTTTATTCAAAACCATTACAATCTTTTATACACATTTCTGGACAAGAAAACAACAGTTGTTCTTTTTTTGCCAGTTTTGGGCCTGAAATGCATTGCATTTCTGTTTGTGATTTAAACAAATATAGCGCTTGATCAGCTTGGTGCTTCTCCTGGTGCCAAGCAAATAAGGCACTACTCTCGACTGATCATGGCTGACATGTTCTTTTTCATTTCTGCAAACGAAAGAACAGAACAAGAATGGCAAAGCCCTTAAGGCTCACATGCATGAACAATCCAGTTCTAATGTAAGGGTTGGCGTTTGTCCTTGTGATGTTTTCCGAAAATGTATGCATTTTTCACTTTTGTCAATCTCCTTGTCATGACCCTTGACCTTTGAGAGTAGTGAACTAAAAATAGTATGCATAGAAAGGTCTTATCAGCTACCTTTCTGCCAAATTCAGTTGAAAAGATTTGCAAAAGTGCTGATAAAAGCTAAAATAATAATTTTTTCACTTCTTTTGCTGACCCTATTATGACCTTTCCTAGGGTTCATCCAAATTAGAAAGCACACAAAGGTCTTACCATAAGGTATGTCTGAACCAAGTTTGGGTTTGAAGTTGTAAATAGTATTTGAGAAATTTTTGTGTGCATCTAGAAAGTTATTTGTTACTTATTTCTTGATCTCTTGTGAGTAATGTGACCCTTTACCTTTCTGAAGGGTCATCCAAATTAGTATGCACAGGAAGGTCTTACCATCAGGTATCTCTGCACCAAGTTTAGGTGTGAAGTTGTGAATATCTTTATGTTCCTTTCGTTCCACATAAAAATTTCTATGCTACAAAGGACGACACAACACGCACATAGATTGAAAAATGCCACATTTAATTTTGTGTTGCTACTTAAAAGAAAAATTAAAAATACTGTTACAACAGCACATTGTCATATGTACCCAAAAATGTCATATGCATCCCCCAAAAATGTTACCTAAACCAATAGCGAAGAAACATTTAATCCTTGCAAATCCCCGGAAAAGGGGGGTACCAATCAAATGAGTGTGGGAGCTGCCCCCCCAACCCCCCACCCCCCTTTTTCCCTGTAAAAGAAAATAGGACAGAGGTAGTATGGGGATGGGGGCGGGAAGAAAGTCAAACAATTTGCTGCCGTCGATCCGTTATGCTTCCTGCTGTCAAAGACAAAGGCGGTAATGAGTGCAGTGCCACTGCGCACCCTTAATACCAAAGTCGTACTGACAGTAGTTTCCTGACTGGTTAGTTTCCATTGCCCCTAGAGGGGGGCCTCCTCACTTGGATCGTCTGCTACTCAACAGACAGCTTCGAAGTGTTGCCCTGTTTAAATTTAGTAAGTGTCGCCCTTGTATCATAAAATAGATTTATGTTCCTTTTGTTCCACATAAAAATTTCTATGCTACAAAGGACGACACAACACGCACATAGATTGAAAAATGCCACATTTAATTTTGTGTTGCTTAAAAATACTGTTACAACAGCACATTGTCATATGTACCCAAAAATGTCATATGCATCCCCCCAAAATGTTACCTAAACCAATAGCGAAGAAACATTTAATCCATGCAAATCCCCGGAAAAGAGGGGTACCAATCAAATGAGTGTGGGAGCTGCCCCCCCCCCCCAACCCCAGCTGTGGAGGTTGGCAGACCTCCACAGCAGCCCCCACACCCACTAGGATTAGGGAGTAAAACAAAGCAACTGAACAAAATAGCATAACACAATGAAGTTGAAACAACTGCAAGCAAGCCGGACAGGATTCACCTTCCTGCCGGAACTTGTGCCGGCCTGAGATCGAAATACATTATGGAAAAGGGGTGGATGCAGTTTTAGTCATAATGCAGGACAGATTTCACCTTCCTGTCCTGCGAGCAGCAGCGTCTCGTACCGCATGCCCACGGTGATTGAGCTGACTAGGGCCAAGAAAAACATGAGCAAGGTTCACCTCCCTCCCCATGTTCTGAGCAGTCAGCCAAGGTTGTCCCCAGCGGGGATGTATATTGACCTAGTGACAAGAGCAACCGGTGCTGCTTGCCCAATGACTGTGTGAAACAATGAAATAATATGTGGGGTTCCCCTCCTACTTCAATTGCCCTACCAGTAAGATAGCTGTAGTTGTAGGTAGACCATGCATTGCTCACTAGAAAATATGGTACCGTTTTACCCTTCTTTCATGCAGTGAGGGGATTTGGAGACTGAATATACAATTTGAACGCATCAGACTTCCATCGGCCCCAAGTACGGATCTGGGCGTCGGATGCTCCTTTCTGCGCACTTGTGGTTGCCGCCCCTATTCGGAAACTATGAGAGTTGAATCCCTTGGGCGATATGCCTGCGGCTTGCAAAGTGGATTTCATTACTGCCAGAAATTCGCGACGTGAAACAGGCTTGCCATCTGCCATGAACAGTGGCCCACGCTTGCTACCTCTGATGGCTATCTCCAGTGATTCCACCCACCCCGGCAATGAGCTTTTTCAAATTTTACCATCAGGGCGCAGGTACAGGTCCATCAGTACCAGGACCAGCAGATTCCGCAACAGTTTTTTCCCTCTTGCTGTTCACGCTCTCTCTGATCAACCGGACTAATTGGAGAGAGCGCGAGTGGCGAGTGAGAATGATTGTGTACAGTCAGTTTTTAACTGTATCAGATCTCTCTCTCTCTCTCTCTCTCTCTCTCTCTCTGTGTGTGTGTGTGTGTGTGTGTGTGTGTGTGTGTGTGTGTGTGTGTGTGTTTAGTCTTAGTAACTGACATCAAGACAAATTCCAATGTTTTTATTGTTTTGTACATGGAAACATATGGCAATAAACCATCTTATCTTATAAAGGAACGTAGTGCGTTGACTGGGCAAAGACTAGGTGATTCTGGTCAAATTAGTATGCACAGGAAGGTTTACCATCAGGTATCTCTGCACCAAGTTTGGGTGTGAAGTTCTGAATATCTTTTGGTGACAAAACATATGGCTATATTTTTTACCTATTTGCTGATCTCTTGTGACCCTTGACCTTCCAAGGGGTCATCTGAATTAGTAGAAAGATCTTACCATCAGGTATCTTTGTACAAGTTTGAGTTTGAAGTTGTTAATAGTATTTTTGAAAAAAAATGTGTCAAAATATTTGACATATTTCCTGATCCTCTGTGACCTTGACCTTTGAGAGAGGTCAATGAAATTGGTAGGTCTTGCCACAAAGAACCATTGGGTCAAGTTTGAACACTGTGGCTTGAATAGTCTCTGAGAAAATGCCAATGTTAAAGTTTACCGCGGTCACCAGAAGCCGGACACCAGCTGGCCAACCACTGGCCCAGACCATAGACTCACTTTTGCTTCACACATAAACCAAAAAGAATAAGTTTCACTCACTTTGGATTACATTCACAATATCGAGAAGCAAACTTTTCCATCAGTCTGTCGATTTTTTGTGACTCCCCTGGCAATCTAAAGCCATCCAGAAACTTCCTTAGGGCGGCCACGATGGGCATCTCCACAAAGTCCATCTGATCCACATAGGCATACATCACCTCCTTGTTGATTCTGCGCATACATATAAAACACAGCATTTTATAGTTGTGATACCATTCAGAATATGAGAATATAACCAATGACAGAAGAAACACTTCTGCTGAATACCAAGCACAAAGAGCAGTTAACCCTTTCATCCTGATACACTACAGCTTGAAATAAATTTGACTATGATAGTTAAAGGGTGGTACCAGAATAGCTGAGGTGCCAAGGTATTCTGGCACCACCCTTGAACTAAAATGGTTGATTTATCTCCTGTTTGTAATGTAGCCTTCACAGGACAATGAGCAAATTTTGCAAAAATTCAGCCTCTGGATGTAATGGGTTAATAGACATTTGGAAATCAGAAGCAGGTAAACCGTGCATGTGTTTCCACGTGCGCACAGCAAATCAAAAGCCCGGACAAACAAACATGCGATATAGCATGTTTGCTTGAGCATTTAATTCACTGTTGTCATGGAAACATATGCAAGGCTGACCTACTTGTTGATTTCCTGAAATCATCTATTGTTTTGTGCTTATTTTTCACCAGAGTGTATCCTTCTTTGCATTTTGCATGCTTCATAGTCATCACATTGGTTTGGATGTCACAAATTTTCTTCATTCCGTATAATTTTATTAAATTTTAGGCTACTAATATACATCAACTTACTTTTCATTTTCACCAAGGAAATCTCCAAGTGCAGTCTGAAAAAGACAAGAGATGATTGGTGAAGAGAACTGGAGGAACACTTTATGTACATGTTAACCCCTTCAGCGTTGAGATCCAACTTGCAAGAGACACAGATTCTCATGCGGGCTGATGAGGATGTGTGCCTCTTACTGACACCACTCTACAGCCATGTTCCATGGACAGCTGGGGCTTAACACTACAAAGGCGACACAATTTGTGTTCACTGGCAGTGAAGGGCTCAACTTTAACTCATTCAGTCCGACGCACCTATTTCCCAAATTTTGGAGGCGTCATCTAACGACTACGCACCTGTTGCAAGAGATGGATCAACCATGATAATTCAAGGGTAGTGCCAGATTAGCTTGGCGCCAACAGGCGCCAAGCTAATCTGGCACTACCCTTGAATTATCATGGTCGACCCATCTCCTGCTGTAGTGCGTCAGGGCTGAATGAGTTAAACTCCCATTTTCTTGAACAAACCCTGCCAGCATGGACATACTAAAGTTTGCTCTTAGAACAGCTCATACTCCTAACCCCCAAAAGAGGGACATTTTGCCATAATAATGCACCATGTGTTTTCACGAACAAAGTTCAAACTGGTCACCTTGTCTAACCGATCTTCAGCATGGAAAAACTCAGCAATGTCATCTGCAGATCTTCCCAGCATGCCTTGCTCTTGTAGGTAAGCAACACCTTTCATTGGCTTTTTCTGGAATCTGAAGGAAGAAAATGAATTTTTCTCTAAAATGTATTTTTTTGAAACATACTTACCGATGACATTACTATTAGGAAGGTACACTTAGCTTACCGATTTCAGCCTCCAACCGTTGTGTGTTGCTACACAACCAGGGACATAACTCTGGCAAACAGTTACCAAGTACCCTTGGTAGCCTCCCTTCCTCCTCACGTGAGCTGTCTACTCATGCCAGTCTTATCTTAGCGTACTGGCGGCAAGCGGGGTAGGAGGGAGGGACATTCGAGTAATGTCATCGGTAAGTATTTTTCGAAAAAATACATTTTAGAGAAAAATTCATTTGTTTCCTCAAAAACATTACCGATGACATTACTATTAGGATGAATTGCGAGGAGGAGGAGGGTGCCGCCTACGACCACCTACCCCTGCGTCAATGCTTAGCAAGGCCACTCTTCTGTGCACACTCCCAACGACTTCAGCTAAGCATTATCCATGCCGCTCCCAGCGCCCGGAGGGAGTGTTGTGCCGGCGAGCTGCGCCCGACTAGGGCCAGGCTCTCTCCTTGACCTGAGAGGCCCCCGAGGCAGAAGCAGGTGAAGTCGTTCGTGCCCGCCAGGCCACAGTCGTTACAATGTCCCCCACCGCGTCATAGCGGTCACAGCGTGGCTTGTGGCAATGGCTCCGACCTCAAGAGCCCTGAACCGCCACGTTTCGCACCCTCCGGGCTGAGGTCTGCATATGCGGAACGTATGACTCCGCTAGCCAGGCGGAGATAGTCCGGGAAGAATGTGGTTCCCGCCCAGTGCCAAAAGCAGGAAGAGGCGGGGACGTCCCCTCCCGAGGGGCTTGACCAGTGGAGGCATATCTACAGTGCCATGAACGGTTCCTGCTGTGGGACTCCCGGGACTGGCCATGGCCCAGCAGAGGCCGAGGAGCTGTCGACTGAGGCGCGGCCGAGGGGGGATGATCCCTGGCCAACAATGGCGGGCTGGAGAGGAGCTGAACCGAGCCACCGGTCCTGAGATGGGGATGCACGAAACTCGCTCACTTGAGACACTGCAGCGGGGGCCGGAAGGATGGACGTCTTCCCAGTCAAGTCGGCAACAGCACGAAAGGTCGTGGCCCAACTGGTCTGGGGTCCGCCGAGAGAATATTCACGGGTGTTCCCAGCGAGGTATCCGCGAGGGCGAGTTGGGGTATTGTCAGATCCGAGGCGAAGACGGCGCAGCAGGACTGTAAGGCCATCCGAGGAAGCGGAGAGGGCATCCACAGCTCAGGGAGAGGGTCCGCTACAGGCAAGGCGAGAGGAGACCTCCCCGATGCGTGCATAACATCTGAAGAGGCCGGAGCGGAGGGAGCACTCGGGAGTCGAGCCGTGAGCCCTGCCGAGCGAGAGTGTCCGGTAGCACGAAGACCTGGGAAGGGTCGCAACTGCCGAGTTGGCGGAGAGAACCAAGAGCTCCTGATCCACGACGCGTGTGGCCCAAGCGAGGAGAGTGAACCGACTGTCCTCCACTGCCGTCCGTATACACGTATGCCGCTAAGGTGGTGGCGAGGAGCCTGAGGTCGCGCTGTGGTCCGGGAACATGGACGCCGCCCCAGCCGGAGAGGCCAGCGTCTGAGCCGAGCGACAGGTAGGGTCGGAGGAGCTGTAGGTATGGGCCGGGGACCTGAAGTAGGGCCAGGGCCTGAAGAGACGTCATCCTGCTTAGAGCCGCGCTGGCGCACAGGCTCCGAGGCATAGGCTAGCGGTGATCAGACGAGAACCGGTGTATTCAACGTGGCATGGCCGTTGGCCGCTGGCAAGAGTCCGCTCCCCGCTGGTATGTGGCGCTTCCGCAGCTGCTGAGCCATCCTCGAGGCACGGGCGGCGAGGTCTGGGAAGACGCGAGGGGGGGCCCAAAAAATCATCACAGTGTAGTGGGGTGACTCCTGCTGCTGCCAGTTGCCATCTTGAAACGAGCGGCCAAGGCCTCGAAGGACATAATGGGGCACAGGGTTGCTCGCCGCAAAGCGGGGAGACATCGGGAGCTGCCGGCCATGAACCTGGGACTGTCCTCATAACTTGGAGCGGGCGGGCAAGGTCCCGGAGACCTGTCGTGCCCAAGGCGCCCGCCTGTGAACTGAGACAATGTAACGATACACATTTTGCCTCGAGTTATACATGATACTCACAAACCAGATAGGTGAGGCTAGCGCTGGCAGAATTGTCAGTACTCAAACCAAGGGGAATCACAGCGCTGGACAGACAACAGTTAGATCCCCTGCCCCCGCCTATCAGGCACCCAATCGCCAGCCCACAGAGAAATACGCAGGTATAGAATAAGACAATCATTTCCATTCCTAATAAGAATGGATCAGGTCTCTTATATAACCCATGTCTTTCTCCGGAACTTAGGAAGTAGGCAGGAGAAACATACATACACAAACATGAAGGTGCGCTACTATATGTGGTCGGGTAAATACCCTGATTTCCCACAGTAGATGCACAGAACATTACACAACAATGTAACGATACACATTTTGCCTCGAGTTATACATGATACTCACAAACCAGATAGGTGAGGCTAGCGCTGGCAGAATTGTCAGTACTCAAACCAAGGGGAATCACAGCGCTGGACAGACAACAGTTAGATCCCCTGCCCCCGCCTATCAGGCACCCAATCGCCAGCCCACAGAGAAATACGCAGGTATAGAATAAGACAATCATTTCCATTCCTAATAAGAATGGATCAGGTCTCTTATATAACCCATGTCTTTCTCCGGAACTTAGGAAGTAGGCAGGAGAAACATACATACACAAACATGAAGGTGCGCTACTATATGTGGTCGGGTAAATACCCTGATTTCCCACAGTAGATGCACAGAACATTACACAACAATGTAACGATACACATTTTGCCTCGAGTTATACATGATACTCACAAACCAGATAGGTGAGGCTAGCGCTGGCAGAATTGTCAGTACTCAAACCAAGGGGAATCACAGCGCTGGACAGACAACAGTTAGATCCCCTGCCCCCGCCTATCAGGCACCCAATCGCCAGCCCACAGAGAAATACGCAGGTATAGAATAAGACAATCATTTCCATTCCTAATAAGAATGGATCAGGTCTCTTATATAACCCATGTCTTTCTCCGGAACTTAGGAAGTAGGCAGGAGAAACATACATACACAAACATGAAGGTGCGCTACTATATGTGGTCGGGTAAATACCCTGATTTCCCACAGTAGATGCACAGAACATTACACAACAATGTAACGATACACATTTTGCCTCGAGTTATACATGATACTCACAAACCAGATAGGTGAGGCTAGCGCTGGCAGAATTGTCAGTACTCAAACCAAGGGGAATCACAGCGCTGGACAGACAACAGTTAGATCCCCTGCCCCCGCCTATCAGGCACCCAATCGCCAGCCCACAGAGAAATACGCAGGTATAGAATAAGACAATCATTTCCATTCCTAATAAGAATGGATCAGGTCTCTTATATAACCCATGTCTTTCTCCGGAACTTAGGAAGTAGGCAGGAGAAACATACATACACAAACATGAAGGTGCGCTACTATATGTATCGTTACATTGTTGTGTAATGTTCTGTGCATCTACTGTGGGAAATCAGGGTATTTACCCGACCACATATAGTAGCGCACCTTCATGTTTGTGTATGTATGTTTCTCCTGCCTACTTCCTAAGTTCCGGAGAAAGACATGGGTTATATAAGAGACCTGATCCATTCTTATTAGGAATGGAAATGATTGTCTTATTCTATACCTGCGTATTTCTCTGTGGGCTGGCGATTGGGTGCCTGATAGGCGGGGGCAGGGGATCTAACTGTTGTCTGTCCAGCGCTGTGATTCCCCTTGGTTTGAGTACTGACAATTCTGCCAGCGCTAGCCTCACCTATCTGGTTTGTGAGTATCATGTATAACTCGAGGCAAAATGTGTATCGTTACATTGTTGTGTAATGTTCTGTGCATCTACTGTGGGAAATCAGGGTATTTACCCGACCACATATAGTAGCGCACCTTCATGTTTGTGTATGTATGTTTCTCCTGCCTACTTCCTAAGTTCCGGAGAAAGACATGGGTTATATAAGAGACCTGATCCATTCTTATTAGGAATGGAAATGATTGTCTTATTCTATACCTGCGTATTTCTCTGTGGGCTGGCGATTGGGTGCCTGATAGGCGGGGGCAGGGGATCTAACTGTTGTCTGTCCAGCGCTGTGATTCCCCTTGGTTTGAGTACTGACAATTCTGCCAGCGCTAGCCTCACCTATCTGGTTTGTGAGTATCATGTATAACTCGAGGCAAAATGTGTATCGTTACATTGTTGTGTAATGTTCTGTGCATCTACTGTGGGAAATCAGGGTATTTACCCGACCACATATAGTAGCGCACCTTCATGTTTGTGTATGTATGTTTCTCCTGCCTACTTCCTAAGTTCCGGAGAAAGACATGGGTTATATAAGAGACCTGATCCATTCTTATTAGGAATGGAAATGATTGTCTTATTCTATACCTGCGTATTTCTCTGTGGGCTGGCGATTGGGTGCCTGATAGGCGGGGGCAGGGGATCTAACTGTTGTCTGTCCAGCGCTGTGATTCCCCTTGGTTTGAGTACTGACAATTCTGCCAGCGCTAGCCTCACCTATCTGGTTTGTGAGTATCATGTATAACTCGAGGCAAAATGTGTATCGTTACATTGTTGTGTAATGTTCTGTGCATCTACTGTGGGAAATCAGGGTATTTACCCGACCACATATAGTAGCGCACCTTCATGTTTGTGTATGTATGTTTCTCCTGCCTACTTCCTAAGTTCCGGAGAAAGACATGGGTTATATAAGAGACCTGATCCATTCTTATTAGGAATGGAAATGATTGTCTTATTCTATACCTGCGTATTTCTCTGTGGGCTGGCGATTGGGTGCCTGATAGGCGGGGGCAGGGGATCTAACTGTTGTCTGTCCAGCGCTGTGATTCCCCTTGGTTTGAGTACTGACAATTCTGCCAGCGCTAGCCTCACCTATCTGGTTTGTGAGTATCATGTATAACTCGAGGCAAAATGTGTATCGTTACATTGTTGTGTAATGTTCTGTGCATCTACTGTGGGAAATCAGGGTATTTACCCGACCACATATAGTAGCGCACCTTCATGTTTGTGTATGTATGTTTCTCCTGCCTACTTCCTAAGTTCCGGAGAAAGACATGGGTTATATAAGAGACCTGATCCATTCTTATTAGGAATGGAAATGATTGTCTTATTCTATACCTGCGTATTTCTCTGTGGGCTGGCGATTGGGTGCCTGATAGGCGGGGGCAGGGGATCTAACTGTTGTCTGTCCAGCGCTGTGATTCCCCTTGGTTTGAGTACTGACAATTCTGCCAGCGCTAGCCTCACCTATCTGGTTTGTGAGTATCATGTATAACTCGAGGCAAAATGTGTATCGTTACATTGTTGTGTAATGTTCTGTGCATCTACTGTGGGAAATCAGGGTATTTACCCGACCACATATAGTAGCGCACCTTCATGTTTGTGTATGTATGTTTCTCCTGCCTACTTCCTAAGTTCCGGAGAAAGACATGGGTTATATAAGAGACCTGATCCATTCTTATTAGGAATGGAAATGATTGTCTTATTCTATACCTGCGTATTTCTCTGTGGGCTGGCGATTGGGTGCCTGATAGGCGGGGGCAGGGGATCTAACTGTTGTCTGTCCAGCGCTGTGATTCCCCTTGGTTTGAGTACTGACAATTCTGCCAGCGCTAGCCTCACCTATCTGGTTTGTGAGTATCATGTATAACTCGAGGCAAAATGTGTATCGTTACATTGTTGTGTAATGTTCTGTGCATCTACTGTGGGAAATCAGGGTATTTACCCGACCACATATAGTAGCGCACCTTCATGTTTGTGTATGTATGTTTCTCCTGCCTACTTCCTAAGTTCCGGAGAAAGACATGGGTTATATAAGAGACCTGATCCATTCTTATTAGGAATGGAAATGATTGTCTTATTCTATACCTGCGTATTTCTCTGTGGGCTGGCGATTGGGTGCCTGATAGGCGGGGGCAGGGGATCTAACTGTTGTCTGTCCAGCGCTGTGATTCCCCTTGGTTTGAGTACTGACAATTCTGCCAGCGCTAGCCTCACCTATCTGGTTTGTGAGTATCATGTATAACTCGAGGCAAAATGTGTATCGTTACATTGTTGTATAATGTTCTGTGCATCTACTGTGGGAAATCAGGGTATTTACCCGACCACATATAGTAGCGCACCTTCATGTTTGTGTATGTATGTTTCTCCTGCCTACTTCCTAAGTTCCGGAGAAAGACATGGGTTATATAAGAGACCTGATCCATTCTTATTAGGAATGGAAATGATTGTCTTATTCTATACCTGCGTATTTCTCTGTGGGCTGGCGATTGGGTGCCTGATAGGCGGGGGCAGGGGATCTAACTGTTGTCTGTCCAGCGCTGTGATTCCCCTTGGTTTGAGTACTGTGAACTGAGAGGTACGAGCGCGAAGCAGCGCGCCAAGAGCTGAAGCGTAAGGGATGGCCAGCGGCGCCAGATAAGTACTATTTGATAATGCAGTCATTGTCCGCTCGCTCAAGTGAAGAATAATTTGTATTCAATGAAGAAACCTCCTGGCTAAGCCTTCCCGTTGTGAAGGCACAACTGTGGTGGCGGTAAGCTAATCAGGCGTGATCAAACCCTAAGCGCCTAAGGCAGAGGACCACTAGTTGAGTGACCCGCATTGCTAATCTTGCGGGATTATAGGAGTAGTGCCCAACGAGGCATGGCCATAGTATGGAGGAGGCGACAGTCGAGGGGAGCTGGCCTCGACGCAGCACGCCCGCCGGCAAGTCTAGTTCCTAGAACCTGAGATGCCCGCCGTTGCTGCCCCAAGAACAGATATGGCATCAGTCAGGAAGACAATCCGGGCATCAGGGTCTGCAGTGCCACTAAGGGTGTTTGCAGCGCGGACCAGGGCTTCCACCTCAGCTCTGCAACCAAGTGTCATATGGCTGTATATGCGTGGTACTGTGGTTTATTGGAGTGCGCTGTGCAGCCCAGTACCTCCGTCTTCACCACTCGGGGTTTCTGTCAGGGTTACCTCACCCATAACTCCTGGTCAAAAGGCAACGGCGGACAGACTGCCACGTCTGCAGGAGGCACTGCAGAACATTGGGCGCACCAGACTGGCACTGCGGTGGATCCCTTCACACTGTGGCATCTGTGGCAGTGAAGGGGCTGACAGAGTGACAAAAGTGGGCACAGAGAGGGAACGGGACGAAAGTGGAGTCAGCTTCACAGAGATGAAGACCATCATTAAGTCGGTGTACAGACCACCACAACGGCCCCTGGACAGTTACCATCAGCTGTCCAGACAAGAGCAGGTGACCATCTTCCGTCTGGGGACCGGGCACAACCGACTCGGTTTCCACCTGCACAGACGCTTCCACCTCATGCCATTTCCCCTGTGCCCTTGTGGAGGGGCGGGGCGGACCACGTCCTCCGGGACTGTGGGGGCCGCTGGCTGCTGGGGGAGATGTGGCCGAGGCTTGCCACTCTGCAAGAGAAACTGTACGGGCCTGTGGGGGCGCTACAGAAGACCACAGATTTCATTTTGAGAGCCAAATTCCAAGTGTGACGGCGTTCGAGAAGAAGAAGAAGAAGAAGAACCTGAGATAAGGTGTCTCATCTGTAAGCTTGCCCACTGGGGCGCGAGCACATGCGTTTCCTGCCCAGGGCTTTGGAGCAGTGGTAGGTGCCGGCGGGGGTAAGGATACAGTACCTTATCGGCCGCGTAGCCTGTGCCAGGGCTCCTCCACCTGTGGGCACCCATCTCACACGTCCGCCCCAATGCGTGGTGCACCAACATCCATCGCGCTAGCCACAGACAGCCCCCACCAAGGGGCAGGATGACACCTGCACTGCAACATTGAGCAAACATGTGAAACCCGACCGTGCATGGCGCCTAAGGCCACGTGCACAGCGCACACTACCGGTCTGCCAAGCTGCAATGTCGAGCTACAACGGCAAAATTCAGCCATAACCCCTCAGAAAATGTCAGGGGCCAACCTCACCCGGCAGCTCAAAGGCATTATCCGAGGCCTTACCTCGCCATATCCTAGCGAAAGCTTTGACCAAGGGTAGAAGATAATCCATTGATTGATTGATTGTACATTGCTTAACGTCCCGACAGCAACAAGGCTTTCTCAGGACGTGCCTGCACTGCTTGTGAAAAAAAAACAACCAACTAAACAGAACATTGAATGTATGTCGCCAGCCGGTCAAACACATTAAATAAACCTAACACATGGGGCCTAAATAAAGCTAAGACCATTTAGCAACACACATCCAATATCAAGAGCTACAGGCAGTGCAGACAGTAGGGAGAGTTTAAAAAAGGCAAATACAGGTGAATGGACCTCGGGTAGACAGAAACACATGCCCCAGAATAGAGAGAAACCCCCACCCTGTGGGGCTGACCAGGGTGACCCTGGGAACTAAAAAATACCTAACCCCACCCAAGTCCCCCAGGGCAGACCCGGGTGGGGTAGAAGATAATCCAGTCAACGAAACTTGCGGAGACTGAAACCGGCAATCCTTTCACAAGGCAGCTAAGCATAAGACTGGCATGAGTAGATAGCTCATGTGAGGAGGAAGGGAGGCTACCCAGGGTACTTGGTAACTGCTTGCCAGAGTTACGTCCCTGTTTGTGTAGCAACACACAACACTTGGAGGCTGAAATCGCTAAGCTATGTGTACCTTCCTAATAGTAATGTAATCGGTAATGTTTTTGAGGAAACAAATACTCGTTCAGTGCCGAGAAAATGTGAACACCACCCAACTGCAAGGGGTATAGATCCTCATGAGCCCCCGCAGTTGCAGGAGCTCATGAAGATCTATGCCTCTTGGTGACACCACTTTCAATCCATGTTCCTGGGTCAGCTACGGTTTCCTGTTGCTGAAATAACAAAGAACTGTTTGCGTCAACTGGCACTGAACAGGTTAAAGGTAAATGCCGTAACATTACTTTCTTGCACAGTAAAATCTGATCACCTGAACTCCGACAAATATTTTGTTATCTTTTGTGATGGCTGGGTGACATAGTGCATACAAGTACAACACTTCAGTTACCTCATATTATATTGAGGCTAAAAGCTTCAAATTTGTACACTGCCATGTGCAAGCTACATTATAGTACTTACAGATAAGGAGACTAATGGCTTTAGTTCAAGGGTGGTGCCAGAATACCTTGGCACCTAGAGGCGCCAAGCTAATCTGGCACTAGCCTTGAACTATTTTGGTCAAACTTAATTCACACACTGGTGTATACCGAATGATAAGGGTTATGTGTGCCTTTTCCATCTACCATATATCCATTCAGACTGTCACTGACTACACCATCCTTTCTTGATCTTACTGTTTTGTTCTGATTTGAGACTGCCACTTCAACTTGAACAATCTGAAAAAATTAAATTGTGTGCTGGTCTGTGCCTCTGGAACTAAACTGACAGACAAACTCCATTCAGAGACTGTCCTTGCTAAAACCCTTACTCTGCTCGAAAAATGTCAATAACAAACAATGCAAGAGTAGAATGTTCTAGAACATTTTTATGTAAAAACACCTGAGAACAATGTAAAAAAATATGTTACCACTCAAATATCAAAATACCCTAACAAATGTAGAACATTCTAGAGCAACTCACATGTCTAAGCCTGTCTCCATAATCTCCTTCTGTTGCTTGAGGACTTCAAACTGTTCCGGGGAGTCCTGACCGGGTGCTGCCGACTGTGACGCACTGTTGGTGGAGCTGAGGGAGTTGACGCTGCCATAGCTGGCCATGGTGCCCTTACCACTGTCACTGTCTGTCTCAGTGTAGGGCTTGCTGTCCTGGCCTATGCAAAAAGTGAAATATTCTATAAACAATGGAGGTTTGGCTAAAGGAATAACAAACATTCAGTACTCTCAAAGAAGACACTAAATGTTTTTTTAGGACTGAGGATGTGCGACTTACTGAGGTTGGACTGTGAGTGTGGGTTGACATAGAGGTCTTTGCTCCACTCCACCATACACTTGAGTATGGACACCAGACACTGCAAACCCTTCACTCGCATGTGCTTCTCCTGGTTGGGGCTCGCACCTGTACACAACACAAATTAAAATTGAATGGTCCAATACTAGTTAAAGATACCGCCTACAGTATACTTACACTGACTGCTAAAACTAAAGGTACATTGGATGTTTAACCCCACGACCGCATTTCCCAAATTTTGAAGGTGTCACATAACGACTATGTACCAGTTGCTGGAGGTGAATCGACCATGATAATTTAAGGGTAGTGCCAGATTACCTGGCACTAGCTGTGAATTATCATGGTCGATCCATCTCCTGCTGTTGTGTGTCAGGGTTAAATGGGATAAGCATTTGAAAATAAACAGTTACTTTAGGATTTAGGTTTTCAGGAATATTCCTATTAGCTTACATTTCAACTGTCAATAAACATACAAATCTCAACTAGACCGTGATTTTGGACTTTCCAGCATTCAGCCACAAGGTCCAAAATCACAGATCAGCAAACACATAAATAATCATGTACAAATCACTAAAACAACATGAAAGAGGCAAGAAACCTACCCAGTTCCAAAGCGTGCCTGCCCTGCGCAATCTTCGACAGGTCATTGACAAGGCGATCAAAAATGTTGGCCAGAGCCAGATCACAGTCGTAATTCAGATAAATGTCCACTACACTCTGTGCATCTGCAATTACATATATTCCAAGATTTATATTTTTTTCAACCCTATTGGGATATGGAGGAAAGGCATCAATACAAAAGAGACTAAAATAATCAGTTAGACATTAGATAAAGTACCTGGTAGTGCAAAATCAGACATACCATATAATAGCCATGTGTCTGGCTCTCTCTCAAGTGGATACCCGTGAGCATGGGCCAACGATGTGCATGGGCCAACAAAGCTGACACTGGCCTGAAGACCTTTTTCTTTTTCTTCACAAGCCTGAACCCTTTTCATACTGCTTCAAATTAATTTGACTATGACAGTTCAAGGGTGGTACCAGAATAGCATGGTGCCTGAGGCGCCAAGCTATTCTGGTACCACCCTTGAACTAAAATGGTTGATCTATCTCCTAATCTGTAATGTAGCCTCCATAGCACAATAAGCAAATTTAAAAAAAAAACAAACAAGAAAGGCAAAGCCCTTATGGCTCACATGTATGACCCATCTACATGTATGACCTTTGTGACAATAAGTAAATGGATGGCTTCTGCACCAGCAAAATCCATATTTTACACACATTTGCTAATCTATTGTGACCCTTGACCTTTCAGAGGGCTCATCCAAATTAGAATGCATAGATAAGTCTTACCATCAGATATCTCTGTAGCAAGTTTGGGTTTAAAGTTGTGAATAGTATTTGAGAGAAAAATACATGTTTTGTCAAAATATGACTTTTTTTTTAAACCTATTTCCTGAGCTCGTGACCCTTGACCTTTCTGAGGCATCAACCAAATTAGTATGCACAGAAAGGTCTACCCATCAGGTTTCTTTGTACCAAGTTTGGGTTTGAAGGTGTGAATAGTATTTGGACAAAAAAATGATGTCAAAATATAGCTATTTTTTACCTATTCCCTGATCCCCTGTGACCTTGACCTTTGTGAGAGGTCACTCAAATTGGTATGTTTAGAAAGGTCTTGCCACAAAGTAACCTTGGACCAAGTTTGAAGACTGCGGCTGAAGTGGTTAGAGGTGACCTTTGGCATCCATGGTACCGCCCTGGCCTGGTTCACTTCATACGTTAAGGATCGTTCTCAGGCTGTTTTTGTTAATGGCCAGCTATCTGCTTCTAGTCTTTTGTTGTGTGGAGTCCCTCAGGGCTCCGTATTAGGGCCTGTTTTGTTCACTTTATATTCACAACCTCTGTCTGATGCAATTGCCGCCCATGAGTGTGATTTTCACAAGTATGCTGACGATACTGAATTGTCAAAAAGTAGTGTGCCTAGCCATTTCAGCTCACCAAGATGAGCGTACAGTGTTGTATAGACGATGTCCTGTCCTGGATGACTAGCAACAAACTTAATCTTAACACTGACAAAACCAAAGTCATGCCTGCTGGCTCTCAGTCTCGCCTTAGTCTGATTGACAGCGAGTTTGCAAACTTTGGGGGCTGCAGCGTTCGCGTCCAGAACTGTGTCAAATATCTGGGTGTGAAGATTGATTCAATGCTCTCCATGCATGATCATATCAGTAGCATCTGCCGGGCTGGTTTCCTTGAGCTGCGCAGAATTTCTACCCTCAAACCCTATCTCACAGAAAGTGCAGCTTCAAGACTTGTAAATGCATGCATTACGCAAAGGCTCAATTATTGCAATTCTATACTGGCAGGTTGACTGGGAACCACCTGGAGTAGAATCGAAGGAGAAGCACAGGACAGGAGTTGCTGGAGGTCTCTCGTCGACGGCCTATACCCGGGTAGGGGTGACAGGCGTAAGTAAGTAAGTAAGTAAGTAATACTGGCAGGTTTACCGGCAGACCAGATTTTATGCTTGCAGATGATTCAAAACAATGCGGTGCGTATCATCGAAGAAACGAAAGAGAGACTACGGAAGCAGCTGCACTGGCTGCCCGTCAAATTCCGCAGCCAGTACAAAATTACAATTTTCGCCTATCAGCATTTTGACGGATCTCTCCCGCCGTACCTTTCTGCCAAGCAGTCTGTTTATCAGCCATCATGCACCCTCCGTTCCTCCAGTGAGAAACTTTTTAAAATCCCGAAGCTTAACATGAAAACTGTTGGGGAGTGTTCTTTCACCTTTTTAGCATCAAGTGTGTGGAACTCGCTGCCAATTGAAATGCAGAATCTGCCCACACTCTCACAGTTCAAAGCTCACTTAAATTAAAGACTTTTCTTTTCTGTCGGGCATTTAACATTTAGCTCACCTTTAGCTAACTGTTGACTGACTGCCTTTTATTCTGATTCTAGAGTAAAGTGGATGTAAGGTGTTGGGAAGGGATGGGGTGGTTTAAAGTAATGTATAATTGTGCGTGTGTCTGAGAGAGAGAGGGTGTGCTGTTGTGCATGCGCAGTGAATCCAGTGTTTTCCTGGAGAACAGCGCTATACAAGAACTATTTATTATTATTATTAATAGTCTGAGAAAATGCCAACGTTAAAGTTTTTACCACGGACGACGGCAGATGGACGACAGATGATGGACGATGGACGGACGACCACTGGCCCAGAACATAGACTCACTTTTGCTTCGCACGTGAGCCAAAATCAGCTTCAGGTTGTAATGGGTTAACATCACATTCATGTGGATGTGAATAAGGCAGACTGGTTCATGTTTCCCAGTTATCATGATATACAAAGATGGACCTGCACACTTCAATGTAAGGTATTGACAGCTGTGAAAAAGACTTGCATGAATAACACAGGTATGAGAAATCATCATTCGTCTCATACATATCAGCACTGGTCAACAAAACAAGCCATTCGCAACACAAAAAAAAAATCAAACTAATACAGGGAATCTGGAAATCTAAACTGGTCTCTCATCCCAACCTCAAATACTTTTTGAATGAAGTATTTGAGGTAGGGATGAGAGATCAGTTAGATTTTCCGCCAAAAGTTATATCTTACCAGTCAATGTCACTTGAAACAACGCCCATTCAGATGGAGAGAGAGACTGCATATTTTACAAAGTGAGATCAAAGGCCAAAAAAGAAGTCACCAACCTGCACAGATACGTGTGAGAGCCTGGATGACCATCCACTTGTGTTCAAAAGAGCTGCTGGGGGTTTCCAGGATGTACAGGAAAATCTCTTTGAAAAACACCTGTCAGAAGGCCATAGAACATAATGGTCAGACAGTTGAATAATGGTCAGACAGTTGACTGCAGCTGGAAAAAGACCAACCTTGGACTGATGTGGGGTAAGCGTGAGAGATAAAACAATAGAGTCCCGATAGACAATGAATTCAATAGAGCCGCATCAGTCATTAATTTACATCATTTTTTAATATCAAAATGTTGACCCCAATTTTACCCCCGTTAATTCCGAATCAACCCTTTGATTTTAAAAAAGTGATGAGCATGACTGATGCGGCTCTATTGATCTGATTATCTATCGGGACTCTATTGTTTTATCTCTATAACTATTGTCTCTGTCAACACCTAATGACCTTAATTAATTACTAATTACGGTCATTAACTTTTACATGACCGTTTCTCTCAATACTGCCAGAGTCGATTTCCGAAAAACTCACATGCTATGTCCCACACATATCATTTCAGTTCGCGCATGACAAGACTCAATGCCAAACCCTCTTTCAATGAGTTGGGTAAAAGCTTTCACAGCGCCATTCACACGTCACGCGTCTAAAGGTCTATAGAAGTGTGTTTGTGCAGGCAAGTTCACAGGAGGGCCGCTCAGTGCTAACTTTATTCAATTGGCTCTGAACATAACAAAACATGCACACACACAGACACGCCAGTTGCAAACCAAGATAATTCAAGGGCAGTGCCAGATTGCCATACAAGTTATATACACAGGCAAACATACACACACACACACACACACATACCAACACATAAACACACGCACATGCACACGCACGTACGTACATACTAACATAAACAAGCATATACTGTCATTTGGTATATACTGCCAGAGACGATTTATGAGGAATAGATTTTTCTGTTAGCTAGCCTACCCTTTTACAGTAGACGTTTATGCATACAATTCAGTACACTGTCCCCATTTCTTTCATGCTACGCTTGACAAGAGAGGGTCTTTAGAATTTGTCGGGTAGGGGACAGCCCTGCGTGGGCACGTCCCGAGCATAATGGCTTGTTATTTCTTTTCATAACATATCTTTTAGAATTCTATGCAGACAGATTTCAATATGGTTAGGTCGTCGTAACTTGACTACAAAGATCTAAGTGCATTCATGTACACGGCGCTTTGAATCAACCCATACGTGGACAAAAGCATTTGCGTTTCTATGTACACACACCGTCTGTTGCTACTGGCGTTATTTGCGCAACCAGCACCCTGGTCAGGTCGGGACCAAGTGGAACTTTCAAAACACACACACACACACACACTGCCGCACACACTGACACTCTAACAACATAGACACGCATAAACAACTAACCGGTTTACAGAGCTGACGTCATACATCTCAACCGGCTAATAGTCCAATGAATAAATTATAAAAAAAACAACCGGTCATTTTCAAACACTAACCGGCAAGAATAAGTCCGATCCGGCAAAACCTGATCCTAAAATCGATCTTGGTCTTTCCAAAATGTTATGTCTAAATGCGGAACAAGCCTGACGAGTCTTAACGCTACCCGACCAGACTTGTTGAGCAAGTTTTGTGAGCTGGGGGTTTCTGTATGTGTGTTGTTGATTTTCAGTTGCGGCAAGAAGTTGCAAGAGCCCTCAGTCACACGCACACGCACGCGCACACACACACACACACACACGCGCGCACACACACACATATGTACACACACACACACGCACGCGCACACACGCACACATATGTACACACGCGCACACACACACATATGTACACACACACATGTACAGACACACGAAAATACCTCGGACACACACAATAGCTCTCTCTCTTTCCACCTCACACAGAGAGAGGCTCGTCATAAAGACAGTAATCATAATACCTTTTACCCTTGCTGGTTTAGGTCTGTGCTTATGTCAACTGACAAACACTAGTAAATCTCTGCCCTTAACGCCACACACCACATGTCACAGTTGAGGTAAGGGACATATCTTTTTAACTGCAGCACGCTTATAGCTGAGAGGTGTCAGCTTAATACATCCCGTCGTCAACAAGTCATGCATTTGTGGAGTGACGCATGCGGGTAAAACCACCTGTGGCTGAGACTTGAGAGCCCTCATCACTCAAGTACACAATCCACGCTAGTTAGCCTCAGGCTTTAAGAAAAAAGCCATTTATACCATTATTTCTGAGTCAATACCCTAAAAACATGGCTATAAGAAACATTGTTAGCGAGTGTGTTCATGTACTTGAAAAAAAAAAACATTTAAGCAGGTGTTAAAGTGACAAAAAGTAATTACAAAATAATGTTTAATTTGGTTTTATAAAAAAACAAATCACTCATTGTTTTAACAAAATCAAATAACAACATTTTTACTCTATTATCTATTGTAATTATTTGCACAATTTGTTATTTAATTTTGACAAAAAATGTACTTTAGTCAAGAATTAAAGCATAATTTAATAGAGCAAGGGAAGTAACTTTTTTGTCTTGCTGAAATTTTTACACAATTACTTCCCTTGTATTAACTTGTACTCAGAAATTTTTGTTATTGAACATGGGTGATTCCTTCCTTTTTCTGGTGCTCAAGTTATGGGTAAAATTATCAAGTTACTGTCTATGTTACTGTCTTGGTGTTTCATTTGGCCCTCACTTGACCAGGTTGTGATTTATAATTTACTGCAAAGCCAATAATCGCCAATACTGTGTCAGGTTTGTTTGCTTAAAAGGACAGGGTTATTGATTTGTACATGACATTACAATTGATTGATTGATTGATTGTACATTGCTTAACGTCCCGACAGCAACAAGGCTTTCTCAGGACGTGCCTGCACTGCTTGTGAAAAAATAAAAAATAAACAGAACATTGAATGTATGTCGCCAGCCGGTCAAATACGTTAAATAAACCTAACACATGGGGCCTAAATAAAGCTAAGACCATTTAGCAACACACATCCAATATCAAGAGCTACAGGCAGTGCAGACAGTAGGGAGAGTTTTAAAAAGGCAAATACAGGTGAATGGACAAAGGGTAGACAGAAACACATGCCCCAGAATAGAGAGAAAAACCCACCCTGTGGGGCTGAACAGGGTGACCCTGGGAACTAAAAAATACCTAACCCCACCCAAGTCCCCCAGGGCAGACCCGGGTGGGGTGACATTACAATTGAAATCTGTGAAACATGTCATTTATAAGCCCACTGAGAGAGACACAATATTGGTCTGGGGTAAACTCAAAAACTATTGACTACATTTTGCTGAATGGTACAAACGTATAAAGTTACTATTAATGTACTTCCTAGGAAACATGATTTTGCTTGATAACAATTTTTGTTTTTTGTTTTTAATTTTTTTAATTACATTATAAATGAACCAAGACGAACTCCTTCTATTAAATGATATCAATGCTGTAGAGAACAAAGACTTAGACTCAAAAAAACAGCGGCTTTTGTCTGTGATTGTCTCAGGCAAATCAAAGGCTTATCTGGGTAGACAATACATGACAGAGGATATTGAATCTCTAAGCTCTGATGAACTAATCAAGCTTCATTCTAAATATGAAAACCACATTGCCTCACTAATGACTCGTGATTTAAGTCGATCTCTTGTATGCCTATACACAAAAGCAGTGAGTCACTTTCTACCTGTGGATAGTGACAGTCTTTCACACGACCTTGAAAGTAATCCTATTGTTTCAAGTTCAATTGGCAAATTAGCATGTGTCATGTTTTACAAGTTTGGAAATTACCTTGCTCCTGTCGTAACCCTTCTTGTTACTGGGAGTCATATTGATTTTTCAAAAATAAATTTTCTAGAGAAAGAAAAAGAAGGATCAAATGGACGAGAACAAGATGACTACACAACTGAACCCGGACCCTGTTTTGACACAGGTTCAAACTGTAACTAAGGCTAAAAGTCCAGGAAGGGTTGAGGCTGGAAAGAGAGTAGCTGCATTGAACAAACAAAGAAAGTTAGAACTACTGCAAAAGGTACATGTAACTGACCCACCGTCAATAACATCATTGGTGTCACTACCGTCAGGACAGCCAGGATCAACACACCCTCATCAAAGTGAGAGACAAACAACTAAGTCTGACCCCCGCCCTGACCCTGACCCCGAACCTCAATCAACAAAATATATAATTGCCGGATTTGTTGTCGGATTTGGTTACGTAGGGTATCAATTATACAAAAAATACAAACCACAGACTCGTACAGTGACCAAAAAATCAGACACTCCAAAAACAAAACCAGAAGTCGCCACATTACCAGTAACACCCAAAGCCGTTGACCCATTTTATATGCAGTAAATAAAAATATTATTTTAATTTTTCTTGCCTAAGAAATGAATGACTCAAAGAACATGATGAACCTTGTGTATCACTCTGCCGTAATCAGTGGATTAGCAGTAGCTTATTCTATGCTGGGGAAAAGTCTACTCAAAATGAAATCAGCAGACCTCAGTAGACTCGATTTTGAAGACAGCGCTAAGCTAATTGTAGTTGTAACAGCGTCGATTGCGACAAAAGATTTTCTTGTCAAGCAGGGAATTATTCCCGAAAATGTTTCTATGTAAATAAAAATATTATGGCGACGATAGCTATTATGATAGGAGGTGCTATGGTTAATGCTCTGGCATTTAGTGGCTCTAATTATCTCTTTTCAAAAATGGGTAGAGAAGAATCTGCAGAAGAAATGAAACGTCACAATGAGGCATCTGAGAAACTTGCTCAAGCCCAGCAAGATTATGAAAAGAATAGAATTGAGAAACTTGATTTCATCAATGAAAAACTCAGACTTGAAGGCCACGCACAACATACGTTTTCAAATACATTGATTGATTGATTGATTGTACATTGCTTAACGTCCCGACAGCAACAAGGCTTTCTCAGGACGTGCCTGCACTGCTTGTGAAAAAAAAAAAAATAAACAGAACATTGAATGTATGTCGCCAGCCGGTCAAATACGTTAAATAAACCTAACACATGGGGCTAAATAAAGCTAAGACCATTTAGCAACACACATCCAATATCAAGAGCTACAGGCAGTGCAGACAGTAGGGAGAGTTTTAAAAAGGCAAATACAGGTGAATGGACCTCGGGTAGACAGAAACACATGCCCCAGAATAGAGAGAAAAACCCACCCTGTGGGGCTGACCAGGGTGACCCTGGGAACTAAAAAATACCTAACCCCACCCAAGTCCCCCAGGGCAGACCCGGGTGGGGTGTTTTCAAATACAGACGAAGCAATCCGTGAGTATTTTTTAGTCACGGGTGAAGACATGTCTATACCGAAACCAAAACTAAGTGACTATTACAAACCAAGCACACAACAAAGAAATGGAGAGATAATCTTTGTTCTAGTGGGAATGACATTTGTTTATTTTACAGGAGTTTTCATTGCTAGAAAAAATGGCAGCCGAAAATAAACTATCGAAAATATATTACTCTCCATCAGGCTATTGGAAAGGAGCAACAGCTATTCAGAAATTACATGCCGCTGTGGGCGGAGATATAACACTCAATCAAGTCAAGCAATGGTTACAGAGACAAGCAATTTGGCAGATATATCTCCCTGCTCCAAGAAAGATAACAAGACCCCATTTTGAAAACACTACCCCCAATGACACACACCAAATGGACCTCCTGTTCTTACCACATGACACAATAAGAAAGAAACGATACAAGTATGCACTGACTGTTGTAGACATTGCTTCAAGGTAT